>CM076684.1:117338321-118055821 GCA_038501925.1 Xenopus petersii | reverse complement strand
CATGACACAGGCAGGGGCACAACTCACTAAAACATCTTTCTGCAGCTGTGCTGTCTCCTGTACGTCTCCTAAAAATCGCCTCTCAGCTGACAGGCTGCAAACAGCATACGTTGCAATGTGTTGCTCACTCTGCAATCCGCTGATCATGTCTGCTGTTTGTACTGCAGCCTGCTAGCCGAGAGCCGATTGTTAGGAGACTACAGGAGTCAGCACAGCTGCAGAAAGATCTGTGTCACTGCTCCACAAAGTCAGTACTAAGGGCTGGGGGAAGGGGACTTGGTCTGGTTTCTAAGAGTACTGAAAGTTACAAGTCCCCGACAATAAGATCAGGAGCAGCCCACTTAATAAAAAACAGAGCGGCCCCACGGGCATTTGCCCGTTTAGACAGATGATCAGTCTGGGCCTGTCAGCCTCCCACTTGTCCACCCCTGGTATGTAAATTGCTGATAATGCCAGAATGTTGGACTCCGCCCATTGGAATATCTGATAAGTCTCTTCCATTGCTACTTTGCTGCGGGTTCCCCCTTGGTGATTTAGGTACGCTACTGTTGTCGGATTGGATTCGGATTGGCGTAGACGAGTAAAGGAGCCCAATGTAGTACAGCATTGTGAACGGCCCTGAGTTCCAGTATATTGATGTGGAGCTCTAATTCCTCTCTTGACCATTGTCCTTGGCAAGATAAGTTTTCCATGGCTGCTCCCCACCCTGTGAGACTGGCATCTGTGCTGATCACTCTCCATGGGGGAGAGACCAAAGGCGTCCCTGTGTGAGGTTGCTTTTGTTCGTCCACCACCCCAGCTGAGTTTTGAGTTGCCTTGCTGATTTGTATGACTTGAGAGAGATCGTCGTGCTTTTTTTTCCAGTGACAAGGGAACTCCATCTGCAATGGGTGCATGTGGAAATGTGCGTAAGGTAATGCCTCTAGTGATGACACCATAAGGCCTAAGAGTCTGAGACAATCTTCCGCTGTCGTTACAGTTTGACTGAGAAATCGCTTGGTTGAGAGTTGTAACTTGACTACCTTGTCGTTCAAGAGTGAGATTCTGCATGACTTTGAGTTGAATATCATTCCCAAGAATTTTATCTCTTGAGTAGGTCTGAGGTTGCTTTTTTTGTGGTTGATTAACCACCCAAATTTTTGTAAGATCTGAATTGCATGTTTGGTGTGGCGTGTTGCGAGAGAAAACGATGGTCCCTTTATGAGGATATCGTCTGATGGTATGGAACTGATGGTATTCCCATTTTTCTTAGGATGGCAATGACAGGTGCCAGGACTTTTGTGAACACCCTCAGTGCTGTGGTCAACCCGAACGGCATTGCTGTGAATTGGTAGTAACCCTGGCCTACCGTAAAACGCAGATAACGTTGATGATTTGGGTGTATTGGGATATGGAGATAGGCCTCTTTGAGGTCTATGGTTGTCATGAAGTGATTTGGCTCCATTGTATTGATTACGGAGTGTAGGGTCTCCATTCTGAACCTTGTCTTTTTGATAAATCTGTTGAGGCTTGAGATTTAGGACTGGTCTGAATTGACCTCCTTGTTTGTCTACTAAGAATAGATCTGTGTAGTACCCCCTGAAGCGATGCTGCTGAGGTACTGGTGCAATAACCTTGGTTTGCAACATCTGCTGTACACAGGTCAAGAGTGCTTTTCTTCTTTTTGGGTTGCGGGGTAATGATGAGGGTAAGAATGCTCGTCTGGATGGGAGTGAATCGAAAAGTATCTTGTAGCCGCTTTGAACCCTGAGAGAAAAGGAGAAGCCTGCCTCCCACAGCCTCCTCCGTCTCTGGTGTGGATGGACCTTCATGCTTCTGTGGGCTTCTGACCATCAGGTCTCCTACTTTGCTTTTTTTGGGAGGGTCAAGTGGTTCTCTTTCTATTGCTAAATTGAGAAACTGATGTTTGGTTTCGGCCCTGGCTTCTGTAACCACGAAAGGAGTTTGGAGGAGTCCCCCAAGCATGGCCGCCATCAGGGAAGCACAGGGGGTACAAGTGTACCGGGCCCGGGCCTGAAGGGGGGCCTGGCAGTGCTGCACGTTTAAAAAGAGCCGGGCCACCCTTAAAGGAGAGTGATAATCCGGGGCACCGGAGCGCTCCCGTATGGCCTGTCCCCAATGGCGCACACTACCTCCCTCAGTGATACACCCCTCCCCTTCCTGCTCTACATCCATGTACATTATTGGCCACAGCCGACAGTCTCGCCCCTTCCCCCCTGAGATGTTTTTAAAAAAAACTTATGTGGCGCGCTGCGCCGTCTGCGCAGGCGCGCCGGTGCGGGCAACGTCTGCGCATGCGCGTCGGCGAGGGCCAGCAGCAAGGGAGCGAGGCTTGCCAGGTCCTGTTATTTTTACTTCAATACTTGCTACCTGCCTTTATCTTTTGCCTGTTTTGACCATGCCTCAGATCCTCTTCTGTATCTCGTTTCACACAGTCTGTTCTTTGAAGTGAGTAAGTTTCCATCTAGCTCCACAGCAGACAGTTAAAGGGCACTGGTGAAGACCATGTCTAGTTGGGGTCTTTCTGCTTTACGGAAGTGCCAGACTTGTGCCGGCTGTCCTACTTCTGGGTTCTTGACTGCTAGAATGTTACACGCAGGCAGCACTGTGTTTAAGGGGACAGACAATGTCTACACATTGTATCCTTGTCTGAGCTGGCAATTGATTCCTCAGTTCCTGCTTAATTTTTGAGTGTTCTTTTGATTTTAACCTCTGTAGCTCTTATATCCTTTGATGGGGTGGATTAGGGGTGTGGCCAGGGGAATGGGCGGGGTCTGGGGCCCCAATTGTTTTTTTTTTTTTACGGGGCCTCGTGATTTCTAATGGCAGCCCTGCCCCCAAGACCTTTGTTGTTGTTTGCGTTGCGGCTCAGGACGAAATCTCCTGCCTTGTAGCAGGAATGCGGCTGTTACCTCATTGATTAATTGTTTGAGCGCTGGTCCAAAGAGGTGTTCTCCTGAAAAAGGCAGGGCCAAAAGTTTTCCTTTGGATGCATTATCACCATTCCATTGGTATAGCCAGAGTGCCCTGCGAGCTACCACTAGGTTAGCGGATGCCCTAGTTGCTAAATGGGTGACTTCCATGGCTGCATCGCTTAGGAAATCAAAAGCTGTAGCAATGCGGTCAACTTCAACTTGTAAAAATGAATCTTGCCCGTAATGTTGTAGGAACTCTTGAGTCCAGAACTTCGCTGTTCTTGCTAGCCCTGCGGCTGCTGTTATTGGTCTGAATATAACTACTGTATTGGTATTGCCTCTCCTGAGATTATTTTCCATCCGCTTATCCATTTGGTCTTTAAATGCCATTGCATCTTCCGTTGGAATCGTAGTGTATTTGGATAGGCGGGATACTGCAGAGTCCACTCTGGGAGCTTTGTCCCATTTTGAACCGAACTCTTGTGGTACTGGGTATTTAGAAAGATTTTTATTTCCTAATGCTCATGCGTTTTTCAGGTGCACGCCACTCCGTCTCAATACTTTGAGCTATGGACTTAAACACTGGAAAACATTTTGGTTTCTTTGTGTGCATACCTAATACTTTTGATACTGGGGCAGATGTATCTTTTAAATTTGAAGCATGTCCCTTAGTTGTCTGCGTCCTTGCTCAGAAGTAATACACGATGTGCATAAGGAAGCTGCTGAATCTTGTGAAAGTGAAGAGTGCCCCGATTCCTCCTCTGAGGGCAAATCTGGGTCTGAAGATAAGGAGGGAGATCTATGCTTTTGCTTAGAAAGTGCCCTGTAATTCAAAGACTGTTGGATGGTCGTTTTAACCCACTTTACCAAGTCATTAAGCTGATTTTGTTGTGAGTTTGATGATGGCCCAGGTTGCCCATCTGAGGAAGACTGAGATTGTTCTGGGTCTAAGTCTGCTTGCTGAATTGTATTACTTAATTCACCTCTGGTGTCCTCTTGTCTAGTGAGTTCTGGCTCATTGGTGGACAAGGATTGTGGGCTAAGCGTTGGAGGTGGGTCAGGCAAGTTACGCTTTTTGACCCTTTTATATTTTGCCTTTTTGGCTTTAATCTCTGCGGGTGGCATGTCTTGGATTAATTCTAATAGCCCCTTAGGAACCTCCATTGCTATGAGACCCTATTCAAAATAAAACTGTACCTGGCGTTTTTAGAATGCGGCTCTCCGACTCCTGGAATGGCGTGAATAACAAGCGTGCTGCAGTACGAAGGCCGGAAATACCGGAAGTTCCGCCACCATGCTGAGAATGAGAGTCGCAATACTGAGCACGCCGTAACCTAGCAACCGAGCAGTAAAAAGGCACAAGCTTTGGAAGGGCACTTCTGCACTTGCAAGGAGGAAAGACTTTCAAACCCTTACTACCTGTAAGGCGGTCTGTCTCCGTGAAGCGCCCCAGGTATCTGAAGCAATACATCCTCAGTCACTGACGGAGGGAATTGCAAGTCTCCTCTTTGTGCCCCTTAGGGCCTGACTGTCCTGGGCACACCACTTGTGACCAAACTAAAAGGTGCCTTGGTACGCCCCACCTAGCAAGCAACTGGCAAGGAGGGGGAGCCCAGCCCAGACCCCTAGTGAATGGACCAGCGCATCCCCTCTGAAATAAAAACTAAAACCTAACTGACATTGTCTTTTTTTATTTTTATTTTTAAATCTGGGGAATAAGCCCAGCGTCCTACCTCCTGTAGCAGGACAAAAGAAACTGCCAGTGTGAGGCAGGAACTCCAGTTATTACCAAGAAAGGAGGAGCTACAATTCAGAATTCTTTTGTCCTGCCTCCAGAGGTATCAAGGTTAAACCCCAGACATCTGCACTGACAGGGCGGGCTGCCCCAGGAAAGGGGCAATGCTTTTGTGTGCCTAATATAAAATGACTGGATGCTGCCAACTGTCATTTACAGTACAGATGTGATATCTGTGCCAGACTGTTTGTTTTAGGTATGCACTGAATCCACGATTTTGGGGTTCAGCTGAATCCTTTGTGAAAAGTTAAACGGAATACGGAACCCTAATTTGCATATGCTAATTAGGCCAGGGAAGGGTGAAAGAACCGTGTGCTGCAGGAGTGGCTAGATTTTTTTTAGCTCCATGGTTGTGTGGCGTAATGTCACGTGATTACAAGGTGACGGATTGTTTGCATCCCTAGTTTGTTTTCCCCATCAAATCCCATAATGTTATTAGATCAGTTTCCCGTGGAATACATGTAAAGCAGATGGGTTTTGGCAGAAAATACCCTATTCCCTGACAGTGTGGGCAGTCCACAGATATCCTGCATGGGTACTTGGGTAAAATGCAAACTCTAATCTGGATCTACCCCCTTACACATCCCTCCACCACACATTCTTTAGAGGAAATTCCTGACCTGTTTGATCTGCCATCCACAGATAAACATCACTTCTCATTCATGGTGTTTGTGTGGTTCCCCAGTTGGAGTAATTTTACACCCCCCAGCAGGGTCGGGTAGCAGGTCTGGGAAAGAGGGAAAAAGGAAAAGCAGGGAGCCGGGTTTAAGTCAGATGGTCTGGCTGGGGCAGGGGTTTGCCCAACTAGACCAGTGCCTGTAGAAGCTACCTCTATTCAACATGTGGTCACACTATAACATGTGGTCACATCAACCAAGCAGGGGCTATACTGTACATATTGGTATGTGTATGTGTATGGCCAGCTTATGATTTGTGGCTCGTCAGGAACCAAATCATATACAGCAGCAGGTAGGTTGGTGTGCCACTGGCCTAATATCACACAGCAAGGGATAACAGGGAAGAGACGACAACAAATGAAAATTGGAATTTATTTTAATGTATCAATTCTGCATATGAATATTCACACGCAGAACAACACAACGCAGCATATAAAATCTATCAGTGGAGTAGGATTTAAAATGAAGATCCGTCTCTGAAGGGCAAATGCCCAAGTCTCAGAGTCTGTGATCCTCGGGCAGCTCTCCCGGCATTCATATAATAACTCTCTATTGCATCCAATCGGTAGAAAATGTATATAAACATTAATCAGAGCAGTCTCTAAGCACAGGGCACTATGTGGCCACCAGAGAACTCTGAGATTCCACGTACTGCAGCGCTTTCTCTTTCATGGCCTGGACACTCTCGGTGCTTCCATGTTTCTTTTCATACTCCAAGTAGCGCTTGAAAAAATGTCCCTGTTGGAAGAAATGGCTTATTAATCAGCCTGACAAACAAGTGATGGGTGCCACGGCTTAGAAGCGCTAGAGCAGTGTTCCCCAACCAGTAGCCCGTGAGCAACATGTTGCTCACCAACCCCTTGGCTGTTACGTTCAGTGGCCTCAAAGCAGGTGCTTATTTTTGAATTTCTGGCTTGGAGGCAAGTTTTAATTGCATAAAAATCAGTTGTTCTACCAAATTGAGCCTCCCGTAGGCTGCTAGTCCACATAGGGGCTACCAAATAGCCAATCACAGCCCTTATTTGGCACCCCAGAGACTTTCATGCTTGTGTTGCTCCCCAAATCTTTTTGTTTCTAAAGGTTGCTCACTGGTAAAAAAAAGGTTGTGGATCCCAGCGCTAAAGAATGGTTTAAAGGGCAAGTGATAGCAGGAAATGAAAATGACCTAAATTCATTTATAAAAAAGCCTCACTTACTCTGCATGTGTAGGACACAAGAATTGGTGCAGTGAATGATTAGAACGGATAAAGTTTAGAAACATTTTATGAGGATACATTTTACACACATCGGAAATTAAACCCTACCAATGAGCTCTTTTAATAGACAAATGTTGGTTATTGTTACAGAGAGCTATACATGGAAGTACTTACCTCACTTCCTTTTGGCTGCCATGTTTCACCATCATGTCAATATAAACAGACCAGAGGTCTGTATGTTTTGGGTAGCTGCTCAGCGTGCTCTCAAACTGGGCTTTGGCTTTTTCTCCCAGCTGAAATTCTAACTGGGCAAACTTGGAAATCACATCAACATCTGCAAGCAGAAAGAGAAACCAGTTTCAGAATCTGCCCTGAACCCAACTTGCACATGGAAGTTGTTTCTTTATACAAAATGGAGACTGACCACACACAGGCCCATTGACCCATTCAGCTGCCTATTTAATAATTTATAATCCATTCATTGACTCTAGAACCAATAATCAGATCAGTCCACTTTGGCCCAGCATATAGGCAGCAAATAATGTCAAGATCCCTTTGTTTGTAGACCTCAGATCTGACATGTGCATGGCCACCTTAATACTCAACAAAACTATTTTACAGAACTTTACATGTGGGTTCAACAGACCGTACATTTGCTATACCGTTGCTAGGCACACTGACCTCAGTAATGGACCAGGGCTTTTTGTGAATGAATGAGATGAATAGGAGAGGTTGTTGAAACAAAGATAAACAATGAAAATAATCAAATACCATCAGTCAGTGTATACTTTCTGATGACAGAGGTCACAGTTTGAAGGAAGGCAAAACAGAACAGGACAAGAGCAGAGGACCCCGTTGTCTTAGTTTGTATGAATTTGTGGTTTAAAAAAAGAAAAAAAAAGAAAGAAAAAAGGAAAAAGAACCATATTCTTATTACATATCAGTCAAAGAAGAAAAAATTGCATACAGGTATGGGACCTGGGCCTGAATCCTTCTGTAATTTGGATCCCCCTACCTTAAGCTAATTTGAAAAAAAAAGATCATTTAAACATTAAATAACCCCAATAGGATTTTTTTGCCTTCCATAAGGATTATAGCTTACTTGGGATCAAGTACAAGGTACTGTTTTATAATTAGAGAGAAAAAGATATTTTTTTAAAATGTGACTTATTTGCTCATAATGATGTCTATGTGAGATGGCTTTCCCGGGTTGACATTATGGTGAGATATATCTGATAAAGGGAGGGTGTCGTAATTGTTGCTTTTTTTCCCGCAACTTTTTCGGCTTCAAAAAGCCTGACCTGAAAAAGTCGTGGCTTAATAAATTGGCCCCATAAGAAGTAATCCATGTACTGTATGAGTAGTTTTACCAACAAATCAGAAATTTTAGAATGCAAATATGCTTCTAAAATATACACAGGTATGGGATCTCTTTTCCATGTAGTACAGACATTTATGCAGTAACACAAATGAGCACCAATACTCTACGTTGTGATGATACATGTTTTTGTGTTTGAACTTAAACTTCACCTCTTTTCTTTCAATTTTAGTTCCTTGGTTGGATACTGATTGCTGTAATTGCCTCTGCTGCCTTTCTGCTCAATTGCTTGCATCATTGCTGTTCCCCTTTACGCTACCATCAAGAAGCTTATTGGAAACACTACCGTTATGCTGAAAAAGATCTGTTCAATTGTACTGCTGAGGTCCATGTGAAAGTCCTTGCTGCCAATAATGTTAAACAGTTTTTTGGTTTTGTGGCTTTGGACAAAGATGAAAAGGAAGTAGTCAGCCAGTAGCCAGTGGACGAGGCCCAGACAAGCCCTGAGTGGCAGGAGATCACTGGAGTGTACCTTTATCGGGAGAACAAGGGCTTCCCATTGTATAGTCGTCTCCACAAATGGGCCAAAAAAGTCATAGGAAATGGCACGGATCCAAACGGTCGAGAAATGGCCCTGCTTGCTGTATGAGAAACTGAGACCAGGAGAATGAGGGGAGGGAGACCTGGTGATTGTTATTGAATGACATATCTCACATCATGTGTTAATGTATAAAGGAACAATGATGTGTCACTATCTCTACAGGACACCATCCGTCCAGCTTTGAACTTTATATCAGTGGTGCCTCCCATGAATATCACTTCCTAGAAGCTTTTGAAAGGTTGAATGTTCATAACGTGCCTACAGTGCACCCCATTGTTTCACCATCACCTGCGTACTCATCAAATGCTTTAACGTTTGGGGTACCAGCATTCTCACAGTGCCTTGGCTACCAACCAATGATAAGTACTGAGTGCATCAAGGGAACATAAACCCATATATTATACGATAGAGCAGCAGTCTCCAGCATGTTGGTGAGGGGATAAGACTTGAATTTAGCAGTGGGTTAAAGGTGCAATAGAAAGGCAAAGAAATGATACATTCCTCCAAAACGTTTACATTTAGGTCACGAATTACATAGATGGTATAACCATTTCATTCTGTTTATACTTATTCACATTCTTGCTATGATCACTCATTTCTGAACATATATATAATCATGTAAACTTCTACCTATAAACAGCAATTGGGTTGTTCATAATTCCTTAATAAGGAGAGCAGTGTAGCAGATGGGAGTGAAGTATCTGGCTCACTTTTACTCTTGTCATGCTGTGCCAGATGCTTCACTGCTGCTTCCTGCCTGAAGAATAAACTGTGTGTAAATGTAGGTGGAGACATAAATATATTTACTTACCAGTCAGTTGAAATCTGTTGAAACTTCATCTGCAGCAAAGGACCCCACTCTCCTTAAACTACATTCCACTGAACTCTTATTGAAAATCTGTTTTGAAATGTCTTGGAATAATGGAATGCTAACTTTTATACAAAGTAGAATAATTCTTAGTCATCATCTGTCTAATATTATATGTGGTACAGCCAATTAAGCTGCCCTTGCTTCCGTTAAGTACATGGAATCCGTTCCGCTGCTGGAAGAGCAGATAGATGCTCTGGAACATTTCAGATTTTTACCTTTCTGGACCAGATTAGCATCAGAGGTCAATGGACCCACCAGGGATTTAGAAACTTGTCCTTTTAATTTTTTTTTAACTTTTTTATGCTTTTATCTCAGGAATTCTTTTATACCTGTTGCATTGCCTGTAATTGTGTTTTTAGAGATTAAATCTAAAGATTTTTCAAGCATGAATTGTAACTTGTCATTTTATATGTACAGCCCCCCCCCCATTCTCTGCCAAAGAGCCTTCTTGTACCAATGTGTGTGTGTAAATATATATAATTAGATAGATTAGTTGGTACAGTAAGTTTACAATACAAAATACAGCATTTTAGCAATTATCTTTTTTAGAGTCCCAATAGCCTTAGAGTATAGAGTCCCAATAGTCAGTACATATTTATAACCACACTCAGAATCACACAGAGAATACAAAGAGACGGCATTCCATCAAAGAACCTAATGATTATAGATGAATAGCGGATGTACTCTTTAACCACACTACACCAGAGATCTTTGTTTATGATCCACAGGTTGGTTCCCATTAAGTACCTCCTCCTCCTCCAAGGCTTTAGCAGGTACATGCACATGAAGTATCCTTTATCGTAGGGTTTAAAAATTAGTGGTAAGCCCAATTTTCCATGTGACACAATCCATTCACTCATTTTTATTCCTTAGTAAAGGTTGGGCACGAGAGTTGGACAGGGGGCTACGGGCCTGCAGCCTCAGGGGCTCCCAACAACATCACTTGGGCCCCCAGCTGTAAACTCCTTTGTGTTGAGACCTCCTGCACCCCACACCTCCCAACACATTGATTGCATTTTTTGTATGGTAAAAACACAGAAATATATGTTTACCCCCCCATTCTACTGAATCTAAAATGGGTACCCATGCCTTTCTGCTCCAAACTACTGAGTCGCATCATATCGCCCATGTATCATTACATACCAAGAAAAGGCACCCTAAATATGATTGCCAGGGGTCCTCCAAACAGTTTGATGCCCATTGTGCATAGGATTACCAAAGTATCTGGCATTTAGAGGCCCCAAAATAAAGTTAGCGCATACAAATAGTCCTGTGGGTAACTTCAGCTAATGAAAAATCAACACCAAAACCAGCCTATTGGGTTTATTTAATGTTTATATGATTTTCTAGTAGACTTAAGGTATGAAGATGCAAATTACGGAATGATCTGTTATGTGGAATACACCAGTTTATTACTATTATTACAGAGAAAAAAGAAATTATTTTTTTTATTTTTTAAATTTGGATTATTTGGATAAAATGGAATACAGCCTTTTCGTAATTTGGAGCGTTCTGGATAATGGGTTTCTGGATAATAGATTTTATACCTGTATTTACAATTTTAGCGACTTGGTGAAGTGAAATCCCTATAGTAAAAATGTACTCCCTGATCTCTCCTGTTTAGTTTATTAGCAGCTATATCTGGCTCATTATTTTGGGAGGAGATCAGGGCCTACCTTGGTGTACACAAGATATTAGGGTGGGCTTCACGCTCTACCAGAAATCTGAGCTGCTGGGTGTGTCTAGTTTATTTACATGAAGGAATATGTTAATATGTATCCATCCCATCTGCTTTAGTCTGAAACTGCCTTTCTGTCTTTTCTGGACTGTAATGGACATTTGTCTCTTACACTGAATATGTCTATATATATGTATATAAGCACTGAGGCCTCGCCTGCCACCCAGCATTTGTGTTTTTTAAGTTATTTACTTTTTTCTTCAGCAGCTTTCAAACTTGCAATTTCAGCAGTCTGGTTGCTAGGGCCTAGCTTGCCCTAACAACCATGAATTGATTTGAGTAAGAGATTGGAATATGTACAGTATAGGAGAGGGCCTGAATAGAAATGTGAATAATAAAAAGTAGCAATAACAATCAGTGTCGGACTGGACCGGGAAAAAACCCGGTGGGCCCCGGGCTCTTGTGGGCCCCGCCGGCCCAGATCCGCTTCTTAGTTTGGCTGCGCGACCCCACTTTGTCGGGGGTCGCGGTAGAATAGAGGATCTGCGCATGCGCACAAAGGTATTGCTGCGCGCGTGCGCACAAGCGCGGTGCCGCGCACATGCGCACTGCTCCGGTGAAGCACGCCGGAGCGGCAGCGGGGCCCTGGGGCAATAGCCCCGGTGGGCCCGAAGCCCCCCAGTCCGACCCTGATAACAATAAGGGGCATATTTATCAAGGGTCAAATTTCGAATAGAAAAAACTTCGAAATTCGAATTCAAAAAGACAAACCGAAATTAAATCAAAGTTTTTTTGGGGGTCGAATAGGTCCGTTTTCGATCAAATTGGTCCATATTCGGCCAAATTTCAAAAGAAGGAATAGCGTATTCGAACGAATTTGATTCAAAGTCCACCAATTGACTCCGAGTAGGTTCTAGGAGGTCCCCCATAGGCTAAAACAGCAATTCCGCAGGTTTTAGATGGCGAATGGTCGAAGTGGAATTTTTAAAGAGACAGTATATTACAAATTTCAAATTTTTGATTTTTTTTGCAAATTTAAATCAAATTTGGAGTATTGCATAGTCGAAGTACACAAAAAATAGCTCGAAATTAGAATTTTTTCAATTCAAAAATCCACCTTGACCTTTGATAAATCTGCCATCAAATGTGTAGCCTTACAGAGCATTTGTTTTTAGATGGGGGTCAGTTACCCCCGTTTTAAACAGGAAAGAATCTGAAGAAGAAGGCAAATAATTAAAAACTATAAAAAGGAAAAAATCAAGGCCAATTGAAAAGTTGCTTCGATTATCCCATTCTATAGGATACTAAAAGTTAACTCAAAGGTGAACCACCTCTTTAATGAGGATGAACCTGGCATAATAAAGGGGACACAAACATATTCCTTTTAAAAATAACACTACAATTTCAACTCCTAGATTTCTTAGGAAGGCACCTCAAGCTTAATTTTTCATGCAAAGAGATTATGCCATGAGAATTATATCAGTAGTATATCATCTCACTATCATGTGGGGGTTAGTTCCGTTTACATACAAGTTATTGTCTTCTTTTTATTCATTCATTTAAAAAATGTTGAATTATTGGCTTAAAATGGACTCTTTGGACGACGGCATTGCTGTTATTGAGAGCTCCACTGGGGCAGGGCCTTATGGGAAAAATAAAAATCTTTGCTGGTAGGCCTGTCTGACCCTGCAGGTATGTTCCTGGTACAGGTATGAGATCTGTTATCTGGAAACCTGTTATCCAGAAAATGCCAAACTACAGAACGGCCTTATCACATTACTAAGAAATACCCTTCCCTTTGTATTCAAAGGGTATAGGATCCTTTATCCAGAACCCCGTTATCCAGAAAGCTCTAAATTATGGCAATAGCCAGGTACAGGTATAGGATCCTTTATCCAGAAAGCTCCAAATTATGGAAAGGAAGTCTCCTGTACACTCCATTTTATTCAAATAATCCAAAATTTAAAACATTATTTCCTTAAAATAAAAATGTAGCTTGTACTTGATCCCAACTAAGATATAATTAATCCTTATTGGAAACAAAACCAGCCTATTGGGTTTATTTATTGCTTATATGATGTTCTAGGTATGAAGATCTGTTATTTGGAAAATTAATCCTTATTGGAAGAAAAACCAGCCTATTGGGTTTATTTCATGTGTAAATGAGTTTTTTAATAGACTTGAGGTATGAAGGTCCAAATTATGGAAAGATCCGTTATCCAGAAAACCCCAGGTCCCTAGCATTCTAGATTAAAGGTCCCATATTTGTATAAAAAATTCCAAATTTACTTTACCGCCTATTTAGCCAAAAGTAATATACAACTCCGCCCCCAATAACACAGCACTGTGGGCATATGTATATGATTCCACCATTTCTTAAAATTTTATTATTTTAACTTTTTAAATAAAAATGTTCCGTTGCTATTCTCTGAAGACAGATGACATCACAATAAGGATAACACCTTTGTGAGTCATCTGCTCTGTTGCTATTGGCTGAAGACCGATGACATCATAATAAGAATATCATCTTATGCTGTGTAAGCCTCATTTCCATTAAGAGCTGTTTTGGAGAGAGAGAGAGAGAGATTTGTTGTGTGGAGAGAGAGAGATTTGTTGTTTGGAGAGAGAGAGATTTGTTTGGAGAGAGAGAGATTTGTTTGGAGAGAGAGAGATTTGTTGTGTGGAGAGAGAGAGATTTGTTGTGTGGAGAGAGAGAGAGATTTGTTTTTTTGGAGAGAAAGATTTTTTTTTTTTGAGAGAGAGAGAGAGATTTGTTTTTGGAGAGAGAGCGATATTTGTTTTTCGGAGAGATTTCAGGTAAGTTTATGTACAATATTATGTCCTATAGTATGACAAGGTACCGCTATATTTAGCCCTTATTCCATGGTTCAGTGTCTGAGTATTAGTATCAGAATTTTGTTTCAATTTGTAAGTAGCCATGGCACGCTATCACTATCACTTAGTGCTCCCTGCTAGATATATCATTATTATTGCACTTCAGCAGTGGATTTCATGAGAAATAAGGACTTTCATGTGTTACAATTGTGAACTATGAAAGAAAAAAGGCAATGCCCTGTCCTATTGCTCTGTATGCCAAGCAGGCTTTTTATAAGGACATCAGGCTTTACTGGAGGGAAAGGGAGTTATTCAGCCTGAGTTCTAGACAAACCTTTAATATAGATGTGCTTCTTATTAGAACAGATCCCTAGATTACAGTCTGTATAGAGATGTGCTGCCCTTCTTACAGTTGTTACCGGCTAAACCAACTGCCTTTAGCAATGGGCCTGAGTGAGAGTGTCAGTTGATAGCAGCATGGATATAGACACTCACACACAAAACACAAAACAAACAAGTCAATAAACATGTACATTTATACCCGGGTGGGAACATAACCAGTGAGGTTTAGGGGTGGGCATGTATTTAGCTGCACCAAACATAAAACATACAATTAACCTCCAGCTTCCTACCCATGATTATGTTCATTTTGGCTGCTCAGCCTATAGAATTATTGTACATTAGTAATGTATGTAATCATTGCTTTTCTGCCCCATTAAAGTTGCAAATACCAGTAAGTTTTTAAAGGGGAACTTTACCTTTACCATAACCTTTAGTATGTTATAGAAATTCTAATTCTAAGTAACTTTTCAGCTGGTCTTCATTTTTTTCCTATAATTTTTGCATTATTTGCCGTCTTCTAACTCTTTCCAGCTCTCAAATGGGAGTCACAGAACCCATCTAAAACAAATGCTTTGTTTGGCTACAAATGTATTGTTAATGCTCCATCTTTCTATTCAGGGCATTTCATATTTAAATTTCAGTCTCTTATTCAAATCAATGCATTGTTGCTAGGGTAATTTGGACCCTAGCAACCAAATTGCTGAAATTGCAACCTGGAGAGCTGCTGAATAAAAAGCAAAAAAACTCAAAAACCACTAACTAATAGAAAATAAAACCAATGGTGACACGACTGTCGGATGCAAATGCCGCAACCTGCGTTTGCATCTGACAGTCGTGTCGGATTACCGTTGCGACACTATCCGACTTTATATCACTTACCTTGTTCCTGGCGCCCGGAGTCGAATCGCATCAAAGTCGGCCGTGTAGTCCTACCCTAAGACATGGGACCTGAAGACAAAAGGGGCCCAAAGACATGGCTGGGCATTCATCTAAAATATGCAATACTCCATGCTACATCTCACTTACTTTTGATCTTACCCATTCCCACACCTTGTGTCTCAACCCCTTCTCCACCTCTTGTATTAGTTATTGGTTGCTATGTATGTAATTCAAGGTATGTTCAATATATAAACCTATTTATTGTGCAGGTATAGGATCTATTATCCTGAAACCTGTTATCCAGAAAGATTCGAATTATGGGAAGGCCATCTCCCATAGACTACATTTTAATCAAATAAGATTTCCTTTTTCTCAGTACAGGCATGGGATCTATTATCCGGAAAGCCATTATCCCGAAAGTTCCAAATTACAGAAAGGCTGTCTCCCATAGATTCTATTAGAATTAACTAATCCAAATATTTTAGAATGATTTCCTTTTTCTCTGTAATAATAAAACAGTCGCTTGTACTTGATCCCAACTGAGATATAATTAATCCTTATTGGAATCAAAACCAGCCTATTGGGTTTATTTAATGTTTACATGATTTTTTAGTAGATTTAAGGTATGAAGCTCCAAATTACAGAAAGATCCGTTATCCAAAAAAACCCAGGTCCCAAGCATTCTACATAACAGGTCCCATACCTTCAATAATAAAACAGTAACTTGTACTTGATCCCAACTAACATATAATTAATCCTTATTGGAAGCAAAACAAACCTTTTGGGTTTATTTAATGTTTACCCTTATGGGGAAGGTCCCGTGCATTCTGGATAACAGGTGCCATACCTGTACATAAATAAGATAATGGTGTAGTACAAGTATGCATTTAATAACTGTCAAATAAAAATTATTTGCTGAAAGTGTTGCCATCATGAAACATTTTATTTCTTTTGTTTTTCTATGTTAGAAAGAGAATGGAGTATCATCTCGAGGAGGAGATTGTGGATTTTGAAGATTTAGGTAATGGACTTTATCAGTTACTTAATGTGTTTTTGGAATAATACAATGATATCATTTTAAAAGTCTTAGAAAAATTGGCTTCTCGAAGTAGGGATGCACCAAACCCAGCATCCAGTTTTGGGTTCAACCCTACTTTGCAACATTTGGCTAACCTGTGTATTAGTATGCTCTTTATACAGAGAAGTATCTATAAGTACAGTTTGAGGACTCTTCTTTTTAACTATAAGGCAGATAAGACTAACCGTATCTCTACTTCTCCTTGACAGACCAGGCCCCAGTGATGAGATCTTGGGGGTCTCTGATGGACCTTAGGGACGTAGAGGAGGTAGAAGAAGAACCATCAGAGGTGGAAGAGAAGGACAATGATAAATTAGGTATAATGAAATATATATTTATATATACAAGTATAGGATCTCTTATCCCATAATTTAGATAAACATACTTTCATTCAACTAAAAATTCTTTTCAACTTTTGCTTGACAGATCAAGCCCCAGTGATGAGGTCCTGGGGGTCTCTGATGGACCTTCAGAATGCAGAGGAGGCAGAAGGAATAGAACCATCAGGTAGAAATCATAATATTATCTGCTGAAAAGTGCTTCGTATAGATTTGCATGCAGTGTTGGACTGGCCCACCGGGATACCAGGAAAACTCCCGGTGGGCCCAGGTGTCAGTGGGCCCTTTTGCTGCTAAACATTTGGCCTATTTCATGGTCATTTCATATTTATTCATGAGAAAAAGAGACTTAATAATGGAAGAATTTAATATAGTATGTAGAGACTAGGAGAATAAAGAGGTTGAGTTAGGAGAGAAAGTATAATAGTTTAGAAAGTGGGCCCTCAGCCTAAGGTCTCTGGTGGGCACCTGGCATCCCAGTCCGACATTGTTTGCATGGCTTCATATTCAAGATTTTTTTTCTTCTTGCTGTGTGGCTGATATGCTGTTAGACCTAATGAGAGCTAACACTTCCTTCTATTTTTTTAGCAGCAAAGGACTGGAGACCAAAACTGGATCTCCCAAATTTGAAGGTAGAAGAAGAGGAGAATGATAAAAAATCAGGTATAATTATATCTATATTTATATATACAATTATGGGATCTCTTATCCGGAGTTTTCCCCCCCATAATTTAGATAAACATACTCTACTAAAAATCTTTTCTTCAACTTTTCCTTAACAGATCAAGCCCCAGTGATAAAATCTTGGAGGTCTCAGGGTGGAGAGAAGGCAGAAAGAGAATCATCAGGTAGAAATCATAATATTATTTGCTGAAAAGAGCTTTGTATAGATTTGTATGGCTTCAGTTTCAATACTATTTTTGGCTCTGTGGCTGATATGGTGTCAGATCAAAGGAAAACTAACCCTTCCTTCTCTCTCTTTTTTTTATCAGCAAAGGACAAGAGACCAGAAATGGATCTCCTAGATTCAAAAGTGGAAGAGAAGGAGAATGATGATAAGCCAGGTATAATTAATAATCTACATTTATATATACAGGTATAGGATCCATTATCCAGAAACCTGTTATCCAGAAAGCTCAGAATTATTGAAAGGATATCTCCCATAGACTCCCTGTTTTCCAAATAATCCATATTTTTAACATTGATTTCCCGTTTCTCTGTAATAATAAAACTGTACCTTGCACTTGATCCAAACTAAGATATATTTAATCCTTATTGGAAGCAAAACCAGCCTGTTGGTTTTTTTTAGTGTTCACATGATTTTCTAGTAGAGTTTAGGTATGAAGTTCCAAATTACGGAGAGATCTGTTCTCTGGAAATCCCCAGGTCTGGAGCATTCTGGATAACAGGTCCCATACCTGTACAAGTATATATAAATGTTTCATACAAAGGTATATCTGTTAGACATAAGGAGACCTTACTCATTCTTTCACTTTTTCTTTTTTAGACCCAGCCTCAGTTAGGAGCTCGGGATCTGTTACTGATCTGATTGTAGAAAAAGAGACGGAAGTTGAGACAGGTCTGAATCATAATTTAATGTATTGTGCTTTGCTCGTCTAATCCTTTAGCATACGATCCAGATGATTAGGAAAAGGTTATGTGGGTTCATTTGTAGTTTTGGACTATTCAAATGCCATTTATTGGAGTAGTTACATGTATTGGGGCTAGGGTTGCCACCTTTATTAAAAAATTTTACCGGCCAGTGGGGGGCACCAAAAGGGGGCGGTCTGTGATACTAAAAGGGGCGGAGCTACGTGACATGACGCTAAAAGGGGGCCGAGCTACGCGGCGTCCCAAAAAAGGGGCGGAGCAACATCGCACAGCGCTGGAAAAAAGGTAAGTTATTTTTGAATTGGGGCCAGGCCAGGGGCTTTTTTTAAAGGGTATTTCAAATTACCGGCAATGTAAATTTGCAATACCGGCCCCGGCCTTGGCAGGTGTTTTACTGGCTAGGCCGGTAAAATACAGGCCGGGTGGCAACTCTAATTGGGGCCTATGCATATCGGGGGTTGTGTCTAAGTTTTGCACCTCCCTGTCTATAGTATAGCGTTTATATTTTTGCCCCCTTGCCCATGGTTCTCTGTATATACCATTGATGCTGTATGTATTTATTGTAGGATGGTAGTTTTTGTCATGTGTGTTCAGCTTCTAAACAGCATTGACGTTTTATACATTTCTACCTTCTAGATAACATCGATAAGGAGAAAGCAGATGTCCTTCCAACAAAAGGCAACACTGGTAAGCTTTGGCTATTAATAATTTCATAATTACTATTACTGGGAGGTGCCAAGTTGTTAAGTACTTCTGTGAATTCAATCACCTACCTATTACCCCTGGCTGGCACATCAGCTTTAGTTAATGTTCACTAAGTGCTAGGCCACCATCTTCTTCTTCTTCCCATGTGTCCCTGGTGTGACTTCTAGTAAGGAGTAGAAAACCCACAGGTCTGTTGAAACACTTTAAGTGTTTATTATGGAGTGCAGTGCAACACTTTTGGGCGTACCCCTTTGTCAAGCATACAGAACACACAAAGTAGTGCATATAAATAGGCTAACAATCATCCAATTAAATGATCCACCAATTACTAAAGTATGATGCAACATAGTAAAAAATAGCTGCTAATAGCATAAAAAGCCCATAACAGTACCCGTTTATTTTAAACTGAAACCACAACACGACATTTCCCGCATATATAACATCACATAAATTAGGAGGTATATATAATTAATCTTACCCTGTTTGAGGACAGCAGAAGAATATAATAACTGACCCTGATTAATTTGTTAGTTGGACTTTGCTTATCTGCAAGAAAAAAAATACATAATAAATCCATTAACAAAAATGTTTTTACAAGAAACAAGACATATTGTATCCCTTAGGTTGTCTGGTTTGAATAAGCTCTGCACTCCGTAATAAACACTTGGCAGTGATGGGCGAATTTATTCGCCAGGCGCAAATTCGCGGCGAATTTGTGCGATTCGCCGCCAGCAAATAAATTCGTGAAACTCCCGCGAAAATTCACGTCAAAAATTCGCCGGCGTCAAAAAAACGGGCGCCGGCGTCGAAAAAACGGGCGCCGGCGTCAAAAACGAGATGCCGGCGCAGTTTCGCAAATTTTTTTGCCGGCGCAAATTCGCCCATCACTACTTGGGGGCAGATTTATCAAGGGTCGAATTTCGAAGTGGAAAATACTTCGAAATTCGACCACCGAATTGGATTACTTCGAATTTTGAAGTCAAAGTTTTTTTTTAATCGAATTTGGCTGTTTTAGGGTCAAAGTCAAAACATTCGATGAAATCCTTTGTATCGAACCATTTCATCGATCGATCGAACAAACGATTTTACTTCGACTTCTAAAAACTTAGCCAAATGTTGGCTATAGGTTCTAGGAGGTCATAGGCTAACATAGCAATTCGGCAGGTTTAAGATGGCGAAGTGTCGAAGTCGAAGAGATAGTACTTCGATTATGGAATGGTTGAATATTCGAAGTATTTTCAATTTGAATCGAAGTCGAATTTAGGCCTATTCGATGGTCGAATTACCCAAAAAATAGTTCGAAATTCTAAATTTTTAACTTCAAAAATTCACTTCGACCCTTAGTAAATCTGCCCCTTAAAGTGTTTTAACAGACGTGTGCCATTGGGTTTTTTACTGGACTATTGCTAAGAGGTGGCCGAATCTCCACCTGTGTGCGCCAGGCATCTTTGTACCGCCTATCGGGCAGGGTGTGCGAGGTTCAATAGCATTGAAGGAGGTGTTTGCTTTTAAACGTGTGACAAGTAAATTCAACCTGTTTATTGGTTGCTATTACTAGAGTCATATTTGCTTCTTATATCTAGGGATGCACCGAATCAGGATTTGGTTTGGGATTTGGCCAGGATTCAGCCTTTCTCAGCAGGATTCGGATTCGGCCGAATCCTTTTGCCCAGCCGAACCGAATCCTAATTTGCATATGCAAATTAAGGGCGGGAGGGAAATTACATGACTTTTTGTCACAAAACAAGGAAGTAAAAAATAATTTTCCCTTTCCACCCCTAATTTGCATATGCAACTTAGGATTCGGTTCGGTATTCGCCAAATCTTTCTTGAAGGATTCGGGGGTTCGGCCTAATCCAAAATAGTGGATTTGGTGCATCCCCACTGCCTCACACAATAGTCTCACATCCCCTTTCCCTTTGACCCATAAAAAGAATATTAAGAATATCCAGAAGAGTCCAAAGAGTCCCAATTATCCCATTAGCTGCACTTTTACAAATAAAAAAACTGCAGATAAATATCACCTTAAAGCGCCACGGCTGCCCTTCCATCAATTGATTTTGGCCCTATGTTTGTCATTAATTAAAATTGGGCAAATTTGCACCCTGGCATTAACCCATAGCAACCAATCCTTTTTCAACTGGCTGCTAGTGATCTGATTGGTTGTCCTGGGATCCTGGCCAGATAATCTGAATGAGGGTGAAAGAAATACAGATTACGTTGTGTTTATATAAAATAATATTTCTCCTGTTTATCATTATAATATGATCTTTATAATAAATATGTTTTCCCAGTCTTGCAGAACACAACTCGACTGTGGAGGCCCAAGTTACGGCGCCCAACTTTTGTTTTTGGTAAGTGGAATTTCATTGATCTGTCTATAGGGACAATGTCAGTGTAGGCTTGTGGTACCCCAGTGAGCTGTAATGGGAATTGCATTAAAGTTCACTGCCCATGTGCCTATACCATTGTCATTATACCCTGTTAGATGCTTAGCTTTACAACTATAATTCCAATTTTATCATTAGCCCATAATTTTTATTGAAATTATTTCTTTTTATCCAGTCAACAAAAATGTCATGCCAAGTTTGAAAGAAGAGGAGTTAGAGCGCCCAACTGCTGGTAAGTTATACCATTATTATACCCTTCTGTGTAAATAATGATATTAATATTGTATGCCAAGTGTACTGAGCTCTTTACATTAATTATATCTATATTTTCCTACTAGATACCACCAAAGCAGATGAGGGGCCTGTCAATATCACCCCAAGGTGGAAAAAATATGAGTTACATCGCCCAACTGCTAGTAAGTTATACTATTATTATACCCTTCCATGTACATAATGATATTTATATTGTATGCCAAGTGTACTGAGCTCTTTAAATTAATTATATCTATATTTTCCTACTAGATACCACCAAAGCAGACTATGTGCCTGTGAACAGAAAAAGAAACATGGGTAAGCTTTTAGTTAGTCTTTAGATTTTTTAACTATTTACATTGTTTGTTTTAAGCCTGATTGTAAGGTCAGGGCCTTCTCTTGCCACCTAACAAAATTGGGGATTAATAGCTTTATACAAATATCATTCTTTAGTTACAAGTATATCCAGTCCTGCAAAAAAGTGCCCCCTCCCCCAATTTACCAGGACCTGAGTGTTGAGGCCTGTAGCCATTCCGTTAAGGGAGAACACAGTGTGCAAAGAGCAAAAATGTCGCAGATTGTGGCATTTTTGTTTGCACACTGCGTTCTGCATAGTAAATGACCCCATAGTTATAAAATACATCATGTTATATAAGATATTCTGTTAACAATGACACTGACTACTTCATAGCACCACATTGATTGCTATTACTAGATTTGAGGGTTCTGTGTTTAATCCCTAAAACCTTCTGCAGGTAGTCTGTATGTTATCATTTGGTTTTTTGGGGGTTTTGATCCCAAGCATGATTACACTCATTTTAATTAGCTTTTTATCATAGTGACCCTAGAGTGTGATAGGTCATTGTATTTCTCTAAATAAACATATATATATTTATCTGTCTTCTAGACAACATCAATATAGAAGAAAGAAGCTACCTGCCTAAAAAGAGAAAGACAGGTAAGCTCTTGGATGTTGATAATTCACAGTTCACATTCTTCAGAGAATTTGAAGACATTTGGAAGCTTGACATTTGAATAGTATTTCAATATGTATAGTTATATATAATATATATCTTTATTTATCTTTTAGGCCACATCAATATGGATGAAAGAGGCGGCATGCCTAAAACAAAGAACGGAAGAGGTGGCATGCCTAAGATTATGGATGAAAGAGGCGACGTGCCTAAAAGGAGAAAAATAAGTTAGTTTTTGGCTGTTAATACTTCATAGTTCACTTTCTTTCAAGAATCTAAAAACATTTGAAATCTCGACGGTTTAATATTATGGACATTAATGCTCTATGACCCCTCCTATACAAATAACTATTGGAACTGGCGGCATTGGGATTGGAATTATTGACATGCAGCGCTGTAATCCTTGGTTTGACTCTGACTATGTAACTACTACTCTCTGTACAGGGATTATATGCTGTCCCTGCATGAGGTTCAAGCCAATAACACAGGGGGTAGATTAACTTGATAAAGCCCTAGAGAGCATATATCTGCAGGGTAAATGGACACATGCTATATAACGATATATCTGGAAAACACCAGGTCCCAAAGCATTCTGTATTACAAGTCCCATGCCTGTACCAGTTGATGCTATAATGTTCTTGGACACAACTTAAAACAAGCTATATGCAGAAATAACATTTATTCACAATGCATTACTATCTTGTGATTTTTAGCCTTTGAAGATTTCCCCACAAAGTGGAAGAGAGAGAAGCAACATTGTCGGAACCATGGTGAGATATTTTAAGTTTTTCGTTAATGTGAAGCAGAGGAAGTAGTTACAATGAATGTTCTATATTTAGGTCTGTGAAACTTAAATTAGTAAGATATGAGGAACCCCTGATATCTTGAATTTTATACGTAGATAGCAGATATTTAGGGCAATCGTGTTAATGATTGCATTTACTTTACACAATACCAGATTGCTGTATATCCAACACAGTAGGGCAACACCCTTGTTTAGATGAATGGAATGGTTATAAACTTTATTCCTATTTTATCATTATTTTATGATACTGAAACTATAATTTCTTTCTTTTTTCAGCCCCTCGAAATCACACTGGAAGGTGGAAGAAAGACAATGGTACAATGTTTTTTTCTATATCTATTTTAAAGGAATAGAACCTCAAAATGACTATTAATATCCTCATTATTTTTTTATAATACAGCTATGGGATCCGTTATCCAGAAAGCTCCAAATTACGGGAAAGCCATCTCCCATAGACTCCATTTTATACAATTTTTTTTAAATGATTTCCTTTTTCTATGTAATAATAAAATAGTAACTTGTATTTGATCCTATCTAAGATATAATTATTCCTTATTGGGAGCAAAACCAGCCTATTGGGTTTAATTAATGTTTACATGATTTTCTAGTAGACTTAAGGTATGAAGATCTAAATTATAGAAAGATCCATTATCTGGAACACCCCAGGTCCCAAGTATTCTGGATAATAGGTCTCATACCTATACACAAATTTTAATAAGTCACCTGACACAAATTTTATATTTTATCACTAAGCGCTGATTATAGCTGATAATATAACTCCACCATTTATGTGGATATAATTTACATATTCATGCCTCTTATGAATTTTATGAAAATAAATCTCTGAACAGACTAGTTATTAGAATGTGTATTATGCCCTAACTGTTATTTTTCATTTTAGGATTTTTTACTTGGAACAAGCCAAATATTCAAGTCACAATCGAAATAAGTAAGTGTCCTCTATGATATTCAAAGGCACTAAGGGGTTCTGTAATAATAATAATTATATATATATATATGTGTGTCAATATATCATATTACCATTTTATATCATATTTTTGGAGAAGAGGAACATTATTCCTTATAACACATATGGGATTGTGATCTGTTATGTGCAGGTATGAAGGGAGGGTGAACAGAAGACAAGAAGTATGGGGAGATGGGAAGCAACCATGTAGTTAATAAATATTATGCCTGAAGTTGTCTGTATTTACTATAAGCAATATACTTTATGTTGCAGGGCCTGAAAGCTCTTACCAGCGAAAATGGAGCCAGCCTAAGGGCAGAACACGATTTCGTCCATATTAAGAACTCATTGATAAAAAGTTGCAGGGCCTAAAAGATCTTACCTGCAAAAATGGAGCCGGCCTAAGAGCAGAAGAAGTTTTCGTCCATATTAAGAAAACATTAATAAAACGTTGCAGGGCCTGAAAGATCTTACCAGCAAAAATGGAGCCAGCCTAAGAGAAAAAGACAATTTCATCCATATTAAGAAAGCACTGATAAAATGTTGCAGGGCCTAAAAGATCTTACCAGCAAAAATGGAGCCGGCCTAAAAGCAGAAGACAATTTCATTCATTTTAAGAACCCATTAATAAAATGTTTTTCAGTTTATTGAAACTGTTCTTTTTAGTTGAGTAGTGGTGTAGGTGTAAGAGGCGGGAGTGTGACTGCAGAGGTAGTGGGAACTTTAGTGTGAATGTCAGTAGATCATTATTTCATTGATATAGGAGATATAAACATCTTAGGGTCGGGAAGAAAATTCCAAAAAATATGAGACAGGTCATGAAGGACAATAGGTTTGAAGTGACAGACATAGAGAAGAAGATGTACTATAAGTTATATATATATATATGCTCCAACCTGCTAGACATAGGATAAAGGGAGGATATTTTCATCAGAGTGCATATGTTTATTCCCTTGCACCTTCAAATTAACCCCCCCATTCCCTCTCAGTACAACCATGCACAGGGCATGTGGTGGGAAATTGAGTGTTAAATGCAAGATCCACTTATTATACAGGTATGGGACCTGTTACCCAGAGACCAATAATCCAGAAACTCCACATCAGTGTTGGACTGGCCCACCGGGACACCAGGAAAACTCCCGGTGGGCCCAGGTGTCAGTGGGCCCTCTTGCTTATAACCAATTGGCCTTTTTATGGACATTACCTATTTCTATGAGAACAAAGAGTTTACATCTATTGAATAACAGATTATAGTAAATAAAGAAAAGAGACTAGTAGAATAGAGGTTGGTTGAGGAGAGAAAGAATAACAGTACTGAGAGTGGGCCCCTGGTCTGGTTTTTTGGTGGGCCCCTGGTGTCCCAGTCCTACACTGCTCCACATTGTCAGTATGTGTACAAGTGCTCATTCATGCACACATGTGCATACCTCCCAGATGTCTGGTTTTCTGCGGGACAGTTCTGGTCCTGATTTTGACACTTCAGCCCACAGTCCCGGTTTCATACTGAAGTGTCCCGCATTTCTCTTTGATCTCCTGCACTGACGACAGAAAAAGATACAACGTTTCTGAAATTAAATTGAATAAGAGGCTTTTGGCAGAGAGGCCAGAATACTCAGCACCTGCATTGTGATATAATTGTAACTAATAAGATAACCTGCTTAAAGGGCAATTTCATCTTTATTAGCAAAATTCTAATAACGGAAAAAACCTGATCCTAAAACCATCAGAAATGTGTTCAAACTTTTCTTAACCTGCCAAATTTTGCAATTGGAAAGGTATTTAGGGGTAGGCCATATGATGGTCGTGTCCATTTAATTCTCTGTACTGAGCGACAATTTTCAAATGTTGAGAGGTATGCATGCGTCAGGGGTGGGAATAGTGAGGTGACTAGCCAGGTTGCCTACGGTGCAGGTGTGGGTGTAAGTAGGTTTATCTGTGGGTCTCATGGTGGGGTTTGAGGGTCTCATTATGAGCACCATTTACACCTTAAAATTCCTTTTTACCCCCCTTTTTGTTTTTTAATTCCTTCCCACTTCAGATGATGTCACTTCTGGTTTTCAGCAGCAACACTTCTGGTTTGTGGTGGTCAGTGGGTTGGTCTCATCTGGGTAAAAATGCAGGTTTTGGGTCAGGTCCCAGGTTTCAAAATCTGGACTCTACTTTGTGTATCCCAGCCACAATACTACAGGTATGGGATCTGTTATCCCGGAACTCGTTATATAGAAATCTACGAATAGACTCCATTTTAATCAAATAATTAATTATTTTTAAAAAAGATTTCCTTTTTCTCTGTAATAATAAAACAGTGCCATGTACTTGATCCAAACTAAGATACAATTAATCCTTACTAGAAGCAAAACAGCCTATTTTAATTATTTAAGTGACTTAAGGGATGGAGATCCAAATGACAGAAAGATCCCTTATCCAGAAAACTCCAGGTCCCAAGCATTCTGGATAACAGGGTAACATATACATAAGTACATATATGGGCACTGGAATATCACAGTAGAATTCCTGATAAAGTGCATTAAACCACATGCATTAAATGTACATGTATCAAATTTCACTCTTTGGACTTCATTATACAGTTGTGCTGAGCAGCTCTCAGTCCTTGCTGCATCTAGGGTTGCCACCTTTTTAAAAAATCTTCACCGGCAGGTGGAGGGGGCGGGGTTAAAAGAGCGGGTTGTGACGCTAAAGGGGACGGGTTGTGACGCTAAAGGTGGCCGGGCAATGATGCGCTATTGGCTGGGTGGGTCGTGACGTCAAAAGGGGCGGAGCCAATGCGCGTATTTGGCAAGAAGCCCAGGGAAAAAGGTTAGTTTTGAGCAGGCTGGGGGCAGGCCACGGGCTTTTTTTAGGTGTATTACAAATTTACCGGCAGCTACATTGCCGGTAAATTTGTAATTCCGGCCCCAGCCTTAGCTGGTGTTTTACCGCCTAGGCTGCATCCCATTCAGAATTGAGCAAAGTTCAACCACCGCAAACTGATACCACCATATTAAAAGTTAACTCAAAGGTGAGTAAAGTGTATGCTGTGAATTGTAGTCCAACACAATCAGAGTAAAGTGCGGTTGCTCAAAGAGTGTTGATGTCCCCTTTAAGTGGCATTTCAGACAGAGCAATTCTGTGCCAATTTTTAAACCTAGGTGCCATGTTTTCCCATGACAGTATCCCTTTAAATATCAGTCTCACTTTAAAGGGTAACTGTAGTTTATTTGTTTTATGGCATTATTATTAAAATTGCATCACCCTGTGAATTCTTCACCACGTTTTCTTTATGCTCTGGACAAAACACATGGTCCTACTTCCCATGTAAAATTGTGTGGTGGATCCAGGGAGAAGAGAGTAGGAGCTGCAATTTAAGCATTGTGGTGCTGCTGTGTGATGGAAAGTAAATGACAATGCAAATAAAACTCTCAAATACAGTTATGGGACCTGTTATCCAAAATGTTCGTGACTTCTGGGTTTTCCGGAAAACTAATATTTCTGTAATTTGGATCTTCATAACTTAAGTCTACTAGAAAATCATGTAAACATTAGTTGGGATCAAACTACTGTTTTATTATTACAGAGACAAAGGAAATCATCATTTGGATTATTTGGATAAAATGGAGTCTATGGGAGACTGGAGATTTTTGGACAAAGGGACCCATACCTGTACAACTCATATTGGCTGGTGTTTTAAACATGTTTACACATCCCTTTTCACAGCACATTGACACAGTCATGCAAGTTCTGTAACTAGAGAAGGCAAGACTCTTGTATAACAACTGGCAACGTGGAAATCTTAGCGTTTATTTTCCCAAGTTTCTGGATTCGGCGAATAAAACATGAGTTGAGTCCATGGTGGGGAAATCGTCATCTGTGAGTCCCCATCAATGGGCGTCCAAGATAAAAATAACATTAAATAAAGAGGGAAAAGGAAGAACCGAGCAAACGTCTGGAGAAAGCAATGAGATTAAATTGGTCTCTGAACTGCCTGGTTAAGTAAGTCTCTGTGGCATATGATGAAGCCCAGGTACGAGCGCCATCACGTTAATGGATCAGCGGATCTGTCACATATTGTATCCGATGAGCTTCTGGGGAGTTGCCTGTGAGCTGTTATATAGAATTCTACTTATGTCTCACTTGCACTGATAATAGAAATATTGAGTCGCTCCCTGCAATACTGCAGTTGAATGTGAGATGTGAGGGCTCCTTTATTAATGCCAGATGTAAGGGATATACTCATTATGCAAAACTGTGCCATTAGCATTCACGTTGCCTATGGAACCTTTTTAAAGATGAGCCTTAAGATATTCTGAGCTCTCATCTCTGATCATCTTTCTTGTGAGATTACTTCACGTCACATTCATGATCAATTACATGTAGATACTGTATAGTTTCACTGGTATTGTTACACTTCACATATTTTGTGACAAATGAGGAAAGAGAAAATATTTGCAGCCTACTGAAATGAAAGAGACAACTTACTGGAAATCCTACAAAAATAATAACATAGAATGGATATTTATATACAGTAAATATAATTTGTATATAGGCATGGTAAGCTCACCTGGAATTTTCACCCAGATTTAAACCTTTCTTCCCCACAGTAACAACCCAGTCACCTGATGTCTGTAATTTGCACCTGAACCCTTTGCTTACCCTGCTTTGAAATGCATAGAAGTTGCACCCACAGTCGGAGCATTAAAGAGGACCCATCACCTTAAGTAATAATTACAAATTCATTTCTGTTGTGTTAGTCAAGCAAAATAAACTATAGAGTCCAAAGAGGTGCACACCTTCCCTGAACGTAACTGCCTAGGTGCTGGTAAACAGATAGTATTATATGGTAACAAAAAAACACACTCAAAGGTCTTCAAAAGAAAACCGCAAAAGGCTGTGATTTATTTCTCCAACGTTTTGGCTACAACTTTAGCCCTCCTTGCTTTTGAAGACCTGTGAGTGTGGTTTTTTGTTACAATATATTATATATACCTGTATATATATATATATATATATATATATATATATATATATATATATATATATAAACACACATAGGCCGCACTCTCCCAAATGTCTCTCTGGTAATGTCGGGTGCTGCACTTAGTTGTATATTCACACCAAAATCCAAGAAGATGTGCACACTCCGCACATCTCACGCTGGACACTCGTTGTCTCCGCCATTGCTTCAGGTTGGTTACCTGCAAGGGCTGCGCCTAGACTCTCATCTTGATCAGAATCACCTGAACTAGTATCTACTGTGTTAAATGTTTTCCCATACGGTCGTCTAGTTCTCTGCCGACGTGTTGGTGCTCGTGTGAATTGGGATCGTTCTCCAGTTAACCAGCGGTAAACTCTGTGTGCAGAATAATCCTTATTAACCAGCCTCATTTTTTCTCTTTGGAAGCGGAGTAGTTCTGTCTTGTAATTCTCCACATGTGTGTTGCTACTCGCAATCAACCCTTTGGAAGCTTCAATAGATAACATGGCTGCATGCTCTTGTTCAAATGCTGCTAGATTTTTTCATGCAGTTGTTATTTCAGCCGCAACCTCTTCGATCACCAGCACCATTAGATCTAGTGAACAGCGATTGAGTACTCCGATCCACTTTTTACAAAATTCGGGATTAAAGCGCCCTATTGTTGGCGTATTGTGGATCCGGAATCCCGTTGGTATTTTCTTAGCTCGGTAGTAATCCGATAAGAACAGACCATGTTGCACTGCTTCACACCTGCTTCCCCGGGTCCCAGGCAAATAGGTTGCTATGGCGACGTGTTTGGCTTGGGACCCAGGGGAAGTGATGTGGGAGAGGTGGTGCATATTATGCTTTATATTGTGTAACAAAATGGTTTTTTAACGGTGAACATTTTGAAAAAGGTTCAAGACCAAAACCGAAATGAATTTTACATATGCACCAGATTGGGAGACCTGATGCCATGTCCATCCACTGGCTACACAATTAGGAGGTGAGGAGGGCTGTGACATGTAGGAAGTGCAGAATGGAAAGTAATTGCCTGCCCTGCCTCTATGCCCGAGGCATCCAGGCTGGGCAGGTAATATGTGATTGACAGCTGAGATACTTAAATACCTTTACAACAGGTACAGATGTTTTTTTTTAATTGGGAATTTGTGTTTCATTTGCAAAGGCGTTTTATTATATATTTTTTACGTTTTTACGAGTGACAGGTCCCCTTTAAGCCTAGTCGAGGGGTGTGTCCTGGGTAGATTGGAGGTGGTGGTAGATTGGATCAGGAGTGTGCTTGGGCATGGGGCAGGCAGGACGAGACACACAACTAGATCCTAATTGATTTGGGTTACATCTCTATGTATTGTCTACCTAAGACTCATGACAAACGTATAAGTACTCTGTAACATACAGGCTTATTTGCTTGGCACCAATCAATCAAGCCAATGCATTAATATCTGGACAGGCATTTGGGCATATTGAAAGGGCTATACTGTATAGCTCTACAGGATGAACTGATTCTTGTAGGATTTGGTTATTTTAAAACACTGTAAAAACAATTAAAGGGCAATGAACCAGGCACTCAAAACTGGAAGGGTTTTTACATTTTAGCTGTATTGTTGGCTCACTGGTGGCTGATCCCTAAACTAATCCAGCTGTGGTTCTAGATGCTGCTGTTGTGGGCTCCTTAGAAGCCCCATATAGGCTTCCCTATCAATGAACCTCCACCTATTATGTATCTTCATCTTCGATGGCTACTGATATACAGGCCTTTTAAAAATGTCAGAAACTGCCCCAAGAGAGATAACTATGTTGTTTAGGTACTTACAGATTCACCGTGCTTTTTGTACAATTCCCATCAAGGACTAGTAGAAACAAGCATGGAACTCAACACAGGACCTGCCACAATCCCTGTCTTGGTTCTTGACTATACTATCTATAACTGGGCCCTGTCCCCTAGAGAAAACCAGGATTACATGGCAGAGACAGAGGAGAAGTGGAAGGTCTGTTTCTATGATCTTCAGTAAATGATTCCCTCCCTATTCATAAACTGACCTATTTGGCGATAGGCTGCCCAGAGAAATTTGACGCCATGTCGTATTGTATCTGCTTCCTATTGTGAAATACAAAGATGTGAACCTCTACCTAACTTCCTTTTTCTTCTTTTTTTCTCTCTTATGTTACTCTGCTTTGCTTAATATGAATAATTAAAAAAAAAAAAAAAAGAACAAGGAAAGTGTAAAGTACAAGAAAAATATAAGAAACACTGATCTATGGGCACTTCAGTAGGTTGTCTGGACAGGCCATTCTGTGATCCCTAAGGGCAATAATCACTTGGACCCTTGGTTCTTAGTGTGTACGAGTTAGAGGGGCCACAGGCCCTTTCCACTAGCAGAACTAGAACTGCTTATGCTATGCCGCTATTGCCTTTCAGTTGGCTGTCAATGAGCATTTGTGATTAAAACAGTTCTGCAGCTTTGTCTCTTACTGTGATGTGAGCAGAGAAGAGTCAGGGACATGGGTCACTGCAATGGCCTGATGAAATTAAGACTGAATAGCGGAGCCATTGTACTGTTCTGGTGGTGTTAAACCTTGGTATTCACGTTATGCTACACTAGCTTTTCTAGACATTTGTCCTAATTCCAATGACCGATGGAAAATAAAAAAAAGGAGATTAATATGAAAGAAGAAGTCTGGATCCAAAGTGTGTATTCTCTTAAAAAGAAAATGGCCCGGGCAGCATAGTTCCATAGGGGCAGAGCCTGGGGACAACTATTGCAGATTTCTCATTCACTGTGCCAAGTTCCATGCCGATATTATTTATAAGAGCTCTTACAGCCAATGTTCAGCCAAGAATGAGATAAACATCAAGGGAGCAAAGCAGTACATTTCCAGATCTTTATGCTATTTGTCCATTATGGGTTTTGTAAAAGTACTACCAGGCTATGGACCATGCACACCACCAGATATACATGAAGCTGCTTCTTGCTCCACAACCTCAAAAAATGTAGATGGGGGGAAATTTAAATCTAATTAAAGATAAATTATTCCTATAGTTCACTCCATAGGCACATCATCGACCTGCGGCTCAGATCTCCCATATGTACATACAGAAGATAATTTGGGTTGTGAAAAGGTTACAGCACTTCAGAGGCAGCAGTAATTGGAAAATGTAGCCAAGTCAGTGCTATATATAGGGAACAGCTGCTCACTAGTTCCACAGATGGAACACGCCAGAACTTCGTCAGATTTCCGGTGCCATCTTAGTAACGCAGCGTTGCATAGAAAAGTAACAAAGGGACAGATCTACTAAATGATCATTGGCGGCTGTTAAGTTTTGGGAGGATAATAACAGGGCAGCCTTTTTTTCATCCCAAGTTGGCACCATGTTCCTGAGTACCATATAGCAACTGTGCTGCTAGCTCCCCTATGTGTAAGTGTACTTTAATCTATATTGTGCAGGGGTAAAGAAGTTCAATGCTTGTTTCCTAACACAGCGTGTCTGGAACCATACTGGCAGATGGAGCACAGAAGCTGCTGTCTAGCCCCCTCTACTGAAGAAAAGTTGGATGTGAAGCAGCTGATTTCTCTTCTTCACACCTGTTTCTAAAGCCCCCTAACTTTGTATCAGAGAAAAGTAATTATTATCTGTTCTAAATGTAAAAATGATATATAGAATGCTTAGGGCTATGAGCAATTTCACGTTACTTGTTTTAAGGTTCAGCCTGGTACTATTATTTGGCTGAATCCAAAAAGGACAGGTTCCATAGCTTTTGTACGTGCCTGAAAAGGTGATTTTCTTACCGGGAAATCCTTTTCTCCTGGGTCTGTAATGTCAGTGCAGACATCTGGGGTTTAACCTTGATACCTCTGGAGGCAGGACAAATGAATTCTGAATTGTAGCTCCTCCCTCCTTGGTAATAAAGGAGTTCCTGCCTCACACTGGCAGTTTCTCATCCAAAATACAATACTAGGGAACATTGGAGCATAACCGTAACAGTAGAACATTGTAACAACTAGTAATAATAGTAACGTGGCCAAAAGGACCCTTGGCATATCACCAACACCTCCATAAAAATCAAATCCCCTTTTCCTGGGGCAGCCCGTCCTGTCAGTGCAGACGTCTGGGGATGTCCAAAAGCCATCATGTACCCAGACTGGGAGGGCTCAAGAAGTTCCAGTAACCACTGCATGTAGAACCTTCCTCCCAAATGCCGCTTCAGCTGAAGCAAAAGTGTGAAGTTGGTAAAATTTTGTAAAAGTGTGCACTGAGGACCATGTGGCTGCTTTGCATATTTGCTCTGGAGAGGCAAAATTGTTGAGAGTACTGACTGCTCTTGTAGAGTGGGCTCGCAGTTTTAGTGGTGTTGATTCTCCCACCGGTTTGTAGGCGCAGGAAACAGTCTCTACTAACCATCTGGCAATAGTACAGCTAGATGCCGTAAGCCCCTTTTTTGCAGTCCCATAAGTCACCAGAAGGCCATCTGATTTCCGAAACGCGGAGCATTTTACGTAGATTCGAAGTGCATCCAAAGTGTGTAGTGTCTTTTCTGTCTCATTCTTGGGATCTGGGCATGGTCTGAATGTAGGTGGAGTTCTGAGCACCACTTTATCTTTGTGGAATATCATCCATGGCTCCTTTACCGACAGAGACTGAATTTCTGAAACTCTGCGAGCTGAGCAGATAGCGATTAAAAAAGTCACTTTCCACGTGAGATACTTGAGCTCACACGATTCCAATGGTTCAAAAGGGTGTCGTTGCAGGCTCTTGAGAACAAGATTCAAGTCCCCCATGGGGGAGTTGGATCTCTATAGGGCGGTCTGATGTGCAGTACAGTGAGGAAGAATTGCCTCACTTCCAGTAGGAGTGCCCATTGGAATTGGAAAAGAGTAGAAAGTGCTGAAGTCTGAGTTTTTAATGCCGCTAAGCTAAGGCACTTATCGAGGCCTCGTTGTAGAAAACTGAGAAATAGGGGGAAATAGCAATGCTGCCAATAAAATCCCATATTTGAACACCATGCTTTGAATATACGCCATATCCTATGAAACAATTTGGCCGTGGACTGCTTTCTCGTTTTAAGAAGTGTTGTAATCACTTGTTCTGAGAAACCCTTGTCTCTCCATAGCTGGGCTTTTAAGTGCCATGCCTACAGGTGTAGCATATCCAGATTGTGGTGAAACACTGGACCTTGAGACAGAAGGTCTGGTCTGAGAGGCAGTCGCCATGGGGGCCCCACTGACATGTTGACAAGGTCTGCGTACCACACCCTTCTCGGTAAGTCTGGCGCAATCAGGATGGCCGCCACTTTTTCTGCCTTTATCTTTTTGATGACTCGTGGTAACAGAGGAAATGGTGGAAATACGTAAATTATCCGAAATGACCATGGAACCACTAGTGCATCTATGGCCTCTGCCCCCGGGTCTCTGGAGCGAGCAAAGTACCTGGGTAGTTTGTTGTTTTTGTTGGATGCCATGACGTCTATCACTGGACACCCCATTTGGGCTACTACTGCTTGGAAGATGTCTGGCTGAAGGGACCATTCCACCTGATCTATCTTGTTCCGACTGAGATAGTCGGTCTCCCAATTGTCCACCCCTGGTATGTAAATTGCTGATAATGCCAGAATGTTGGACTCCGCCCATTGGAATATCTGATAAGTCTCTTCCATTGCTACTTTGCTGCGGGTTCCCCCTTGGTGATTTAGGTAAGCTACCGTTGTTGTGTTGTCGGATTGGATTCGGATTGGCGTAGACGAGTAAAGGAGCCCAATGTAGTAGAGCATTGCGAACGGCCCTGAGTTCCAGTATATTGATGTGGAGCTCTAATTCCTCTCTTGACCATTGTCCTTGGCAAGAAAAGTTTTCCATGGCTGCTCCCCACCCTGTGAGACTGCCATCTGTGCTGATCACTCTCCATGGGGGGAGAGACCAAAGGCGTTCCTGTGTGAGGTTGCCTTTGTTCGTCCACCACCCCAGCTGAGTTCTGAGTTGCCTTGCTGATTTGTATGACTTGAGAGAGATTGTCGTGCTTTTTGTTCCAGTGACGAAGGAACTCCGTCTGCAATGGGCGCATGTGGAAATGTGCGTAAGTTAATGCCTCTAGTGATGACACCATAAGGCCTAAGTGTCTGAGGCAATCTTCCGCTGTCGTTACAGTTTGACTGAGAAATCGCTTGGTTGAGAGTTGTAACTTGACTACCTTGTCGTTCGAGAGTGAGATTCTGCATGACTTTGAGTTGAACATCATTCCCAAGAATTTTATCTCTTGAGTAGGTCGGAGGTTGCTTTTTTTGTGGTTAACCACCCAAATTTGTATAAGATCTGAATTGCATGTTCAGTGTGGCGTGTTGAGAGAGAAAACGATGGTGCCTTTATGAGGATATCGTCTGATGGTATGGAACTGATGGTATTCCCAATTTTCTTAGGATGTCAATGACAGGTGCCAGGACTTTTGTGAACACCCTCTGTGTTGTGGTCAACCCAAACGGCATTGCTGTGAATTGGTAGTGGTCCTGGCCTACCGCAAAACGCAGATAACGTTGATGATTTGGGTGTATTGGGATATGGAGATAGGCCTCTTTGAGGTCTATGGTTGTCATGAAGTGATTTGGCTTCATTGTATTGATTACGGAGTGTAGGGTCTCCATTCTGAACCTTGTCTTTTTGATAAATCTGTTGAGAGGCTTGAGATTTAGGACTGGTCTGAATTGAACTCCTTGTTTGTCTACTAAGAATAGATCTTAGTAGTACTCCCTGAAGCAATGCTGCTGAGGCACTGGTGCAATAACCTTGGTTTGCAACATCTGTTGTACACAGGTCAAGAGTGCTTTTCTTCTTTTTGGGTTGTGGGGTATTGATGATGGTAAGAATGCTCGTCTGGATGGTAGGGAATCGATAAGTATCTTGTAGCCGCTTTGAACTACCTGAAGAACCCAGTTTTCTGTGACTGAGTTCTGCCACACCTGAGAGAAAAGGAGAAGCCTGCCTCCCACAGCCTCCTCCGTCTCTGGTGTGGATGGACCTTCATGCTTCTGACCACCTGGTCTCCTACTTTGCTTTTGTTGGGAGGGCCAAGTGGTTCTCTTTCTATTGCTAAACTGAGAAACTGATGTTTGGTTTCGGCCCTGGCTTCTGTAACCAAGGAGTTTGGGGGAGTCCCCCAAGCATGGCCGCCATCAGGGGTACACAGGGGGTACAACTGTACCGGGCCCGGGCCTGAAGGGGGGCCTGGCAGTGCTGCACGTTTCAAAAGAGCCGGGCCACCCTTAAAGGAGAGTGATAATCCCGGGCACCGGAGCGCTCCCGTCTGGCCTGTCCCCAATGGCGCACACTACCTCCCTCAGTGATACACCCTGCCCCTTCCTGCTCTACATCATCTACATTATTGGCTATGCCTATGCACCGCCCGCCGTTAAACCACAGCCGGCAGTCTCACCCCTTCCCACCGGAGATGTTTAAAAAACAAAAAAACTTATCTGGCGCGCTGTGCCGTCTGCGCATGTGCGCCGGTGCGGGCACTGTCTGCGCATGTGCATCGGCAAGGGGCAGCAGTAAGGGAGCGGGGCTTGCCAGGTCCTGTTATTTTTACTTCAATACTTGCTACCTGCCTTTGTATCTCGTTTCACACAGTCTGTTCTTTGAAGTGAGTAAGTTTCCATCTAGCTCCACAGCAGACCAGAAGGGCATTGGCGAATACCATGTCTAGTTGGGGTCTTTTTGCTTTACGGAAGTGCCAGACTTGTGCCGGCTGTCCTACTTCTGGGTTCTTGGGACTGCTAGAATGTTACACGCAGGCAGCACTGTGTTTAAGGGGACAGACAATGTCTACACATTGTATCCTTGTCTGAGCTGGCAATTGATTCCTGCTTAATCTTTGAGTGTTCTTTTGATTTTAACCTCTGTAGCTCTTATATCCTTTGCTGGGGTGGATTAGGGGTGTGGCCAGAGGAGTGGGCGGGATCTGGGTCTTGGGGCCCCAAATTGTTTTTTACAGGGCCCCGTGATTTCTAATGGCGGCCCTGCCCCCAAGACCTCTGTTGTTTGCGTTGCGGCTCAGGACGAAATCTCCTGCCTTGTAGCAGGAATGCAATTTTTCCGCCTGTTACCCCAGTGATTAATTGTTTGAGCTCTGGTCCAAAGAGGTGTTCTCCTGAAAAAGGCAGGGCCAAAAGTTTTCCTTTGGATGCATTATCACCGTTCCATTGGTATAGCCAGAGTGCCCTGCGAGCTACCACTAGGTTAGCGGATGCCCTAGTTGCTAAATGGGTGACTTCCATGACTGCATCGCTTAGGAAATCAAAAGTTGTAGCAATGCGCTCAAGTTCAACTTGTAAAAATGAATCTTGCACGTAATGTTGTAGGACCTCTTGAATCGCTACTTTGCTGTTCTTGCTAGCCCTGTGGCTGCTGTTATTGGTCTGAATATAACTACTGTATTGGTATTGCCTCTCCTGAGATTATTTTCCATCCGCTTATCCATTTGGTCTTTAAATGCCATTGCATCTTCTGTTGGAAGGGTAGTGTATTTGGATAGGCGGGATACTGCAGAGTCCACTCTGGGAGCTTTGTCCCATTTTGAACCTAACTCTTGTGGTACTGGGTATTTCGAATTTTTTTTTTCCTAATGCTCATGCGTTTTTCAGGTGCACGCCACTCCGTCTCAATACTTTGAACTATGGACTTAAACACTGGAAAACATTTTGGTTTCTCTGTGTGCATACCTAATACTTTTGATACTGGGGCAGATGTATCTTTTAAATCTAAGGTTTGAAGCATGTCCCTTAGTTGTCTGAGTCATTGCTCAGAAGTAATACACGATGTGCACTCCCCCTCAGATAAGGAGGGAGATCTATGCTTTCGCCTAGAATGTGCCCTGTAATTAAAATAGACTGTTGGATGGTCGTTTTAACCCACTTTACCAAGTCAGTAAGCTGATTTTGTTGTGAGTTTGATGATGGCCCAGGTTGCCCATCTGAGGAAGACTGAGATTGTTCTGGGTCTAAGTCTGCTTGCTGAATTGTATTACTTAATTCACCTCTGGTGTCCTCTTGTCTAGTGAGTTCTGGCTCATTGGTGGACAAGGGTTGTGGGCTAAGCGTTGGAGGTGGGTCAGGCAAGTTACGCTTTTTGACCCTTTTATATTTTGCCTTTAACATTTTGGCTTTAATCTCTGCGGGTGGCATGTCTTGGATTAATTCTAAGAGCCCCTTAGGAACCTCCATTGCTATGAGACCCGATCAAAATAAAACTGTACCTGGCGTTTTAGAATGCGCCTTTACAGCAGCTCTCTGACTCCTGGAATGGCGTGAATAACAAGCGCGCTGCGGTACCAAGGCCGGAAATACCGGAAGTTCCGCCACCATGCTGAGAATGAGAGTCGCAATATTGAGCACGCCGTAACCTAGCAACCAAGTTTTAAAAAGGCGCGAGCTTTGGAAGGGCGCTTCTACACTAAAGGAGGAAAGACTTTCAAACCCTTACTACCTGTAATGCTGGATGCTGCCAACTGCCATTTACAGTACAGATGTGATATCTGTGCCAGACTGTTTGTTTTAGGTATGCGCCGAATCCACGATTTTGGGGTTCAGCTGAATCCTTTGTGAAAAGTTAAATGGAATACAGAACCCTAATTTGCATATGCTAATTAGGCCAGGGAAGGGTGAAAGAACCGTGTGCTGCAGGAGTGGCTAGATTTTTTTTTTAGCTCCATGGTTGTGTGCCGTAATGTCACGTGATTACAAGGTGACGGATTGTTTGTCCAGGCACTTTTATTCAGCCAAATCCTAATCCTGCTAAAAAAAAAAAAAAAAAAAAGCTGAATCCTGGATTTGGTGCATCCCTAGTTTGTTTTCCCCATCAAATCTCGTAATGTTATCAGTTTCCCGTGGAATACACGTAAAGCAGATGGGTTTCGGCAGAAAATACCCTATTCCCTGACAGTGTGGGCAGTCCACAGTTATCCTGCATGGATACTTGGGTAAAATGCAAACTCTAATCTGGATCTACCCCCTTACACATCCCCCCCACCACACATTCTCTAGAGGAATTTTTTTTTTTTTAAATTCCTGACCTGTTTGATCTGCCATCCACAGATAAACATCACTTCTCATTCATGCTGTTAGTGTGGTTCCCCAGTTGGAGTAATTTTACACCCCCAGCAGGGTCAGGTAGCAGGTCTGGGAAAGAGGGAAAGAGGGTAAAAGGAAAAGCAGGGAGCCGGGTTTAAGTCAGATGGTCTGGCAGGGGCAGGGGTTTGCCCAACTAGACCAGTGCCTGTAGAAGCTACCTCTATTCAACATGTGGTCACAATTTAACATGTAAACATCAACCAAGCAGGGGCTATACTGTACATATTGGTATGTGTATGTGTATGGCCAGCTTATGATTTGTGGCTCGTCAGGAACCAAATCATATACAGCAGCAGGTAGGTTGGTGTGCCACTGGCCTAATATCACACAGCAAGGGATAACAGGGAAGAGACGACAACAAATCAAGATTGGCATTTATTTTAATGTATCAATTCTGCATATGAATATTCACACGCAGAACAACACAACGCAGCATACAAAAAAAATCAGTGGAGTAGGATTTAAAATGAAGATCCGTCTCTGAAGGGCAAATGCCCAAGTCTCAGAGTCTGTGTTCCTGGGGCAGCTCTCCCGGCATTCATATAATAACTCTCTATTGCATCCAATCGGTAGGAAATGTAAATAAACATTAATCAGAGCAGTCTCTAAGCACAGGGCACTATGTGGCCACCAGAGAACTCTGAGATTCCACGTACTGCAGCGCTTTCTCTTTCACGGCCTGGACACTCTCGGTGCTTCCATATTTCTTTTCATACTTCAAGTAGCGCTTGAAAAAGAATTTGATCTTTCTGGCTGCCAAGCTCAGATGAATCACACGCTCAAAAATTTCCCTGTTGGCTTATTAATCAGCACAAGTGATGGGTGCCACGGCTTATAAGCGCTAAAGCAGTGGTCCCCAACCAGTAGCCTGTGAGCAACATGTTGCTCACCAACCCCTTAGCTGTTGCATTCAGTGGCCTCAAAGCAGGTGCTTATTTTTGAATTCCTGGCTTGGAGGCAAGTTTTAATTGCATAACAATCAGTTGTACTCAGGGCTGGATTTACATAGCGGACGCCCCTAGGCCCACTGCCATTTGTCGCCCCTGTCCCCCCCTTTATTCCTGCAAATTTTCATGGAGATTATATCTCCTGTGCATCCCCAGTGTTTTTGAACCAATGTGGGTGTGGTTGGGCAACATGCCGCCCCCCTAAAATCCTGCCGCCCTAGGCCCGGGCCTAGGTGGCCTTCCCACAAATCCGGGCCTGGTTGTACTACCAAATTGAGCCTCACGTAGGCTGCCAGTCCACATAGGGGCTACCAAATAGCCAATCACAGCCCTTATTTGGCACCCCAGAGACTTTCATGCTTGTGTTGCTCCCCAAATCTTTTTGTATCTAAATGTTGCTCACTGGTAAAAAAAGGTTGTGGATCCCAGCGCTAAAGAATGGTTTAAAGGGCAAGTGATAACAGGAAATGAAAATGACCTAAATTAATTTATAAAAAAGCCTCACTCTGTGTGTAGGACACAAGAATTGGTGCAGTGAATGATTAGAACGGATAAAGTTTAGAAACATTTTATAAGGATACATTTTAAACACATCGGAAATTAAACCCTACCAATGAGCTCTTTTAATAGACAAATGTTGGTTATTGTCAGCGCCGATTCTACTTACAGCGCCGCCTGAGGCGGCTCCTTCACTGCCGCCCCTCCCTCGCATGCAGGAACACTAATGCGAAGAGCGCAATTACGCTCTCTCGCAATAGTAAAGCCGAATTTCCGGTTTAAAAAAACGGAAATTCGGCTCTTAAAGGTACCAGGAGCGGCTTTTTGCCGCCCCTGGAAACCTGTCCTGCGTTGCCGCCTGAGGCGAGTTTCTCAACTCACCTCATTGGCGGTGCGCCCCTGGTTATTGTTACAGAGAGCTATACATGGAAGTACTTACCTCACTTCCTTTTGGCTGCCATGTTTCACCATCATGTCAATATAAACAGACCAGAGGTCTGTACGTTTTGGGTAGCTGCTCAGCGTGCTCTCAAACAGGGCTTTGGCCCGCTCAGTGTCTCCCAGCTGAAATTCTAACTGTGCAAACTTGGAAATCACATCAACATCTGCAAGCAGAAAGAGAAACCAGTTTTAGAATCTGCCCTGAGCCCTGCAACTTGGACATGGAAGTTGTTTCTTAATATAAAATGGAGACTGACCACACACAGGCCCATTGACCCATTCAGCTGCCTATATAATAATTTATAATCCATTCATTGACTCTAGAACCAATAATCAGATTATCACTTTGGCCCAGCATGTAGGCAGCAAATCAGGCCCAGATCCCCTTGTTTGTAGACCTCAGATCTGACATGTGCATGGCCACCTTAAGACTCAACAAAACTATTTTACAAAACTTTACATGTGGGTTCAACAGACCGTACGTTTGCTATACCGTTGCTAGGCACACTGACCAAAGTAATGGACCAGGGCTTTTTGTGAATGAATGAGATGAATAGGAGAGGTTGTTGAAACAAAGATAAACAATGAAAATAATCAAATACCATCAGTCAGTGTATACTTTCTGATGACAGAGGTCACAGATTGAAGGAAGGCAAAACAGAACAGGACAAGAGCAGAGGACCCCGTTGTCTTAGTTTGAAGAAGAAAAAATTGCATACAGGTATGGGACCTGGGCCTGAATGCTTGGGACCTGGGGTTTTCTGGATGGGGGATCCGTCTATAATTTGGATCCCCCTACCTTAAGCTAATTTGAAAAAAAAAAGATCATTTAAACATTAAATAACCCCAATAGGATTTTTTTGCCTTCCATAAGGATTATAACTTACTTGGGATCAAGTAAAAGGTACTGTTTAAGAAGTAATCCATGTATGAGTGGTTTTACCAACAAATCAGGAATTTTAGAATGCAAATATGCTTCTAAAATATACACAGGTATGGGATCTCTTTTCCATGTAGTACAGACATTTATGCAGTAACACATATGAGCACCAATACTCTACGTTGTGATGATACATGTTTTTGTGTTTGAACTTAAACTTTACCACTTTTGTTTCAATTTTAGTTCCTTGGTTGGATACTGAATGCTGTAATTGCCTCTGCTGCCTTTCTGCTCAATTGCTTGCATCATTGCTGTTCCCCTTTAAGCTACCATCAAGAGGCTTATTGGAAACACTACCGTTATGCTGAAAAAGATCTGTTCAATCGTACTGCTGAGGTCCATGCGAAAGTCCTTGCTGCCAATAATGTTAAACAGTTTTTTGGTTTTGTGGCTTTGGACAAAGATGAAAAGGAAGTAGTCAGCCAGTACCCAGTGGACGAGGCCCAGACAAGCCCTGAGTGGCAGGAGATCACTGGAGTTTACCTTTATCGGGAGAACAAGGGCTTCCCATTGTATAGTCGTCTCCACAAATGGGCCACAAAAGTCATAGGAAATGGCACGGATCCAAACGGTCGAGAAATGGCCCTGCTTGCTGTATGAGAAACTGAGACCAGGAGAATGAGGGGAGGGAGACCTGGTGATTGTTATTGAATGTCATATCTTACATCATGTGTTAATGTATAAAGGAACAATGATGTGTCACTATCTCTACAGGACACCATCCGTCCAGCTTTGAACTTTATATCAGTGGTGCCTCCCATGAATATCACTTCCTGGAAGCTTTTGAAAGGTTGAATGTTCATAACGTGCCTACGGTGCACCCCATTGTTTCACCATCATCTGCGTACTCATCAAATGCTTTAACGTTTGGGGTACCAGCATTCTCACAGTGCCTTGGCTACCAACCAATGATAAGTACTGAGTGCATCAAGGGAACATAAACCCATATATTATGCGATAGAGCAGCAGTCTCCAGCATGTTGGTGAGGGGATAAGACTTGAATTTAGCAGTGGGTTAAAGGTGCAATAGAAAGGCAAAGAAATGATACATTCCTCCAAAACGTTTACATTTAGGTCACGAATTACATAGATGGTATAACCATTTCATTCTGTTTATACTTATTCACATTCTTGCTATGATCACTCATTTCTGAACATATATATAATCATATAAACTTCTACCTATAAACAGCAATTGGGTTGTTCATAATTCCTTAATAAGGAGAGCAGTGTAGCAGATGGGAGTGAAGTATCTGGCTCACTTTTACTCTTGTCATGCTGTGCCAGATGCTTCACTGCTGCTTCCTGCCCGAAGAATAAACTGTGTGTAAATGTAGGTGGAGACATAAATATATTTACTTACCAGTCAGTTGAAATCTGTTGAAACTTCATCTGCAGCAAAGGACCCCACTCTCCTTAAACTACATTCCACTGAACTCTTATTGAAAATCTGTTTTGAAATGTCTTGGAATAATGGAATGCTAACTTTTATACAAAGTAGAATAATTCTTAGTCATCATCTGTCTAATATTATATGTGGTACAGCCAATTAAGCTGCCCTTGCTTCCGTTAAGTACATGGAATCCGTTCCGCTGCTGGAAGAGCAGATAGATGCTCTGGAACATTTCAGATTTTTACCTTTCTGGACCAGATTAGCATCAGAGGTCAATGGACCCACCAGGGATTTAGAAACTTGTCCTTTTAATTTTTTTTTATCTTTTTTATGCTTTTATCTCAGGAATTCTTTTATACCTGTTGCATTGCCTGTAATTGTGTTTTTAGAGATTAAATCTAAAGATTTTTCAAGCATGAATTGTAACTTGTCATTTTATATGTACAGCCCCCCCCATTCTCTGCCAAAGAGCCTTCTTGTACCAATGTGTGTGTGTAAATATATATAATTAGATAGATTAGTTGGTACAGTAAGTTTACAATACAAAATACAGCATTTTAGCAATTATCTTTTTTAGAGTCCCAATAGCCTTAGAGTATAGAGTCCCAATAGTCAGTACATATTTATAACCACACTCAGAATCACACAGAGAATACAAAGAGACGGCATTCCATCAAAGAACCTAATGATTATAGATGAATAGCGGATGTACTCTTTAACCACACTACACCAGAGATCTTTGTTTATGATCCACAGGTTGGTTCCCATTAAGTACCTCCTCCTCCTCCAAGGCTTTAGCAGGTACATGCACATGAAGTACCCTTCATCCTAGGGTGGTTAATATAGAGCACCAAAGGCTAGGATAAGAGACCTGTACCAGAGGTAAGGTAGTTGGACACTCTGTGTGGGGCACCCCCATCTAATGGTTTAAAAATTAGTGGTAAGCCCAATTTTCCATATGACAAAATCCATACACTCATTTTTATTCCTTAGTAAAGGTTGGGCACGAGAGTTGGACAGGGGGCTCCGGGCCTGCAGCCTCAGGGGCTCCCAACAACATCACCTGGCCCCCCAGCTGTAAACTCCTTTGTGTTGAGACCTCCTGCACCCCACACCTCCCAACACATTGATTGCATTTTTTGTATGGTAAAAACACAGAAATATATGTTTACCCCCCCCCCATTCTACTGAATCTAAAATGGGTACCCATGCCTTTCTGCTCCAAACTACTGAGTCGCATCATATCGCCCATTTATCATTACATACCAAGAAAAGGCACCCTAAATATGATTGCCAGGGGTCCTCCAAACAGTTTGATGCCCATTGTGCATAGGATTACCAAAGTATCTGGCATTTAGAGGCCCCAAAATAACGTTAGCGCATACAAATAGTCCTGTGGGTAACTTCAGCTAATGAAAAATCAACACATTAACTGCATTTTATGTCTGGTAAAAACACAGAAACAAGAAGTCATCAAGTTAATAGATTGTTGACCTCCTATCTAGGGACCACCTCATAGGATCTATATTTCATACTATTTACTGTAACTGAGCTGACTGTTTTGAAAAATTGTTTAAATGTTTTATATTTGATATCGTAATCACTGTAATTTCTACTTCATGGAAACATATACGAATATTTCTTGTGATTTTACTTTATCGCCTATAATAAAAACAAGTTATAAAGAATAAAAAAAAACACAGAAACATATGTTTACCCCACAAAACCATATATTTTTGGAAAGTACACATGCTACCGAATCTAAAATTGGTACCCATGTCTTTCTGCTCCAAACTACCGAGTCGCAAGTCTTTCCCAAAATTGGCGGTTTTTGTGAAATACCTGAAAGCTTCAACTTTCCAGCATTGTATTATTGTCCATGTATCATTACCAGCGTAAAGCATCCTAAATATGAACGCCGGGGGTCTACTAAACAGTTTGATGCCCAATATGCATAGATTTACCAAACTATGTGATATACAGAGACCCCCAAATCCAAATAGTGCATATGAATTCTCACGTATGATACTCTGGCTAATAAAATATAAGCACCCGGTATGTGTAAAATGTGCTATGAAACCCCCCTAACAGTATATATTTTCGGAAAGTACACATTCTGACGAATCTTAAATGGATAAATATGTCTTTCTACTGCAAACTACCAAACTGCAAAGCTATGCTAAACATAACGCTTTTTATGAAATTTATGAAAAATTTCACAAAGCTTGCATTATAGCCCATTATATACCACATATTTCGTAATGTGCCAGCAAAAGAAATCCTAAATATTAACGCCAGGGGTCTACTGAACAACTTGATGCCTGATATGCACAGATAAACCAAACTATGTCGCACACAGAAACCACCAAATGGATATATAGCAAACAAAATTTCCATGGGCAAAATGAAGTAACAAAGAACAGAGCGAAATGTAATAAAATCAATAAAATCCAACAAAACTACAAAAATCTAATTTTCACGCCTAGTGTAATCAGCAGTCAGAATCACAGTTTAAATATTTTAGCATGTCCAAATAGGTTTTATGGACAGAAATAAGCTAACAACACCTGCGCAAGCTGAAAGTGCACCAAAATCACTGAAATTGCAGTATAATCACCGAAATAACATACAAAAGGTATTGCGCAGTGCAATTAGCGAACACGCTATACACAATGGCAATAAAACAGTTTTTTCAGTGTCAGTGAGCCTCATTTGAAAGCTGGAAAGAATCAGAAGATGAAGGCAAATAATTAAAATAAATAATGACGACCAATTGAAAAGTTTCAATGAGCCATAAAGTTATGCGATCCATTCTCCGGAAACCAGTTATCCAGAAAGCTCCAAATTACAGAAAGGCTGTCTCCCATAGACTCCATGTTATCAAATGAATCCGATTTTTTTTTTTTTTCCTCAATAATTTTTTATTGCTTTTCAAAAACAAAAAAAAAGACAGAAATGAAAAAGGACAAGATCGTGCATTGCATACATTCCATACATTACTATTCGTAAACAATTACATAGTTTAAACAAGGTACCCCTTTCCGATACACAATTATATATCTCCACTTATACAGCATAGCAAGGAATATAATGCAACAGTGATATTGATAGCATATTATGTACCTCAAACAGAAAGAAAATAAAACAAAACAAAACATACAACATCCGTAAATGTCTCCTGTCATATCTCAATGGAACCCGCGTTTCATTATTGTTATACCAAGAAATAAATGTATACATATAGAGAACACCATCAATTTACAAGGATACAAGGTGTTGCGGGAAGCCCCCCTGATATCTATATTCCAACCAAGGCTGCCATACCTTTAAAAAGTTAAGGTGTTGATCGTTAAGTACACTCGTCAATTTTTCATTACAAAATATCCAATCTAGCTTAACTTTCACCAAATTATAGTCAACATATAGGGACTTCCAGGATTTTGCTATAACCTGACGAGCAGCTGAAAAAATATGATTGATCAGTTTCTTCTGGGTTTTAGAAACCGAATCAGGAACAGCGCCTAATAGGGCCACATATGGATCCCTCCTTAAATTAACCTGCAAAATTGAAAAAATTAAATGAAAGATACGAATCCAGAAACGTACTACTTTGGGACAGGACCACCAAACATGAACCATCGACCCCTTAGCGGAACAACCCCTAAAGCAATTGTCGTTCGCCCCGGGATAGATTTTAGCTAACCTGGCTGGAGTGAGGTACCATCGAAACAACACCTTGTATCCTGATTCTAAAACCACCGTATTTATTGAGCAGCTCTTCAAGTTTTGCCAAATGCATTGCCAGTCGTTTTCAGATAAGCATTTTCCCAAATCTGTTTCCCACGCTTTTATATAAGAGAGATCACTCAAATTATCAGGCGTGTTGAGTAGCCTATATAGAATTGAAATTGCGCCCCTAGGGGAAGCCCCATTTCTACACCACCTTTCAAAAAAGGAGGGTATCTTCTCTTGGGAAGTCGTGGAGGTCCAACACTTTGAAACAAAATGCGTAAGTTGGAGAGCTCGATAATATTCAGTTTGGGGTAAAGAAAAGTTTTCAATCAAAACGTCCAACGAGTATGCTCCTCTAGGGGTCAACAAAGAGGAAACCGAAGTAAACCCCCTATTGGCCCACCATTTAAACTGTAAGTGAGAAATCCCCGGGGGGAATAAGGGGTTACCCAAAATTGGAGCAGCAGGAGTGTAGTCTGAACGCAGATGATATTTAGACGCTATCCCATCCCACACTTTAAGGGAAGTATCAAAACATTCACTACAACGCTTGGATCTCATCCCCCCAGGGATCCAAAGATATGAAGATGTTACATACGGAAACGTGTAAAAATATTCTAAGCCAATCCACAGCGGGGGTGAGTCCGTATTATGCAGTACTGGTATTTGTGACAATTGTGCGGCCTTATAATAATTCCAACAACTAGGAAAACCTAAACCTCCCTGCAGTGTAGACCGGTACAGCACAGTCTTATTAACCCTTGGGATACCCTTATTCCAGACAAACTGCAACATTTTGGATTCTAGTTTCATTAGATCTTGGCGCAGAATTGGAATAGGCAATACTGTAAAATAATATAAAAGCTTTGGGAGGATATTCATTTTTATGGCCCAGATACGGCCTATCCACGAAATATGATATTTTCCCCAATCTTCCAACAGTTTGCTCAGTTTACGGTACAGCGGGGGGTAATTGACCTGATATAGAGAGTCATAATTTTTCGTTAAATTGATACCCAATATTGGAAGAGAAGTTTCCTTCCATTGAAACTGAAAGTTTAAAGCCAACAATTTAACAGTATCTGGATGTAGGCCCAAATTAAACGCTGCAGTCTTAGCGGGATTAATAGATAGTCCCGAAATGTGAGAAAATTGCAGTAGCGTATTATATAAATTTGGCAAAGTAGTCATAGGTCTTGTTATAAATAGGGTTACATCATCGGCAAACATACAAAGTTTATGTTCGCTATTATGAACTATTAAACCGGAAATGTTAGGATTGTCCCTAATTGCAATCGCAAGTGGCTCAAGTGCCAAGTCAAACAATAGGGGCGACATAGGACACCCTTGGCGTGTGCCCCTCGCGATTGGAAAAGGGTCTGAGGAACAAGAACCCACGTGAACTCTAGCAATAGGATTAGTATACAACGCCGAAATCCATGTGATAAAATTAGTCCCAAAGCCCCATTTCCCTAGAATATTATACAAATAGGGCCAAAGAATGGAATCAAACGCTTTCTGAAAATCAAGTTTAAGGATCATAGCCTGTTGCTGTTGTTTCCTGGCAATCAGATTAAGTAAAATGAATCTCCTGGTTGCGTCTGATGACTGCCTACCATTGATGAACCCTACCTGATCTCTATGGATCATAGATGGTAACAGAACAGCCAGCCTACTAGCTAAGATTTTAGCCAATATTTTGACATCTAAATTTAGAACTGAGATAGGCCGAAAGTGTTTGCATTCCGAACTGTCCACATCCGGTTTAGGGATTGGAGAAATATTAGCAGCCAGCGATTCTTTAGTAAATTGATCTCCCTTCAATAAATCATTAAACATATCTACCAGATGAGGGATCAATACCAAAGAAAATTTTTTATAATACAGGGCAGATAATCCATCCGGGCCTGGGGCTTTAGACACTTTCAAAGTCTTAATTGCCAATTTAACCTCTTCAGGTAGTATAGCAGCCTCTAACCGGTGCTTTTGTTCTTCAGTAAGGCCCGGGAGGTTTAAATTGGCAAAAAATTTATTTATCAAGGACTCTGAAGGGTGAAAGGGTGCCGCATATAAATTCTTATAGTAGGATGCAAATTCTCTAACTATAGTATCTAAAACACCCGATATTTGTCCCGAAGGTAATTTTATCGAGGTTATAGGGGTAAAACCTAACTTATTTCTAAGACGGGTGGCTAATAGTTTAGTAGGCTTATTCGCCTGAGTATAATAACGTTGTTGTGTCCACTTAAGGGATTTCTCAGCTTGTAGGGTCAAAAGTGAATCTAGCTCTAACCTAGTAGTCTGAATACGTACTCTAAAGTCTGATTGGGGGTTGGCTGCCTGATCTAATGTGAGTTGCTGGAGGGACTGAGTCAAACGATGTACCTCTGCTTCTCTAAGTTTTTTCCTGGCTGCACCGATTTTAATTAAAATACCCCTAATAACTGACTTATGTGCTTCCCAAACCAGTGATTTTGATGGAACCGAACCCAAATTATCAGCAAAATCATTTTTTATGTTAGATTCTACCTCCTCTACCACATCTGGAACAGTGAGCAGTGACTCGTTTAAACGCCATCGAAATTTAGATTCCGTCCCAGACCATTTTAAAAAGATTGAATCCAATTTTTTTTTAATGATTTCCTCTTTCTGTAAAACAGTATCTTGTACTTGATCCAAACTAAGATATAATTAATCCTTATTGGAAGCAAAACCAGCCTATTGGGTTTAGTTATGTTTATATGATTTTCTAGTAGACTTAAGGTATGAAGATGCAAATTACGGAATGATCTGTTATGTGGAATACACCAGTTTATTATTATTATTATTATTATTATTATTATTATTATAGAGAAAAGGGAAATTCTTTTTTTTTTTTTAAATTTGGATTATTTGGATAAAATGGAATACAGCCTTTTCGTAATTTGGAGCGTTCTGGATAATGGGTTTCTGGATAATAGATTTTATACCTGTATTTACAATTTTTATTAGCAGCTATATCTGGCTCATTATTTTGGGAGGAGATCAGGGCCTACCTTGGTTCTACACAAGATATTAGGGTGGGCTTCACGCTCTACCAGAAATCTGTGCTGCTGGGTGTGTCTAGTTTATTTACATGAAGGAATATGTTAATATGTATCCATCCCATCTGCTTTAGTCTGAAACTGCCTTTCTGTCTTTTCTGGACTGTAATGGACAATTGTCTCTTACACTGAATATATATATATATATATATATATATATATATATAAAGCACTGAGGCCTCGCCTGACACCCAGCATTTGTGTTTTTTAAGTTATTTACCTTTTTCTTCAGCAGCTTTCAAACTTGCAATTTCAGCAGTCTGGTTGCTAGGGCCTAGCTTGCCCTAGCAACCATGAATTGATTTGAGTAAGAGATTGGAATATGTACAGTAACAGTATAGGAGAGGGCCTGAATAGAAATGTGAATAATAAAAAGTAGCAATAACAATAAGGGGCATATTTATCAAGGGTCGAATTTTGAATAGAAAAAACTTCGAAATTCGAATTCAAAAAGACCAACCGAAATTAAGTCAAAGTTTTTTTGGGGGTCGAATAGGTCTGTTTTCGATCAAATTGGTCTGTATTCGGCCAAATTCCAAAAGAAGGAATAGCGTATTAAAACGAATTTGATTCAAAGATTTTCCCAAAAAAAACTTTGATTTTTTGAAGTCCACCAATTGACTCAGAGTAGTTTTTAGGAGGTCCCCCATAGGCTAAAACAGCAATTCCGCAGGTTTTAGATGGCGACTGGTCGAAGTGGAATTTTTAAAGAGACAGTACATTATAAATTTCAAATTTTTGATTTTTTTTGCAAATTTAAATCAAATTTGGACTATTCCCTAGTCGAAGTACACAAAAAATAGCTCGAAATTAGAATTTTTTCAATTTGAAAATCCACCTTGACCTTTGATAAATCTGCCATCAAATGTGTAGCCTTACAGAGCATTTGTTTTTAGATGGAGGTCAGTGACCCCCGTTTTAAAGCAGGAAAGAATCTGAAGAAGGCAAATAATTAAAAACTATAAAAAAGGAAAAAATCAAGGCCAATTGAAAAGTTGCTTACATTTACCCATTCTAGAGGATACGAAAAGTTAACTCAAAGGTGAACCACCTCTTTAATGAGGATGAACCTGGCATAATAAAGGGGACACAAACATATTCCTTTTAAAAATAACACTACAATTTCAACTGCTAGGTTTCTTAGGAAGGCACCTCAAGCTTAACTTTTCATGCAAAAAGATTATGCCATGAGAATTATATCAGTAGTATATCATCTCACTATCATGTGGGGGTTAGTTTAGTTTACATACAAGTTATTGTCTTCTTTTTATTCATTCATTTAAAAAATGTTGAATTATTGGCTTAAAATGGACTCTCTGGACGACGGCATTGCTGTTATTGAGAGTTCCACTGGGGCAGGGCCTTATGGGAAAAATAAAAATCTTTGCTGGTAGGCCTGTCTGACCCTGCAGGTATGTTCCTGGTACAGGTATGAGATCTGTTATCTGGAAACCTGTTATCCAGAAAATGCCAAACTACAGAACGGCCTTATCACATTACTAAGAAATACCCTTCACTTTGTATTCAAAGGGTATAGGATCCTTTATCCAGAACCCCGTTATCCAGAAAGCTCCAAATTATGGTAATAGCCAGGTACAGGTATAGGATCCTTTATCCAGAAAGCTCCAAATTATGGAAAGGAAGTCTCCTGTACACTCCATTTTATTCAAATAATCCAAAATTTAAAACATTATTTCCTTATAATAAAAATGTAGCTTGTACTTGATCCCAACTAAGATATAATTAATCCTTATTGGAAACAAAACCAGCCTATTGGGTTTATTTATTGCTTATATGATGTTCTAGGTATGAAGATCTGTTATTTGGAAAATGTATCCTTATTGGAAGAAAAACCAGCCTATTGGGTTTATTTAATGTGTAAATGATTTTTTAATAGACTTGAGGTATGAAGGTCCAAATTATGGAAAGATCCGTTATCCAGAAAACCTCAGGTCCCGAGCATTCTGGATTAAAGGTCCCATATTTGTATAAAAAATTCCAAATTTACTTTACCTCCTATTTAGCCAAAAGTAATATACAACCACGCCCCCAATAACACAGCACTGTGGGCATATGTATATGATTCCACCATTTCTTAAAATTTTATTATTTTAACTTTTTAAATAAAAATGTTCCGTTGCTATTCTCTGAAGACAGATGACATCACAATAAGGATAACACCTTTGTGAATCATCTGCTCTGTTGCTATTGGCTGAAGACCGATGACATCATAATAAGAATATCATCTTGTGCTGTGTAAGGCTCATTTCCATTAAGAGCTGTTTTGGAGAGAGAGAGAGAGAGAGAGAGAGAGAGAGAGAGAGAGATTTGTTGTGTGGAGAGAGAGAGATTTGTTGTGTGGAGAGAGAGAGAGATTTGTTGTGTGGAGAGAGAGAGAGATTTGTTTTTTTGGAGAGAGAGATTTTTTTTTTTTTTTGGAGAGAGAGAGAGATTTGTTTTTGGAGAGAGAGAGATATTTGTTTTTCGGAGAGATTTCAGGTAAGTTTATGTACAATATTATGTCCTATAGTATGACAAGGTACCGCTATATTTAGCCCTTATTCCATGGTTCAGTGTCTGAGTATTAGTATCAGAATTTTGTTTCAATTTGTAAGTAGCCATGGCACGCTATCACTATCACTTAGTGCTCCCTGCTAGATATATCATTATTATTGCACTTCAGCAGTGGATTTCATGAGAAATAAGGACTTTCATGTGTTACAATTGTGAACTATGAAAGAAAAAAGGCAATGCCCTGTCCTATTGCTCTGTATGCCAAGCAGGCTTTTTATAAGGACATCAGGCTTTACTGGAGGGAAAGGGAGTTATTCAGCCTGAGTTCTAGACAAACCTTTGATATAGATGTGCTTCTTATTAGAACAGATCCCTAGATTACAGTCTGTATAGAGATGTGCTGCCCTTCTTACAGTTGTTACCGGCTAAACCAACTGCCTTTAGCAATGGGCCTGAGTGAGAGTGTCAGTTGATAGCAGCATGGATATAGACACTCACACACAAAACACAAAACAAACAAGTCAATAAACATGTACATTTATACCCGGGTGGGAACATAACCAGTGAGGTTTAGGGGTGGGCATGTATTTAGCTGCACCAAACATAAAACATACAATTAACCTCCAGCTTCCTACCCATGATTATGTTCATTTTGGCTGCTCAGCCTATAGAATTATTGTACATTAGTAATGTATGTAATCATTGCTTTTCTGCCCCATTAAAGTTGCAAATACCAGTAAGTTTTTAAAGGGGAACTTTACCTTTACCATAACCTTTAGTATGTTATAGAAATTCTAATTCTAAGCAACTTTTCAGCTGGTCTTCATTTTTTTCCTATAATTTTTGCATTATTTGCCGTCTTCTAACTCTTTCCAGCTCTCAAATGGGGGTCACAGATCCCATCTAAAACAAATGCTTTGTTTGGCTACAAATGTATTGTTAATGCTCCATCTTTCTATTTAGGGCCTTTCATATTTAAATTTCAGTCTTTTATTCAAATCAATGCATTGTTGCTAGGGTAATTTGGACCCTAGCAACCAAATTGCTGAAATTGCAACCTGGAGGGCTGCTGAATAAAAAGCAAAAAAACTCAAAAACCACTAACTAATAGAAAATTAAAACCAATGGCGACACGACTGTCGGATGCAAATGCCGCAACCTGCGTTTGCATCTGACAGTCGTGTCGTGTCGGAGTTTAATCAAATAAGATTTCCTTTTTCTCAGTACAGGCATGGGATCTATTATCCGGAAAGCCATTATCCCGAAAGTTCCAAAATACAGAAAGGCTGTCTCCCATAGATTCTATTAGAATCAACTAATCCAAATATTTTAGAATGATTTCCTTTTTCTCTGTAATAATAAAACAGTCGCTTGTACTTGATCCCAACTGAGATATAATTAATCCTTATTGGAATCAAAACCAGCCTATTGGGTTTATTTAATGGTTACATGATTTTTTAGTAGATTTAAGGTATGAAGCTCCAAATTACAGAAAGATCCGTTATCCAAAAAAACCCAGGTCCCAAGCATTCTACATAACAGGTCCCATACCTTCAATAATAAAACAGTAACTTGTACTTGATCCCAACTAACATATAATTAATCCTTATTGGAAGCAAAACAAACCTTTTGGGTTTATTTAATGTTTACCCTTATGGGGAAGGTCCCGTGCATTCTGGATAACAGGTGCCATACCTGTACATAAATAAGATAATGGTGTAGTACAAGTATGAATTTAATAACTGTCAAATAAAAATTATTTGCTGAAAGTGTTGCCATCATGAAACGTTCTATTTCTTTTGTTTTTCTATGTTAGAAAGAGAATGGAGTATCATCTTGAGGAGGAGATTGTGGATTTTGAAGATTTAGGTAATGGACTTTATCAGTTACTTAATGTATTTTTGGAATAATACAATGATATCATTTTAAAATGTCTTAGAAAAATTGGCTTCTCGAAGTAGGGATGCACCAAACCCAGCATCCAGTTTAGGGTTCAACCCTACTTTGCAACATTTGGCTAACCTGTGTATTAGTATGCTCTTTATACAGAGACGTATCTATAAGTACAGTTTGAGGACTCTTCTTTTTAACTATAAGGCAGATAAGACTAACCGTATCTCTACTTCTCCTTGACAGACCAGGCCCCAGTGATGAGATCTTGGGGGTCTCTGATGGACCTTAGGGACGCAGAGGAGGTAGTAGAAGAACCATCAGAGGTGGAAGAGAAGGACAATGATAAATTAGGTATAATGAAATATATATTTATATATACAAGTATAGGATCTCTTATCCCATAATTTAGATAAACATACTTTCATTCAACTAAAAATTCTTTTCAACTTTTGCTTGACAGATCAAGCCCCAGTGATGAAGTCTTGGGGGTCTCTGATGGACCTTCAGAATGGAGAGGAGGCAGAAGGAATAGAACCATCAGGTAGAAATCATAATAGTATCTGCTGAAAAGTGCTTCGTATAGATTTGCATGCAGTGTTGGACTGGCCCACCGGGATACCAGGAAAACTCCCGGTGGGCCCAGGTGTCAGTGGGCCCTTTTGCTGCTAAACATTTGGCCTATTTCATGGTCATTCCCTATTTATTTATGAGAAAAAGAGACTTAATAATGGAAGAATTTAATATAGTATGTAGAGACTAGGAGCAGGGGTGATTCTGGCCTTTCTGCTGCCTGAGGCGAAAGCATGGCAATGCGCCCCATGTTACGCCCCCACGCCACATCAGGAATGAAATTTTATATTGTGTCGTGAATTTTATAAAAAAATAAATAATAGGGCTACAAGAAAATGAGGTGATCATAGTGCCCAAAGTAACCCTAGGTGCCATTGCCCTCAGGCTAATATTGTGAGATTTGCTGGTGCCTGCACAACTGGAATCACCTGAAATTTGCAAGGGCATCTGGGCAAGTGAAGACTTTTATACATACTGGCTTTTGATTTGTTCTGTACCTGTGGTGGATATGGTTTCTGAATAAACCCTGCCTGCCATGAGCTTGTGCACATGAGACGCACCAGCATCGGTCCAGTGCCAACACCCAGCCCTAGAATTCACGCGATTGCTGCGCGAAACTGATTATGTAAGGATCGGCACACTGTGCTGCTGCGCAGGTACTCTCACACTGGACAAGTGAGGGCAGCAGGAAGGAACCGACGGAAGGCGCATATTTAATTTACGTTAGTTGCAGATATTACAGCGGCTAAAATGCTGCCCCTTCTGTTGACCCAAATTTTGCCGCCTGAGGCAAGATTCTCAGGCCGCTTCATTATAGAAGCGCCCCTGACTAGGAGAATAAGGAGGTTGAGTTAGGAGAGAAAGTATAATAGTTTAGAAAGTGGGCCCTCAGCCTAAGGTCTCTGGTGGGCACCTGGCATCCCAGTCCGACATTGTTTGCATGGCTTCATATTCAAGATTTTTTTTCTTCTTGCTGTGTGGCTGATATGCTGTTAGGCCTAATGAGAGCTAACACTTCCTTCTATTTTTTTAGCAGCAAAGGACTGGAGACCAAAACTGGATCTCCCAAATTTGAAGGTAGAAGAAGAGGAGAATAATAAAAAATCAGGTATAATTATATCTATATTTATATATACAATTATGGGATCTCTTATCCGGAGTTTTCCCCCCCATAATTTAGATAAACATACTCTACTAAAAATCTTTTCTTCAACTTTTCCTTAACAGATCAAGCCCCAGTAATAAAATCTTGGAGGTCTCAGGGTGGAGAAAAGGCAGAAAGAGAATCATCAGGTAGAAATCATAATATTATTTGCTGAAAAGAGCTTTGTATAGATTTGTATGGCTTCAGTTTCAATACTATTTTTGGCTCTGTGGCTGATATGGTGTCAGATCAAAGGAAAACTAACCCTTCCTTCTCTCTCTTTTTTTTATCAGCAAAGGACAAGAGACCAGAAATGGATCTCCTAGATTCAAAAGTGGAAGAGAAGGAGAATGATGATAAGCCAGGTATAATTAATAATCTACATTTATATATACAGGTATAGGATCCATTATCCAGAAACCTGTTATCCAGAAAGCTCAGAATTATTGAAAGGATATGTCCCATAGACTCCCTTTTTTCCAAATAATCCATATTTTTAACATTGATTTCCCTTTTCTCTGTAATAATAAAACTGTACCTTGCACTTGATCCAAACTAAGATATATTTAATCCTTATTGGAAGCAAAACCAGCCTGTTGGTTTTTTTTAATGGTCACATGATTTTCTAGTAGAGTTTAGGTATGAAGTTCCAAATTACGGAGAGATCTGTTCTCTGGAAATCTCCAGGTCTGGAGCATTCTGGATAACAGGTCCCATACCTGTACAAGTATATATAAATGTTTCATACAAAGGTATATCTGTTAGACATAAGGAGACCTTACTCATTCTTTCACTTTTTCTTTTTTAGACCCAGCCTCAGTTAGGAGCTCGGGATCTGTTACTGATCTGATTGTAGAAAAAGAGACGGAAGTTGAGACAGGTCTGAATCATAATTTAATGTATTGTGCTTTGCTCGTCTAATCCTTTAGCATACGATCCAGATGATTAGGAAAAGGTTATGTGGGTTCAAATGCCATTTATTGGAGTAGTTACATGTATTGGGGCTAGGGTTGCCACCTTTATTAAAAAATTTTACCGGCCAGTGGGGGGCACCAAAAGGGGGCGGTCTGTGATACTAAAAGGGGCGGAGCTACGTGACATGACGCTAAAAGGGGGCCGAGCTACGCGGCGTCCCGAAAAAGGGGCGGAGCAACATCGCACAGCGCTGGAAAAAAGGTAAGTTATTTTCGAATTGGGGCCAGGCCAGGGGCTTTTTTTAAAGGGTATTTCAAATTACCGGCAATGGCATTGCCGGTAAATTTGCAATACCGGCCCCAGCCTTGGCAGGTGTTTTACCGGCTAGGCCGGTAAAATACAGGCCGGGTGGCATCTCTAATTGGGGCCTATGCATATCGGGGGTTGTGTCTAAGTTTTGCACCTCCCTGTCTATAGTATAGGGTTTATATTTTTGCCCCCTTGCCCATGGTTCTCTATATATACCATTGATGCTGTATGTATTTATTGTATGATGGTAGTTTTTGTCATGTGTGTTCAGCTTCTAAACAGCATTGACGTTTTATACATTTCTATCTTCTAGATAACATCGATAAGGAGAAAGCAGATGTCCTTCCAACAAAAGGCAACACTGGTAAGCTTTGGCTATTAATAATTTCATAATTACTATTACTGGGAGGTGCCAAGTTGTTAAGTACTTCTGTGAATTCAATCACCTACCTATTACCCCTGACTGGCACATCAGCTTTAGTTAATGTTCACTAAGTGCTAGGCCACCATCTTTTTCTTCTTCCCAGGTGTCCCTGGTGTGACTTCTAGTAGGGAGTAGAAAACCCACAGGTCTGTTGAAACACTTTAAGTGTTTATTATGGAGTGCAGTGCAACACTTTTGGGCGTACCCCTTTGTCAAGCATACAGAACATACAAAGTAGTGCATATAAATAGGCTAACAATCATCCAATTAAATGATCCACCAATTACTAAAGTGTAGATTTCAGAGAAGAACATCCTCCCTTAAAAAAACAGAACATCTAAAAGCATAGAAAAGCATAAAGAACTAATAGTGTAAAATGTCCAATCTTCATCCACCATAGTTCCATTAAGCGAGATGTGTCCAAATAAAGTAATAGAGTCCAAAAAGGTGATAAAAAGTAGTAAAAATCAATGATGCAACATAGTAAAAAATAGCTGCTAATAGCATAAAAAGCCCATAACAGTACCCGTTTATTTTAAACTGAAACCCCAACACGACATTTCCCGCATATATAACATCACATAAATTAGGAGGTATATATAATTGATCTTACCCTGTTTGAGGACAGCAGAAGAATATAATAACTGACCCTGATTAATTTGTTAGTTGGACTTTGCTTATCTGCAAGAAAAAAAATGCATAATAAATCCATTAACAAAAATGTTTTTACAAGAAACAAGACATATTGTATACTTCGTTCAATCCCTTAGGTTGTCTGGTTTGAATAAGCTCTGCACTCCGTAATAAACACTTAGGGGCAGATTTATCAAGGGTCGAATTTCGAAGTGGAAAATACTTCGAAATTCGACCACCGAATTGGATTACTTCGAATTTTGAAGTCAAAGTTTTTTTTAATCGAATTTGGCCGTTTTAGGGTCGAAGTCAAAACGTTCGATGAAATCCTTTGTGTCGAACAATTTCATCGATCGATCGAACAAACGATTTTACTTTGACTTCTAAAAACTTAGCCAAATGTTGGCTATAGGTTCTAGGAGGTCATAGGCTAACATAGCAATTCGGCAGGTTTAAGATGGCGAAGTGTCGAAGTCGAAGAGACAGTACTTCGATTATGGAATGGTCGAATATTCGAAGTATTTTCAATTTGAATCGAAGTCGAATTTAGGCCTATTCGATGGTCGAATTACCCAAAAAATAGTTCGAAATTCTACATTTTTAACTTCGAAAATTCACTTCGACCCTTAGTAAATCTGCCCCTTAAAGTGTTTTAACAGACGTGTGCCATTGGGTTTTTTACTGGACTATTGCTAAGAGGTGGCCGAATCTCCACCTGTGTGCGCCAGGCATCTTTGTACCACCTATCGGGCAGGGTGTGCGAGGTTCAATAGCATTGAAGGAGGTGTTTGCTTTTAAACGTGTGACAAGTAAATTCAACCTGTTTATTGGTTGCTATTACTAGAGTCATATTTGCTTCTTATATCTAGGGATGCACCGAATCAGGATTTGGTTTGGGATTTGGCCAGGATTCAGCCTTTCTCAGCAGGATTCGGATTCGGCCGAATCCTTTTGCCCGGCAGAACCGAATCCTAATTTGCATATGCAAATTAAGGGCGGGAGGGAAATGACATGACTTTTTGTCACAAAACAAGGAAGTAAAAAATAATTTTCCCTTTCCACCCCTAATTTGCATATGCAACTTAGGATTCGGTTCGGTATTCGCCAAATCTTTCTTGAAGGATTTGGCGGTTCGGCCTAATCCAAAATAGTGGATTTGGTGCATCCCCACTGCCTCACACAATAGTCTCACATCCCCTTTCCCTTTGACCCATAAAAAGAATATTAAGAATATCCAAAAGAGTCCAAAGAGTCCCAATTATCCCATTAGCTGCACTTTTACAAATAAAAAAACTGCAGATAAATATCACCTTAAAGCGCCACCAGGCTGCCCTTCCATCAATTGATTTTGGCCCTATGTTTGTGATTAATTAAAATTAGGCAAATTTGCACCCTGGCATTAACCCATAGCAACCAATCCTTTTTCAACTGGCTGCTAGTGATCTGATTGGTTGTCCTGGGATCCTGGCCAGATAATCTGAATGAGGGTGAAAGAAATACAGATTACGTTGTGTTTATATAAAATAATATTTCTCCTGTTTATCATTATAATATGATCTTTATAATAAATATGTTTTCCCAGTCTTGCAGAACACAACTCGACTGTGGAGGCCCAAGTTACGGCGCCCAACTTTTGTTTTTGGTAAGTGGAATTTCATTGATCTGTCTATAGGGACAATGTCAGTGTAGGCTTGTGGTACCCCAGTGAGCTGTAATGGGAATTGCATTCAAATTCACTGCCCATGTGCCTATACCATTGACATTATACCCTGTTAGATGCTTAGCTTTACAACTATAATTCCAATTTTATCATTAGCCCATCATTTTTATCGAAATTATTTCTTTTTATCTAGTCAACAAAAACGTCATGCCAAGTTTGAAAGAAGAGGAGTTAGAGCGCCCAACTGCTGGTAAGTTATACCATTATTATACCCTTCTGTGTAAATAATGATATTAATATTGTATGCCAAGTGTACTGAGCTCTTTACATTAATTATATCTATATTTTCCTACTAGATACCACCAAAGCAGATGAGGGGCCTGTCAATATCACCCCAAGGTGGAAAAAAGATCAGCTACATCGCCCAACTGCTAGTGAGTTATACTATTATTATACCCTTCCATGTACATAATGATATTTATATTGTATGCCAAGTGTACTGAGCTCTTTAAATTAATTATATCTATATTTTCCTACTAGATACCACCAAAGCAGACTATGTGCCTGTGAACAGAAAAAGAAACATGGGTAAGCTTTTAGTTAGTCTTTAGATTTTTTTACTATTTACATTGTTTGTTTTAAGCCTGATTGTAAGGTCAGGGCCTTCTCTTGCCACCTAACAAAGTTGGTGATTTATACAAGTATCATTCTGTAGTTACAAGTATATCCAGTCCTGCAAAAAAGTGCCCCCTCCCCAATTTACCAGGACCTGAGTGTTGAGGCCTGTAGCCATTCCGTTAAGGGAGAACACAGTGTGCAAAGAGCAAAAATGTCGCAGATTGTGGCATTTTTGTTTGCACACTGCGTTCTGCATAGTAAATGACCCCATAGTTATAAAATACATCATGTTATATAAGATATTCTGTTAACAATGACACTGACTACTTCATAGCACCACATTGATTGCTATTACTAGATTTGAGGGTTCTGTGTTTAATCCCTAAAACCTTCTGCAGGTAGTCTGTATATTATCATTTGTTTTTTTGGGGGTTTTGATCCCAAGCATGATTACACTCATTTTAATTAGCTTTTTATCATTGTGACCCTAGAGTGTGATAGGTCATTGTATTTCTCTAAATAAACATATATATATATTTATCTGTCTTCTAGACAACATCAATACAGAAGAAAGAAGCTGCCTGCCTAAAAAGAGAAAGACAGGTAAGCTCTTGGATGTTGATAATTCACAGTTCACATTCTTCAGAGAATTTGAAGACATTTGGAAGCTTGACATTTGAATAGTATTTCAATATGTATAGTTATATATAATATATATCTTTATTTATCTTTTAGGCCACATCAATATGGATGAAAGAGGCGGCATGCCTAAAACAAAGAACGGAAGAGGTGGCATGCCTAAGATTATGGATGAAAGAGGCGACGTGCCTAAAAGGAGAAAAATAAGTTAGTTTTTGGCTGTTAATACTTCATAGTTCACTTTCTTTCAAGAATCTAAAAACATTTGAAAGCTCGACGGTTTAATATTATGGACATTAATGCTCTATGACCCCTCCTATATAAATAACTATTGGAACTGGCGGCATTGGGATTGGAATTATTGACATGCAGCGCTGTAATCCTTGGTTTGACTCTGACTATGTAACTACTACTCTCTGTACAGGGATTATATGCTGTCCCTGCATGAGGTTCAAGCCAATAACACAGGGGGTAGATTAACTTGATAAAGCCCTAGAGAGCATATATCTGCAGGGTAAATGGACACATGCTATATAACGATATATCTGGAAAACACCAGGTCCCAAAGCATTCTGTATTACAAGTCCCATGCCTGTACCAGTTGATGCTATAATGTTCTTGGACACAACTTAAAACAAGCTATATGCAGAAATAACATTTATTCACACTGCATTACTATCTTGTGATTTTTAGCCTTTGAAGATTTCCCCCCAAAGTGGAAGCGAGAGAAGCAACATTGTCGGAACCATGGTGAGATATTTTAAGTTTTTCGTTAATGTGAAGCAGAGGAAGTAGTTACAATGAATGTTCTATATGTAGGTCTGTGAAACTTAAATTAGTAAGATATGAGGAACCCCTGATATCTTGAATTTTATACGTAGATATTTAGGGCAATCGTGTTAATGATTGCATTTACTTTACACAATACCAGATTGCTGTATATCCAACACAGTAGGGCAACACCCTTGTTTAGATGAATGGAATGGTTATAAACTTTATTCCTATTTTATCATTATTTTATGATACTGAAACTATAATTTCTTTCTTTTTTCAGCCCCTCGAAATCACACTGGCAGGTGGAAGAAAGACAATGGTACAATGTTTTTTTCTATATCTATTTTAAAGGAATAGAACCTCAAAATGACTGTTAATACCCTCATTATTTTTTTATAATACAGCTATGGGATCCGTTATCCAGAAAGCTCCAAATTACGGGAAAGCCATCTCCCATAGACTCCATTTTATACAATTTTTTTTGAATGATTTCCTTTTTCTATGTAATAATAAAATAGTAACTTGTATTTGATCCTATCTAAGATATAATTATTCCTTATTGGGAGCAAAACCAGCCTATTGGGTTTAATTAATGTTTACATGATTTTCTAGTAGACTTAAGGTATGAAGATCTAAATTATAGAAAGATCCATTATCTGGAACACCCCAGGTCCCAAGTATTCTGGATAATAGGTCTCATACCTATACACAAATTTTAATAAGTCACCTGACACAAATTTTATATTTTATCACTAAGCGCTGATTATAGCTGATAATATAACTCGGCACCATTTATGAGGATATAATTTACATATTCATGCCTCTTATGAATTTTATGAAAATAAATCTCTGAACAGACTAGTTATTAGAATGTGTATTATGCCCTAACTGTTATTTTTCATTTTAGGATTCTTTACTTGGAACAAGCCAAATATTCAAGTCACAATCGAAATGAGTAAGTGTCCTCTATGATATTCAAAGGCACTAAGGGGTTCTGTAATAATAATAATTATATATATATATATATATATATATATGTGTGTGTCAATATATCATATTACCATTTTATATCATATTTTTGGAGAAGAGGAACATTATTCCTTATAATACATATGGGTTTGTGATCTGTTATGTGCAGGTATGAAGGGAGGGTGAACAGAAGAAAAGAAGTATGGGGAGATGGGAAGCAACCATGTAGTTAATAAATATTATGCCTGAAGTTGTCTGTATTTACTATAAGCAATGTACTTTATGTTGCAGGGCCTGAAAGCTCTTACCAGCGAAAATGGAGCCAGCCTAAGGGCAGAACACGATTTCGTCCATACTAAGAACTCATTGATAAAAAGTTGCAGGGCCTAAAAGATCTTACCTGCAAAAATGGAGCCGGCCTAAGAGAAAAAGACGATTTCGTCCATATTAAGAACGCATTGATAAAAAGTTGCAGGGCCTAAAAGATCTTACCAGCAAAAATGGAGCCGGCATAAGAGCAGAAGACGTTTTCGGCCATATTAAGAAAACATTAAAAAAATGTTGCAGGGCCTGAAAGATCTTACCAGCAAAAATGGAGCCAGCCTAAGAGAAAAAGACAATTTCATCCATATTAAGAACGCACTGATAAAATGTTGCAGGGCCTAAAAGATCTTACCAGCAAAAATGGAGCCGGCCTAAAAGCAGAAGACAATTTCATTCATTTTAAGAACCCATTAATAAAATGTTTTTCAGTTTATTGAAACTGTTCTTTTTAGTTGAGTAGTGGCTGTAGGTGTAACAGACGGGAGTGTGACTGCAGAGGTAGTGGGAACTTTAGTGTGAATGTCAGTAGATCGTTATTTCATTGATATAGGAGATATAAACATCTTAGGGTCAGAAGAAAATTCCTAAAATATGAGACAGGTCATGAAGGACAATAGGTTTGAAGTGACAGACATAGAGAAGAAGCTGTACTATAAGTTATATATATGCTCCAACCTGCTAGACATAGGATAAAGGGAGGATATTTTCATCAGAGTGCATATGTTTATTCCCTTGCACCTTCAAATTAACCCCCCCATTCCCTCTCAGTACAAGCCATGCACAGGGCATGTGGTGGGAAATTGAGTGTTAAATGCAAGATCCACTTATTATACAGGAATGGGACCTGTTACCCAGAGACCAATAATCCAGAAACTCCACATCAGTGTTGGACTGGCCCACCGGGACACCAGGAAAACTCCCGGTGGGCCCAGGTGTCAGTGGGCCCTCTTGCGTATAACCAATTGGCCTTTTTATGGACATTACCTATTTCTATGAGAACAAAGACTTTACATCTATTGAATAACAGATTATAGTAAATAAAGAAAAGAGACTAGTAGAATAGAGGTTGGTTGAGGAGAGAAAGAATAACAGTACTGAGAGTGGGCCCCTGGTCTGGTTTTTTGGTGGGCCCCTGGTGTCCCAGTCCTACACTGCTCCACATTGTCAGTATGTGTACAAGTGCTCGTTCATGCACACATGTGCATACCTCCCAGATGTCTGGTTTTCTGCGGGACAGTCCTGGTCCTGATTTTGACACTTCAGCCCACAGTCCCGGTTTCATACTGAAGTGTCCCGCATTTGTCTTTGATCTCCTGCACTGACGACAGAAAAACGACGTTTCAGAAACAACGTTTCTGAAATTAAATTGAATAAGAGGCTTTTGGCAGAGAGGCCAGAATACTCAGCACCTGCATTGTGATATAATTGTAACTAATAAGATAACTTGCTTAAAGGGCAATTTCATCTTTATTAGCAAAATTCTAATAACGGAAAAAACCTGATCCTAAAACCATCAGAATTGTGTTCAAACCTTTCTTAACCTGCCAACTTTTGCAATTGGAAAGGTATTTAGGGGTAGGCCATACGATGGTCGTGTCCATTTAATTCTCTGTGCTGAGCGAGGCTTAACTTTCTGTCCCTCGCTCCATTTTTCAAATGTTGAGAGGTATGCATGCGTCAGGGGTGGGAATAGTGAGGTGACTAGCCAGGTTGCCTACGGTGCAGGTGTGGGTGTAAGTAGGTTTATCTGTGGTTTATCTCATGGTGGGATTTGAGGGTCTCATTATGAGCACCTTTTACACCTTAAAATTCCTTTTTACCCCCCTTTTTGTTTTTTAATTCCTTCCCACTTCAGATGATGTCACTTCTGGTTTTCAGCAGCAACACTTCTGGTTTGTGGTGGTCAGTGGGTTGGTCTCATCTGGGTAAAAATGCAGGTTTTGGGTCAGGTCCCAGGTTTCAAAATCTGGACTCTACTTTGTGTATCCCAGCCACAATACTACAGGTATGGGATCTGTTATCCCGGAACTCGTTATATAGAAATCTACGAAAAGACTCCATTTTAATCAAATAATTAATTTTTTTTAAAAAAGATTTCCTTTTTCTCTGTAATAATAAAACAGTGCCATGTACTTGATCCAAACTAAGATACAATTAATCCTTACTAGAAGCAAAACAGCCTATTTTAATTATTTAAGTGACTTAAGGGATGGAGATCCAAATGACAGAAAGATCCCTTATCCGGAAAACTCCAGGTCCCAAGCATTCTGGACAACAGGGTAACATATACATAAGTACATATATAGGCATTGGAATATCACAGTAGAATTCCTGATAAAGTGCATTAAACCACATGCATTAAATGTACATGTATCACATTTCACTCTTTGGACTTCATTATACAGTTGTGCTGAGCAGCTCTCAGTCCTTGCTGCATCTAGGGTTGCCACCTTTTGAAAAAATCTTCACTGGCAGGTGGAGGGGGCGGGGTTAAAAGGGCGGGTTGTGCCGCTAAAGGGGACGGGTTGTGACACTAAAGGTGGCCGGGCAATGATGCGATATTGGCTGGGTGGGTCGTGACGTCAAAAGGGGCGGAGCCAATGCGCGTATTTGGCAAGAAGCCCAGGGAAAAAGGTTAGTTTTGAGCAGGCTGGGGGCAGGCCACGGGCTTTTTTTAGGTGTATTCCGGCCCCGGCCTTAGCTGGTGTTTTACCACCTAGGCTGCATCCCATTCAGAATTGAGCAAAGTTGCACTTACCGACACAGAGGAACCATGGAACCACCGCTAACCGATACCACCATATTAAAAGTTAACTCAAAGGTGAACAACCCCTTTAAACCAATGATAAAGTGTATGCTGTGAATTGTAGTCCAACACAATCAGAGTAAAGTGCAGTTGCTCAAAGAGTGTTGATGTCCCCTTTAAGTGGCATTTCAGTCAGAGCAATTCTGTGCCAATATTTAAACCTAGGTGCCATGTTTTCCCATGACAGTATCCCTTTAAATATCAGTTTCACTTTAAAGGGTAACTGTAGTTTATTGGTTTTATGGCATTATTATTAAAATTGCATCGCCCTGTGAATTCTTCACCACGTTTTCTTTATGCTCTGGACAAAACACATAGTCCTACTTCTCATGTAAAATTGTGTGGTGGATCCAGGGAGAAGAGAGTAGGAGCTGCAATTTAAGCATTGTGGTGCTGCTGTGTGCTGGAAAGTAAATGACAATGCGAATAAAACTCTCAAATACAGTTATGTGACCTGTTATCCAAAATGTTCGTGACTTTGGGGTTTTCCGGATAACTAATATATCTGTAATTTGGATCTTCATAACTTAAGTCTACTAGAAAATCATGTAAACATTAGTTGAGATCAAGTACAAACTACTGTTTTATTATTACAGAGACAAAGGAAATCATCATTTGGATTATTTGGATAAAATGGAGTCTATGGGAGACTGGAGCTTTTTGGACAAAGGGACCCATACCTGTACAACTCATATTGGCTGGTGTTTTAAACATGTTTATACATCCCTTTTCACAGCACATTGACACAGTCATGCAAGTTCTGTAACTAGAGAAGGCAAGACTCTTGTATAACAACTGGCAACGTGTTTGGAAATCTTAACGTTTATTTTCCCAAGTTTCTGTATTTGGCGAAGAAAACCATGGTGGGGAAATTGTCATCTGTGAGTCACTATGCGTGGGCGTCCAAGATAAAAATAACATTAAATAAATAGGGGAAAAGGAAGAACCGAGCAAACGTCTGGATAAAGCAATGAGATTAAATTGGTCTCTGAACTGCCTGGTTAAGTAAGTCTCTGCGGCATATGATGAAAACCCAGGTTTGAGCGCCATTACGTAAATGGATCAGTGGATCTGTCACATATTGTATCCGATGAGCTTCTGGGGAGTTGCCTGTGAGCTGTTATATAGAATTCTACTTATGTCTCACTTGCACTGATAATAGAAATATTGAGTCGCTCCCTGCAATACTGCAGTTGAATGTGAGATGTGAGGGCTCCTTTATTAATGCCAGACGTAAGGGATATACTCATTATGCAAAACTGTGCCATTAGCATTCACGTTGCCTATGGAACCTTTTTAAAGATGAGCCTTAAGATATTCTGAGCTCTCATCTCTGATCATCTTTCTTGTGAGATTACTTCACATCACATTCATGATCAATTACATGTAGATAGTGTATAGTTTCACTGGTATTGTTACACTTCACGTATTTTGTGACAAATGAGGAAAGAGAAAATATTTGCAGCCTACTGAAATGAAAGAGACAACTTACTGGAAATCCTACAAAAATAATAACATAGAATGGATATTTATATACAGTAAATATAATTTGTATATAGGCATGGTAAACTCACCTGGAATTTTCACCCAGATTTAAACCTTTCTTCCCCACAGTAACAACCCAGTTACCTGATGTCCGTAATTTGCACCTGAACCCTTTGCTTACCCTGCTTTGAAATGCATAGAAGCACCCACAGTCGGAGCATTAAAGAGGCCCCATCACCTTAAATAATAATTACAAATTCATTTCTGTTGTGTTAGTCAAGCAAAATAAACTATAGAGTCCAAAGAGGTGCACACCTTCCCTGAATGTAACTGCCTAGGTGCTGGTAAACAGATAGTATTATATTGTAACAAAAAAACACACTCAAAGGTCTTCAAAAGAAAACCGCAAAAGGCTGTGATTTATTTCTCCGACGTTTTGGCTACAACTTTAGCCCTCCTTGCTTTTTAAGACCTGTGAGTGTGTTTTTTTTGTTACAATATATTATATATACCTGTATATATATATATATATATATATATATATATATAAACACACATAGGCCGCACTCTCCCAAATGTCTCTCTGGTAATGTCGGGTGCTGCACTTAGTTGTATATTCACACCAAAATCCAAGAAGATGTGCGCACTCCGCACATCTCACGCTGGACACTCGTTGTCTCCGCCATTGCTTCAGGTTGGTTACCTGCAAGGGTTGCGCCTAGACTCTCATCTTGATCAGAATCACCTGAACTAGTATCTACTGTGTTAAAAATTTTCCCATACGGTCGTCTAGTTCTCTGCCGACGTGTTGGTGCTCGTGTGAATTGGGATCGTTCTCCCGTTAACCAGCGGTAAACTCTGTGTGCAGAATAATCCTCATTAACCAGCCTCATTTTTTCTCTTTGGAAGCGGAGTAGTTCTGTCTTGTAATTCTCCACCTGTGTGTTGCTACTCGCAATCAACCCTGGAAGCTTCAATAGATAACACGGCTGCATGCTCTTGTTCAAATGCTGGTAGATTTTTTCATGCAGTTGTTAATTCAGCCGCAACCTCTTCGATCACCAGCACCATTAGATCTAGTGAACAGCGATTGAGTACTCCGATCCACTTTTTACAAAATTCGGGATTAAAGCGCCCTATTGTTGGCGTATTGTGGATCCGGAATCCCCGTGGTATTTTCTTAGCTCGGTAGTAATCCGATAAGAACAGACCATGTTGCACTGCTTCACACCTGCTTCCCTGGGTCCCAGGCTAATAGTTTGCTATGGCGACGTGTTTGGCTTGGGACCCAGGGGAAGTGATGTGAGAGAGGTGGTGCATATTATGCTTTATATTGTGTAACAAAATGGTTTTTTAATGGTGAACATTTTGAAAAAGGTTCGAGACCAGAACTGAAACGAATTTTACATATGCACCAGATTGGGAGACCTGATGCCATGTCCATCCACTGGCTACACAATTAGGAGGTGAGGAGGGATGTGATGTCTAGGTCTAAGTGCAGAATGGAAAGTAATTGCCTGCCCTGCCTCTATGCCCGAGGCAGAGCAGGTAATATGTGATTGACAGCTGAGATACTTAAATACCTTTACAACAGGTACAGATGTTTTTTTTTAATTGGGAATTTGTGTTTCATTTGCAAAGGCGTTTTATTATATATTTTTTACGTTTTTACGAGTGACAGGTCCCCTTTAAGCACAGTCGAGGGGTGTGTCCTGGGTAGATGGGAGGTGGTGTTAGATTGGATCAGGAGTGTGCTTGGCCATGGGGCAGGCAGGACGAGACACACAACTAGATCCTAATTGATTTGGGTTTGCATCTCTATGTATTGTCTACCTAAGACTCATGACAAACGTATAAGTACTCTGTAACACACAGGCTTATTTGCTTGGCACCAATCAATCAAGCCAATGCATTAATACCTGGACAGGCATTTGGGCATATTGAAAGGGCTATACTGTATAGCTCTACAGGATGAACTGATTCTTGTAGGATTTGGTTATTTTAAAACACTGTAAAAACAATTAAAGGGCAATGAACCAGACACTCAAAACTGGAAGGGTTTTTACATTTTAGCTGTATTGTTGGCTCACTGGTGGCTGATCCCTAAACTAATCCAGCTGTGGTTCTAGATGCTGCTGTTGTGGGCTCCTTAGAAGCCCCATATAGGCTTCCCTATCAATGAACCTCCACCTATTATGTATCTTCATCTTCGATGGCTACTGCTATACAGGCCTTTTAAAAATGTCAGAAACTGCCCCAAGAGAGATAACTATGTTGTTTAGGTACTTACAGATTCACCGTGCTTTTTGTACAATTCCCATCAAGGCCTAGTTGAAACAAGCATGGAACTCAACACAGGACCTGCCACAATCCCTGTCTTGGTTCTTGACTATACTATCTATAACTGGGCCCTGTCCCCTAGAGAAAACCAGGATTACATGGCAGAGTCAGAGGAGAAGTGGAAGGTCTGTTTATATGATCTTCAGTAAATGATTCCCTCCCTATTCATAAACTGACTTATTTGGCGATAGGCTGCCCAGAGAAATTTGACGCCATGTCTTATTGTATCTGCTTCCTATTGTGAAATACGAAGATGTGAACCTCTACCTAACTTCCTTTTTCTTCTTTTTTTCTCTCTTATGTTACTCTGCTTTGCTTAATATGAATAATTAAAAAAAAAAAAAAAAGAACAAGGAAAGTGTAAAGTACAAGAAAAATATAAGAAACACTGATCTATGGGCACTTCAGTAGGTTGTCTGGACAGGCCATTCTGTGATCCCTAAGGGCAATAATCACTTGGACTCATGGTTCTTAGTGTGTACGAGTTAGAGGGGCCACAGGCCCTTTCCACTAGCAGAACTAGAACTGCTTATTCTATGCCGCTATTGCCTTTCAGTTGGCTGTCAATGAGCATTTGTGATTAAAACAGTTCTGCAGCTTTGTCTCTTACTGTGATGTGAGCAGAGAAGAGTCAGGGACATGGGTCACTGCAATGGCCTGATAAAATTAAGACTGAATAGCGGAGCCATTGTTCTGTTCTGGTGGTGTTAAACCTTGGTATTTCACGTTATGCTACACTAGCTTTTCTAGACATTTGTCCTAATTCCAATGACCGATGGAAAATAAAAAAAAGGAGATTAATATGAAAGAAGAAGTCTGGATCCAAACTGAACCTTCTATAATAAAAAGTGTGTGTTCTCTTAAAAAGAAAATGACCCGGGCAGCATAGTTCCATAGGGGCAGAGCCTGGGGACAACTATTGCAGATTTCTCATTCACTGTACCAAGTTCAATGCCGATATTATTTATAAGAGCTCTTACAGCCAATGTTCAGCCAAGAATGAGATAAACATCAAGGGAGCAAAGCAGTACATTTCCAGATCTTTATGCTATTTGGCCATTATGGGTTTTGTAAAAGTACTACCAGGCTATGGACCATGCACACCACCAGATATACATTAAGCTGCTTCTTGCTCCACAACCTCAAAAGCTGCTTCTTGCTCCACAACCTCAAAAAATGTAGATGGGGGGAAATTTAAATCTAATTAAAGGGAATTTATTCCTACAGTTCACTCCATAGGCATTTCATTCACCTGCGCCTTAGATCTCCCATATGTACATACCGAAGATAATTTGGGTTGTGAAAAGGTTACAGCACTTCAGAGGCAGCAGTAATTGGAAAATGTAGCCAAGTCAGTGCTAAATATACGGAAAAGCTGCTCACTAATTCCACAAATGGAACAGGCTAGAACTTCGTCAGATTTCCGGTGCCATCTCAGTAACGCAGCGTTCCATAGAAAAGTCACAAAGGGACAGATCTACTAAATGATCATTGGCGTCTGTTAAGTTTTGGGAGGGTAATAATTTTTTTCATCCCAAGTTGGCACCATGTTCCTGAGTACCATATAGCAACTGTGCTGCTAGCGCCCCTATGTGTAAGTGTACTTTAATCTATATTGTGCAGGGGTAAAGAAGTTCAATGCTTGTTTCCTAACACAGCGTGTCTGGAACCATATTGGCAGATGGAGCACAGAAGCTGCTCTCTAGCCCCCTCTACTGCAGAAAAGTTGGATGTGAAGCAACTGATTTCTCTTCTTCACACCTGTTTCTAAAGCCCCTAACTTTGTATTAGAGAAAAGTCATTATTATCTGTTATAAATGTAAAAATGATATATAGAATGCTTAAGGCTCTGAGCAATTTCATGTTACTTGTTTGAAGGGTTCACATGGCCTTTTTATGGTTCAGTCTGGTACTATTATTTGGCTGAATCCAAAAAGACAGGTTCCATAGCTTTTGTACGTGGCTGAAAAGGGGATTTTCTTACCGGTAAATCCTTTTCTCCTGGGTCTGTAATGTCAGTGCAGACGTCTGGGGTTTAACCTTGATACCTCTGGAGGCAGGACAAAAGAATTCTGAATTGTAGCTCCTCCCTCCTTGGTAATAAAGGAGTTCCTGCCTCACACTGGCAGTTTCTCATCCAAAATACAATACTAGGGAACATTGGAGCATAACCGTAACAGTAGAACATTGTAACAACACTTTTTTTTGTTATCAACTAGTAATAATAGTAACTGGGCCAAAAGGACCCTTGGCATATCACCAACACCTCCATAAAAATCAAATCCCCTTTTCCTGGGGCAGCCCGTCCTGTCAGTGCAGACGTCTGGGGATGTCCAAAAGCCATCATGTACCCAGACTGGGAGGGCTCAAGAAGTTCCAGTAACCACTGCATGTAGAACCTTCCTCCCAAATGCCGCTTCAGCTGAAGCAAAAGTGTGAAGTTGGTAAAATTTTGTAAAAGTGTGCACTGAGGACCATGTGGCTGCTTTGCATATTTGCTCTGGAGAGGCAAAATTGTTGAGAGTACTGACTGCTCTTGTAGAGTGGGCTCGCAGTTTTAGTGGTGTTGATTTTCCCACCGGTTTGTAGGCGCAGGAAACAGTCTCTACTAACCATCTGGCAATAGTACGGCTAGATGCCGTAAGCCCCTTTTTTGCAGTCCCATAAGTCACCAGAAGGCAATCTGATTTCCGAAACGCGGAGCATTTTACGTAGATTCGAAGTGCTCTAACTACATCCAAAGTGTGTAGTGTCTTTTCTGTCTCATTCTTGGGATCTGGGCATAGTGATGGTAATACGATCTCTTGGTTAACATGGAAAGCCGATACTACTTTTGGTCTGAATGTAGGTGGAGTTCTGAGCACCACTTTATCTTTGTGGAATATCATCCATGGCTCCTTTACCGACAGAGACTGAATTTCTGAAACTCTGCGAGCTGGCTGAAAAAAGTCACTTTCCACGTGAGATACTTGAGCTCACACGATTCCAATGGTTCAAAAGGGTGTCGTTGCAGGCTCTTGAGAACAAGATTCAAGTCCCCCATGGGGGAGTTGGGTCTCTATAGGGCGGTCTGATGTGCAGTACAGCGAGGAAGAATTGTCTCACTTCCAGTAGGAGTGCCCATTGGAATTGGAAAAGAGTAGAAAGTGCTGAAGTCTGAGTTTTTAATGCCGCTAAGCTAAGGCACTTATCGAGGCCTCCTTGTAGAAAACTGAGAAATTGGGGCAAAGAGCAATGCTGCCAATAAAATCCCATATTCGAACACCATGCTTTGAATATACGCCATATCCTATGAAACAATTTGGCCGTGGACTGCTTTCTCGTTTTAAGAAGTGTTGTAATCACTTCTTCTGAGAAACCCTTGTCTCTCCATAGCTGGGCTTCAAGTGCCATGCCGACAGGTGTAGCATATCCAGATTGTGGTGAAACACTGGACCTTGAGACAGAAGGTCTGGTCTGAGAGGCAGTCGCCATGGGGGCCCCACTGACATGTTGACAAGGTCTGCGTACCACACCCTTCTCGGTAAGTCTGGCGCAATCAGGATGGCCGCCACTTTTTCTGCCTTTATCTTTTTGATGACTCGTGGTAACAGAGGAAATGGTTGAAATACGTAAATCATCCGAAATTACCATGGAACCACTAGTGCATCTATGGCCTCTGCCCCCGGATCTCTGGAGCGAGCGAAGTACTTGGGTAGTTTGTTGTTTTTGTTGGATGCCATGACGTCTATCACTGGACACCCCATTTGGGCTACTACTGCTTGGAAGATGTCTGGCTGAAGGGACCATTCCACCTGATCTATCTTGTTCCGACTGAGATAGTTGGTCTCCCAATTGTCCACCCCTGGTATGTAAATTGCTGATAATGCCAGAATGTTGGACTCTGCCCATTGGAATATCTGATAAGTCTCTTCCATTGCTACTTTGCTGCGGGTTCCCCCTTGGTGATTTAGGTACGCTACCGTTGTTGTGTTGTCGGATTGGATTCGGATTGGCGTAGACGAGTAAAGGAGCCCAATGTAGTAGAGCATTGCGAACGGCCCTGAGTTCCAGTATATTGATGTGGAGCTCTAATTCCTCTCTTGACCATTGTCCTTGGCAAGAAAAGTTTTCCATGGCTGCTCCCCACCTTGTGAGACTGCCATCTGTGCTGATCACTCTCCATGGGGGGAGAGACCAAAGGCGTTCCTGTGTGAGGTTGCCTTTGTTCGTCCACCACCCCAGCTGAGTTCTGAGTTGCCTTGCTGATTTGTATGACTTGAGAGAGATCGTCGTGTTTTTGTTCCAGTGACGAAGGAACTCCGTCTGCAATGGGTGCATGTGGAAATGTGCGTAAGGTAATGCCTCTAGTGATGACACCATAAGGCCTAAGAGTCTGAGGCAATCTTCTGCTGTCGTTACAGTTTGACTGAGAAATCGCTTGGTTGAGAGTTGTAACTTGACTACCTTGTCGTTCGAGAGTGAGATTGTGCATGACTTTGAGTTGAACATCATTCCCAAGAATTTTATCTCTTGAGTAGGTCGGAGGTTGCTTTTTTTGTGGTTAACCACCCAAATTTTTGTAAGATCTGAATTGCATGTTCAGTGTGGCGTGTTGAGAGAGAAAACGATGGTGCCTTTATGAGGATATCGTCTGATGGTATGGAACTGATGGTATTCCCAATTTTCATAGGATGTTAATGACAGGTGCCAGGACTTTTGTGAACACCCTCTGTGTTGTGGTCAACCCAAACGGCATTGCTGTGAATTGGTAGTGATCCTGGCCTACTGCAAAACGCAGATAACGTTGATGATTTGGGTGTATTGGGATATGGAGATAGGCCTCTTTGAGGTCTATGGTTGTCATGAAGTGATTTGGCTTCATTGTATTGATTACGGAGCATAGGGTCTCCATTCTGAACCTTGTCTTTTTGATAAATCTGTTGAGAGGCTTGAGATTTAGGACTGGTCTGAATTGACCTCCTTGTTTGTCTACTAAGAATAGATCTGTGTAGTACCCCCTGAAGCAATGCTGCTGAGGCACTGGTGCAATAACCTTGGTTTGCAACATCTGTTGTACACAGGTCAAGAGTGCTTTTCTTCTTTTTGGGTTGCGGGGTATTGATGATGGTAAGAATGCTCGTCTGGATGGGAGGGAATCGATAAGTATCTTATAGCCGCTTTGAACTACCTGAAGAACCCAGTTGTCTGTGACTGAGTTCTGCCACACCTGAGAGAAAAGGAGAAGCCTGCTTCCCACAGCCTCCTCCGTCTCTGGTGTGGATGGACCCTGTGCACCGCCATCAGGGGTGCACAGGGAGTACAACTGTACCCGGGCCTGAAGGGGGGCCCGGCAGTGCTGCACGTTTCAAAAGAGCCGGGCCACCCTTAAAGGAGAGTGATAATTCCCGGGCACCGGAGCGCTCCCGTCTGGCCTGTCCCCAATGGCGCACACTACCTCCCTCAGTGATACACCCTGCCCCTTCCTGCTCTACATCCATCTACATTATTGGCAGGCCCGGACTGGCAATCTGTGGGTTCTGGCAAATGCCAGAGGGGCTGCTATAAGGTCCCATAGAAAGTCAGTATTTAGTGGGCTGGTGGGGTCTGTGTGGGCGTCTGTGTGGGCTGATTGGGCCTCTGTGTACCTAAAATGCCAGGGCTTATTTTAATTCTCAGTCCGGACCTGATTATTGGCTATGCCTATGCACCGCCGGCCGTTAAACCACAGCCGGCAGTCTCGCCCCTTCCCACCTGAGATGTTTAAAAAACAAAATAACTTATCTGGCGCGCTGTGCCGTCTGCGCATGTGCGCCGGTGCGGGCACTGTCTGCGCATGTGCATCGGCAAGGGGCAGCAGCAAGGGAGCGGGCTTGCCAGGTCCTGTTATTTTTACTTCAATACTTGCTACCTGCCTTTGTATCTCGTTTCACACAGTCTGTTCTTTGAAGTGAGTAAGTTTCCATCTAGCTCCACAGCAGACAGTTAAAGAGCATTGGCGAAGACCATGTCTAGTTGGGGTCTTTCTGCTTTACGGAAGTGCCAGACTTGTGCCGGCTGTCCTACTTCTGGGTTCTTGCCTGCTAGAATGTTACACGCAGGCAGCACTGTGTTTAAGGGGACAGACAATGTCTACACATTGTATCCTTGTCTGAGCTGGCAATTGATTCCTGCTTAATCTTTGAGTGTTCTTTTGATTTTAACCTCTGTAGCTCTTATATCCTTTGCTGGGGTGGATAAGGGGTGTGGCCAGGGGAGTGGGCGGGATCTGGGTCTTGGGGCCCCAAATTGTTTTTTACAGGGCCCCGTGATTTCTAATGGTGGCCCTGCCCCCAAGACCTCTGTTGTTTGCGTTGCGGCTCAGGACGAAATCTCCTGCCTTGTAGCAGGAATGCGCTTTTTCCGCCTGTTACCCCAGTGATTAATTGTTTGAGCTCTGGTCCAAAGAGGTGTTCTCCTGAAAAAGGCAGGGCCAAAAGTTTTCCTTTGAATGCATTATCACCGTTCCATTGGCGTAGCCAGAGTGCCCTGCGAGCTACCACTAGGTTAGCGGATGCCCTAGTTGCTAAATGGGTGACTTCCATGGCTGCATCTCTTAGGAAATCAAAAGTTGTAGCAATGCGGTCAAGTTCAACTTGTAAAAATGAATCTTGCACGTAATGTTGTAGGACCTCTTGAATCCAGAACTTTGCTGTTCTTGCTAGCCCTGTGGCTGCTGTTATTGGTCTGAATATAACTACTGTATTGGTATTGCCTCTCCTGAGATTATTTTCCATCCGCTTATCCATTTGGTCTTTAAATGCCATTGCATCTTCTGTTGGAAGGGTAGTGTATTTGGATAGGCGGGATACTGCAGAGTCCACTCTGGGAGCTTTGTCCCATTTTGAACCGAACTCTTGTGGTACTGGGTATTTCAAATTTTTTCTTTTCCTAATGCTCATGCGTTTTTCAGGTGCACGCCACTCCGTCTCAATACTTTGAGCTATGGACTTAAACACTGGAAAACATTTTGGTTTCTCTGTGTGCATACCTAATACTTTTGATACTGGGGCAGATGTATCTTTTAAATCTAAGGTTTGAAGCATGTCCCTTAGTTGTGGCTCGTCAGGAACCAAATCATATACAGCAGCAGGTAGGTTGGTGTGCCACTGGCCTAATATCACACAACAAGGGATAATAGGGAAGAGACGACAACAAATCAAGATTGGCATTTATTTTAATGTATCAATTCTGCATATGAATATACACACACGCAGAACAACACAACGCAGCATACAAAAAAAATCAGTGGAGTAGGATTTAAAATGAAGATCCGTCTCTGAAGGGCAAATGCCCAAGTCTCAGAGTCTGTGATCCTGTGGCAGCTCTCCCGGCATTCATATAATAACTCTCTATTGCATCCAATCGGTAGGAAATGTAAATAAACATTAATCAGAGCAGTCTCTAAGCACAGGGCACTATCTGGCCACCAGAGAACTCTGAGATTCCACGTACTGCAGCGCTTTCTCTTTCACGGCCTGGACACTCTCGGTGCTTCCATATTTCTTTTCATACTTCAAGTAGCGCTTGAAAAAGAATTTGATCTTTCTGGCTGCCAAGCTCAGATGAATCACACGCTCAAAAATTTCCCTGTTGGCTTATTAATCAGCACAAGTGATGGGTGCCACGGCTTAGAAGCGCTAAAGCATTGGTCCCCAACCAGTAGCCTGTGAGCAACATGTTGCTCACCAACCCCTTAGCTGTTGCATTCAGTGGCCTCAAAGCAGGTGCTTATTTTTGAATTCCTGGCTTGGAGGCAAGTTTTAATTGCATAACAATCAGTTGTACTCAGGGCTGGATTTACATAGCGCACGCCCCTAGGCCCACTGCCATTTCTCGCCCCTGTCCCCCCCCTTTATTCCTGCAAATTTTCATGGAGATTATATCTCCTGTGCATCCCCAGTGTTTTTGAACCAATGTGGGTGTGGTTGGGCAACATACCGCCCCCCTAAAATCCTACCGCCCTAGGCCCGGGCAAATTGAGCCTCACGTAGGCTGCCAGTCCACATAGGGGCTACCAAATAGCCAATCACAGCCCTTATTTGGCACCCCAGAGACTTTCATGCTTGTGTTGCTCCCCAAATCTTTTTGTATCTAAAGGTTGCTCACTGGTAAAAAAAAGGTTGTGGATCCCTGCTCTAAAGAATGCTTTAAAGGGCAAGTGATAACAGGAAATGAAAATGACCTAAATTAATTTATAAAAAAGCCTCACTCTGTGTGTAGGACACAAGAATTGGTGCAGTGAATGATTAGAACGGATAAAGTTTAGAAACATTTTATAAGGATACATTTTACACACATCGGAAATTAAACCCTACCAATGAGCTCTTTTAATAGACAAATGTTGGTTATTGTCAGCGCCGCCTGAGGCGGCTCCTTCACTGCCGCCCCTCCCTCGCATGCAGGAACACTAATGCGAAGAGCGCAATTGCGCTCTCTCGCAATAGTAAAGCCGAATTTCCGGTTTAAAAAAACGGAAATTCGTCTCTTAAAGGTACCAGGAGCGGCTTTTTGCCGCCCCTGGAAACCTGTCCTGCGTTGCCGCCTGAGGCGAGTTTCTCAACTCGCCTCATTGGCGGTGCGCCCCTGGTTATTGTTACAGAGAGCTATACATGGAAGTACTTACCTCACTTCCTTTTGGCTGCCATGTTTCACCATCATGTCAATATAAACAGACCAGAGGTCTGTACGTTTTGGGTAGCTGCTCAGCGTGCTCTCAAACAGGGCTTTGGCCCGCTCAGTGTCTCCCAGCTGAAATTCTAACTGTGCAAACTTGGAAATCACATCAACATCTGCAAGCAGAAAGAGAAACCAGTTTTAGAATCTGCCCTGAGCCCTGCAACTTGGACATGGAAGTTGTTTCTTAATATAAAATGGAGACTGACCACACACAGGCCCATTGACCCATTCAGCTGCCTATATAATAATTTATAATCCATTCATTGACTCTAGAACCAATAATCAGATCAGTCACTTTGGCCCAGCATGTAGGAAGTAAATCAGGCCCAGATCCCTTTGTTTGTAGACCTCAGATCTGACATGTGCATGGCCACCTTAAGACTCAACAAAACTATTTTACAAAACTTTACATGTGGTTTCAACAGACCGTACGTTTGCTATACCGTTGCTAGGCACACTGACCACAGTAATGGACCAGGGCTTTTTGTGAATGAATGAGATGAATAGGAGAGGTTGTTGAAACAAAGATAAACAATGAAAATAATCAAATACCATCAGTCAGTGTATACTTTCTGATGACAGAGGTCACAGATTGAAGGAAGGCAAAACAGAACAGGACAAGAGCAGAGGACCCCGTTGTCTTAGTTTGAAGAAGAAAAAATTGCATACAGGTATGGGACCTGGGCCTGAATGCTTGGGACCTGGGGTTTTCTGGATGGGGGATCCGTCTATAATTTGGATCCCCCTACCTTAAGCTAATTTGAAAAAAAAAAGATAATTTAAACATTAAATAACCCCAATAGGATTTTTTTGCCTTCCATAAGGATTATAACTTACTTGGGATCAAGTAAAAGGTACTGTTTAAGAAGTAATCCATGTATGCTTCTAAAATATACACAGGTATGGGATCTCTTTTCCATGTAGTACAGACATTTATGTAGTAACACATATGAGCACCAATACTCTACGTTGTGATGATACATGTTTTTGTGTTTGAACTTAAACTTTACCACTTTTGTTTCAATTTTAGTTCCTTGGTTGGATACTGAATGCTGTAATTGCCTCTGCTGCCTTTCTGCTCAATTGCTTGCATCATTGCTGTTCCCCTTTAAGCTACCATCAAGAGGCTTATTGGAAACACTACCGTTATGCTGAAAAAGATCTGTTCAATCGTATTGCTGAGGTCCATGCGAAAGTCCTTGCTGCCAATAATGTTAAACAGTTTTTTGGTTTTGTGGGTTTGGACAAAGATGAAAAGGAAGTAGTCAGCCAGTAGCCAGTGGACGAGGCCCAGACAAGCCCTGAGTGGCAGGAGATCACTGGAGTTTACCTTTATCGGGAGAACAAGGGCTTCCCATTTTATAGTCGTCTCCACAAATGGGCCAAAAAAGTCATAGGAAATGGCACGGATCCAAACGGTCGAGAAATGGCCCTGCTTGCTGTATGAGAAACTGAGACAAGAATGAGGGGAGGGAGACCTGGTGGTTGTTATCGAATGACATATCTTACATCATGTGTTAATGTATAAAAGAACAATGATGTGTCACTATCTCTACAGGACACCATCCGTCCAGCTTTGAACTTTATATCAGTGGTGCCTCCCATGAATATCACTTCCTGGAAGCTTTTGAAAGGTTGAATGTTCATAACGTGCCTACAGTGCACCCCATTGTTTCACCATCATCTGCGTACTCATCAAATGCTTTAACGTTTGGGGTACCAGCATTCTCACAGTGCCTTGGCTACCAACCAATGATAAGTACTGAGTGCATCAAGGGAACATAAACCCATATATTATGCGATAGAGCAGCAGTCTCCAGCATGTTGGTGAGGGGATAAGACTTGAATTTAGCAGTGGGTTAAAGGTGCAATAGAAAGGCAAAGAAATGATACATTCCTCCAAAACGTTTACATTTAGGTCACGAATTACATAGATGGTATAACCATTTCATTCTGTTTATACTCATTCACATTCTTGCTATGATCACTCATTTCTGAACATCTATATAATCATGTAAACTTCTACCTATAAACAGCAATTGGGTTGTTCATAATTCCTTAATAAGGAGAGCAGTGTAGCAGATGGGAGTGAAGTATCTGGCTCACTTTTACTCTTGTCATGCTGTGCCAGATGCTTCACTGCTGCTTCCTGCCCGAAGAATAAACTGTGTGTAAATGTAGGTGGAGACATAAATATATTTACTTACCAGTCAGTTGAAATCTGTTGAAACTTCATCTGCAGCAAAGGACCCCACTCTCCTTAAACTACATTCCACTGAACTCTTATTGAAAATCTGTTTTGAAATGTCTTGGAATAATGGAATGCTAACTTTTATACAAAGTAGAATAATTCTTAGTCATCATCTGTCTAATATTATATGTGGTACAGCCAATTAAGCCGCCCTTGCTTCCGTTAAGTACATGAAATCCGTTCTGCTGCTGGAAGAGCAGATAGATACTCTGGAACATTTCAGATTTTTACCTTTCTGGACCAGATTAGTATCAGAGGTCAATGGACCCACCAGGGATTTAGAAACTTGTCCTTTTAATTTTTTTTATCTTTTTTATGCTTTTATCTCAGGAATTCTTTTATACCTGTTGCATTGCCTGTAATTGTGTTTTTAGAGATTAAATCTAAAGATTTTTCAAGCATGAATTGTAACTTGTCATTTTATATGTACAGCCCCCCCCCCATTCTCTGCCAAAGAGCCTTCTTGTACCAATGTGTGTGTGTAAATATATATAATTAGATAGATTAGTTGGTACAGTAAGTTTACAATACAAAATACAGCATTTTAGCAATTATCTTTTTTAGAGTCCCAATAGCCTTAGAGTATAGAGTCCCAATAGTCTGAAACATATTTATAACCACACTCAGAATCACACAGAGAATACAAAGAGACGGCATTCCATCAAAGAACCTAATGATTATAGATGAATAGCGTATGTACTCTTTAATCACACTACACCAGAGATCTTTGTTTATGATCCACAGGTTGGTTCCCATTAAGTACCTCCTCCTCCTCCAAGGCTTTAGCAGGTACATGCACATGAAGTACCCTTCATCCTAGGGTGGTTAATATAGAGCACCAAAGGCTAGGATAAGAGACCTGTACCAGAGGTAAGGTAGTTGGACACTCTGTGTGGGGCACCCCCATCTAATGGTTTAAAAATTAGTGGTAAGCCCAATTTTCCATATGACAAAATCCATACACTCATTTTTATTCCTTAGTAAAGGTTGGGCACGAGAGTTGGACAGGGGGCTCCGGGCCTGCAGCCTCAGGGGCTCCCAACAACATCACCTGGCCCCCCAGCTGTAAACTCCTTTGTGTTGAGACCTCCTGCACCCCACACCTCCCAACACATTGATTGCATTTTTTGTATGGTAAAAACACAGAAATATATGTTTACCCCCCCCATTCTACTGAATCTAAAATGGGTACCCATGCCTTTCTGCTCCAAACTACTGAGTCGCATCATATCGCCCATGTATCATTACATACCAAGAAAAGGCACCCTAAATATGATTGCCAGGGGTCCTCCAAACAGTTTGATGCCCATTGTGCATAGGATTACCAAAGTATCTGGCATTTAGAGGCCCCAAAATAAAGTTAGCGCATACAAATAGTCCTGTGGGTAACTTCAGCTAATGAAAAATCAACACATTAACTGCATTTTATGTCTGGTAAAAACACAGAAACAAGAAGTCATCAAGTTAATAGATTGTTGACCTCCTATCTAGGGACCACCTCATAGGATCTATATTTCATACTATTTACTGTAACTGAGCTGACTGTTTTGAAAAATTGTTTAAATGTTTTATATTTGATATCGTAATCACTGTAATTTCTACTTCATGGAAACATATACGAATATTTCTTGTGATTTTACTTTATCGCCTATAATAAAAACAAGTTATAAAAAATAAAAAAAAACACAGAAACATATGTTTACCCCACAAAACCATATATTTTTGGAAAGTACACATGCTACCGAATCTAAAATTGGTACCCATGTCTTTCTGCTCCAAACTACCGAGTCGCATGTCTTTCCCAAAATTGGCGGTTTTTGTGAAATACCTGAAAGCTTCAACTTTCCAGCATTGTATTATTGTCCATGTATCATTACCAGCGTAAAGCATCCTAAATATGAACGCCGGGGGTCTACTAAACAGTTTGATGCCCAATATGCATAGATTTACCAAACTATGTGATATACAGAGACCCCCAAATCCAAATAGTGCATATGAATTCTCACGTATGACACTCTGGCTAATAAAATATAAGCACCCGGTATGTGTAAAATGTGCTATGAAACCCCCCTAACAGTATATATTTTCCGAAAGTACACATTCTGACGAATCTTAAATGGATAAATATGTCTTTCTACTGCAAACTACCAAACTGCAAAGCTATGCTAAACATAACGCTTTTTATGAAATTTATGAAAAATTTCACAAAGCTTGCATTATAGCCCATTATATACCACATATTTCGTAATGTGCCAGCAAAAGAAATCCTAAATATTAACGTCAGGGGTCTACTGAACAACTTGATGCCTGATATGCACAGATAAACCAAACTATGTCGCACACAGAAACCCTCAAATGGATATATAGCAAACAAAATGTCCATGGGCAAAATGAAGTAACAAAGAACAGAGCGAAATGTAATAAAATCAATAAAATCCAACAAAACCACAAAAGTCTAATTTCACGCCTAGTGTAATCAGCAGTCAGAATCACAGTTTAAATATTTTAGCATGTCCAAATAGGTTTTATGGACAGAAATAAGCTAACAACACCTGCGCAAGCTGAAAGTGCACCAAAATCACTGAAATTGCAGTATAATCACCGAAATAACATACAAAAGGTATTGCGCAGTGCAATTAGCGAACACGCTATACACAATGGCAATAAAACAGTTTTTTCAGTGTCAGTGAGCCCCATTTGAAAGCTGGAAAGAATCAGAAGATGAAGGCAAATAATTAAAATAAATAATGACGACCAATTGAAAAGTTTCAATGAGCCATAAAGTTATGCGATCCATTCTCCAGAAACCAGTTATCCAGAAAGCTCCAAATTACAGAAAGGCTGTCTCCCATAGACTCCATGTTATCAAATGAATCCGATTTTTTTTTTTTTTTTTTCCTCAATAATTTTTTATTGCTTTTCAAAAACAAAAAAAAAGACAGAAATAAAAAAGGACAAGATCGTGCATTGCATACATTCCATAAACAATTACATAGTTTAAACAAGGTACCCCTTTCCGATACACAATTATATATCTCCACTTATACAGCATAGCAAGGAATATAATGCAACAGTGATATTGATAGCATATTATGTACCTCAAACAGAAAGAAAATAAAATAAAACAAAACATACAACATCCGTAAATGTCTCCTGTCATATCTCAGTGGAACCCGCGTTCCATTATTGTTATACCAAGAAATAAATGTATACATATAGAGAACACCATCAATTTACAAGGATACAAGGTGTTGCGGGAAGCCCCCCTGATATCTATATTCCAACCAAGGCTGCCATACCTTTAAAAAGTTAAGGTGTTGATCGTTAAGTACACTCGTCAATTTTTCATTACAAAATATCCAATCTAGCTTAACTTTCACCAAATTATAGTCAACATATAGGGACTTCCAGGATTTTGCTATAACCTGACGAGCAGCTGAAAAAATATGATTGATCAGTTTCTTCTGGGTTTTAGAAACCGAATCAGGAACAGCGCCTAATAGGGCCACATATGGATCCCTCCTTAAATTAACATGCAAAATTGAAAAAATTAAATGAAAGATACGAATCCAGAAACGTACTACTTTGGGACAGGACCACCAAACATGAACCATCGACCCCTTAGCGGAACAACCCCTAAAGCAATTGTCGTTCGCCCCGGGATAGATTTTAGCTAACCTGGCTGGAGTGAGGTACCATCGAAACAACACCTTGTATCCTGATTCTAAAACCACCGTATTTATTGAGCAGCTCTTCAAGTTTTGCCAAATGCATTGCCAGTCGTTTTCAGATAAGCATTTTCCCAAATCTGTTTCCCACGCTTTTATATAAGAGAGATCACTCAAATTATCAGGCGTGTTGAGTAGCCTATATAGAATTGAAATTGCGCCCCTAGGGGAAGCCCCATTTCTACACCACCTTTCAAAAAAGGAGGGTATCTTCTCTTGGGAAGTCGTGGAGGTCCAACACTTTGAAACAAAATGCGTAAGTTGGAGAGCTCAATAATATTCAGTTTGGGGTAAAGAAAAGTTTTCAATCAAAGCGTCCAACGAGTATGCAAAGAGGAAACCGAAGTAAACCCCCTATTGGCCCACCATTTAAACTGTAAGTGAGAAATCCCCGGGGGGAATAAGGGGTTACCCAAAATTGGAGCAGCAGGAGTGTAGTCTGAACGCAGATGATATTTAGACGCTATCCCATCCCACACTTTAAGGGAAGTATCAAAACATTCACTACAACGCTTGGATCTCATCCCCCTAGGGATCCAAAGATATGAAGATGTTACATACGGAAACGTGTAAAAATATTCTAAGCCAATCCACAGCGGGGGTGAGTCCGTATTATGCAGTACTGGTATTTGTGACAATTGTGCGGCCTTATAATAATTCCAACAATTAGGAAAACCTAAACCTCCCTGCAGTGTAGACCGGTACAGCACAGTCTTATTAACCCTTGGGATACCCTTATTCCAGACAAACTGCAACATTTTGGATTCTAGTTTCATTAGATCTTGGCGCAGAATTGGAATAGGCAATACTGTAAAATAATATAAAAGCTTTGGGAGGATATTCATTTTTATGGCCCAGATACGGCCTATCCACGAAATATGATATTTTCCCCAATCTTCCAACAGTTTGCTCAGTTTACGGTACAGCGGGGGGTAATTGACCTGATATAGAGAGTCATAATTTTTCGTTAAATTGATACCCAATATTGGAAGAGAAGTTTCCTTCCATTGAAACTGAAAGTTTAAAGCCAACAATTTAACAGTATCTGGATGTAGGCCCAAATTAAACGCTGCTGTTGTGAGAAAATTGCAGTAGCGTATTATATAAATTTGGCAAAGTAGTCATAGGTCTTGTTATAAATAGGGTTACATCATCGGCAAACATACAAAGTTTATGTTCACTATTATGAACTATTAAACCGGAAATGTTAGGATTGTCCCTAATTGCAATCGCAAGTGGCTCAAGTGCCAAGTCAAACAATAGGGGCGACATAGGACACCCTTGGCGTGTGCCCCTCGCGATTGGAAAAGGGTCTGAGGAACAAGAACCCACGTGAACTCTAGCAATAGGATTAGTATACAACGCCGAAATCCATGTGATAAAATTAGTCCCAAAGCCCCATTTCCCTAGAATATTATACAAATAGGGCCAAAGAATGGAATCAAACGCTTTCTGAAAATCAAGTTTAAGGATCATAGCCTGTTGCTGTTGTTTCCTGGCAATCAGATTAAGTAAAATGAATCTCCTGGTTGCGTCTGATGACTGCCTACCATTGATGAACCCTACCTGATCTCTATGGATCATAGATGGTAACAGAACAGCCAGCCTACTAGCTAAGATTTTAGCCAATATTTTGACATCTAAATTTAGAACTGAGATAGGCGAAAGTGTTTGCATTCCGAATTGTCCACATCCGGTTTAGGGATTGGAGAAATATTAGCAGCCAGCGATTCTTTAGTAAATTGATCTCCCTTCAATAAATCATTAAACATATCTACCAGATGAGGGATCAATACCAAAGAAATTTTTTTATAATACAGGGCAGATAATCCATCCGGGCCTGGGGCTTTAGACACTTTCAAAGTCTTAATTGCCAATTTAACCTCTTCAGGTAGTATAGCAGCCTCTAACCGGTGCTTTTGTTCTTCAGTAAGGCCCGGGAGGTTTAAATTGGCAAAAAATTTATTTATCAAGGACTCTGAAGGGTGAAAGGGTGCCGCATATAAATTCTTATAGTAGGATGCAAATTCTCTAACTATAGTATCTAAAACACCCGATATTTGTCCCGAAGGTAATTTTATCGAGGTTATAGGGGTAAAACCTAACTTATTTCTAAGACGGGTGGCTAATAGTTTAGTAGACAACGTATAATAACGTTGTTGTGTCCACTTAAGGGATTTCTCAGCTTGTAGGGTCAAAAGTGAATCTAGCTCTAACCTAGTAGTCTGAATACGTACTCTAAAGTCTGATTGGGGGTTGGCTGCCTGATCTAATGTGAGTTGCTGGAGGGACTGAGTCAAACGATGTACCTCTGCTTCTCTAAGTTTTTTCCTGGCTGCACCGATTTTAATTAAAATACCCCTAATAACTGACTTATGTGCTTCCCAAACCAGTGATTTTGATGGAACCGAACCCAAATTATCAGCAAAATAATTTTTTATGTTAGATTCTACCTCCTCTACCACATCTGGAACAGTGAGCAGTGACTCGTTTAAACGCCATCGAAATTTAGATTCCGTCCCAGACCATTTTAAGAAGATTGAATCCGATTTTTTTTTAATGATTTCCTCTTTCTGTAAAACAGTATCTTGTACTTGATCCAAACTAAGATATAATTAATCCTTATTGGAAGCAAAACCAGCCTATTGGGTTTAGTTATGTTTATATGATTTTCTAGTAGACTTAAGGTATGAAGATGCAAATTACGGAATGATCTTTTATGTGGAATACACCAGTTTATTATTATTATTATTATTATAGAGAAAAGGGAAATTCTTTTTTTTTTTTAAATTTGGATTATTTGGATAAAATGGAATACAGCCTTTTCGTAATTTGGAGCGTTCTGGATAATGGGTTTCTGGATAATAGATTTTATACCTGTATTTACAATTTTTATTAGCAGCTATATCTGGCTCATTATTTTGGGAGGAGATCAGGGCCTACCTTGGTTCTACACAAGATATTAGGATGGGCTTCACGCTCTACCAGAAATCTGAGCTGCTGGGTGTGTCTAGTTTATTTACATGAAGGAATATGTTAATATGTATCCATCCCATCTGCTTTAGTCTGAAACTGCCTTTCTGTCTTTTCTGGACTGTAATGGACAATTGTCTCTTACACTGAATATGTTAAACCTAGCAAGTATATATTCACCTTGCCTGACACCCATAGTGGACTCACCTATATATATATTTATATATATATATTTATATATATAAAGCACTGAGGCCTCGCCTGCCACCCAGCATTTGTGTTTTTTAAGTTATTTACCTTTTTCTTCAGCAGCTTTCAAACTTGCAATTTCAGCAGTCTGGTTGCTAGGGCCTAGCTTGCCCTAGCAACCATGAATTGATTTGAGTAAGAGATTGGAATATGTACAGTAACAGTATAGGAGAGGGCCTGAATAGAAATGTGAATAATAAAAAGTAGCAATAACAATAAGGGGCATATTTATCAAGGGTCGAATTTCGAATAGAAAAAACTTCGAAATTCGAATTCAAAAAGACCAACCGAAATTAAGTCAAAGTTTTTTTGGGGGTCGAATAGGTCTGTTTTCGATCAAATTGGTCTGTATTCGGCCAAATTCCAAAAGAAGGAATAGCGTATTAAAACGAATTTGATTCAAAGATTTTCCCAAAAAAAACTTTGATTTTTTGAAGTCCACCAATTGACTCCGAGTAGTTTTTAGGAGGTCCCCCATAGGCTAAAACAGCAATTCCGCAGGTTTTAGATGGCGACTGGTCGAAGTGGAATTTTTAAAGAGACAGTACATTATAAATTTCAAATTTTTGATTTTTTTTTGCAAATTTAAATCAAATTTGGACTATTCCCTAGTCGAAGTACACAAAAAATAGCTCGAAATTAGAATTTTTTCAATTTGAAAATCCACCTTGACCTTTGATAAATCTGCCATCAAATGTGTAGCCTTACAGAGCATTTGTTTTTAGATGGAGGTCAGTGACCCCCGTTTTAAAGCAGGAAAGAATCTGAAGAAGGCAAATAATTAAAAACTATAAAAAAGGAAAAAATCAAGGCCAATTGAAAAGTTGCTTACATTTACCCATTCTAGAGGATACGAAAAGTTAACTCAAAGGTGAACCACTTCTTTAATGAGGATGAACCTGGCATAATAAAGGGGACACAAACATATTCCTTTTAAAAATAACACTACAATTTCAACTGCTAGGTTTCTTAGGAAGGCACCCCAAGCTTAATTTTTCATGAAAAAAGATTATGCCATGAGAATTATATCAGTAGTATATCATCTCACTATCATGTGGGGGTTAGTTTAGTTTACATACAAGTTATTGTCTTCTTTTTATTCATTCATTTAAAAAATGTTGAATTATTGGCTTAAAATGGACTCTCTGGACGACGGCATTGCTGTAATTGAGAGCTCCACTGGGGCAGGGCCTTATGGGAAAAATAAAAATCTTTGCTGGTAGGCCTGTCTGACCCTGCAGGTATGTTCCTGGTACAGGTATGAGATCTGTTATCTGGAAACCTGTTATCCAGAAAATGCCAAACTACAGAACGGCCTTATCACATTACTAAGAAATACCCTTCCCTTTGTATTCAAAGGGTATAGGATCCTTTATCCAGAACCCCATTATCCAGAAAGCTCCAAATTATGGCAATAGCCAGGTACAGGTATAGGATCCTTTATCCAGAAAGCTCCAAATTATGGAAAGGAAGTCTCCTGTACACTCCATTTTATTCAAATAATCCAAAATTTAAAACATTATTTCCTTATAATAAAAATGTAGCTTGTACTTGATCCCAACTAAGATATAATTAATCCTTATTGGAAACAAAACCAGCCTATTGGGTTTATTTATTGCTTATGTGATTTTATAGGTATGAAGATCTGTTATTTGGAAAATGTATCCTTATTGGAAGAAAAACCAGCCTATTGGGTTTATTTAATGTGTAAATGATTTTTTAATAGACTTGAGGTATGAAGGTCCAAATTATGGAAAGATCCGTTATCCAGAAAACCTCAGGTCCCGAGCATTCTGGATTAAAGGTCCCATATTTGTATAAAAAATTCCAAATTTACTTTACCTCCTATTTAGCCAAAAGTAATATACAACTCCGCCCCCAATAACACAGCACTGTGGGCATATGTATATGATTCCACCATTTCTTAAAATTTTATTATTTTAACTTTTTAAATAAAAATGTTCCGTTGCTATTCTCTGAAGACAGATGACATCACAATAAGGATAACACCTTTGTGAGTCATCTGCTCTGTTGCTATTGGCTGAAGACCGATGACATCATAATAAGAATATCATCTTGTGCTGTGTAAGGCTCATTTCCATTAAGAGCTGTTTTGGAGAGAGAGAGAGAGAGAGAGATTTGTTGTGTGGAGAGAGAGAGATTTGTTGTGTGGAGAGAGAGAGAGATTTGTTTGGAGAGAGAGAGATTTGTTGTGTGGAGAGAGAGAGATTTGTTGTGTGGAGAGAGAGATTTGTTTTTTTGGAGAGAGAGATTTTTTTTTTTTTTTTGGAGAGAGAGAGAGATTTGTTTTTGGAGAGAGAGAGATATTTGTTTTTCGGAGAGATTTCAGGTAAGTTTATGTACAATATTATGTCCTATAGTATGACAAGGTACCGCTATATTTAGCCCTTATTCCATGGTTCAGTGTCTGAGTATTAGTATCAGAATTTTGTTTCAATTTGTAAGTAGCCATGGCACGCTATCACTATCACTTAGTGCTCCCTGCTAGATATATCATTATTATTGCACTTCAGCAGTGGATTTCATGAGAAATAAGGACTTTCATGTGTTACAATTGTGAACTATGAAAGAAAAAAGGCAATGCCCTGTCCTATTGCTCTGTATGCCAAGCAGGCTTTTTATAAGGACATCAGGCTTTACTGGAGGGAAAGGGAGTTATTCAGCCTGAGTTCTAGACAAACCTTTAATATAGATGTGCTTCTTATTAGAACAGATCCCTAGATTACAGTCTGTATAGAGATGTGCTGCCCTTCTTACAGTTGTTACCGGCTAAACCAACTGCCTTTAGCAATGGGCCTGAGTGAGAGTGTCAGTTGATAGCAGCATGGATATAGACACTCACACACAAAACACAAAACAAACAAGTCAATAAACATGTACATTTATACCCGGGTGGGAACATAACCAGTGAGGTTTAGGGGTGGGCATGTATTTAGCTGCACCAAACATAAAACATACAATTAACCTCCAGCTTCCTACCCATGATTATGTTCATTTTGGCTGCTCAGCCTATAGAATTATTGTACATTAGTAATGTATGTAATCATTGCTTTTCTGCCCCATTAAAATTGCAAATACCAGTAAGTTTTTAAAGGGGAACTTTACATTTACCATAACCTTTAGTATGTTATAGAAATTCTAATTCTAAGCAACTTTTCAGCTGGTCTTCATTTTTTTCCTATAATTTTTGCATTATTTGCCGTCTTCTAACTCTTTCCAGCTCTCAAATGGGGGTCACAGATCCCATCTAAAACAAATGCTTTGTTTGGCTACAAATGTATTGTTAATGCTCCATCTTTCTATTCAGGGCATTTCATATTTAAATTTCAGTCTCTTATTCAAATCAATGCATTGTTGCTAGGGTAATTTGGACCCTAGCAACCAAATTGCTGAAATTTCAACCTGGAGAGCTGCTGAATAAAAAGCAAAAAAACTCAAAAACCACTAACTAATAGAAAATTAAAACCAATGGCGACACGACTGTCGGATGCAAATGCCACAACCTGCGTTTGCATCTGACAGTCGTGTCGTGTCGGATTACCGTTGCGACACTATCCGACTTTATATTACTTACCTTGTTCCTGGTGCATCCGATTTGACGTGTGCGTTTTGTTGCCCAGAGTCGAATCGCATCAAAGTCGGCCGTGTAGTCCTAACCTAAGACATGGGACCTGAAGACAAAAGGGGCCCAAAGACATGACTGGGCATTCATCTAAAATATGCAATACTCCATGCTACATCTCACTTACTTTTGATCTTACCCATTCCCACACCTTGTGACTCAACCCCTTCTCCACCTCTTGTATTAGTTATTGGTTGCTATGTATGTAATTCAAGGTATGTTCAATATATAAACCTATTTATTGTGCAGGTATAGGATCTATTATCCTGAAACCTGTTATCCAGAAAGATTCGAATTATGGGAAGGCCATCTCCCATAGACTACATTTTAATCAAATAAGATTTCCTTTTTCTCAGTACAGGCATGGGATCTATTATCCGGAAAGCCATTATCCCGAAAGTTCCAAATTACAGAAAGGCTGTCTCCCATAGATTCTATTAGAATCAACTAATCCAAATATTTTAGAATGATTTCCTTTTTCTCTGTAATAATAAAACAGTCGCTTGTACTTGATCCCAACTGAGATATAATTAATCCTTATTGGAATCAAAACCAGCCTATTGGGTTTATTTAATGTTTACATGATTTTTTAGTAGATTTAAGGTATGAAGCTCCAAATTACAGAAAGATCCGTTATCCAAAAAAACCCAGGTCCCAAGCATTCTACATAACAGGTCCCATACCTTCAATAATAAAACAGTAACTTGTACTTGATCCCAACTAACATATAATTAATCCTTATTGGAAGCAAAACAAACCTTTTGGGTTTATTTAATGTTTACCCTTATGGGGAAGGTCCCGTGCATTCTGGATAACAGGTGCAATACCTGTACATAAATAAGATAATGGTGTAGTACAACTATGCATTTAATAACTGTCAAATAAAAATTATTTGCTGAAAGTGTTGCCATCATGAAACGTTCTATTTCTTTTGTTTTTCTATGTTAGAAAGAGAATGGAGTATCATCTTGAGGAGGAGATTGTGGATTTTGAAGATTTAGGTAATGGACTTTATCAGTTACTTAATGTATTTTTGGAATAATACAATGATATCATTTTAAAATGTCTTAGAAAAATTGGCTTCTCGAAGTAGGGATGCACCAAACCCAGCATCCAGTTTAGGGTTCAACCCTACTTTGCAACATTTGGCTAACCTGTGTATTAGTATGCTCTTTATACAGAGACGTATCTTTAGGTACAGTTTGAGGACTCTTCTTTTTAACTATAAGGCAGATAAGACTAACCGTATCTCTACTTCTCCTTGACAGACCAGGCCCCAGTGATGAGATCTTGGGGGTCTCTGATGGACCTTAGGGATATAGAGGAGGTAGAAGAAGAACCATCAGAGGTGGAAGAGAAGGACAATGATAAATTAGGTATAAAGAAATATATATTTATATATACAAGTATAGGATCTCTTATCCCATAATTTAGATAAACATACTTTCATTCAACTAAAAATTCTTTTCAACTTTTGCTTGACAGATCAAGCCCCAGTGATGAAGTCTTGGGGGTCTCTGATGGACCTTCAGAATGGAGAGGAGGCAGAAGGAATAGAACCATCAGGTAGAAATCATAATATTATCTGCTGAAAAGTGCTTTGTATAGATTTGCATGCAGTGTTGGACTGGCCCACCGGGATACCAGGAAAACTCCCGGTGGGCCCAGGTGTCAGTGGGCCCTTTTGCTGCTAAACATTTGGCCTATTTCATGGTCATTCCATATTTATTCATGAGAAAAAGAGACTTAATAATGGAAGAATTTAATATAGTATGTAGAGACTAGGAGAATAAAGAGGTTGAGTTAGGAGAGAAAGTATAATAGTTTAGAAAGTGGGCCCTCAGCCTAAGGTCTCTGGTGGGCACCTGGCATCCCAGTCCGACATTGTTTGCATGGCTTCATATTCAAGATTTTTTTTTCTTCTTGCTGTGTGGCTGATATGCTGTTAGACCTAATGAGAGCTAACACTTCCTTCTATTTTTTTAGCAGCAAAGGACTGGAGACCAAAACTGGATCTCCCAAATTTGAAGGTAGAAGAAGAGGAGAATGATAAAAAATCAGGTATAATTATATCTATATTTATATATACAATTATGGGATCTCTTATCCGGAGTTTTCCCCCCCATAATTTAGATAAACATACTCTACTAAAAATCTTTTCTTCAACTTTTCCTTAACAGATCAAGCCCCAGTGATAAAATCTTGGAGGTCTCAGGGTGGAGAGAAGGCAGAAAGAGAATCATCAGGTAGAAATCATAATATTATTTGCTGAAAAGAGCTTTGTATAGATTTGTATGGCTTCAGTTTCAATACTATTTTTGGCTCTGTGGCTGATATGGTGTCAGATCAAAGGAAAACTAACCCTTCCTTCTCTCTCTTTTTTTTATCAGCAAAGGACAAGAGACCAGAAATGGATCTCCTAGATTCAAAAGTGGAAGAGAAGGAGAATGATGATAAGCCAGGTATAATTAATAATCTACATTTATATATACAGGTATAGGATCCATTATCCAGAAACCTGTTATCCAGAAAGCTCAGAATTATTGAAAGGATATCTCCCATAGACTCCCTTTTTCCAAATAATCCATATTTTTAACATTGATTTCCCTTTTCTCTGTAATAATAAAACTGTACCTTGCACTTGATCCAAACTAAGATATATTTAATCCTTATTGGAAGCAAAACCAGCCTGTTGGTTTTTTTTAGTGTTCACATGATTTTCTAGTAGAGTTTAGGTATGAAGTTCCAAATTACGGAGAGATCTGTTCTCTGGAAATCCCCAGGTCTGGAGCATTCTGGATAACAGGTCCCATACCTGTACAAGTATATATAAATGTTTCATACAAAGGTATATCTGTTAGACATAAGGAGACCTTACTCATTCTTTCACTTTTTCTTTTTTAGACCCAGCCTCAGTTAGGAGCTCGGGATCTGTTACTGATCTGATTGTAGAAAAAGAGACGGAAGTTGAGACAGGTCTGAATCATAATTTAATGTATTGTGCTTTGCTCGTCTAATCCTTTAGCATACGATCCAGATGATTAGGAAAAGGTTATGTGGGTTCATTTGTAGTTTTGGACTATTCAAATGCCATTTATTGGAGTAGTTACATGTATTGGGGCTAGGGTTGCCACCTTTATTAAAAAACTTTTACCGGCCAGTGGGGGGGCACCAAAAGGGGGCGGTCTATGATACTAAAAGGGGCGGAGCTACGTGACATGACGCTAAAAGGGGGCCGAGCTACGCGGTGTCCCGAAAAAGGGGCGGAGCAACATCGCACAGCGCTGGAAAAAAGGTAAGTTATTTTCAAATTGGGGCCAGGCCAGGGGCTTTTTTTAAAGGGTATTTCAAATTACTGGCAATTGCATTGCCGGTAAATTTGCAATACCGGCCCCGGCCTTGGCAGGTGTTTCACCGGCTAGGCCGGTAAAATACAGGCCGGGTGGCAACTCTAATTGGGGCCTATGCATATCGGGGGTTGTGTCTAAGTTTTGCACCTCCCTGTCTATAGTATAGGGTTTATATTTTTGCCCCCTTGCCAATGGTTCTCTATATATACCATTGATGCTGTATGTATTTATTGTAGGATGGTAGTTTTTGTCATGTGTGTTCAGCTTCTAAACAGCATTGACGTTTTATACATTTCAATCTTCTAGATAACATCGATAAGGAGAAAGCAGATCTCCTTCCAACCAAAGGCAACACTGGTAAGCGTTGGCTATTAATAATTTCATAATTACTATTACTGGGAGGTGCCAAGTTGTTAAGTACTTCTGTGAATTCAATCACCTACCTATTACCCCTGGCTGGCACATCAGCTTTAGTTAATGTTCACTAAGTGCTAGGCCACCATCTTTTTCTTCTTCCCAGGTGTCCCTGGTGTGACTTCTAGTAGGGAGTAGAAAACCCACAGGTCTGTTGAAACACTTTAAGTGTTTATTACAGAGTGCAGTGCAACACTTTTGGGCCTACCCCTTTGTCAAGCATACAGAACATATAAAGTAGTGCATATAAATAGGCTAACAATCATCCAATTAAATGATCCACCAATTACTAAAGTGTAGATTTCAGAGAAGAACATCCTCCCTTAAAAAAACAGAACATCTAAAAGCATAGAAAAGCATAAAGAATGTAGTGTAAAAAAGTGTAGAAGAAAGTAGTGTAAAATGTCCAATCTTCATCCACCATAGTTCCATCAAGTGAGATGTGTCCAAATAAAGTAATAGAGTCCAAAAAGGTGATAAAAAGTAGTAAAAATCAATGATGCAACATAGTAAAAAATAGCTGCTAATAGCATAAAAAGCCCATAACAGTACCCGTTTATTTTAAACTGAAACCCCAACACGACATTTCCCGCATATATATCATCACATAAATTAGGAGGTATATATCTTATCTTGTGTATCTTACCCTGTTTGAGGACAGCAGAAGAATATAATAACTGACCCTGATTAATTTGTTAGTTGGACTTTGCTTATCTGCAAGAAAAAAAATGCATAATAAATCCATTAACAAAAATGTTTTTAAAAGAAACAAGACATATTGTATACTTCAATCCCTTAGGTTGTCTGGTTTGAATAAGCTCTGCACTCCGTAATAAACACTTAGGGGCAGATTTATCAAGGGTCAAATTTCAAAGTGGAAAATACTTCGAAATTCAACCACCGAATTGGATTATTACTTCGAATTTTGAAGTCGAAGTTTTTTTTAATCGAATTTGGCCGTTTTAGGGTCGAAGTCAAAACGTTCGATGAAATCCTTTGTATCGAACGATTTCATCGATCGATCGAACAAACGATTTTACTTTGACTTCTAAAAACTTAGCCAAATGTTGGCTATAGGTTCTAGGAGGTCATAGGCTAACATAGCAATTCGGCCGGTTTAAGATGGCGAAGTGTCGAAGTCGAAGAGACAGTACTTCGATTATGGAATGGTCGAATATTCGAAGTATTTTCAATTTGAATCGAAGTCGAATTTAGGCCTATTCGATGGTCGAATTACCCAAAAAATAGTTCGAAATTCTACATTTTTAACTTCGAAAATTCACTTCGACCCTTAGTAAATCTGCCCCTTAAAGTGTTTTAACAGACGTGTGCTATTGGGTTTTTTACTGGACTATTGCTAAGAGGTGGCCGAATCTCCACCTGTGTGCGCCAGGCATCTTTGTACCGCCTATCGGGCAGGGTGTGCGAGGTTCAATAACATTGAAGGAGGTGTTTGCTTTTAAACGTGTGACAAGTAAATTCAACCTGTTTATTGGTTGCTATTACTAGAGTCATATTTGCTTCTTATATCTAGGGATGCACCGAATCAGGATTTGGTTTGGGATTCGGCCAGGATTCAGCCTTTCTCAGCAGGATTCGGATTCGGCCGAATCCTTTTGCCCAGCCGAACCGAATCCTAATTTGCATATGCAAATTAAGGGAGGGAGGGAAATGACATGACTTTTTGTCACAAAACAAGGAAGTAAAAAATAATTTTCCCTTTCCACCCCTAATTTGCAGGGCTGGTCCTATCAAATGTGGGGCCCAATTGGGACCATGTTGGCGGGGCCCCTAGACAAAGTGTTGCTGGCTACTGACACAGCAAGTATTTAGGAAAATAAGGGCATACAGGCACAAAATAGAAAGGAAAGGGGCAGTGCGGGTCCCACAGAGGTGCGGGGCCCAATTGGGCCCAATTGGTCCAATTGGCCTAAGGCCGGCCCTGCTAATTTGCATATGCAACTTAGGATTCGGTTCGGTATTCGCCAAATCTTTCTTGAAGGATTCGGGGGTTCGGCCTAATCCAAAATAGTGGATTTGGTGCATCCCCACTGCCTCACACAATAGTCTCACATCCCCTTTCCCTTTGACCCATAAAAAGAATATTAAGAATATCCAGAAGAGTCCAAAGAGTCCCAATTATCCCATTAGCTGCACTTTTACAAATAAAAAAACTGCAGATAAATATCACCTTAAAGCGCCACCGGCTGCCCTTCCATCAATTGATTTTGGCCCTATGTTTATGATTAAAATTTGCACCCTGGCATTAACCCATAGCAACCAATCCTTTTTCAACTGGCTGCTAGTGATCTGATTGGTTGTCCTGGGATCCTGGCCAGATAATCTGAATGAGGGTGAAAGAAATACAGATTACGTTGTGTTTATATAAAATAATATTTCTCCTGTTTATCATTATAATATGATCTTTATAATAAATATGTTTTCCCAGGCTTGCAGAACACAACTCGACTGTGGAGGCCCAAGTTGCGGCGCCCAACTTTTGTTTTTGGTAAGTGGAATTTCATTGATCTGTCTATAGGGACAATGTCAGTGTAGGCTTGTGGTACCCCAGTGAGCTGTAATGGGAATTGCATTAAAGTTCACTGCCCATGTGCCTATACCATTGACAGAATACCCTGTTAGATGCTTAGCTTTACAACTATAATTCCAATTTTATCATTATCCCATAATTTTTATCGAAAATATTTCTTTTTATCCAGTCAACAAAAATGTCATGCCAAGTTTGAAAGAAGAGGAGTTAGAGCGCCCAACTGCTGGTAAGTTATACCATTATTATACCCTTCTGTGTAAATAATGATATTAATATTGTATGCCAAGTGTACTGAGCTCTTTACATTAATTATATCTATATTTTCCTACTAGATACCACCAAAGCAGATGAGGGGCCTGTAAATATCACCCCAAGGTGGAAAAAAGATCAGCTACATCGCCCAACTGCTAGTAAGTTATACTATTATTATACCCTTCCATGTACATAATGATATTTATATTGTATGCCAAGTGTACTGAGCTCTTTAAATTAATTATATCTATATTTTCCTACTAGATACCACCAAAGCAGACTATGTGCCTGTGAACAGAAAAAGAAACATGGGTAAGCTTTTAGTTAGTCTTTAGATTTTTTTACTATTTATATTGTTTGTTTTAAGCCTGATTGTAAGGTCAGGGCCTTCTCTTGCCACCTAACAAAGTTGGTGATTTATACAAGTATCATTCTGTAGTTACAAGTATATCCAGTCCTGCAAAAAAATGCCCCCTCCCCCAATTTACCAGGACCTGAGTGTTGAGGCCTGTGGCCATTCCGTTAAGGGAGAACACAGTGTGCAATGAGCAAAAATGTCGCAGATTGTGGCATTTTTGTTTGCACACTGCGTTCTGCATAGTAAATGACCCCATAGTTATAAAATACATCATGTTATATAAGATATTCTGTTAACAATGACACTGACTACTTCATAGCACCACATTGATTGCTATTACTAGATTTGAGGGTTCTGTGTTTAATCCCTAAAACCTTCTGCAGGTAGTCTGTATATTATCATTTGTTTTTTTGGGGGTTTTGATCCCAAGCATGATTACACTCATTTTAATTAGCTTTTTATCATTGTGACCCTAGAGTGTGATAGGTCATTGTATTTCTCTAAATAAACATATATATATTTATCTGTCTTCTAGACAACATCAATACAGAAGAAAGAAGCTGCCTGCCTAAAAAGAGAAAGACAGGTAAGCTCTTGGATGTTGATAATTCACAGTTCACATTCTTCAGAGAATTTAAAGACATTTGGAAGCTTGACATTTGAATAGTATTTCAATATGTATAGTTATATATAATATATATCTTTATTTATCTTTTAGGCCACATCAATATGGATGAAAGAGGCGGCATGCCTAAAACAAAGAACGGAAGAGGCGGCATGCCTAAGATTATGGATGAAAGAGGCGACGTGCCTAAAAGGAGAAAAATAAGTTAGTTTTTGGCTGTTAATACTTCATAGTTCACTTTCTTTCAAGAATCTAAAAACATTTGAAAGCTCGACGGTTTAATATTATGGACATTAATGCTCTATGACCCCTCCTATACAAATAACTATTGGAACTGGCGGCATTGGGATTGGAATTATTGACATGCAGCGCTGTAATCCTTGGTTTGACTCTGACTATGTAACTACTGACTGTACAGGGATTATATGCTGTCCCTGCATGAGGTTCAAGCCAATAACACAGGGGGTAGATTAACTTGATAAAGCCCTAGAGAGCATATATCTGCAGGGTAAATGGACACATGCTATATAACGATATATATCTGGAAAACACCAGGTCCCAAAGCATTCTGTATTACAAGTCCCATGCCTGTACCAGTTGATACTATAATGTTCTTGGACACAACGTGCATAAATTAAGAAATATATGCAGAAATAACATTTATTCACACTGCATTACTATCTTGTGATTTTTAGCCTTTGAAGATTTCCCCACAAAGTGGAAGAGAGAGAAGCAACATTGTCGGAACCATGGTGAGATATTTTAAGTTTTCCGTTAATGTGAAGCAGAGGAAGTAGTTACAATGAATGTTCTATATTTAGGTCTGTGAAACTTAAATTAGTAAGATATGAGGAACCCCTGATATCCTGAATTTTATACGTAGATAGCAGATATTTAGGGCAATCGTGTTAATGATTGCATTTACTTTACACAATACCAGATTGCTGTATATCCAACACAGTAGGGCAACACCCTTGTTTAGATGAATGGAATGGTTATAAACTTTATTCCTATTTTATCATTATTTTATGATACTGAAACTATAATTTCTTTCTTTTTTCAGCCCCTCGAAATCACACTGGAAGGTGGAAGAAAGACAATGGTGCAATGTTTTTTTCTATATCTATTTCAAAGGAATAGAACCTCAAAATGACTATTAATATCCTCATTATTTTTTTACAATACAGCTATGGGATCCGTTATCCAGAAAGCTCCAAATTACGGGAAAGCCATCTCCCATAGACTCCATTTTATACAATTTTTTTTAAATGATTTCCTTTTTCTATGTAATAATAAAATAGTAACTTGTATTTGATCCTATCTAAGATATAATTATTCCTTATTGGGAGCAAAACCAGCCTATTGGGTTTAATTAATGTTTACATGATTTTCTAGTAGACTTAAGGTATGAAGATCTAAATTATAGAAAGATCCATTATCTGGAACACCCCAGGTCCCAAGTATTCTGGATAATAGGTCTCATACCTATACACAAATTTTAATAAGTCACCTGACACAAATTTTATATTTTATCACTAAGCGCTGATTATAGCTGATAATATAACTCCACCATTTATGAGGATATAATTTACATATTCATGCCTCTTATGAATTTTATGAAAATAAATCTCTGAACAGACTAGTTATTAGAATATGTATTATGCCCTAACTGTTATTTTTCGTTTTAGGATTCTTTACTTGGAACAAGCCAAATATTCAAGTCACAATCGAAATGAGTAAGTGTCCTCTATGATATTCAAAGGCACTAAGGGGTTCTGTAATAATAATAATTATATATATATATATATGTGTGTCAATATATCATATTACCATTTTATATCATATTTTTGGAGAAGAGGAACATTATTCCTTATAATACATATGGGTTTGTGATCTGTTATGTGCAGGTATGAAGGGAGCGTGAACAGAAGACATGAAGTATGGGGAGATGGGAAGCAGCCATGTAGTTAATAAATATTATGCCTGAAGTTGTCTGTATTTACTATAAGCAATGTACTTTATGTTGCAGGGCCTGAAAGCTCTTACCAGCGAAAATGGAGCCAGCCTAAGGGCAGAACACGATTTCGTCCATATTAAGAACTCATTGATAAAAAGTTGCAGGGCCTAAAAGATCTTACCTACAAAAATGGAGCCGGCCTAAGAGCAGAAGAAGTTTTCGTCCATATTAAGAAAACATTAATAAAACGTTGCAGGGCCTGAAAGATCTTACCAGCAAAAATGGAGCCGGCCTAAGAGAAAAAGATGATTTCGTCCATATTAAGAACGCATTGATAAAAAGTTGCAGGGCCTAAAAGATCTTACCAGCAAAAATGGAGCCGGCATAAGAGCAGAAGACGTTTTTGGCCATATTAAGAAAACATTAAAAAAATGTTGCAGGGCCTGAAAGATCTTACCAGCAAAAATGGAGCCAGCCTAAGAGAAAAAGACAATTTCATCCATATTAAGAACACACTGATAAAATGTTGCAGGGCCTAAAAGATCTTACCAGCAAAAATGGAGCCGGCCTAAAAGCAGAAGACAATTTCATTCATTTTAAGAACCCATTAATAAAATGTTTTTCAGTTTATTGAAACTGTTCTTTTTAGTTGAGTAGTGGCTGTAGGTGTAAGAGACGGGAGTGTGACTGCAGAGGTAGTGGGAACTTTAGTGTGAATGTCAGTAGATCGTTATTTCATTGATATAGGAGATATAAACATCTTAGGGTCAGAAGAAAATTCCTAAAATATGAGACAGGTCATGAAGGACAATAGGTTTGAAGTGACAGACATAGAGAAGAAGATGTACTATAAGTTACTGTATATATATGCTCCAACCTGCTAGACATAGGATAAAGGGAGGATATTTTCATCAGAGTGCATATGTTTATTCCCTTGCACCTTCAAATTAACCCCCCCATTCCCTCTCAGTTCAACCATGCACAGGGCATGTGGTGGGAAATTGAGTGTGAAATGCAAGATCCACTTATTATACAGGTATGGGACCTGTTACCCAGAGACCAATAATCCAGAAACTCCACATCAGTGTTGGACTGGCCCACCGGGACACCAGGAAAACTCCCGGTGGGCCCAGGTGTCAGTGGGCCCTCTTGCTTATAACCAATTGGCCTTTTTATGGACATTACCTATTTCTATGAGAACAAGGAGTTTACATCTATTGAATAACAGATTACAGTAAATAAAGAAAAGAGACTAGTAGAATAGAGGTTGGTTGAGGAGAGAAAGAATAACAGTACTGAGAGTGGGCCCCTGGTCTGGTTTTTTGGTGGGCCCCTGGTGTCCCAGTCCTACACTGCTCCACATTGTCAGTATGTGTACAAGTGCTCGTTCATGTACACATGTGCATACCTCCCAGCTGTCTGGTTTTCTGCGGGACAGTCCTGGTCCTGATTTTGACACTTCAGCCCACAGTCCCGGTTTCACACTGAAGTGTCCCGCATTTCTCTTTGATCTCCTGCACTGACGACAGAAAAAGATACAACGTTTCTGAAATTAAATTGAATGAGAGGCTTTGTGCATTGTGATATAATTGTAACTAATAAGATAACCTGCTTAAAGTAGAAGGAAAGGTTAAAACTAAGTAAGCTTTATCAGAAAGGTCAATCTAAAAATACCAGTAAACCCCCAAAGTAATGTTGCTCAGAGTCCCCTGTCAAAAGAAACACTGCATTTCTTTCCTTCTATTGTGTACATGTGGGCTACTGTATCAGACTTCCTGCCTTCTGCTTAAACCTCATTGCCCTGGGCAAGAGCATGCTCAGTTTGCTCCTCTCCCCCCCTCCCTTCTCTACTGTAATCTGAGCCCAGAGCAGGGAGAGACTCAGGCAGGAAGTGATGTCACACCACATTAATACTGCAGCTCCTATCCTAAACAAACAGAGAGCTTCTAGACCTTTTTACTCAGGTATGGTAAAACATTCTACAGAATAAATATAGCATTCTAGCTTGCACTATTGCAGCTAATCTATTGGTAATAAAATGACTCTGTAGCTTTCCTTCTCCTTTAAAGGGCAATTTTATCTTTATTAGCAAAATTCTAATAACGGAAAAAACCTGATCCTAAAACCATCAGAAATGTGTTCAAACTTTTCTTAACCTGCCAAATTTTGCAATTGGAAAGGTATTTAGGGGTAGGCCATATGATGGTCGTGTCCATTTAAAGGAAAACTATACCCCCCAAACAATGTAGGTCTCTATTAAAAGATACTGAGTAAAACAGATCATGTGTAAAACCCTGCTTCATGTAAATGAACCATTATCATAATAATATACTTTTTTAGTAGTATGTGCCATTGGGTAATCATAAATAGAAAATTGCCATTTTAAAAAATAAGGGCCGCCCCCTGAGATCGTAAGATTCACTGTGCACACATACAAACCACATGTAAGGTCACATGAGCCAATTAACAGACAGAGTTCTGCCTTTTGCTTCCTCACTTCTTCCTGTTACAGTGAGTGTTGTAGTATTTCTGGTCAGGTGATCTCTGAGGCAGCACAGATAGAGTCACAAAATGGTGGTTCAAGGCAAGAGATGTAAAAGGGCAATATTTATGTAAATATATATTCCAGTTTGGTAAGATTCTTTAATATGTCATTCAATTTGATATAAACTATCTGTTGCTTAAGTATTCATTTTGGGGGTATAGTTTTCCTTTAATTCTCTGTGCTGAGCGAGGCTTAACTTTCTGTCCCTCGCTCCATTTTTCAAATGTTGAGAGGTATGCATACGTCAGGGGTGGGAATAGTGAGGTGACTAGCCAGGTTGCCTACGGTGCAGGTGTGGGTGTAAGTAGGTTTATCTGTGGGTCTCATGGTGGGGTTTGAGGGTCTCATTATGAGCACCTTTTACACCTTAAAATTCCTTTTTTCCCACCTTTTTGTTTTTTAATTCCTTCCCACTTCAGATGATGTCACTTCTGGTTTTCAGCAGCAACACTTCTGGTTTGTGGTGGTCAGTGGGTTGGTCTCATCTGGGTAAAAATGCAGGTTTTGGGTCAGGTCCCAGGTTTCAAAATCTGGACTCTACTTTGTGTATCCCAGCCACAATACTACAGGTATGGGATCTGTTATCCCGGAACTCGTTATATAGAAATCTACGAATTATGCAAAGGCCATATCCCATAGACTCCATTTTAATCAAATAATTAATTTTTTTAAAAAAAGATTTCCTTTTTCTCTGTAATAATAAAACAGTGCCATGTACTTGATCCAAACTAAGATACAATTAATCCTTACTAGAAGCAAAACAGCCTATTTTAATTATTTAAGTGACTTAAGGGATGGAGATCCAAATGACAGAAAGATCCCTTATCCGGAAAACTCCAGGTCCCAAGCATTCTGGATAACAGGGTAACATATACATAAGTACATATATGGGCATTGGAATATCACAGTAGAATTCCTGATAAAGTGCATTAAACCACATGCATTAAATGTACATGTATCAAATTTCACTCTTTGGACTTCATTATACAGTTGTGCTGAGCAGCTCTCAGTCCTTGCTGCATCTAGGGTTGCCACCTTTTTAAAAAATCTTCACCGGCAGGTGGAGGGGGCGGGGTTAAAAGGGCGGGTTGTGACGCTAAAGGGGACGGGTTGTGACACTAAAGGTGGCCGGGCAATGATGCGCTATTGGCTGGGTGGGTCTTGACGTCAAAAGGGCCGGAGCCAATGCGCGTATTTGGCAAGAAGCCCAGGGAAAAAGGTTAGTTTTAAGCAGGCTGGGGGCAGGCCACGGACTTTTTTTTAGGTGTATTGCCACATTGCCGGTAAATTTGTAATTCCGGCCCCGGCCTTAGCTGGTGTTTTACCACCTAGGCTGCATCCCATTCAGAATTGAGCAAAGTTGCACTTACCGACACAGAGGAACCATGGAACCACCGCTAACCGATACCACCATATTAAAAGTTAACTCAAAGGTGAACAACCCCTTTAAACCAATGATAAAGTGTATGCTGTGAATTGTAGTCCAACACAATCAGAGTAAAGTGCAATTGCTCAAACAGTGTTGATGTCCCCTTTAAGTGGCATTTCAGACAGAGCAATTCTGTGCCAATATTTAAACCTAGGTGCCATGTTTTCCCATGACAGTATCCCTTTAAATATCAGTCTCACTTTAAAGGGTAACTGTAGTTTATTGGTTTTATGGCATTATTATTAAAATTGCATCGCCCTGTGAATTCTTCACCACGTTTTCTTTATGCTCTGGACAAAACATGTAAAATTGTGTGGTGGATCCAGGGAGAAGAGAGTAGGAGCTGCAATTTAAGCATTGTGGTGCTGCTGTGTGCTGGAAAGTAAATGACAATCTGAATAAAACTCTCAAATACAGTTATGGGACCTGTTATCCAAAATGTTCGTGACTTTGGGGTTTTCCGGATAACTAATATTTCTGTAATTTGGATCTTCATAACTTAAGTCTACTAGAAAATCATGTAAACATTAGTTGAGATCAAGTACAAACTACTGTTTTATTATTACAGAGACAAAGGAAATCATCATTTGGATTATTTGGATAAAATGGAGTCTATAGGAGACTGGAGCTTTTTGGACAAAGGGACCCATACCTGTACAACTCATACTGGCTGGTGTTTTAAACATGTTTACACATCCCTTTTCACAGCACATTGACACAGTCATGCAAGTTCTGTAACTAGAGAAGGCAAGACTCTTGTATAACAACTGGCAACGTGTTTGGAAATCTTAACGTTTATTTTCCCAAGTTTCTGTATTCGCCGAAGAAAACCATGGTGGGGAAATTGTCATCTGTGAGTCACCATGCGTGGGCGTCCAAGATAAAAATAACATTAAATAAATAGGGGAAAAGGAAGAACCGAGCAAACGTCTGGATAAAGCAATGAGATTAAATTGGTCTCTGAACTGCCTGGTTAAGTAAGTCTCTGCGGCATATGATGAAAACCCAGGTTTGAGCGCCATTACGTTAATGGATCAGCGGATCTGTCACATATTGTATCCAATGAGTTTCTGGGGAGTTGCCTGTGAGCTGTTATATAGAATTCTACTTATGTCTCACTTGCACTGATAATAGAAATATTGAGTCGCTCCCTGCAATACTGCAGTTGAATGTGAGATGTGAGGGCTCCTTTATTAATGCCAGACGTAAGGGATATACTCATTATGCAAAATTGTGCCATTAGCATTCACGTTGCCTATGGAACCTTTAGTAGATGAGCCTTATGATATTCTGAGCGGTTATCTTTTTTATGAGATTACTTCACATCACATTCATGATCAATTACATGTAGATACTATATAGTTTCACTGGTATTGTTACACTTCACGTATTTTGTGACAAACGAGGAAAGAGAAAATATTTGCAGCCTACTGAAATGAAAGAGACAACTTACTGATAATCCTAAAAAAATAATAACATAGTATGGATATTTATATAAATATAATTTGTATATAGGCATGGTCAGCTCACCTGGAATTTTCACCCAGATTTAAACCTTTCTTCCCCACAGTAACAACCCAGTCACCTGATGTCTGTAATTTGCACCTGAACCCTTTGCTTACCCTGCTTTGAAATGCATAGAAGAACCCACAGTCGGAGCATTAAAGAGGCCCCATCACCTTAAGTAATAATTACAAATTCATTTCTGTTGCGTCAGTCAAGCAAAGTAAATTAACATATGCACCAGATTGGGAGACCTGATGCCATGTCCATCCACTGGCTACACAATTAGGAGGTGAGGAGGGATGTGACATGTAGGAAGTGCAGAATGGAAAGTAATTGCCTGCCCTGCCTCTATGCCCGAGGCAGAGCAGGTAAAATATGATATGACAGCTGAGATACTTAAATACCTTTACAACAGGTACAGATGTTTTTTTTTTTAATTGGGAATTTGTGTTTCATTTGCAAAGGCGTTTTGTTTAATATCTATCTATAAATATAAATGTGTCAGCATTTTCGAATGTATATATATATATATATATATATATATATATATATATATATGTTTTTATGAGTGACAGGTCCCCTTTAAGCCTAGTCGAGGGGTGTGTCCTGGGTAGATTGGAGGTGGCGGTAGATTGGATCAGGAGTGTGCTTGGGCATGGGGCAGGCAGGACGAGACACACAACTAGATCCTAATTGATTTGGGTTTGCATCTCTATGTATTGTCTACCTAAGACTCATGACAAATGTATAAGTACTCTGTAACACACAGGCTTATTTGCTTGGCACCAATCAATCAAGCCAATGCATTAATACCTGAACAGGCATTTGGGCATATTGAAAGGGCTATACTGTATAGCTCTACAGGATGAACTGATTCTTGTAGGATTTGGTTATTTTAAAACACTGTAAAAACAATTAAAGGGCAAGGAACCAGGCACTCAAAACTGGAAGGGCTTTTACATTTTATCTGTAGTGTTGGCTCACTGGTGGCTGATCCCTAAACTAATCCAGCTGTGGTTCTAGATGCTGCTGTTGTGGGCTCCTTAGAAGCCCCATATAGGCTTCCCTATCAATGAACCTCCACCTATTATGTATCTTCATCTTCGATGGCTACTGATATACAGGCCTTTTAAAAATGTCAGAAACTGCCCCAAGAGAGATAACTATGTTGTTTAGGTACTTACAGATTCACCGTGCTTTTTGTACAATTCCCATCAAGGCCTATTTGAAACAAGCATGGAACTCAACACAGGACCTGCCACAATCCCTGTCTTGGTTCTTGACTATACTATCTATAACTGGGCCCTGTCCCCTAGAGAAAACCAGGATTACATGGCAGAGACAGAGGAGAAGTGGAAGGTCTGTTTCTATGATCTTCAGTAAATGATTCCCTCCCTATTCATAAACTGACCTATTTGGCGATAGGCTGCCCAGAGAAATTTGACGCCATGTCTTATTGTATCTGCTTCCTATTGTGAAATACGAAGATGTGAACCTCTACCTAACTTCCTTTTTCTTCTTTTTTTCTCTTTTATGTTACTCTGCTTTGCTTAATATGAAAAATTAAAAAAAAAAAAAAAAGAACAAGAAAAATATAAGAAACACTGATCTATGGGCACTTCAGTAGGTTGTCTGGACAGGCCATTCTGTGATCCCTAAGGGCAATAATCACTTGGACACTTGGTTCTTAGTGTGTACGGGTTAGAGGGGCCACAGGCCCTTTCCACTAGCAGAACTAGAACTGCTTATTCTATGCCGCTATTGCCTTTCAGTTGGCTGTCAATGAGCATTTGTGATTAAAACAGTTCTGCAGCTTTGTCTCTTACTGTGATGTGAGCAGAGAAGAGTCAGGGACATGGGTCACTGCAATGGCCTGATAAAATTAAGACTAAATAGCAGAGCCATTGTACTGTTCTGGTGGTGTTAAACCTTGGTATTTCACGTTATGCTACACTAGCTTTTCTAGACATTTGTCCTAATTCCAATGACCGATGGAAAATAAAAAAAAGGAGATTAATATGAAAGAAGAAGTCTGGATCCAAACTGAACCTTCTATAATAAAAAGTGTGTGTTCTCTTAAAAAGAAAATGACCCGGGCAGCATAGTTCCATAGGGGCAGAGCCTGGGGACAACTATTGCAGATTTCTCATTCACTGTGCCAAGTTCCATGCCGATATTATTTATAAGAGCTCTTACAGCCAATGTTCAGCCAAGAATGAGATAAACATCAAGGGAGCAAAGCAGTACATTTCCAGATCTTTATGCTATTTGGCCATTATGGGTTTTGTAAAAGTACTACCAGGCTATGGACCATGCACACCACCAGATATACATTAAGCTGCTTCTTGCTCCACAACCTCAAAAAATGTAGATGGGGGGAAATTTAAATCTAATTAAAGGGAATTTATTTCTACAGTTCACTCCATAGGCACTTCATTCACCTGCGCCTTAGATCTCCCATATATACATACAGAAGATAATTTGGGTTGTGAAAAGGTTACAGCACTTCAGAGGCAGTAGTAATTGTAAAATGTAGCCAAGTCAGTGCTATATATAGGGAACAGCTGCTCACTAATTCCACAAATGGAACACACCAGAACTTCATCAGATTTCCGGTGCCATCTCAGTAACGCAGCGTTCCATAGAAAAGTCACAAAGGGACAGATCTACTAAATGATCATTGGCGTCTGTTAAGTTTTGGGAGGGTAATAACAGGGTAGGGATGGGCGAATTTTTTCGCCTCGTTTCGCCGAAAAAATGACGCCCATGGACTTGTATGGCGGCGTGCGTCAAAAAAAAAGACGCGCTTCAAAACAGTTTCGCCGCACGACAAAATTTTTTTGACGCCCATAGACTTTAATGGACGTCAGCGACATTTTGCCAGCGGCGAATTTTTGGCGAAACGGGTCAAATTCGCCCATCCCTATTTTTTTTCATCCCAAGTTGGCACCATGTTCCTGAGTACCATATAGCAACTGTGCTGCTAGCTCCCCTATGTGTAAGTGTACTTTAATCTATATTGTGCAGGGGTAAAGAAGTTCAATGCTTGTTTCCTAACACAGCGTGTCTGGAACCATACTGGCAGATGGAGCACAGAAGCTGCTCTCTAGCCCCCTCTACTGAAGAAAAGTTGGATGTGAAGCAACTGATTTCTCTTCTTCACACCTGTTTCTAAAGCCCCCTAACTTTGTATTAGAGAAAAGTCATTATTATCTGTTATAAATGTAAAAATGATATATAGAATGCTTAGGGCTCTGAGCAATTTCACGTTACTTGTTTGAAGGGTTCACATGGCCTTTTAAGGTTCAGTCTGGTACTATTATTTGGCTGAATCCAAAAAGACAGGTTCCATAGCTTTTGTACGTGGCAGAAAAGGGGATTTTCTTACCGGTAAATCCTTTTCTCCTGGGTCTGTAATGTCAGTGCAGACGTCTGTGGTTTAACCTTGATACCTCTGGAGGCAGGACAAAAGAATTCTGAATTGTAGCTCCTCCCTCCTTGGTAATAAAGGAGTTCCTGCCTCACACTGGCAGTTTCTCATCCAAAATACAATACTAGGAACATTGGAGCATAACCGTAACAGTAGAACATTGTAACAACACTTTTTTTGTTATCAACTAGTAATAATAGTAACTGGGCCAAAAGGACCCTTGGCATATCACCAACACCTCCATAAAAATCAAATCCCCTTTTCCTGGGGCAGCCCGTCCTGTCAGTGCAGACGTCTGGGGATGTCCAAAAGCCATCATGTACCCAGACTGGGAGGGCTCAAGAAGTTCCAGTAACCACTGCATGTAGAACCTTCCTCCCAAATGCCGCTTCAGCTGAAGCAAAAGTGTGAAGTTGGTAAAATTTTGTAAAAGTGTGCACTGAGGACCATGTGGCTGCTTTGCATATTTGCTCTGGAGAGGCAAAATTGTTGAGAGTACTGACTGCTCTTGTAGAGTGGGCTCGCAGTTTTAGTGGTGTTGATTTTCCCACCGGTTTGTAGGCGCAGGAAACAGTCTCTACTAATCATCTGGCAATAGTACGGCTAGATGCCGTAAGCCCCTTTTTTGCAGTCCCATAAGTCACCAGAAGGCCATCTGATTTCCAAAACACGGAGCATTTTACGTAGATTCGAAGTGCTCTAACTACATCCAAAGTGTGTAGTGTCTTTTCTGTCTCATTCTTGGGATCTGGGCATAGTGATGGTAATACGATCTCTTGGTTAACATGGAAAGCCGATACTACTTTTGGTCTGAATGTAGGTGGAGTTCTGAGCACCACTTTATCTTTGTGGAATATCATCCATGGCTCCTTTACCAACAGAGACTGAATTTCTGAAACTCTGCGAGCTGAGCAGATAGCGATTAAAAAAGTCACTTTCCACGTGAGATACTTGAGCTCACACGATTCCAGCAATGGTTCAAAAGGGTGTTGTTGCAGGCTCTTGAGAACAAGATTCAAGTCCCCCATGGGGGAGTTGGGTCTCTATAGGGCGGTCTGATGTGCAGTACAGCGAGGAAGAATTGTCTCACTTCCAGTAGGAGTGCCCATTGGAATTGGAAAAGAGTAGAAAGTGCTGAAGTCTGAGTTTTTAATGCCGCTAAGCTAAGGCACTTATCGAGGCCTCGTTGTAGAAAACTGAGAAATCGGGGCAAAGAGCAATGCTGCCAATAAAATCCCATATTTGAACACCATGCTTTGAATATACGCCATATCCTATGAAACAATTTGGCCGTGGACTGCTTTCTCGTTTTAAGAAGTGTTGTAATCACTTGTTCTGAGAAACCCTTGTCTCTCCATAGCTGGGCTTTTAAGTGCCATGCCTACAGGTGTAGCATATCCAGATTGTGGTGAAACACTGGACCTTGAGACAGAAGTTCTGGTCTGAGAGGCAGTCGCCATGGGGGCCCCACTCACATGTTGACAAGGTCTGCGTACCACACCCTTCTCGGTAAGTCTGGCGCAATCAGGATGGCCGCCACTTTTTCTGCCTTTATCTTTTTGATGACTCGTGGTAACAGAGGAAATGGTGGAAATACGTAAATCATCCGAAATGACCATGGAACCACTAGTGCATCTATGGCCTCTGTTCCCGGGTCTCTGGAGCGAGCGAAGTACCTGGGTAGTTTGTTGTTTTTGTTGGATGCCATGACGTCTATCACTGGACACCCCATTTGGGCTACTACTGCTTGGAAGATGTCTGGCTGAAGGGACCATTCCACCTGATCTATCTTGTTCCGACTGAGATAGTCGGTCTCCCAATTGTCCACCCCTGGTATGTAAATTGCTGATAATACCAGAATGTTGGACCATTGGAATATCTGATAAGTCTCTTCCATTGCTACTTTGCTGCGGGTTCCCCCTTGGTGATTTAGGTACGCTACCATTGTTGTGTTGTCGGATTGGATTCGGATTGGCGTAGGCGAGTAAAGGAGCTCAATGTAGTAGAGCATTGCGAACGGCCCTGAGTTCCAGTATATTGATGTGGAGCTCTAATTCCTCTCTTGACCATTGTCCTTGGCAAGAAAAGTTTTCCATGGCTGCTCCCCACCCTGTGAGACTGCCATCTGTGCTGATCACTCTCCATGGGGGGAGAGACCAAAGGCGTTCCTGTGTGAGGTTGCCTTTGTTCGTCCACCACCCCAGCTGAGTTCTGAGTTGCCTTGCTGATTTGTATGACTTGAGAGAGATTGTCGTGCTTTTTGTTCCAGTGACGAAGGAACTCCGTCTGCAATGGGCGCATGTGGAAATGTGCATAAGGTAATGCCTCTAGTGATAACACCATAAGGTCTAAGAGTCTGAGGCAATCTTCCACTGTCGTTACAGTTTGACTGAGAAATCGCTTGGTTGAGAGTTGTAACTTGACTACCTTGTCGTTCGAGAGTGAGATTCTGCATGACTTTGAGTTGAACATCATTCCCAAGAATTTTATCTCTTGAGTAGGTCGGAGGTTGCTTTTTTTGTGGTTAACCACCAAAAAGATCTGAATTGCATGTTCAGTGTGGCGTGTTGAGAGAGAAAACGATGTTGCCTTTATGAGGATATCGTCTGATGGCATGGAACTGATGGTATTCCCAATTTTCTTAGGATGTCAATGACAGGTGCCAGGACTTTTGTGAACACCCTCTGTGTTGTGGTCAACCCAAACGGCATTGCTGAGAATTGGTAGTGATCCTGGCCTACCGCAAAACGCAGATAACGTTGATGATTTGGGTGTATTGGGATATGGAGATAGGCCTCTTTGAGGTCTATGGTTGTCATGAAGTGATTTGGCTTCATTGTATTGATTACGGAGCGTAGGGTCTCCATTCTGAACCTTGTCTTTTTGATAAATCTGTTGAGAGGCTTGAGATTTAGGACTGGTCTGAATTGACCTCCTTGTTTGTCTACTAAGAATAGATCTGTGTAGTACCCCCTGAAGCAATGCTGCTGAGGCACTGGTGCAATAACCTTGGTTTGCAACATCTGTTGTACACAGGTCAAGAGTGATTTTCTTCTTTTTGGGTTGCGGGGTATTGATGATGGTAAGAATGCTCGTCTGGATGGGAGGGTAAGTATCTTATAGCCGCTTTGAACTACCTGAAGAACCCAGTTGTCTGTGACTGAGTTCTGCCACACCTGAGAGAAAAGGAGAAGCTTGCCTCCGACAGCCTCCTCCGTCTCTGGTGTGGATGGACCTTCATGCTTCTGTGGGCTTCTGACCACCTGGTCTCCTACTTTGCTTTTGTTGGGAGGGCCAAGTGGTTCTCTTTCTATTGCTAACTGAGAAACTGATGTTTGGTTTCGGCCCTGGCTTCTGTAACCAAGGAGTTTGGGGGAGTCCCCCAAGCATGGCCGCCATCAGGGGTGCACAGGGGGTACAACTGTACCGGGCCCGGGCCTGAAGGGGGGCCTGGCAGTGCTGCACGTTTCAAAAGAGCCGGGCCACCCTTAAAGGAGAGTGATAATCCTGGGCACCGGAGCGCTCCCGTCTGGCCTGTCCCCAATGGCGCACACTACCTCCCTCAGTGATACACACTGCCCGTTCCTGCTCTACATCCATCTACATTATTGGCTATGCCTATGCACCGCCGGCCGTTAAACCACAGCCGGCAGTCTCGCCCCTTCCCACCTGAGATGTTTAAAAAACAAAAAAACTTATCTGGCGCGCTGTGCCGTCTGCGCATGTGTGCCGGTGCGGGCACTGTCTGCGCATGTGCATCGGCAAGGGGCAGCAGCAAGGGAGCGGGGCTTGCCAGGTCCTGTTATTTTTACTTCAATACTTGCTACCTGCCTTTGTATCTCGTTTCACACAGTCTGTTCTTTGAAGTGAGTAAGTTTCCATCTAGCTCCACAGCAGACCAGAAGGGCATTGGCGAAGACCATGTCTAGTTGGGGTCTTTCTGCTTTACGGAAGTGCCAGACTTGTGCCGGCTGTCCTACTTCTGGGTTCTTGCCTGCTAGAATGTTACACGCAGGTAGCACTGTGTTTAAGGGGACAGACAATGTCTACACATTGTATCCTTGTCTGAGCTGGCAATTGATTCCTGCTTAATGAGTGTTCTTTTGATTTTAACCTCTGTAGCTCTTATATTCTTTGCTGGGGTGGATTAGGGGTGTGGCCAGGGGAGTGGGCGGGATCTGGGTCTTGGGGCCCCAAATTGTTTTTTACAGGGCCCCGTGATTTCTAATGGTGGCCCTGCCCCCAAGACCTCTGTTGTTTGCGTTGCGGCTCAGGACGAAATCTCCTGCCTTGTAGCAGGAATGCGATTTTTCCGCCTGTTACCCCAGTGATTAATTGTTTGAGCTCTGGTCCAAAGAGGTGTTCTCCTGAAAAAGGCAGGGCCAAAAGTTTTCCTTTGGATGCATTATCACCGTTCCATTGGCGTAGCCAGAGTGCCCTGCGAGCTACCACTAGGTTAGCAGATGCCCTAGTTGCTAAATGGGTGACTTCCATGGCTGCATCGCTTAGGAAATCAAAAGCTGTAGCAATGCGGTCAAGTTCAACTTGTAAAAATGAATCTTGCACGTAATGTTGTAGGACCTCTTGAATCCAGAACTTTGCTGTTCTTGCTAGCCCTGTGGCTGCTGTTATTGGTCTGAATATAACTACTGTATTGGTATTGCCTCTCCTGAGATTATTTTCCATCCGCTTATCCATTTGGTCTTTAAATGCCATTGCATCTTCTGTTGGAAGGGTAGTGTATTTGGATAGGCGGGATACTGCAGAGTCCACTCTGGGAGCTTTGTCCCATTTTGAACCGAACTCTTGTGGTACTGGGTATTTCGAATTTTTTTTTTTCCTAATGCTCATGCATTTTTCAGGTGCACGCCACTCCGTCTCAATACTTTGAGCTATGGACTTAAACACTGGAAAACATTTTGCTTTCTCTGTGTGCATACCTAATACTTTTGATACTGGGGCAGATGTATCTTTTAAATCTAAGGTTTGAAGCATGTCCCTTAGTTGTCTGCGTCATTGCTCAGAAGTAATACACGATGTGCACTCCCCTTCAGATAAGGAGGGAGATCTATGCTTTCGCCTAGAATGTGCCCTTTAATTAAAATAGACTGTCTGATGGTCGTTTTAACCCACTTTACCAAGTCAGTAAGCTGATTTTGTTGTGAGTTTGATGATGGCCCAGGTTGCCCATCTGAGGAAGAGTGAGTTACATGAATCCAATGCCAGGATGTGAGACTGGAGGTCACGTGAGTAACCTGGACGAATGGGGAGCTCCACACTCGCAATGAGAAAGTATGGTGCCCATCTGAGGAACACTGAGATTGTTCTGGGTCTAAGTCTGCTTGCTGAATTGTATTACTTAATTCACCTCTGGTGTCGTCTTGTCTAGTGAGTTCTGGCTCATTGGTGGACAAGGGTTGTGGGCTAAGCGTTGGAGGTGGGTCAGGCAAGTTACGCTTTTTGACCCTTTTATATTTTGCCTTTGACTTTTTGGCTTTAATCTCTGCGGGTGGCATGTCTTGGATTAATTCTAAGAGCCCCTTAGGAACCTCAATTGCTATGAGACCCGATCAAAATAAAACTGTACCTGGCGTTTTAGAATGCGCCTTTACAGCAGCTCTCCGACTCCTGGAATGGCGTGAATAACAAGCGTGCTGCGGTACGAAGGCCGGAAATACCGGAAGTTCCGCCTCCGTGCTGAGAATGAGCGTCGCAATACTGAGCACGCCGTAACCTAGCAACCGAGCAGTAAAAAGGCGCAAGCTTTGGAAGGGCGCTTCTGCACTAGCAAGGAGGAAAGACTTTCAAACCCTTACTACCTGTAAGGCGGTCTGTCTCCGTGAAGTGCCCCAGGTATCTGAAGCAATACATCCTCAGTCACTGACGGAGGGAATTGCAAGTCTCCTCTTTGTGCCCCTTAGGGCCTGACTGTCCTGGGCACACCACTTGTGACCAAACTAAAAGGTGCCTTGGTACGCCCCACCTGGCAGGCAACTGGCAAGGAGGGGGAGCCCAGCCCAGACCCCTAGGGAATGGACCAGCGCATCCCCTCTGAAATAAAAACTAAAACCTAACTGACAGGTTTTTTAAATCTGGGGAATAAGCCCAGCGTCCTACCTCTTGTAGCAGGACAAAAGGAACTGTCAGTGTGAGACGGGAACTCCAGTTATAACCAAGGAAGGAGGAGCTACAATTCAGAATTCTTTTGTCCTGCCTCCAGAGGTATCAAGGTTAAACCCCAGACATCTGCACTGACAGGGCGGGCTGCCCCAGGAAAGGGGCAATGCTTTTGTGTGCCTAATATAAAATTACTGGATGCTGCCAACTGCCATTTACAGTACAGATGTGATATCTGTGCCAGACTGTTTGTTTTCGGTATGCGCTGAATCCATGATTTTGGGGTTCAGCTGAATCCTTTGTGAAAAGTTAAATGGAATACGGAACCCTAATTTGCATATGCAAATTAGGCCAGGGAAGGGTGAAAGAACCGTGTGCTGCAGGAGTGGCTAGATTTTTTTTTTAGCTCCATGGTTGTGTGCCGTAATGTCACGTGATTACAAGGTGACGGATTATTTGTCCAGGCACTTTTATTCAGCCAAATCCTAATCCTGCTAAAAAAAAAACAAAAAACAAAAAGGCTGAATCCTGGATTTGGTGCATCCCTAGTTTGTTTTCCCCATCAAATCCCGTAATGTTATCAGATCAGTTTCCCGTGGAATACACGTAAAGCAGATGGGTTTCGGCAGAAAATACCCTATTCCCTGACAGTGTGGGCAGTCCACAGTTATCCTGCATGGGTACTTGGGTAAAATGCAAACTCTAATCTGGATCTACCCCCTTACACATCCCCCCACCACACATTCTCTAGAGGAATTTTTTTTTTTTTAATTCCTGACCTGTTTGATCTGCCATCCACAGATAAACATCACTTCTCATTTATGGTGTTAGTGTGGTTCCCCAGTTGGAGTAATTTTACACCCCCAGCAGGTTCAGGTAGCAGGTCTGGGAAAGAGGGTAAAAGGAAAAGCAGGGAGCCGGGTTTAAGTCAGATGGTCTGGCTGGGGCAGGGGTTTGCCCAACTAGACCAGTGCCTGTAGAAGCTACCTCTATTCAACATGTGGTCACACTATAACATGTAATCATCAACCAAGCAGGGGCTATACTGTACATATTGGTATGTGTATGGCCAGCTTATGATTTGTGGCTCTTCAGGAACCAAATCATATACAGCAGCAGGTAGGTTGGTGTGCCACTGGCCTAATATCACACAGCAAGGGATAATAGGGAAGAGATGACAACAAATCAAGATTGACATTTATTTTAATGCATCAATTCTGCATATGAATATACACACACGCAGAACAACACAACGCAGCATACAAAAAAAATCAGTGGAGTAGGATTTAAAATGAAGATCCGTCTCTGAAGGGCAAATGTCCAAGTCTCAGAGTCTGTGTTCCTGTGGCAGCTCTCCCGGAATTCATATAATAACTCTCTATTGCATCCAATCGGTAGGAAATGTAAATAAACATTAATCAGAGCAGTCTCTAAGCACAGGGCACTATGTGGCCACCAGAGAACTCTGAGATTTCACGTACTGCAACGCTTTCTCTTTCACGGCCTGGACACTCTCCGTGCTTCCATATTTCTTTTCATACTTCAAGTAGCGCTTGAAAAAGAACTTGATCTTTTTAGCTGCCAAGCTCAGATGAATCACACGCTCAAAAATGTCCCTGTTGGCTTATTAATCAGCACAAGTGATGGGTGCCATGGCTTAGAAGCGCTAAAGCAGTGGTCCCCAACCAGTAGCCTGTGAGCAACATGTTGCTCACCAACCCCTTAGCTGTTGCATTCAGTGGCCTCAAAGCAGGTGCTTAATTTTGAATTCCTGGCTTGGAGGCAAGTTTTAATTGCATAAAAATCAGTTGTACTACCAAATTGAGCCTCACGTCCACATAAGGGTTACCAAATAGCCAATGACAGCCCTTATTTGGCACCCCAGAGACTTTCATGCTTGTGTTGCTCCCCAAATATTTTTGTATCTAAAGGTTGCTCACTGGTTGCTCATTGGTAAAAAAAAGGTTGTGGATCCCTGCTCTAAAGAATGCTTTAAAGGGCAAGTGATAACAGGAAATGAAAATGACCTAAATTAATTTATAAAAAAGCCTCACTTACTCTGCGTGTGTAGGACACAAGAATTGGTGCAGTGAATGATTAGAACGGATAAAGTTTAGAAACATTTTATAAGGATACATTTTACACACATCGGAAATTAAACCCTACCAATGAGCTCTTTTAATAGACAAATGTTGGTTATTGTTACAGAGAGCTATACATGGAAGTACTTACCTCACTTCCTTTTGGCTGCCATGTTTCACCATCATGTCAATATAAACAGACCAGAGGTCTGTACGTTTTGGGTAGCTGCTCAGCGTGCTCTCAAACAGGGCTTTGGCCCGCTCAGTGTCTCCCAGCTGAAATTCTAACTGGGCAAACTTGGAAATCACATCAACATCTGCAAGCAGAAAGAGAAACCAGTTTTAGAATCTGCCCTGAACCCTGCAACTTGGACATGGAAGTTGTTTCTTAATATAAAATGGAGACTGACCACACACAGGCCCATTGACCCATTCAGCTGCCTATATAATAATTTATAATCCATTCATTGACTCTAGAACCAATAATCAGATCAGTCCACTTTGGCCCAGCACATAGGCAGCAAATAATGTCAAGATCCCTTTGTTTGTAGACCTCAGATCTGACATGTGCATGGCCACCTTAAGACTCAACAAAACTATTTTACAAAACTTTACATGTGGGTTCAACAGACCGTACGTTTGCTATACCGTTGCTAGGCACACTGACCTCAGTAATGGACCAGGGCTTTTTGTGAATGAATGAGATGAATAGGAGAGGTTGTTGAAACAAAGATAAACAATGAAAATAATCAAATACCATCAGTCAGTGTATACTTTCTGATGACAGAGGTCACAGTTTGAAGGAAGGCAAAACAGAACAGGACAAGAGCAGAGGACCCCGTTGTCTTAGTTTGTATGAATTTGTGGTTTAAAAAAAAATAAAAAAAAAAAGAAAGAAAAAAGGAAAAAGAACCATATTCTTATTACATATCAGTCGAAGAAAAAATTGCATACAGGTATGGGACCTGGGCCTGAATGCTTGGGACCTGGGGTTTTCTGGATGAGGGATCCTTCTATAATTTGGATCCCCCTACCTTAAGCTAATTTGAAAAAAAAAGATCATTTAAACATTAAATAACCCCAATAGAATTTTTTTGCCTTCCATAAGGATTATAGCTTACTTGGGATCAAGTACAAGGTACTGTTTAATATTTACAGAGAAAAAGATATTTTTTTAAAATGTGACTTATTTGCTCATAATGAAGTCTATGTGAGATGGCTTTCCAGGGTTGACATTATGGTGAGATGTTTCTGATAAAGGGAGGGTGTCGTAATTGTAAACTTTTTCGGCTTCAAAAAACCTGACCTGAAAAAGTCGTTGCTTAATAAATTGGCCCCATAAGAAGTAATCCATGTATGAGTGGTTTTACCAACAAATCAGAAATTTTAGAATGCAAATATGCTTCTAAAATATACACAGGTATGGGATCTCTTTTCCATGTAGTACAGTCATTTATGCAGTAACACAAATGAGCACCAATACTCTACGTTGTGATGATACATGTTTTTGTGTTTGAACTTAAACTTCAATTCTTTTGTTTCAATTTAGTTCCTTGGTTGGATACTGATTGCTGTAATTGCCTCTGCTGCCTTTCTGCTCAATTGCTTGCATCATTGCTGTTCCCCTTTAAGCTACCATCAAGAAGCTTATTGGAAACACTACCGTTATGCTGAAAAAGATCTGTTCAATCGTACTGCTGAGGTCCATGTGAAAGTCCTTGCTGCCAATAATGTTATACAGTTTTTTGGTTTTGTGGCTTTGGACAAAGATGAAAAGGAAGTAGTCAGCCAGTAGCCAGTGGACGAGGCCCAGACAAGCCCTGAGTGGCAGGAGATCACTGGAGTGTATCGGGAGAACAAGGGCTTCCCATTGTATAGTCGTCTCCACAAATGGGCCAAAAAAGTCTTAGGAAATGGCACGGATCCAAACGGTCGAGAAATGGCCCTGCTTGCTGTATGAGAAACTGAGACCAGGAGAATGAGGGGAGGGAGACCTGGTGATTGTTATTGAATGTCATATCTCACATCATGTCTTAATGTATAAAGGAACAATGATGTGTCACTATCTCTACAGGACACCATCCATCCAGCTTTGAACTTTATATCAGTGGTGCCTCCCTTGAATATCACTTCCTAAAGCTTTTGAAAGGTTGAATGTTCATAACGTGCCTACAGTGCACCCCATTGTTTCACCATCATCTGCGTACTCATCAAATGCTTTAACGTTTGGGGTACCAGCATTCTCACAGTGCCTTGGCTACCAACCAATGATAAGTACTGAGTGCATCAAGGGAACATAAACCCATATATTATGTGATAGAGCAGCAGTCTCCAGCATGTTGGTGAGGGGATAAGACTTGAATTTAGCAGTGGGTTAAAGGTGCAATAGAAAGGCAAAGAAATGATACATTCCTCCAAAACTTTTCAATTTAGGTCACGAATTACATAGATGGTATAACCATTTCATTCTATTTATACTCATTCACATTCTTGCTATGATCACTCATTTCTGAACACATATATAATCATGTAAACTTCTACCTATAAACAGCAATTGGGTTGTTCATAATTCCTTAATAAGGAGAGCAGTGTAGCAGATGGGAGTGAAGTATCTGGCTCACTTTTACTCTTGTCATGCTGTGCCAGATGCTTCACTGCTGCTTCCTGCCCGAAGAATAAACTGTGTGTAAATGTAGGTGGAGACATAAATATATTTACTTACCAGTCAGTTGAAATCTGTTGAAACTTCATCTGCAGCAAAGGACCCCACTCTCCTTAAACTACATTCCACTGAACTCTTATTGAAAATCTGTTTTGAAATGTCTTGGAATAATGGAATGCTAACTTTTATACTAAAGTAGAATAATTCTTAGTCATTGTCTGTCTAATATTATATGTGGTACAGCCAATTAAGCCGCCCTTGTTTCCGTTAAGTACATGGAATCCGTTCCGCTGCTGGAAGAGCAGATAGATACTCTGGAACATTTCAGATTTTTACCTTTCTGGACCAGATTAGCATCAGAGGTCAATGGACCCACCAGGGATTCAGAAACTTGTCCTTTTAATTTGTTTTTATCTTTTTTATGCTTTTATCTCAGGAATTCTTTTATACCTGTTGCATTGCCTGTAATTGTGTTTTTAGAGATTAAATCTAAAGATTTTTCAAGCATGAATTGTAACTTGTCATTTTATATGTACAGCCCCCCCATTCTCTGCCAAAGAGCCTTCTTGTACCAATGTGTGTGTGTAAATATATATAATTAGATAGATTAGTTGGTACAGTAAGTTTACAATACAAAATACAGCATTTTAGCAATTATCTTTTTTAGAGTCCCAATAGTCTTAGAGGATAGAGTCCCAATAGTCTGAAACATATTTATAACCACACTCAGAATCACACAGAGAATACAAAGAGACGGCATTCCATCAAAGAACCTAATGATTATAGATGAATAGCGGATGTACTCTTTAATCACACTACACCAGAGATCTTTGTTTATGATACACAGGTTGGTTCCCATTAAGTACCTCCTCCTCCTCCAAGGCTTTAGCAGGTACATGCACATGAAGTACCCTTCATCCTAGGGTGGTTAATATAGAGCACCAAAGGCTAGGATAAGAGACCTGTACCAGAGGTAAAGTAGTTGGACACTCTGTGTGGGGCACCCCCATCTAATGGTTTAAAAATTAGTGGTAAGCCCAATTTTCCATGTGACACAATCCATACACTCATTTTTATTCCTTAGTAAAGGTTGGGCACGAGAGTTGGACAGGGGGCTACGGGCCTGCAGCCTCAGGGGCTCCCAACAACATCACCTGGGCCCCCAGCTGTAAACTCCTTTGTGTTGAGACCTCCTGCACCCCACACCTCCCAACACATTGATTGCATTTTTTGTATGGTAAAAACACAGGAATATATGTTTACCCCCCCCATTCTACTGAATCTAAAATGGGTATTCATGCCTTTCTGCTCCAAACTACTGAGTCGCATCATATCGCCCATGTATCATTACATATCAAGAAAAGGCACCCTAAATATGATTGCCAGGGGTCCTCCAAACAGTTTGATGCCCATTGTGCATAGGATTACCAAAGTATCTGGCATTTAGAGGCCCCAAAATAAAGTTAGCGCATACAAATAGTCCTGTGGGTAACTTCAGCTAATGAAAAATCAACACCAAAACCAGCCTATTGGGTTTATTTAATGTTTATATGATTTTCTAGTAGACTTAAGGTATGAAGATGCAAATTACGGAATGATCTGTTATGTGGAATACACCAGTTTATTACTATTATTACAGAGAAAAAATAAATTCTTTTTTTTTTTTTTAAATTTGGATTATTTGGATAAAATGGAATACAGCCTTTTCGTAATTTGGAGCGTTCTGGATAATGGGTTTCTGGATAATAGATTTTATACCTGTATTTACAATTTTAGTGACTTGGTGAAGTGAAATCCCTATAGTAAAAATGTACTCCCAGATCTCTCCTGTTTAGTTTATTAGCAGCTATATCTGGCTCATTATTTTGGGAGGAGATCAGGGCCTACCTTGGTGTACACAAGATATTAGGGTGGGCTTCACGCTCTACCAGAAATCTGAGCTGCTGGGTGTGTCTAGTTTATTTACATGAAGGAATATGTTAATATGTATCCATCCCATCTGCTTTAGTCTGAAACTGCCTTTCTGTCTTTTCTGGACTGTAATGGACATTTGTCTCTTACACTGAATATGTCAAACCTAGCAAGTATATTTCACCTTGCCTGACACCCATAGTGGCCTCACCTATATATATATATATATATATAAGCACTGAGGCCTCACCTGCCACCCAGCATTTGTGTTTTTTAAGTTATTTACCTTTTTCTTCAGCAGCTTTCAAACTTGCAATTTCAGCAGTCTGGTTGCTAGGGCCTAGCTTGCCCTAACAACCATGAATTGATTTGAGTAAGAGATTGGAATATGTACAGTAACAGTATAGGAGAGGGCCTGAATAGAAATGTGAATAATAAAAAGTAGCAATAACAATAAGGGGCATATTTATCAAGGGTCGAACTTCGAAATTCGAATTCAAAAAGACAAACCGAAATTAAGTCAAAGTTTTTTTGGGGGTCGAATAGGTCCGTTTTCGATCAAATTGGTCCGTATTCGGCCAAATTTCAAAAGAAGGAATAGCGTATTCGAACGAATTTGATTCAAAGTCCACCAATTGACTCCGAGTAGGTTCTAGGAGGTCCCCCATAGGCTAAAACAGCAATTCCGCAGGTTTTAGATGGCGAATGGTCGAAGTGGAATTTCTAAAGAGACAGTATATTACAAATTTCAAATTTTTGATTTTTTTTTGCAAATTTAAATCAAATTTGGAGTATTCCATAGTCGAAGTACACAAAAAATAGCTCGAAATTAGAATTTTTTCAATTCGAAAATCCACCTTGACCTTTGATAAATCTGCCATCAAATGTGTAGCCTTACAGAGCATTTGTTTTTAGATGGGGGTCAGTGACCCCCGTTTTAAACAGGAAAGAATCTGAAGAAGAAGGCAAATAATTAAAAACTATAAAAAGGAAAAAATCAAGGCCAATTGAAAAGTTGCTTAGATTATCCCATTCTATAGGATACTAAAAGTTAACTCAAAGGTGAACCACCTCTTTAATGAGGCTGAACCTGGCATAATAAAGGGGACACAAACATATTACTTTTAAAAATAACACTACAATTTCAACTCCTAGATTTCTTAGGAAGGCACCCCAAGCTTAATTTTTCATGCAAAGAGATTATGCCATGAGAATTATATCAGTAGTATATCATCTCACTATCATGTGGGGGTTAGTTTAGTTTACATACAAGTTATTGTCTTCTTTTTATTCATTCATTTAAAAAATGTTGAATTATTGGCTTAAAATGGACTCTCTGGACGACGGCATTGCTGTAATTGAGAGCTCCACTGGGGCAGGGCCTTATGGGAAAAATAAAAATCTTTGCTGGTAGGCCTGTCTGACCCTGCAGGTATGTTCCTGGTACAGGTATGAGATCTGTTATCTGGGAACCTGTTATCCAGAAAATGCCAAACTACAGAACGGCCTTATCATATTACTAAGAAATACCCTTCCCTTTATATTCAAAGGGTATAGGATCCTTTATCCAGAACCCCGTTATCCAGAAAGCTCCAAATTATGGCAATAGCCAGGTACAGGTATAGGATCCTTTATCCAGAAAGCTCCAAATTATGGAAAGGAAGTCTCCTGTACACTCCATTTTATTGAAATAATCCAAAATTTAAAACATTATTTCCTTATAATAAAAATGTAGCTTGTACTTGATCCCAAATAAGATATAATTAATCCTTATTGGAAACAAAACCAGCCTATTGGGTTTATTTATTGCTTATATGATTTTCTAGGTATGAAGATCTGTTATTTGGAAAATGAATCCTTATTGGAAAAAAAACCAGCCTATTGGGTTTATTTCATGTGTAAATGGTTTTTTAATAGACTTGAGGTATGAAGGTCCAAATTATGGAAAGATCCGTTATCCAGAAAACCCCAGGTCCCGAGCATTCTGGATTAAAGGTCCCATATTTGTATAAAAAATTCCAAATTTACTTTACCTCCTATTTAGCCAAAAGTAATATACAACCCCCGCCCCCAATAACACAGCACTGTGGGCATATGTATATGATTCCACCATTTCTTAAAATTTTATTATTTTAACTTTTTAAATAATAATGTTCCGTTGCTATTCTCTGAAGACAGATGACATCACAATAAGGATAACACCTTTGTGAGTCATCTGCTCTGTTGCTATTGGCTGAAGACCGATGACATCATAATAAGAATATCATCTTGTGCTGTGTAAGGCTCATTTCCATTAAGAGCTGTTTTAGAGTGAGAGAGAGATTTGTTGTTTGGAGAGAGAGAGATTTGTTGTGTGGAGAGAGAGAGAGATTTGTTTGGAGAGAGAGAGATTTGTTGTGTGGAGAGAGAGAGATTTATTGTGTGGAGAGAGAGAGATTTGTTGTGTGGAGAGAGAGAGAGATTTGTTTTTTTGTAGAGAAAGATTTTTTTTTTTTTTGAGAGAGAGAGAGATTTGTTTTTGGAGAGAGAGCGATATTTGTTTTTTGGAGAGATTTGAGGTAAGTTTATGTACAATATTATGTCCTATAGTATGACAAGGTACCGCTATATTTAGCCCTTATTCCATGGTTCAGTGTCTGAGTATTAGTATCAGAATTTTGTTTCAATTTGTAAGTAGCCATGGCACGCTATCACTATCACTTAGTGCTCCCTGCTAGATATATCATTATTATTGCACTTCAGCAGTGGATTTCATGAGAAATAAGGACTTTCATGTGTTACAATTGTGAACTATGAAAGAAAAAAGGCAATGCCCTGTCCTATTGCTCTGTATGCCAAGCAGGCTTTTTATAAGGACATCAGGCTTTACTGGAGGGAAAGGGAGTTATTCAGCCTGAGTTCTAGACAAACCTTTAATATAGATGTGCTTCTTATTAGAACAGATCCCTAGATTACAGTCTGTATAGAGATGTGCTGCCCTTCTTACAGTTGTTACCGGCTAAACCAACTGCCTTTAGCAATGGGCCTGAGTGAGAGTGTCAGTTGATAGCAGCATGGATATAGACACTCACACACAAAACACAAAACAAACAAGTCAATAAACATGTACATTTATACCCGGGTGGGAACATAACCAGTGAGGTTTAGGGGTGGGCATGTATTTAGCTGCACCAAACATAAAACATACAATTAACCTCCAGCTTCCTACCCATGATTATGTTCATTTTGGCTGCTCAGCCTATAGAATTATTGTACATTAGTAATGTATGTAATCATTGCTTTTCTGCCCCATTAAAGTTGCAAATACCAGTAAGTTTTTAAAGGGGAACTTTACCTTTACCATAACCTTTAGTATGTTATAGAAATTCTAATTCTAAGTAACTTTTTAGCTGGTCTTCATTTTTTTCCTATAATTTTTGCATTATTTGCCGTCTTCTAACTCTTTCCAGCTCTCAAATGGGGGTCACAGAACCCATCTAAAACAAATGCTTTGTTTGGCTACAAATGTATTGTTAATGCTCCATCTTTCTATTCAGGGCCTTTCATATTTAAATTTCAGTCTCTTATTCAAATCAATGCATTGTTGCTAGGGTAATTTGGACCCTAGCAACCAAATTGCTGAAATTGCAAACTGGAGAGTTGCTGAATAAAAAGCAAAAAAACTCAAAAACCACTAACTAATAGAAAATTAAAACCAATGGTGACACGACTGTCGGATGCAAATGCCGCAACCTGCGTTTGCATCTGACAGTCGTGTCGGATTACCGTTGCGACACTATCCGACTTTATATCACTTACCTTGTTCCTGGCGCATCCGATTTGCCGTGTGCGTTTTGTTGCCCGGAGTCGAATCGCATCAAAGTCGTCGTGTAGTCCTACCCTAAGACATGGGACCTGAAGACAAAAGGGGCCCAAAGACATGGCTGGGCATTTATCTAAAATATGCAATACCCCATGCTACATCTCACTTACTTTTGATCTTACCCATTCCCACACCTTGTGTCTCAACCCCTTCTCCACCTCTTGTATTAGTTATTGTTGCTATGTATGTAATTCAAGGTATGTTCAATATATAAACCTATTTATTGTGCAGGTATAGGATCTATTATCCTGAAACCTGTTATCCAGAAAGATTCGAATTATGGGAAGGCCATCTCCCATAGACTACATTTTAATCAAATAAGATTTCCTTTTTCTCAGTACAGGCATGGGATCTATTATCCGGAAAGCCATTATCCCGAAAGTTCCAAATTACAGAAAGGCTGTCTCCCATAGATTCTATTAGAATTAACTAATCCAAATATTTTAGTATGATTTCCTTTTTCTCTGTAATAATAAAACAGTCGCTTGTACTTGATCCCAACTGAGATATAATTAATCCTTATTGGAATCAAAACCAGCCTATTGGGTTTATTTAATGTTTACATGATTTTTTAGTAGATTTAAGGTATGAAGCTCCAAATTACAGAAAGATCCGTTATCCAAAAAAACCCAGGTCCCAAGCATTCTACATAACAGGTCCCATACCTTCAATAATAAAACAGTAACTTGTACTTGATCCCAACTAACATATAATTAATCCTTATTGGAAGCAAAACAAACGTTTTGGGTTTATTTAATGTTTACCCTTATGGGGAAGGTCCCGTGCATTCTGGATAACAGGTGCCATACCTGTACATAAATAAGATAATGGTGTAGTACAAGTATGCATTTAATAACTGTCAAATAAAAATTATTTGCTGAAAGTGTTGCCATCATGAAACATTTTATTTCTTTTGTTTTTCTATGTTAGAAAGAGAATGGAGTATCATCTTGAGGAGGAGATTGTGGATTTTGAAGATTTAGGTAATGGACTTTATCAGTTACTTAATGTATTTTTGGAATAATACAATGATATCATTTTAAAAGTCTTAGAAAAATTGGCTTCTCGAAGTAGGGATGCACCAAACCCAGCATCCAGTTTTGGGTTCAACCCTACTTTGCAACATTTGGCTAACCTGTGTATTAGTATGCTCTTTATACAGAGAAGTATCTATAAGTACAGTTTGAGGACTCTTCTTTTTAACTATAAGGCAGATAAGACTAACCGTATCTCTACTTCTCCGTGACAGACCAGGCCCCAGTGATGAGATCTTGGGGGTCTCTGATGGACCTTAGGGACGTAGAGGAGGTAGAAGAAGAACCATCAGAGGTGGAAGAGAAGGACAATGATAAATTAGGTATAATAAAATATATATTTATATATACAAGTATAGGATCTCTTATCCCATAATTTAGATAAACATACTTTCATTCAACTAAAAATTCTTTTCAACTTTTGCTTGACAGATCAAGCCCCAGTAATGAAGTCTTGGGGGTCTCTGATGGACCTTCAGAATGGAGAGGAGGCAGAAGGAATAGAACCATCAGGTAGAAATCATAATATTATCTGCTGAAAAGTGCTTTGTATAGATTTGCATGCAGTGTTGGACTGGCCCACCGGGATACCAGGAAAACTCCCAGTGGGCCCAGGTGTCAGTGGGCTCTTTTGCTGCTAAACATTTGGCCTATTTCATGGTCATTCCATATTTATTTATGAGAAAAAGAGACTTAATAATGGAAGAATTTAATATAGTATGTAGAGACTAGGAGAATAAAGAGGTTGAGTTAGGAGAGAAAGTATAATAGTTTAGAAAGTGGGCCCTCAGCCTAAGGTCTCTGGTGGGCACCTGGCATCCCAGTCCGACATTGTTTGCATGGCTTCATATTCAAGATTTTTTTTCTTCTTGCTGTCTGGCTGATATGCTGTTAGACCTAATGAGAGCTAACACTTCCTTCTATTTTTTTAGCAGCAAAGGACTGGAGACCAAAACTGGATCTCCCAAATTTGAAGGTAGAAGAAGAGGAGAATGATAAAAAATCAGGTATAATTATATCTATATTTATATATACAATTATGGGATCTCTTATCCGGAGTTTTCCCCCCCATAATTTAGATAAACATACTCTACTAAAAATCTTTTCTTCAACTTTTCCTTAACAGATCAAGCCCCAGTGATAAAATCTTGGAGGTCTCAGGGTGGAGAGAAGGCAGAAAGAGAATCATCAGGTAGAAATCATAATATTATTTGCTGAAAAGAGCTTTGTATAGATTTGTATGGCTTCAGTTTCAATACTATTTTTGGCTCTGTGGCTGATATGGTGTCAGATCAAAGGAAAACTAACCCTTCCTTCTCTCTCTTTTTTTTTATCAGCAAAGGACAAGAGACCAGAAATGGATCTCCTAGATTCAAAAGTGGAAGAGAAGGAGAATGATGATAAGCCAGGTATAATTAATAATCTACATTTATATATACAGGTATAGGATCCATTATCCAGAAACCTGTTATCCAGAAAGCTCAGAATTATTGAAAGGATATCTCCCATAGACTGCCTTCTTTCCAAATAATCCATATTTTTAACATTGATTTCCCTTTTCTCTGTAATAATAAAACTGTACCTTGCACTTGATTCAAACTAAGATATATTTAATCCTTATTGGAAGCAAAACCAGCCTGTAGGTTTTTTTTAATGTTCACATGATTTTCTAGTAGAGTTTAGGTATGAAGTTCCAAATTACGGAGAGATCTGTTCTCTGGAAATCCCCAGGTCTGGAGCATTCTGGATAACAGGTCCCATACCTGTACAAGTATATATAAATGTTTCATACAAAGGTATATCTGTTAGACATAAGGAGACCTTACTCATTCTTTCACTTTTTCTTTTTTAGACCCAGCCTCAGTTAGGAGCTCGGGATCTGTTACTGATCTGATTGTAGAAAAAGAGACGGAAGTTGAGACAGGTCTGAATCATAATTTAATGTATTGTGCTTTGCTCGTCTAATCCTTTAGCATACGATCCAGATGATTAGGAAAAGGTTATGTGGGTTCATTTGTAGTTTTGGACTATTCAAATGCCATTTATTGGAGTAGTTACATGTATTGGGGCTAGGGTTGCCACCTTTATTAAAAAAATTTACCGGCCAGTGGGGGGCACCAAAAGGGGGCGGTCTGTGATACTAAAAGGGGCGGAGCTACGTGACATGACACTAAAAGGGGGCCGAGCTACGCGGCATCCTGAAAAAGGGGCGGAGCAACATCGCACAGCGCTGGAAAAAAGTTATTTTCGAATTGGGGCCAGGCCAGGGGCTTTTTTTAAAGGGTATTTCAAATTACCAGCAATTGCATTGCCGGTAAATTTGCAATACCGGCCCCGGCCTTGGCAGGTGTTTTACCAGCTAGGCCGGTAAAATACAGGCCGGGTGGCAACTCTAATTGGGGCCTATGCATATCGGGGGTTGTGTCTAAGTTTTGCACCTCCCTGTCTATAGTATAGGGTTTATATTTTTGCCCCCTTGCCCATGGTTCTCTATATATACCATTGATGCTGTATGTATTTATTGTAGGATGGTAGTTTTTGTCATGTGTGTTCAGCTTCTAAACAGCATTGACGTTTTATACATTTCTACCTTCTAGATAACATCGATAAGGAGAAAGCAGATGTCCTTCCAACCAAAGGCAACACTGGTAAGCTTTGGCTATTAATAATTTCATAATTACTATTACTGGGAGGTGCCAAGTTGTTAAGTACTTCTGTGAATTCAATCACCTACCTATTACCCCTGGCTGGCACATCAGCTTTAGTTAATGTTCACTAAGTGCTAGGCCACCATCTTTTTCTTCTTCCCAGGTGTCCCTGGTGTGACTTCTAGTAGGGAGTAGAAAACCCACAGGTCTGTTGAAACACTTTAAGTGTTTATTATGGAGTGCAGTGCAACACTTTTGGGCGTACCCCTTTGTCAAGCATACAGAACATACAAGTGCATATAAATAGGCTAACAATCATCCAATTAAATGATCCACCAATTACTAAAGTGTAGATTTCAGAGAAGAACATCCTCCCTTAAAAAAACAAGAACATCTAAAAGCATAGAAAAGCATAAAGAACTAGTAGTGTAAAATGTCCAATCTTCATCCACCATAGTTCCATCAAGCGAGATGTGTCCAAATAAAGTAATAGAGTCCAAAAAGGTGATAAAAAGTAGTAAAAATCAATGATGCAACATAGTAAAAAATAGCTGCTAATAGCATAAAAAGCCCATAACAGTACCCGTTTATTTTAAACTGAAACCCCAACACGACATTTCCCGCATATATAACATCACATAAATTAGGAGGTATATATAATTAATCTTACCCTGTTTGAGGACAGCAGAAGAATATAATAACTGACCCTGATTAATTTGTTAGTTGGACTTTGCTTATCTGCAAGAAAAAAAATGCATAATAAATCCAACAAAAATGTTTTTACAAGAAACAAGACATATTGTATACTTCAATCCCTTAGGTTGTCTGGTTTGAATAAGCTCTGCTCTGCACTCCGTAATAAACACTTAGGGGCAGATTTATCAAGGGTCGAATTTCGAAGTGGAAAATACTTTGAAATTCGACCACCGAATTGGATTACTTCGAATTTTGAAGTCAAAGTTTTTTTTAATCGAATTTGGCCGTTTTAGGGTCGAAGTCAAAACGTTCGATGAAATCCTTTGTATCAAACGATTTCATCGATCGATCGAACAAACGATTTTACTTTGACTTCTAAAAACTTAGCCAAATGTTGGCTATAGGTTCTAGGAGGTCATAGGCTAACATAGCAATTCGGCAGGTTTAAGATGGCGAAGTGTCGAAGTCGAAGAGACAGTACTTCGATTATGGAATGGTCGAATATTCGAAGTATTTTCAATTTGAATCGAAGTCGAATTTAGGCCTATTCGATGGTCGAATTACCCAAAAAATAGTTCGAAATTCTACATTTTTAACTTCGAAAATTCACTTCGACCCTTAGTAAATCTGCCCCTTAAAGTGTTTTAACAGACGTGTGCCATTGGGTTTTTTACTGGACTATTGCTAAGAGGTGGCCGAATCTCCACCTGTGTGCGCCAGGCATCTTTGTACCGCCTATCGGGCAGGGTGTGCGAGGTTCAATAGCATTGAAGGAGGTGTTTGCTTTTAAACGTGTGACAAGTAAATTCAACCTGTTTATTGGTTGCTATTACTAGAGTCATATTTGCTTCTTATATCTAGGGATGCACCGAATCAGGATTTGGTTTGGGATTTGGCCAGGATTCAGCCTTTCTCAGCAGGATTCGGATTCGGCCGAATCCTTTTGCCCGGCCGAACCGAATCCTAATTTGCATATGCAAATTAAGGGCGGGAGGGAAATGACATGACTTTTTGTCACAAAACAAGGAAGTAAAAAATAATTTTCCCTTTGCACCCCTAATTTGCATATGCAACTTAGGATTCGGTTCGGTATTCGCCAAATCTTTCTTGAAGGATTCGGCGGTTCGGCCTAATCCAAAATAGTGGATTTGGTGCATCCCCACTGCCTCACACAATAGTCTCACATCCCCTTTCCCTTTGACCCATAAAAAGAATATTAAGAATATGCAGGAGAGTCCAAAGAGTCCCAATTATCCCATTAGCTGCACTTTTACAAATAAAAAAACTGCAGATAAATATCACCTTAAAGCGCCACCGGCTGCCCTTCCATCAATTGATTTTGGCCCTATGTTTGTCATTAATTAAAATTGGGCAAATTTGCACCCTGGCATTAACCCATAGCAACCAATCCTTTTTCAACTGGCTGCTAGTGATCTGATTGGTTGTCCTGGGATCCTGGCCAGATAATCTGAATGAGGGTGAAAGAAATACAGATTACGTTGTGTTTATATAAAATAATATTTCTCCTGTTTATCATTATAATATGATCTTTATAATAAATATGTTTTCCCAGTCTTGCAGAACACAACTCGACTGTGGAGGCCCAAGTTACGGCGCCCAACTTTTGTTTTTGGTAAGTGGAATTTCATTGATCTGTCTATAGGGACAATGTCAGTGTAGGCTTGTGGTACCCCAGTGAGCTGTAATGGGAATTGCATTCAAATTCACTGCCCATGTGCCTATACCATTGACATTATACCCTGTTAGATGCTTAGCTTTACAACTATAATTCCAATTTTATCATTAGCCCATAATTTTTATCGAAATTATTTCTTTTTATCCAGTCAACAAAAATGTCATGCCAAGTTTGAAAGAAGAGGAGTTAGAGCGCCCAACTGCTGGTAAGTTATACCATTATTATACCTTTCTGTGTAAATAATGATATTAATATTGTATGCCAATTGTACTGAGCTCTTTACGTTAATTATATCTATATTTTCCTACTAGATACCACCAAAGCAGATGAGGGGCCTGTCAATATCACCCCAAGGTGGAAAAAAGATCAGCTACATCGTCCAACTGCTAGTAAGTTATACCATTATTATACCCTTCCATGTACATAATGATATTTATATTGTATGCCAAGTGTACTGAGCTCTTTAAATTAATTATATCTATATTTTCCTACTAGATACCACCAAAGCAGACGAGGGGCCTGTGAACAGAAAAAGAAACATGGGTAAGCTTTTAGTTAGTCTTTAGATTTTTTTACTATTTACATTGTTTGTTTTAAGCCTGATTGTAAGGTCAGGGCCTTCTCTTGCCACCTAACAAAGTTGGTGATTTATACAAGTATCATTCTGTAGTTATAAGTATATCCAGTCCTGCAAAAAAGTGCCCCCTCCCCCAATTTACCAGGACCTGAGTGTTGAGGCCTGTAGCCATTCCATTAAGGCAGAACACAGTGTGCAAAGAGCAAAAATGACGCAGATTGTGGCATTTTTGTTTGCACACTGCGTTCTGCATAGTAAATGACCCCATAGTTATAAAATACATCATGTTATATAAGATATTCTGTTAACAATGACACTGACTACTTCATAGCACCACATTGATTGCTATTACTAGATTTGAGGGTTCTGTGTTTAATCCCTAAAACCTTCTGCAGGTAGTCTGTATATTATCATTTGTTTTTTTGGGGGTTTTGATCCCAAGCATGATTACACTCATTTTAATTAGCTTTTTATCATTGTGACCCTAGAGTGTGATAGGTCATTGTATTTCTCTAAATAAACATATATATATATTTATCTGTCTTCTAGACAACATCAATACAGAAGAAAGAAGCTGCCTGCCTAAAAAGAGAAAGACAGGTAAGCTCTTGGATGTTGATAATTCACAGTTCACATTCTTCAGAGAATTTGAAGACATTTGGAAGCTTGACATTTGAATAGTATTTCAATATGTATAGTTATATATAATATATATCTTTATTTATCTTTTAGGCCAAATCAATATGGATGAAAGAGGCGGCATGCCTAAAACAAAGAACGGAAGAGGTGGCATGCCTAAGATTGTGGATGAAAGAGGCGATGTGCCTAAAAGGAGAAAAATAAGTTAGTTTTTGGCTGTTAATACTTCATAGTTCACTTTCTTTCAAGAATCTAAAAACATTTGAAAGCTCGACGGTTTAATATTATGGACATTAATGCTCTATGACCCCTCCTATACAAATAACTATTGGAACTGGTGGCATTGGGATTGGAATTATTGACATGCAGCGCTGTAATCCTTGGTTTGACTCTGACTATGTAACTACTACTCTCTGTACAGGGATTATATGCTGTCCCTGCATGAGGTTCAAGCCAATAACACAGGGGGTAGATTAACTTGATAAAGCCCTAGAGAGCATATATCTGCAGGGTAAATGGACACGTGCTATATAACGATATATCTGGAAAACACCAGGTCCCAAAGCATTCTGTATTACAAGTCCCATGCCTGTACCAGTTGATGCTATAATGTTCTTGGACACAACTTAAAACAAGCTATATGCAGAAATAACATTTATTCACAATGCATTACTATCTTGTGATTTTTAGCCTTTGAAGATTTCCCCACAAAGTGGAAGAGAGAGAAGCAACATTGTCAGAACCATGGTGAGATATTTTAAGTTTTTCGTTAATGTGAAGCAGAGGAAGTAGTTACAATGAATGTTCTATATTTAGGTCTGTGAAACTTAAATTAGTAAGATATGAGGAACCCCTGATATCTTGAATTTTATACGTAGATAGCAGATATTTAGGGCAATCGTGTTAATGATTGCATTTACTTTACACAATACCAGATTGCTGTATATCCAACACAGTAGGGCAACACCCTTGTTTAGATGAATGGAATGGTTATAAACTTTATTCCTATTTTATCATTATTTTATGATACTGAAACTATAATTTCTTTCTTTTTTCAGCCCCTCGAAATCACACTGGAAGGTGGAAGAAAGACAATGGTACAATGTTTTTTTCTATATCTATTTTAAAGGAATAGAACCTCAAAATGACTATTAATATCCTCATTATTTTTTTATAATACAGCTATGGGATCCGTTATCCAGAAAGCTCCAAATTACGGGAAAGCCATCTCCCATAGACTCCATTTTATACAATTTTTTTTAAATGATTTCCTTTTTATATGTAATAATAAAATAGTAACTTGTATTTGATCCTATCTAAGATATAATTATTCCTTATTGGGAGCAAAACCAGCCTATTGGGTTTAATTAATGTTTACATGATTTTCTAGTAGACTTAAGGTATGAAGATCTAAATTATAGAAAGATCCATTATCTGGAACACCCCAGGTCCCAAGTATTCTGGATAATAGGTCTCATACCTATACACAAATTTTAATAAGTCACCTGGCACAAATTTTATATTTTATCACTAAGCGCTGATTATAGCTGATAATATAACTCGGCACCATTTATGAGGATATAATTTACATATTCATGCCTCTTATGAATTTTATGAAAATAAATCTCTGAACAGACTAGTTATTAGAATATGTATTATGCCCTAACTGTTATTTTTCATTTTAGGATTCTTTACTTGGAACAAGCCAAATATTCAAGTCACAATCGAAATGAGTAAGTGTCCTCTATGATATTCAAAGGCACTAAGGGGTTCTGTAATAATAATAATTATATATATATATATATATATATATATATATATATATATATATATATATGTGTGTCAATATATCATATTACCATTTTATATAATATTTTTGGAGAAGAGGAACATTATTCCTTATAATACATATGGGTTTGTGATCTGTTATGTGCAGGTATGAAGGAAGGGTGAACAGAAGACAAGAAGTATGGGGAGATGGGAAGCAGCCATGTAGTTAGTAAATATTATGCCTGAAGTTGTCTGTATTTACTATAAGCAATGTACTTTATGTTGCAGGGCCTGAAAGCTCTTACCAGCGAAAATGGAGCCAGCCTAAGGGCAGAACACGATTTCGTCCATATTAAGAACTCATTGATAAAAAGTTGCAGGGCCTAAAAGATCTTACCAGTAAAAATGGAGCCGGCCTAAGAGCAGAAGAAGTTTTCGTCCATATTAAGAAAACATTAATAAAACGTTGCAGGGCCTGAAAGATCTTACCAGCAAAAATGGAGCCGGCCTAAGAGAAAAAGACGATTTCGTCCATATTAAGAACGCATTGATAAAAAGTTGCAGGTGCCTAAAAGATCTTACCAGCAAAAATGGAGCCGGCATAAGAGCAGAAGACGTTTTCGGCCATATTAAGAAAACATTAAAAAAATTGCAGGGCCTGAAAGATCTTACCAGAAAAAAGGAACAAGCCTAAGAGAAAAAGACAATTTCATCCATATTAAGAACGCACTGATAAAATGTTGCAGGGCCTAAAAGATCTTACCAGCAAAAATGGAGCCGGCCTAAAAGCAGAAGACAATTTCATTCATTTTAAGAACCCATTAATAAAATGTTTTTCAGTTTATTGAAACTGTTCTTTTTAGTTGAGTAGTGGTGTAGGTGTAAGAGACGGGAGTGTGACTGCAGAGGTAGTGGGAACTTTAGTGTGAATGTCAGTAGATCATTATTTCATTGATATAGGAGATATAAACATCTTAGGGTCAGAAGAAAATTCCTAAAATATGAGACAGGTCATGAAGGACAATAGGTTTGAAGTGACAGACATAGAGAAGAAGATGTACTATAAGTTACTGTATATATATGCTCCAACCTGCTAGACATAGGATAAAGGGAGGATATTTTCATCAGAGTGCATATGTTTATTCCCTTGCACCTTCAAATTAACCCCCCCCATTCCCTCTCAGTTCAACCATGCACAGGGCATGTGGTGGGAAATTGAGTGTGAAATGCAAGATCCACTTATTATACAGGAATGGGACCTGTTACCCAGAGACCAATAATCCAGAAACTCCACATCAGTGTTGGACTGGCCCACCGGGACACCAGGAAAACTCCCGGTGGGCCCAGGTGTCAGTGGGCCCTCTTGCTTATAACCAATTGGCCTTTTTATGGACATTACCTATTTCTATGAGAACAAGGAGTTTACATCTATTGAATAACAGATTATAGTAAATAAAGAAAAGAGACTAGTAGAATAGAGGTTGGTTGAGGAGAGAAAGAATAACAGTACTGAGAGTGGGCCCCTGGTCTGGTTTTTTGGTGGGCCCCTGGTGTCCCAGTCCTACACTGCTCCACATTGTCAGTATGTGTACAAGTGCTCCTTCATGTACCCATGTGCATACCTCCCAGCTGTCTGGTTTTCTGCGGGACAGTCCTGGTCCTGATTTTGACACTTCAGCCCACAGTCCCGGTTTCACACTGAAGTGTCCCGCATTTCTCTTTGATCTCCTGCACTGACGACAGAAAAAGATACAACGTTTCTGAAATTAAATTGAATAAGAGGCTTTGTGCATTGTGATATAATTGTAACTAATAAGATAACCTGCTTAAAGTAGAAGGAAAGGTTAAAACTAAGTAAGCTTTATCAGAAAGGTCAATCTAAATATACCAGTAAACCCCCAAAGTAATGTTGCTCAGAGTCCCCTGTCAAAAGAAACACTGCATTTCTTTCCTTCTATTGTGTACACGTGGGCTACTGTATCAGACTTCCTGCCTTCTGCTTAAACCTCATTGCCCTGGGCAAGAGCATGCTCAGTTTGCTCCTCTCCCCCCCTCCCTTCTCTACTGTAATCTGAGCCCAGAGCAGGGAGAGACTCAGGCAGGAAGTGATGTCACACCACATTAATACTGCAGCTCCTATCCTAAACAAACAGAGAGCTTCTAGACCTTTTTACTCAGGTATGGTAAAACATTCCACAGGATAAATATAGCATTCTAGCTTGCACTATTGCAGCTAATCTATTGGTAATAAAATGACTCCGTAGCTTTCCTTCTCCTTTAAAGGGCAATTTCATCTTTATTAGCAAAATTCTAATAACGGAAAAAACCTGATCCTAAAACCATCAGAAATGTGTTCAAACTTTTCTTAACCTGCCAAATTTTGCAATTGGAAAGGTATTTAGGGGTAGGCCATACGATGGTGTGTCCATATAATTCTCTGTGCTGAGCGAGGCTTAACTTTCTGTCCCTCGCTCCATTTTTCAAATGTTGAGAGGTATGCATGTGTCAGGGGTGGGAATAGTGAGGTGACTAGCCAGGTGGCCTACGGTGCAGGTGTGGGTGTAAGTAGGTTTATCTGTGGGTCTCATGGTGGGGTTTGAGGGTCTCATTATGAGCACCTTTTACACCTTAAAATTCCTTTTTACCCTCCTTTTTGTTTTTTAATTCCTTCCCACTTCAGATGATGTCACTTCTGGTTTTCAGCAGCAACACTTCTGGTTTGTGGTGGTCAGTGGGTTGGTCTCATCTGGGTAAAAATGCAGGTTTTGGGTCAGGTCCCAGGTTTCAAAATCTGGACTCTACTTTGTGTATCCCAGCCACAATACTACAGGTATGGGATCTGTTATCCCGGAACTCGTTATATAGAAATCTACGAATTATGCAAAGGCCATATCCCATAGACTCCATTTTAATCAAATAATTAATTTTTTTAAAAAAGATTTCCTTTTTCTCTGTAATAATAAAACAGTGCCATGTACTTGATCCAAACTAAGATACAATTAATCCTTACTAGAAGCAAAACAGCCTATTTTAATTATTTAAGTGACTTAAGGGATGGAGATCCAAATGACAGAAAGATCCCTTATCCGGAAAACTCCAAGTCCCAAGCATTCTGGATAACAGGGTAACATATACATAAGTACATATATGGGCATTGGAATATCACAGTAGAATTCCTGATAAAGTGCAGTAAACCACATGCATTAAATGTACATGTATCAAATTTCACTCTTTGGACTTCATTATACAGTTGTGCTGAGCAGCTCTCAGTCCTTGCTGCATCTAGGGTTGCCACCTTTTTAAAAAATCTTCACCGGCAGGTGGAGGGGGCGGGGTTAAAAGGGCGGGTTGTGACGCTAAAGGGGACGGGTTGTGACACTAAAGGTGGCCGGGCAATGATGCGCTATTGGCTGGGTGGGTCGTGACATCAAAAGGGGCAGAGCCAATGCGCGTATTTGGCAAGAAGCCCAGGAAAAAAGGTTAGTTTTGAGCAGGCTGGGGGCAGGCCATGGGCTTCTTTTAGGTGTATTACAAATTTAACGGCAGCTACATTGCCGGTTAATTTGTAATTCCGGCCCCGGCCTCAACTGGTGTTTTACCGCCTAGGCTGCATCCCATTCAGAATTGAGCAAAGTTGCACTTACCGACACAGAGGAACTGTGGAACCACCGCTAACCGATACCACCATATTAAAAGTTAACTCAAAGATGAACAACCCCTTTAAACCAATGATAAAGTGTATGCTGTGAATTGTAGTCCAACACAATCAGAGTAAAGTGCAGTTGCTCAAAGAGTGTTGATGTCCCCTTTAAGTGGCATTTCAGCCAGAGCAATTCTGTGCCAATATTTAAACCTAGGTGCCATGTTTTCCCATGACAGTATCCCTTTAAATATCAGTTTCACTTTAAAGGGTAACTGTAGTTTATTGGTTTTATGGCATTATTATTAAAATTGCATCGCCCTGTGAATTCTTCACCATGTTTTCTTTATGCTCTGGACAAAACACATAGTCCTACTTCCCATGTAAAATTGTGTGGTGGATCCAGGGAGAAGAGAGTAGGAGCTGCAATTTAAGCATTGTGGTGCTGCTGTGTGCTGGAAAGTAAATGACAATGCGAATAAAACTCTCAAATACAGTTATGGGACCTGTTATCCAAAATGTTCGTGACTTTGGGGTTTTCCGGATAACTAATATTTCTGTAATTTGGATCTTCATAACTTAAGTCTACTAGAAAATCATGTAAACATTAGTTGAGATCAAGTACAAACTACTGTTTTATTATTACAGAGACAAAGGAAATCATCATTTGGATTATTTGGATAAAATGGAGTCTATGGGAGACTGGAGCTTTTTGGACAAAGGGACCCATACCTGTACAACTCATATTGGCTGGTGTTTTAAACATGTTTACACATCCCTTTTCACATCACATTGACACAGTCATGCAAGTTCTGTAACTAGAGAAGGCAAGACTCTTGTATAACAACTGGCAACATGTTTGGAAATCTTAACGTTTATTTTCCCAAGTTTCTGTATTCGGCGAAGAAAACCATGGTGGGGAAATTGTCATCTGTGAGTCACCATGCGTGGGCGTCCAAGATAAAAATAACATTAAATAAATAGGGGAAAAGGAAGAACCGAGCAAACATCTGGATAAAGCAATGAGATTAAATTGGTCTCTGGACTGCCTGGTTAAGTAAGTCTCTGCGGCATATGATGAAAACTCAGGTTTGAGCGCCATTACGTAAATGGATCAGCGAATCTCTCACATATTGTATCCGATGAGTTTCTGGGGAGTTGCCTGTGAGCTGTTATATAGAATTCTACTTATGTCTCACTTGCACTGATAATAGAAATATTGAGTCGCTCCCTGCAATACTGCAGTTGAATGTGAGATGTGAGGGCTCCTTTATTAATGCCAGACGTAAGGGATATACTCATTGTGCAAAACTGTGCCATTAGCATTCACGTTGCCTATGGAACCTTTAGTAGATGAACCTTATGATATTCTGAGCGGTTATCTTTTTTATGAGATTACTTCACATCACATTCATGATCAATTACATGATACTTTATAGTTTCACTCGTATTGTTACACTTCACATATTTTGTGACAAACGAGGAAAGAGAAAATATTTGCAGCCTACTGAAATGAAAGACAACTTACAGGAAATCCTAAAAAAATAATAACATAGTATGGATATTTATATAAATATAATTTGTATATAGGCATGGTCAGCTCACCTGGAATTTTCACCCAGATTTAAACCTTTCTTCCCCACAGTAACAACCCAGTCACCTGATGTCTGTAATTTGCACCTGAACCCTTCGTTTACCCTGCTTTGAAATGCATAGAAGCACCCACAGTCGGAGCATTAAAGAGGCCCCATCACCTTAAATAATAATTACAAATTCATTTCTGTTGTGTTGGTCAATCAAAATAAACTATACTTACACTATATATATATATATATATATATATATATACACACACTGTATATATACACACACATATATACACACTGTTATAAGACAAGCTTTGCATCATGCCAGAATTTTACATATGCACCAGATTGGGAGACCTGATGCCATGTACATCCACTGGCTACACAATTAGGAGGTGAGGAGGGATGTGACATGTAGGAAGTGCAGAATGGAAAGTAATTGCCTGCCCTGCCTCTATGCCCGAGGCATCGAGGCAGGGCAGGTAATATGTGATTGACAGCTGAGATACTTAAATACCTTTACAACAGGTACAGATGTTTTTTTTAAATTGGGAAGTTGTGTTTCATTTGCAAAGGCGATTTATTATATATTTTATTATGTTTTTACGAGTGACAGGTCCCCTTTAAGCCTAGTCGAGGGGTGTGTCCTGGGTAGATTGGAGGTGGTGGTAGATTGGATCAGGAGTGTGCTTGGGCTGCTGTTGTGGGCTCTTTAGAAGCCCCATATAGGCTTCCCTATCAATAAACCTCCACCTATTATGTATCTACATCTTCGATGGCTGCTGCTATACAGGCCTTTTAAAAATGTCAGAAACTGGCCCCAAGAGAGATAACTATGTTGTTTAGGTACCTACAGATTCACTGTGCCTTTTGTGTACAATTCCCATCAAGGCCTAGTTGAAACAAGCATGGAACTCAACACAGGACCTGCCACAATCCCTCTCTTGGTTCTTGAATATACAATCTATAACTGGGCCCTGTTCCCTAGAGAAAACCAGGATTACATGGCAGAGACAGAGGAGAAGTGGAAGGTCTGTTTTCAGTAAATGATTTCCTCCCTATTCATAAACTGACCTACAGTATTTAGCGAGAGGCTGCCCAGAGAAATTTGACGCCATGTCTTCTTGTATCTGCTTCCTATTGTGAAATACAAAGATGTGAAACTATACCTTACTTCCTTTTTCTTCTTTTTTTCTCTCTTATGTTACTCTGCTTTGCTTAATATGAAAAATGTAAACAAAAAAAAGAACAAGGAAAGTGTAAAGTACAAGAAAAATATAAGAAACACTGATCTATGGGCACTTCAGTAGGTTGTCTGGACAGGCCATTCTGTGATCCCTAAGGGCAATAATCACTTGGACCCATGGTTCTTAGTGTGTACGAGTTAGAGGGGCCACAGACTCTTTCCACTAGCAGAACTAGAACTGCTTATTCTATGCCACTATTGCCTTTCAGTTGGCTGTCAATGAGCATTTGTGATTAAAACAGTTCTGCAGCTTTGTCTCTTACTGTGATGTGAGCAGAGAAGAGTCAGGGACATGGGTCACTGGCAATTGCCTGATAAAATTAAGACTGAATAGCGGAGCCATTGTTCTGTTCTGGTGGTGTTAAACTTTGGTATTTCACGTTATGCTACACTAGCTTTGTCCTAATTCCAATGACCGATGGAAAATAAAAAAAAAGGAGATTAATATGAAAGTAGAAGTCTGGATCCAAACTGTACCTTCTATAATAAAAAGTGTGTGTTCTCTTAAAAAGAAAATGACCCGGGCAGCATATTTCCATAGGGGCAGAGCCTGGGGACAACTATTGCAGATTTCTCATTCACTGTGCCAAGTTCCATGCCGATATTATTTATAAGAGCTCTTACAGCCAATGGTCAGCCAAGAATGAGATACACATCAAGGGAGCAAAGCAGTACATTTCCAGATCTTTATGCTATTTGTCCATTATGGGTTTTGTAAAAGTACTACCAGGCTATGGACCATGCACACCACCAGATATACATGAAGATGCTTCTTGCTCCACAACCTCAAAAAATGTAGATGGGGGGAAATTTAAATCTAATTAAAGGGAATTTATTCCTACAGTTCACTCCATAGGCACATCATTGACCTGCAGCTCAGATCTCCCATATGCACATACAGAAGATAATTTGGGTTGTGAAAAGGTTACAGCACTTTAGAGGCAGCAGTAATTGGAAAATGTAGCCAAGTCAGTGCTATATATAGGGAACAGCTGCTCACTAATTCCACAGATGGAACACGCCAGAACTTCAATTAATAAACGGTCAGATTTCCGGTGCCATCTCAGTAACGCAGCGTTGCATAGAAAAGTCACAAAGGGACAGATCTACTAAATGATCATTGGCGGCTGTTAAGTTTTGGGAGGGTAATAACAGGCAGCTTTTTTTTTTCACCCCAAGTTGGCGCCATGTTCCTGAGTACCATATAGCAACTGTGCTGCTAGCTCCCCTATGTGTAAGTGTACTTTAATCTATATTGTGCAGGGGTAAAGAAGTTCAATGCTTGTTTCCTAATACAGCGTGTCTGGAACCATACTGGCAGATGGAGCACAGAAGCTGCTCTCTAGCCCCCACTACTGAAGAAAAGTTGGATGTGAAGCATCTGATTTCTCTTCTTCACACCTGTTTCTAAAGCCCCCTAACTTTGTATCAGAGAAAAGTCATTATTATCTGTTATAAATGTAAAAATGATATATAGCATGCTTAGGGCTCTGAGCAATTTCACATTACTTGTTTTAAGGTTCAGTCCGGTACTATTATTTGGTTGAATCCAAAAAGGACAGGTTCTATAGTTTTTGTACGTGCCTGAAAAGGGGATATTCTTACCGGGAAATCCTTTTCTCCTGGGTCTGTAATGTCAGTGCAGACGTCTGGGGTTTAACCTTGATACCTCTGGAGGCAGGACAAAAGAATTCTGAATTGTAGCTCCTCCCTCCTTGGTAATAAAGGAGTTCCTGCCTCACACTGGCAGTTTCTCGTCCAAAATACAATACTAGGGAACATTGGAGCATAACCGTAACAGTAGAACATTGTAACAACACTTTTTTTTTTGTTATCAACTAGTAATAATAGTAACGTGGCCAAAAGGACCCTTGGCATATCACCAACATCTCCATAAAAATCAAAAAGGGAGGGACTTACTGCACTGACAGTACGGACCCAGGAGAAAAGGATTTACCGGTAAAAAATCCCCTTTTCCTGTCAGTGCAGACGTCTGGCCATCATTAACCCAGACTGGGAGGGCTCAAGAAGTTCCAGTAACCACTGCATGTAGAACCTTCCTCCCAAATGCCGCTTCAGCTGAAGCAAAAGTGTGAAGTTGGTAAAATTTTGCAAAAGTGTGCACTGAGGACCATGTGGCTGCTTTGCATATTTGCTCTGGAGAGGCCAAATTGTTGAGAGCCCAAGAGGTACTGACTGCTCTTGTAGAGTGGGCTCGCAGCTTTAGTGGTGTTGATTTTCCCACCGGTTTGTAGGTGCAGCAAACAGTCTCTACTAACCATCTGGCAATAGTAAGGCTAGATGCCCTAAGCCCCTTTTTTGCAGTCCCATAAGTCACCAGAAGGACATCTGATTTCTGAAACGCGTAGCGTTTTACGTAGATTCGAAGTGCTCTAACTACATCTAAAGTGTGTAGTGTCTTTTCTGTCTCATTCTTGGGATCTGGGCATAGTGATGGTAATACGATCTCTTGGTTAAAGGACCAGTAACATAAAAAAAAAAATGTAAAAATAAAAAAAAAATAAACACCAAGACAAATAAATCTTTTAAAAAGCAAAGCCTTTATTAAAAATAACTTACAGAAAATCCACTTCCTGTCCTCTTCAGAAATGGTGAAAAGGCGACCATCCACACTGCAGCAATCGATTTCTCCTTCCTGGATATTCACTGACAGGCATCTTCCTCCTCCCGGCGTCCAGCAACAGCTGTGTCTCTCCTTCCCCATGGATCGGCTTCCCTCCTTCGCTCTCCTCACCAGCAGCTGCGGGGCACAGAGTGGGTAGTGATTTAGGAGTCGGTGTGAGCGGAGGCAGGGACGGAGCTCTAAGAAGCAGACAGTGCAGTGTAAAATACTTGTCTGTGTGTGAAATCCTTCCCATCGCTTCATACAATGCAGAGCACGGGAGAACGGCAAACAATCCTAGCACTGTGTATTTGATTGTCTGCTTCTTTTGCCCCCTGCAGATCTGGGCTTCTAGGACAATTAGTCGCATCGAGGTTCCACGCAGAGAGAAATACAAAACCGGCTGCCAAAGTCCCCAGACTGAGCTAAGTTGCCTGCTCGTTGCTGTCAGTAAAAGATACGTGGAGCTGCTGGGATGGGAGCAATACCGGCAAAGACTTACCAGTATGTGTAAAGAGCTCCGTCCCCTGCCTCCGCTCACACCGGCTCCTACATTACTACCTCTAACGCTGAATCCCATTTGACACTGAGAATTAACTCCTAGGAGCCAAGTTTTAACCCGCTTCCCCTTGGCTATAGCTCCCACTTACCTGCGTTCCTCATTGTGCAGCTCTGAGTCCCTCTGTTCAGCCTTGGTGCAGTTCTGCTTAGTGGGGTCGCCAGCAGCGGCTACAGGAACAGCCCGGGCAGAACGTTCCCGGTGGGGTCGGCGGCGCTGCACAATGAGGAGAGCAGGTAAGTGGGAGCTACAGCCAAGAGTTCTGAGCACCACTTTATCTTTGTGGAATATCATCCATGGCTCCTTTACCGATAGAGACTGAATTTCTGAAACTCTGCGAGCTGAGCAGATAGCGATTAAAAAAGTCACTTTCCACGTGAGATACTTGAGCTCACACGATTCCAATGGTTCAAAAGGGTGTCGTTGCAGGCTCTTGAGAACAAGATTCAGGTCCCCCATAGGGGAGTTGGGTCTCTATAGGGCGGTCTGATGTGCAGTACAGCGTGGAAGAATTGTCTCACTTCCAGTAGTAGTGCCCATTGGAATTGGAAAAGAGTAGAGAAGGGCTGAAGTCTGAGTTTTTAATGCCGCTAAGCTAAGGCCTCGTTGTAGAAAACTGAGAAATTGGGGCAAAGAGCAATGCTGCCAATAAAATTCCATATTTGAACACCATGCTTTGAATATACGCCATATCCTATGAAACAATTTGGCCGTGGACTGCTTTCTCATTTTAAGAAGTGTTGTAATCACTTGTTCTGAGAAACCCTTGTCTCTCCATAGCTGGGCTTCAAGTGTCATGCCGACAGGTGTAGCATATCCAGATTGTGGTGAAACACTGGACCTTGAGACAGAAGTTCTGGTCTGAGAGGCAGTCGCCATGGGGGCCCCACTGACATGTTGACAAGGTCTGCGTACCACACCCTTCTTGGTAAGTCTGGCGCAATCAGGATGGCCGCCACTTTTTCCGCCTTTATCTTTTTGATAACTCGTGGTAACAGAGGAAATGGTGGAAATACGTAAATCATCCGAAATGACCATGGAACCACTAGTGCATCTATGGCCTCTGCCCCCGGGTCTCTGGAGCGAGCGAAGTACCTGGGTAGTTTGTTGTTTTTGTGGGATGCCATGACGTCTATCACTGGACACCCCATTTGGGCTACTACTGCTTGGAAGATGTCTGGGTGAAGGGACCATTCCGCCTGATCTATCTTGTTCCGACTGAGATAGTCAGCCTCCAGGGCTGGACTGGGAGTAAAAAGCAGCCCGGGCGAAAAAATCAAAGCAGCCCACATGTAAACACACAATGGTTTTGTACTCATCCACACATATAATGTACCCCAAAACTCATACTCGGAAATGCCTTTGTGCCATCTGTTATAATACCCCAGAACTCATAGGAAGATGGCACAAAAACAATTCCGTGTATATCAGTCCTATTTTTTTGATAGTTAAAAATCAGAATGGCTATTTAAGGGAAGAAAAGGGTGAATGGTGTCACAGTGGGAAAACAGAGGAAAGCCAGCCAAATCCTTGCAACAGTTTTGATAAGGGAATTTTGGGGAACTGAACATAGTAAAGTAATAAACACCATAAGGCAGTAGAAATTAAGGGGGATTTGTATCCAGCATTCATCTGCACTGATTGTTGGGGGGGGGAGAAAGTGAATCTGCAAATTAGGGAAGTACCATCCTGCCTTTTGCTCTGTAAAGGTGGCCATACACGGGCCGATAAAAGCTGCCGACAGACCGTGTCGGCAGCTTATTGGCCCGTGTACGGGGCCCCCCGACGGGATTCACCGATCGAGATCTGGCCGAAAGTCGGCCAGATCTCGATCGGATGGGACAGAAAATCCCGTCGGATCCCGGCCACATCTATTTGTTGATGCGGTCCCGCGATCCGACCGCCCGTTTGGGCATCGTTAGGATCCGATCGTTGGGCCCTAGGGCCCACGATCGGATCAGCCCGATATTGCCCATCTCAAGGTGGGTATATCGGAGGGAGATCTGCTCGTTTGGTGACATCGGCAAACGAGCGGATCTCTCCATGTATGGGCACCTTTACACAGTTAGATCAGGAACCCAGCCCCATACACACACCCCTCCCTATTTTTACATAAATGATATATACCCATATCTATACTAACTATAGAGTTTAGTATCACAATAGCCTTTGTATTATGTCTGTCCAAAAAATCATCTAAGTCCCTCTTATAGTCATTAACTGAATCAGCATCACAACATCACCCGGCAGTGCATTCCCCAACCTCACTGTCCTGACTGTGAAGTACCCCCTACTCTGTTCCTTTAAATTAAACTTCTTTTCCTCTAGTCTGAAGGGGTGGCCTCTGGTACGGTGATTCTCTTTATGGGTAAAAAGGTCCCCTGCTATTTGTCTATAATGTCCTCTAATGTACTTGTAAAGTGTAATCATGTCCCCTCGCAAGCGCCTTTTTTCCAGAGAAAACAACCCCAACCGTGTCTCCCCTCATAATTTAACTCTTCCCTCCCTCTAACCAGTTTAGTTGCACTTAGTCTCTGCACTCTCTCCAGCTCATTTATATCCCTTTTAAGGACTGGAGTCCAAAACTGCACTGCATACTCTGAGGCCTCACCAGGGACCTATAAAGAGACATAATTATGTTTTCATCCCTTGAGTTAAAGCCCTTTTTTATACAAGAACTTTATTTGCTTTAGTAGCCACAGAATGACACTGCCCAGAATTAGACAACGTGTTATCTACAAAGACCCCAAGATCCTTCTCATTTAAGGAAACTCCCAACACACTGCCATTTAGTGTATAACTTGCATTTATATTATTTTTGCCAAAGTGCATAACCTGCATTTATCAACATTGAACCTCATTTTCCAGTTTGCTGCCCAGTTTTCCAACTTAGACAAATCACTCTGCAAAGTGGCAGCATCCTGCATGGAACCTATAGTTCTGCCCAATTCCAAAACCCACCAGCACACCCTGCCCTCTCATGCCAAAATTGGTCCGGTGCTCAGTAAAAAAAGGGGAATTGGCACCCTCAGCAATACGTGATAAAAAGAAAATTACCGGCACTCAGGACTCCATGCAAGTGGGCACTGCGTGTTTATTAAACGTAATGTTTCAGGGGGCGTACCCCCTTCATCAGTCTAACAAATGGGTACGCCCCTGAAATGTTACGTTTAATAAATACGCAGTGCCTGGCCCATTTGCATGGAGTCCTGAGTGCCGGTAATTTTCTTCTTATCAATTATAATGAACTTGTCCCTATCTCAAGTGACTCTAGACAGCACAGGTGACTGTCAAGTGACTGACCCAGGAGGACAAGCAACCCCAAGACAGCTGGGGGGGAGAAGGGGTCAGGCGACCCCCCCCCAAACACACACACAGAGCTCAGTAAACTGGCAGTTGTAGAATAAGGAAAAAGAAAAGGGAAGCCATGGAAGCAGACTAATAATCCTCAGCCCAGTCTATAACACACAAATGATACATTCCATCTGAAATCCCTGTAATTCTCATGAGGTCAGTCCCCCCACTTCATTCCCTGACCCCCCCCCCCCATATTCCTTCTGCCCAGAGACTGCCCTATTACCAACATCCAGACAAATGACAAACACCACATGACACAGGCAGGGGCACAACTCACTAAAACATCTTTCTGCAGCTGTGCTGTCTCCTGTACGTCTCCTAAAAATCGCCTCTCAGCTGACAGGCTGCAAACAGCATACGTTGCAATGTGTTGCTCACTCTGCAATCCGCTGATCATGTCTGCTGTTTGTACTGCAGCCTGCTAGCCGAGAGCCGATTGTTAGGAGACTACAGGAGTCAGCACAGCTGCAGAAAGATCTGTGTCACTGCTCCACAAAGTCAGTACTAAGGGCTGGGGGAAGGGGACTTGGTCTGGTTTCTAAGAGTACTGAAAGTTACAAGTCCCCAACAATAAGATCAGGAGCAGCCCACTTAATAAAAAACAGAGCGGCCCCACGGGCATTTGCCCGTTTAGACAGATGATCAGTCTGGGCCTCTCAGCCTCCCACTTGTCCACCCCTGGTATGTAAATTGCTGATAATGCCAGAATGTTGGACTCCGCCCATTGGAATATCTGATAAGTCTCTTCCATTGCTACTTTGCTGCGGGTTCCCCCTTGGTGATTTAGGTACGCTACCGTTGTCGGATTGGATTCGGATTGGCGTAGACGAGTAAAGGAGCCCAATGTAGTACAGCATTGTGAACGGCCCTGAGTTCCAGTATATTGATGTGGAGCTCTAATTCCTCTCTTGACCATTGTCCTTGGCAAGATAAGTTTTCCATGGCTGCTCCCCACCCTGTGAGACTGGCATCTGTGCTGATCACTCTCCATGGGGGAGAGACCAAAGGCGTCCCTGTGTGAGGTTGCTTTTGTTCGTCCACCACCCCAGCTGAGTTTTGAGTTGCCTTGCTGATTTGTATGACTTGAGAGAGATCGTCGTGCTTTTTTTTCCAGTGACAAGGGAACTCCATCTGCAATGGGCGCATGTGGAAATGTGCGTAAGGTAATGCCTCTAGTGATGACACCATAAGGCCTAAGAGTCTGAGACAATCTTCCGCTGTCGTTACAGTTTGACTGAGAAATCGCTTGGTTGAGAGTTGTAACTTGACTACCTTGTCGTTCAAGAGTGAGATTCTGCATGACTTTGAGTTGAATATCATTCCCAAGAATTTTATCTCTTGAGTAGGTCTGAGGTTGCTTTTTTTGTGGTTGATTAACCACCCAAATTTTTGTAAGATCTGAATTGCATGTTTGGTGTGGCGTGTTGCGAGAGAAAACGATGGTCCCTTTATGAGGATATCGTCTGATGGTATGGAACTGATGGTATTCCCATTTTTCTTAGGATGGCAATGACAGGTGCCAGGACTTTTGTGAACACCCTCAGTGCTGTGGTCAACCCGAACGGCATTGCTGTGAATTGGTAGTAATCCTGGCCTACCGTAAAACACAGATAACGTTGATGATTTGGGTGTATTGGGATATGGAGATAGGCCTCTTTGAGGTCTATGGTTGTCATGAAGTGATTTGGCTCCATTGTATTGATTACGGAGTGTAGGGTCTCCATTCTGAACCTTGTCTTTTTGATAAATCTGTTGAGGCTTGAGATTTAGGACTGGTCTGAATTGACCTCCTTGTTTGTCTACTAAGAATAGATCTGTGTAGTACCCCCTGAAGCGATGCTGCTGAGGTACTGGTGCAATAACCTTGGTTTGCAACATCTGCTGTACACAGGTCAAGAGTGCTTTTCTTCTTTTTGGGTTGCGGGGTAATGATGAGGGTAAGAATGCTCGTCTGGATGGGAGTGAATCGAAAAGTATCTTGTAGCCGCTTTGAACCCTGAGAGAAAAGGAGAAGCCTGCCTCCCACAGCCTCCTCCGTCTCTGGTGTGGATGGACCTTCATGCTTCTGTGGGCTTCTGACCATCAGGTCTCCTACTTTGCTTTTTTTGGGAGGGTCAAGTGGTTCTCTTTCTATTGCTAAATTGAGAAACTGATGTTTGGTTTCGGCCCTGGCTTCTGTAACCACGAAAGGAGTTTGGAGGAGTCCCCCAAGCATGGCCGCCATCAGGGAAGCACAGGGGGTACAAGTGTACCGGGCCCGGGCCTGAAGGGGGGCCTGGCAGTGCTGCACGTTTCAAAAGAGCCGGGCCACCCTTAAAGGAGAGTGATAATCCGGGGCACCGGAGCGCTCCCGTATGGCCTGTCCCCAATGGCGCACACTACCTCCCTCAGTGATACACCCCTCCCCTTCCTGCTCTACATCCATGTACATTATTGGCCACAGCCGACAGTCTCGCCCCTTCCCCCCTGAGATGTTTTTAAAAAAAACTTATCTGGCGCGCTGCGCCGTCTGCGCAGGCGCGCCGGTGCGGGCAACGTCTGCGCATGCGCGTCGGCGAGGGCCAGCAGCAAGGGAGCGAGGCTTGCCAGGTCCTGTTATTTTTACTTCAATACTTGCTACCTGCCTTTATCTTTTGCCTGTTTTGACCATGCCTCAGATCCTCTTCTGTATCTCGTTTCACACAGTCTGTTCTTTGAAGTGAGTAAGTTTCCATCTAGCTCCACAGCAGACAGTTAAAGGGCACTGGTGAAGACCATGTCTAGTTGGGGTCTTTCTGCTTTACGGAAGTGCCAGACTTGTGCCGGCTGTCCTACTTCTGGGTTCTTGACTGCTAGAATGTTACACGCAGGCAGCACTGTGTTTAAGGGGACAGACAATGTCTACACATTGTATCCTTGTCTGAGCTGGCAATTGATTCCTCAGTTCCTGCTTAATTTTTGAGTGTTCTTTTGATTTTAACCTCTGTAGCTCTTATATCCTTTGATGGGGTGGATTAGGGGTGTGGCCAGGGGAATGGGCGGGGTCTGGGGCCCCAATTGTTTTTTTTTTTTTACGGGGCCTCGTGATTTCTAATGGCAGCCCTGCCCCCAAGACCTTTGTTGTTGTTTGCGTTGCGGCTCAGGACGAAATCTCCTGCCTTGTAGCAGGAATGCGCTTTTTCCGGCTGTTACCGCATTGATTAATTGTTTGAGCGCTGGTCCAAAGAGGTGTTCTCCTGAAAAAGGCAGGGCCAAAAGTTTTCCTTTGGATGCATTATCACCATTCCATTGGTATAGCCAGAGTGCCCTGCGAGCTACCACTAGGTTAGCGGATGCCCTAGTTGCTAAATGGGTGACTTCCATGGCTGCATCGCTTAGGAAATCAAAAGCTGTAGCAATGCGGTCAAGTTCAACTTGTAAAAATGAATCTTGCCCGTAATGTTGTAGGACCTCTTCAGTCCAGAACTTCGCTGTTCTTGCTAGCCCTGCGGCTGCTGTTATTGGTCTGAATATAACTGCTGTATTGGTATTGCCTCTCCTGAGATTATTTTCCATCCGCTTATCCATTTGGTCTTTAAATGCCATTGCATCTTCCGTTGGAAGGGTAGTGTATTTGGATAGGCGGGATACTGCAGAGTCCACTCTGGGAGCTTTGTCCCATTTTGAACCGAACTCTTGTGGTACTGGGTATTTAGAAAGATTTTTATTTCCTAATGCTCATGCGTTTTTCAGGTGCACGCCACTCCGTCTCAATACTTTGAGCTATGGACTTAAACACTGGAAAACATTTTGGTTTCTTTGTGTGCATACCTAATACTTTTGATACTGGGGCAGATGTATCTTTTAAATTTGAAGCATGTCCCTTAGTTGTCTGCGTCCTTGCTCAGAAGTAATACACGATGTGCACTCCCCCTCAGATAAGGAAGCTGCTGAATCTTGTGAAAGTGAAGAGTGCCCCGATTCCTCCTCTGAGGGCAAATCTGGGTCTGAAGATAAGGAGGGAGATCTATGCTTTTGCTTAGAAAGTGCCCTGTAATTCAAAGACTGTTGGATGGTTGTTTTAACCCACTTTACCAAGTCATTAAGCTGATTTTGTTGTGAGTTTGATGATGGCCCAGGTTGCCCATCTGAGGAAGACTGAGATTGTTCTGGGTCTAAGTCTGCTTGCTGAATTGTATTACTTCATTCACCTCTGGTGTCCTCTTGTCTAGTGAGTTCTGGCTCATTGGTGGACAGGGGTTGTGGGCTAAGCGTTGGAGGTGGGTCAGGCAAGTTACGCTTTTTGACCCTTTTATATTTTGCCTTTTTGGCTTTAATCTCTGCGGGTGGCATGTCTTGGATTAATTCTAATAGCCCCTTAGGAACCTCCATTGCTATGAGACCCGATTCAAAATAAAACTGTACCTGGCGTTTTTAGAATGCGGCTCTCCGACTCCTGGAATGGCGTGAATAACAAGCGTGCTGCGGTACGAAGGCCGGAAATACCGGAAGTTCCGCCTCCGTGCTGAGAATGAGCGTTGCAATACTGAGCACGCCGTAACCTAGCAACCGAGCAGTAAAAAGGCACAAGCTTTGGAAGGGCACTTCTGCACTTGCAAGGAGGAAAGACTTTCAAACCCTTACTACCTGTAAGGCGGTCTGTCTCCGTGAAGCGCCCCAGGTATCTGAAGCAATACATCCTCAGTCACTGACGGAGGGAATTGCAAGTCTCCTCTTTGTGCCCCTTAGGGCCTGACTGTCCTGGGCACACCACTTGTGACCAAACTAAAAGGTACCTTGGTACGTCCCACCTGGCAGGCAACTGGCAAGGAGGGGGAGCCCAGCCCAGACCCCTAGTGAATGGACCAGCGCATCCCCTCTGAAATAAAAACTAAAACCTAACTGACATTGTCTTTTTTTTATTTTTATTTTTAAATCTGGGGAATAAGCCCAGCGTCCTACCTCCTGTAGCAGGACAAAAGAAACTGCCAGTGTGAGGCGGGAACTCCAGTTATTACCAAGAAAGGAGGAGCTACAATTCAGAATTCTTTTGTCCTGCCTCCAGAGGTATCAAGGTTAAACCCCAGACATCTGCACTGACAGGGCGGGCTGCCCCAGGAAAGGGGCAATGCTTTTGTGTGCCTAATATAAAATGACTGGATGCTGCCAACTGTCATTTACAGTACAGATGTGATATCTGTGCCAGACTGTTTGTTTTAGGTATGCACTGAATCCACGATTTTGGGGTTCAGCTGAATCCTTTGTGAAAAGTTAAACGGAATACGGAACCCTAATTTGCATATGCTAATTAGGCCAGGGAAGGGTGAAAGAACCGTGTGCTGCAGGAGTGGCTAGATTTTTTTTAGCTCCATGGTTGTGTGGCGTAATGTCACGTGATTACAAGGTGACGGATTGTTTGCATCCCTAGTTTGTTTTCCCCATCAAATCCCATAATGTTATTAGATCAGTTTCCCGTGGAATACATGTAAAGCAGATGGGTTTTGGCAGAAAATACCCTATTCCCTGACAGTGTGGGCAGTCCACAGTTATCCTGCATGGGTACTTGGGTAAAATGCAAACTCTAATCTGGATCTACCCCCTTACACATCCCTCCACCACACATTCTTTAGAGGAAATTCCTGACCTGTTTGATCCGCCATCCACAGATAAACATCACTTCTCATTCATGGTGTTTGTGTGGTTCCCCAGTTGGAGTAATTTTACACCCCCCAGCAGGGTCAGGTAGCAGGTCTGGGAAAGAGGAGGAAAAGCAGGGAGCCGGGTTTAAGTCAGATGGTCTGGCTGGGGCAGGGGTTTGCCTAACTAGACCAGTGCCTGTAGAAGCTACCTCTATTCAACATGTGGTCACACTATAACATGTGGTCACATCAACCAAGCAGGGGCTATACTGTACATATTGGTATGTGTATGGCCAGCTTATGATTTGTGGCTCGTCAGGAACCAAATCATATACAGCAGCAGGTAGGTTGGTGTGCCACTGGCCTAATATCACACAGCAAGGGATAACAGGGAAGAGACGACAACAAATGAAAATTGGAATTTATTTTAATGTATCAATTCTGCATATGAATATTCACACGCAGAACAACACAACGCAGCATATAAAATCTATCAGTGGAGTAGGATTTAAAATGAAGATCCGTCTCTGAAGGGCAAATGCCCAAGTCTCAGAGTCTGTGATCCTCGGGCAGCTCTCCCGGCATTCATATAATAACTCTCTATTGCATCCAATCGGTAGAAAATGTATATAAACATTAATCAGAGCAGTCTCTAAGCACAGGGCACTATGTGGCCGCCAGAGAACTCTGAGATTCCACGTGCTGCAGCGCTTTCTCTTTCATGGCCTGGACACTCTCGGTGCTTCCATGTTTCTTTTCATACTCCAAGTAGCGCTTGAAAAAATGTCCCTGTTGGAAGAAATGGCTTATTAATCAGCCTGACAAACAAGTGATGGGTGCCACGACTTAGAAGCGCTAGAGCAGTGTTCCCCAACCAGTAGCCCGTGAGCAACATGTTGCTCACCAACCCCTTGGCTGTTACGTTCAGTGGCCTCAAAGCAGGTGCTTATTTTTGAATTTCTGGCTTGGAGGCAAGTTTTAATTGCATAAAAATCAGTTGTTCTACCAAATTGAGCCTCCCGTAGGATGCCAGTCCACATAGGGGCTACCAAATAGCCAATCACAGCCCTTATTTGGCACCCCAGAGACTTTCATGCTTGTGTTGCTCCCCAAATCTTTTTGTTTCTAAAGGTTGCTCACTGGTAAAAAAAAGGTTGTGGATCCCAGCGCTAAAGAATGGTTTAAAGGGCAAGTGATAGCAGGAAATGAAAATGACCTAAATTCATTTATAAAAAAGCCTCACTTACTCTGCGTGTGTAGGACACAAGAATTGGTGCAGTGAATGATTAGAACGGATAAAGTTTAGAAACATTTTATGAGGATACATTTTACACACATCGGAAATTAAACCCTACCAATGAGCTCTTTTAATAGACAAATGTTGGTTATTGTTACAGAGAGCTATACATGGAAGTACTTACCTCACTTCCTTTTGGCTGCCATGTTTCACCATCATGTCAATATAAACAGACCAGAGGTCTGTATGTTTTGGGTAGCTGCTCAGCGTGCTCTCAAACTGGGCTTTGGCTTTTTCTCCCAGCTGAAATTCTAACTGGGCAAACTTGGAAATCACATCAACATCTGCAAGCAGAAAGAGAAACCAGTTTCAGAATCTGCCCTGAACCCAACTTGCACATGGAAGTTGTTTCTTTATACAAAATGGAGACTGACCACACACAGGCCCATTGACCCATTCAGCTGCCTATTTAATAATTTATAATCCATTCATTGACTCTAGAACCAATAATCAGATCAGTCCACTTTGGCCCAGCATGTAGGCAGCAAATAATGTCAAGATCCCTTTGTTTGTAGACCTCAGATCTGACATGTGCATGGCCACCTTAATACTCAACAAAACTATTTTACAAAACTTTACATGTGGGTTCAACAGACCGTACATTTGCTATACCGTTGCTAGGCACACTGACCACAGTAATGGACCAGGGCTTTTTGTGAATGAATGAGATGAATAGGAGAGGTTGTTGAAACAAAGATAAACAATGAAAATAATCAAATACCATCAGTCAGTGTATACTTTCTGATGACAGAGGTCACAGTTTGAAGGAAGGCAAAACAGAACAGGACAAGAGCAGAGGACCCCGTTGTCTTAGTTTGTATGAATTTGTGGTTTAAAAAAAGAAAAAAAAAGAAAGAAAAAAGGAAAAAGAACCATATTCTTATTACATATCAGTCAAAGAAGAAAAAATTGCATACAGGTATGGGACCTGGGCCTGAATGCTTGGGACCTGGGGTTTTCTGGATGAGGGATCCTTCTGTAATTTGGATCCCCCTACCTTAAGCTAATTTGAAAAAAAAAGATCATTTAAACATTAAATAACCCCAATAGGATTTTTTTGCCTTCCATAAGGATTATAACTTACTTGGGATCAAGTACAAGGTACTGTTTTATAATTACAGAGAAAAAGATATTTTTTTAAAATGTGACTTATTTGCTCATAATGATGTCTATGTGAGATGGCTTTCCCGGGTTGACATTATGGTGAGATATATCTGATAAAGGGAGGGTGTCGTAATTGTTGCTTTTTTTCCCGCAACTTTTTCGGCTTCAAAAAGCCTGACCTGAAAAAGTCGTGGCTTAATAAATTGGCCCCATAAGAAGTAATCCATGTACTGTATGAGTAGTTTTACCAACAAATCAGAAATTTTAGAATGCAAATATGCTTCTAAAATATACACAGGTATGGGATCTCTTTTCCATGTAGTACAGACATTTATGCAGTAACACAAATGTGCACCAATACTCTACGTTGTGATGATACATGTTTTTGTGTTTGAACTTAAACTTCACCTCTTTTCTTTCAATTTTAGTTCCTTGGTTGGATACTGATTGCTGTAATTGCCTCTGCTGCCTTTCTGCTCAATTGCTTGCATCATTGCTGTTCCCCTTTACGCTACCATCAAGAAGCTTATTGGAAACACTACCGTTATGCTGAAAAAGATCTGTTCAATCGTACTGCTGAGGTCCATGTGAAAGTCCTTGCTGCCAATAATGTTAAACAGTTTTTTGGTTTTGTGGCTTTGGACAAAGATGAAAAGGAAGTAGTCAGCCAGTAGCCAGTGGACGAGGCCCAGACAAGCCCTGAGTGGCAGGAGATCACTGGAGTGTACCTTTATCGGGAGAACAAGGGCTTCCCATTGTATAGTCGTCTCCACAAATGGGCCAAAAAAGTCATAGGAAATGGCACGGATCCAAACGGTCGAGAAATGGCCCTGCTTGCTGTATGAGAAACTGAGACCAGGAGAATGAGGGGAGGGAGACCTGGTGATTGTTATTGAATGACATATCTCACATCATGTGTTAATGTATAAAGGAACAATGATGTGTCACTATCTCTACAGGACACCATCCGTCCAGCTTTGAACTTTATATCAGTGGTGCCTCCCATGAATATCACTTCCTAGAAGCTTTTGAAAGGTTGAATGTTCATAACGTGCCTACAGTGCACCCCATTGTTTCACCATCATCTGTGTACTCATCAAATGCTTTAACGTTTGGGGTACCAGCATTCTCACAGTGCCTTGGCTACCAACCAATGATAAGTACTGAGTGCATCAAGGGAACATAAACCCATATATTATGCGATAGAGCAGCAGTCTCCAGCATGTTGGTGAGGGGACTTGAATTTAGCAGTGGGTTAAAGGTGCAATAGAAAGGCAAAGAAATGATACATTCCTCCAAAACTTTTCAATTTAGGTCACGAATTACATAGATGGTATAACCATTTCATTCTATTTATACTCATTCACATTCTTGCTATGATCACTCATTTCTGAACACATATATAATCATGTAAACTTCTACCTATAAAGAGCAATGGGGTTGTTCATAATTCCTTAATAAGGAGAGCAGTGTAGCAGATGGGAGTGAAGTATCTGGCTCACTTTTACTCTTGTCATGCTGTGCCAGATGCTTCACTGCTGCTTCCTGCCCGAAGAATAAACTGTGTGTAAATGTAGGTGGAGACATAAATATATTTACTTACCAGTCAGTTGAAATCTGTTGAAACTTCATCTGCAGCAAAGGACCCCACTCTCCTTAAACTACATTCCACTGAACTCTTATTGAAAATCTGTTTTGAAATGTCTTGGAATAATGGAATGCTAACTTTTATACTAAAGTAGAATAATTCTTAGTCATCGTCTGTCTAATATTATATGTGGTACAGCCAATTAAGCTGCCCTTGCTTCCGTTAAGTACATGGAATCCGTTCCGCTGCTGGAAGAGCAGATAGATGCTCTGGAACATTTCAGATTTTTACCTTTCTGGACCAGATTAGCATCAGAGGTCAATGGACCCACCAGGGATTTAGAAACTTGTCCTTTTAATTTTTTTTATCTTTTTTATGCTTGTATCTCAGGAATTATTTTATACATGTTGCATTGTGTGTAATTGTGTTTTTAGAGATTAAATCTAAAGATTTTTCAAGCATGAATTGTAACTTGTCATTTTATATGTACAGCCCCCCCATTCTCTGCCAAAGAGCCTTCTTGTACCAATGTGTGTGCGTAAATATATATAATTAGATAGATTAGTTGGTACAGTAAGTTTACAATACAAAATACAGCATTTCAGCAATTATCTTTTTTAGAGTCCCAATAGTCTTAGATGATAGAGTCCCAATAGTCTGAAACATATTTATAACCACACTCAGAATCACACAGAGAATACAAAGAGACGGCATTCCATCAAAGAACCTAATGATTATAGATGAATAGCGGATGTACTCTTTAACCACACTACACCAGAGATCTTTGTTTATGATCCACAGGTTGGTTCCCATTAAGTACCTCCTCCTCCTCCAAGGCTTTAGCAGGTACATGCACATGAAGTATCCTTTATCGTAGGGTTTAAAAATTAGTGGTAAGCCCAATTTTCCATGTGACACAATACATACACTCATTTTTATTCCTTAGTAAAGGTTGGGCACGAGAGTTGGACAGGGGGCTCCGGGCCTGCAGCCTCAGGGGCTCCCAACAATATCACTTGGGCCCCCAGCTGTAAACTCCTTTGTGTTGAGACCTCCTGCACCCCACACCTCCCAACACATTGATTGCATTTTTTGTATGGTAAAAACACAGAAATATATGTTTACCCCCCCCATTCTACTGAATCTAAAATGGGTACCCATGCCTTTCTGCTCCAAACTACTGAGTCGCATCATATCGCCCATGTATCATTACATACCAAGAAAAGGCACCCTAAATATGATTGCCAGGGGTCCTCCAAATAGTTTGATGCCCATTGTGCATAGGATTACCAAAGTATCTGGCATTTAGAGGCCCCAAAATAAAGTTAGCGCATACAAATAGTCCTGTGGGTAACTTCAGCTAATGAAAAATCAACACCAAAACCAGCCTATTGGGTTTATTTAATGTTTATATGATTTTCTAGTAGACTTAAGGTATGAAGATGCAAATTACGGAATGATCTGTTATGTGGAATACACCAGTTTATTACTATTATTACAGAGAAAAAAGAAATTATTTTTTTTATTTTTTAAATTTGGATTATTTGGATAAAATGGAATACAGCCTTTTCGTAATTTGGAGCGTTCTGGATAATGGGTTTCTGGATAATAGATTTTATACCTGTATTTACAATTTTAGCGACTTGGTGAAGTGAAATCCCTATAGTAAAAATGTACTCCCTGATCTCTCCTGTTTAGTTTATTAGCAGCTATATCTGGCTCATTATTTTGGGAGGAGATCAGGGCCTACCTTGGTGTACACAAGATATTAGGGTGGGCTTCACGCTCTACCAGAAATCTGAGCTGCTGGGTGTGTCTAGTTTATTTACATGAAGGAATATGTTAATATGTATCCATCCCATCTGCTTTAGTCTGAAACTGCCTTTCTGTCTTTTCTGGACTGTAATGGACATTTGTCTCTTACACTGAATATGTCTATATATATGTATATAAGCACTGAGGCCTCGCCTGCCACCCAGCATTTGTGTTTTTTAAGTTATTTACTTTTTTCTTCAGCAGCTTTCAAACTTGCAATTTCAGCAGTCTGGTTGCTAGGGCCTAGCTTGCCCTAAAAACCATGAATTGATTTGAGTAAGAGAGTGGAATATGTACAGTATAGGAGAGGGCCTGAATAGAAATGTGAATAATAAAAAGTAGCAATAACAATCAGTGTCGGACTGGACCGGGAAAAAACCCGGTGGGCCCCGGGCTCTTGTGGGCCCCGCCGGCCCAGATCCGCTTCTTAGTTTAGCTGCGCGACCCCACTTTGTCGGGGGTCGCGGTAGAATAGAGGATCTGCGCATGCACACAAAGGTATTGCTGCGCGCGTGCGCACAAGCGCGGTGCCGCGCACATGCGCACTGCTCCGGTGAAGCATGTCGGAGCGGCAGCGGGGCCCTGGGGCAATAGCCCCGGTGGGCCCGAAGCCCCCCAGTCCGACCCTGATAACAATAAGGGGCATATTTATCAAGGGTCGAATTTCGAATAGAAAAAACTTCGAAATTCGAATTCAAAAACACAAACCGAAATTAAATCAAAGTTTTTTTGGGGGTCGAATAGGTCCGTTTTCGATCAAATTGGTCCATATTCGGCCAAATTTCAAAAGAAGGAATAGCGTATTCGAACGAATTTGATTCAAAGTCCACCAATTGACTCCGAGTAGGTTCTAGGAGGTCCCCCATAGGCTAAAACAGCAATTCCGCAGGTTTTAGATGGCGAATGGTCGAAGTGGAATTTTTAAAGAGACAGTATATTACAAATTTCAAATTTTTGATTTTTTTTGCAAATTTAAATCAAATTTGGAGTATTGCATAGTCGAAGTACACAAAAAATAGCTCGAAATTAGAATTTTTTCAATTCAAAAATCCACCTTGACCTTTGATAAATCTGCCATCAAATGTGTAGCCTTACAGAGCATTTGTTTTTAGATGGGGGTCAGTTACCCCCGTTTTAAACAGGAAAGAATCTGAAGAAGAAGGCAAATAATTAAAAACTATAAAAAGGAAAAAATCAAGGCCAATTGAAAAGTTGCTTAGATTATCCCATTCTATAGGATACTAAAAGTTAACTCAAAGGTGAACCACCTCTTTAATGAGGATGAACCTGGCATAATAAAGGGGACACAAACATATTCCTTTTAAAAATAACACTACAATTTCAACTCCTAGATTTCTTAGGAAGGCACCTCAAGCTTAATTTTTCATGCAAAGAGATTATGCCATGAGAATTATATCAGTAGTATATCATCTCACTATTATGTGGGGGTTAGTTTAGTTTACATACAAGTTATTGTCTTCTTTTTATTCATTCATTTAAAAAATGTTGAATTATTGGCTTAAAATGGACTCTCTGGACGACGGCATTGCTGTTATTGAGAGCTCCACTGGGGCAGGGCCTTATGGGAAAAATAAAAATCTTTGCTGGTAGGCCTGTCTGACCCTGCAGGTATGTTCCTGGTACAGGTATGAGATCTGTTATCTGGAAACCTGTTATCCAGAAAATGCCAAACTACAGAACGGCCTTATCACATTACTAAGAAATACCCTTCCCTTTGTATTCAAAGGGTATAGGATCCTTTATCCAGAACCCCGTTATCCAGAAAGCTCCAAATTATGGCAATAGCCAGGTACAGGTATAGGATCCTTTATCCAGAAAGCTCCAAATTATGGAAAGGAAGTCTCCTGTACACTCCATTTTATTCAAATAATCCAAAATTTAAAACATTATTTCCTTAAAATAAAAATGTAGCTTGTACTTGATCCCAACTAAGATAAAATTAATCCTTATTGGAAACAAAACCAGCCTATTGGGTTTATTTATTGCTTATATGATGTTCTAGGTATGAAGATCTGTTATTTGGAAAATTAATCCTTATTGGAAGAAAAACCAGCCTATTGGGTTTATTTAATGTGTAAATGAGTTTTTTAATAGACTTGAGGTATGAAGGTCCAAATTATGGAAAGATCCGTTATCCAGAAAACCCCAGGTCCCTAGCATTCTAGATTAAAGGTCCCATATTTGTATAAAAAATTCCAAATTTACTTTACCGCCTATTTAGCCAAAAGTAATATACAACTCCGCCCCCAATAACACAGCACTGTGGGCATATGTATATGATTCCACCATTTCTTAAAATTTTATTATTTTAACTTTTTAAATAAAAATGTTCCGTTGCTATTCTCTGAAGACAGATGACATCACAATAAGGATAACACCTTTGTGAGTCATCTGCTCTGTTGCTATTGGCTGAAGACCGATGACATCATAATAAGAATATCATCTTATGCTGTGTAAGCCTCATTTCCATTAAGAGCTGTTTTGGAGAGAGAGAGAGAGAGATTTGTTGTGTGGAGAGAGAGAGATTTGTTGTTTGGAGAGAGAGAGATTTGTTTGGAGAGAGAGAGATTTGTTTGGAGAGAGAGAGATTTGTTGTGTGGAGAGAGAGAGATTTGTTGTGTGGAGAGAGAGAGATTTGTTGTGTGGAGAGAGAGAGAGATTTGTTTTTTTGGAGAGAAAGATTTTTTTTTTTTTGAGAGAGAGAGAGAGATTTGTTTTTGGAGAGAGAGCGATATTTGTTTTTCGGAGAGATTTCAGGTAAGTTTATGTACAATATTATGTCCTATAGTATGACAAGGTACCGCTATATTTAGCCCTTATTCCATGGTTCAGTGTCTGAGTATTAGTATCAGAATTTTGTTTCAATTTGTAAGTAGCCATGGCACGCTATCACTATCACTTAGTGCTCCCTGCTAGATATATCATTATTATTGCACTTCAGCAGTGGATTTCATGAGAAATAAGGACTTTCATGTGTTACAATTGTGAACTATGAAAGAAAAAAGGCAATGCCCTGTCCTATTGCTCTGTATGCCAAGCAGGCTTTTTATAAGGACATCAGGCTTTACTGGAGGGAAAGGGAGTTACTCAGCCTGAGTTCTAGACAAACCTTTAATATAGATGTGCTTCTTATTAGAACAGATCCCTAGATTACAGTCTGTATAGAGATGTGCTGCCCTTCTTACAGTTGTTACCGGCTAAACCAACTGCCTTTAGCAATGGGCCTGAGTGAGAGTGTCAGTTGATAGCAGCATGGATATAGACACTCACACACAAAACACAAAACAAACAAGTCAATAAACATGTACATTTATACCCGGGTGGGAACATAACCAGTGAGGTTTAGGGGTGGGCATGTATTTAGCTGCACCAAACATAAAACATACAATTAACCTCCAGCTTCCTACCCATGATTATGTTCATTTTGGCTGCTCAGCCTATAGAATTATTGTACATTAGTAATGTATGTAATCATTGCTTTTCTGCCCCATTAAAGTTGCAAATACCAGTAAGTTTTTAAAGGGGAACTTTACCTTTACCATAACCTTTAGTATGTTATAGAAATTCTAATTCTAAGTAACTTTTCAGCTGGTCTTCATTTTTTTCCTATAATTTTTGCATTATTTGCCGTCTTCTAACTCTTTCCAGCTCTCAAATGGGGGTCACAGAACCCATCTAAAACAAATGCTTTGTTTGGCTACAAATGTATTGTTAATGCTCCATCTTTCTATTCAGGGCATTTCATATTTAAATTTCAGTCTCTTATTCAAATCAATGCATTGTTGCTAGGGTAATTTGGACCCTAGCAACCAAATTGCTGAAATTGCAACCTGGAGAGCTGCTGAATAAAAAGCAAAAAAACTCAAAAACCACTAACTAATAGAAAATAAAACCAATGGTGACACGACTGTCGGATGCAAATGCCGCAACCTGCGTTTGCATCTGACAGTCGTGTCGGATTACCGTTGCGACACTATCCGACTTTATATCACTTACCTTGTTCCTGGCGCATTCGATTTGACGTGTGCGTTTTGTTGCCCGGAGTCGAATCGCATCAAAGTCGGCCGTGTAGTCCTACCCTAAGACATGGGACCTGAAGACAAAAGGGGCCCAAAGACATGGCTGGGCATTCATCTAAAATATGCAATACTCCATGCTACATCTCACTTACTTTTGATCTTACCCATTCCCACACCTTGTGTCTCAACCCCTTCTCCACCTCTTGTATTAGTTATTGGTTGCTATGTATGTAATTCAAGGTATGTTCAATATATAAACCTATTTATTGTGCAGGTATAGGATCTATTATCCTGAAACCTGTTATCCAGAAAGATTCGAATTATGGGAAGGCCATCTCCCATAGACTACATTTTAATCAAATAAGATTTCCTTTTTCTCAGTACAGGCATGGGATCTATTATCCGGAAAGCCATTATCCCGAAAGTTCCAAATTACAGAAAGGCTGTCTCCCATAGATTCTATTAGAATTAACTAATCCAAATATTTTAGAATGATTTCCTTTTTCTCTGTAATAATAAAACAGTCGCTTGTACTTGATCCCAACTGAGATATAATTAATCCTTATTGGAATCAAAACCAGCCTATTGGGTTTATTTAATGTTTACATGATTTTTTAGTAGATTTAAGGTATGAAGCTCCAAATTACAGAAAGATCCGTTATCCAAAAAAACCCAGGTCCCAAGCATTCTACATAACAGGTCCCATACCTTCAATAATAAAACAGTAACTTGTACTTGATCCCAACTAACATATAATTAATCCTTATTGGAAGCAAAACAAACCTTTTGGGTTTATTTAATGTTTACCCTTATGGGGAAGGTCCCATGCATTCTGGATAACAGGTGCCATACCTGTACATAAATAAGATAATGGTGTAGTACAAGTATGCATTTAATAACTGTCAAATAAAAATTATTTGCTGAAAGTGTTGCCATCATGAAACATTTTATTTCTTTTGTTTTTCTATGTTAGAAAGAGAATGGAGTATCATCTTGAGGAGGAGATTGTGGATTTTGAAGATTTAGGTAATGGACTTTATCAGTTATTTAATGTATTTTTGGAATAATACAATGATATCATTTTAAAAGTCTTAGAAAAATTGGCTTCTCGAAGTAGGGATGCACCAAACCCAGCATCCAGTTTTGGGTTCAACCCTACTTTGCAACATTTGGCTAACCTGTGTATTAGTATGCTCTTTATACAGAGAAGTATCTATAAGTACAGTTTGAGGACTCTTCTTTTTAACTATAAGGCAGATAAGACTAACCGTATCTCTACTTCTCCGTGACAGACCAGGCCCCAGTGATGAGATCTTGGGGGTCTCTGATGGACCTTAGGGACGTAGAGGAGGTAGAAGAAGAACCATCAGAGGTGGAAGAGAAGGACAATGATAAATTAGGTATAATGAAATATATATTTATATATACAAGTATAGGATCTCTTATCCCATAATTTAGATAAACATACTTTCATTCAACTAAAAATTCTTTTCAACTTTTGCTTGACAGATCAAGCCCCAGTAATGAAGTCTTGGGGGTCTCTGATGGACCTTCAGAATGCAGAGGAGGCAGAAGGAATAGAACCATCAGGTAGAAATCATAATATTATCTGCTGAAAAGTGCTTCGTATAGATTTGCATGCAGTGTTGGACTGGCCCACCGGAATACCAGGAAAACTCCCGGTGGGCCCAGGTGTCAGTGGGCCCTTTTGCTGCTAAACATTTGGCCTATTTCATGGTCATTCCATATTTATTTATGAGAAAAAGAGACTTAATAATGGAAGAATTTAATATAGTATGTAGAGACTAGGAGAATAAAGAGGTTGAGTTAGGAGAGAAAGTATAATAGTTTAGAAAGTGGGCCCTCAGCCTAAGGTCTCTGGTGGGCACCTGGCATCCCAGTCCGACATTGTTTGCATGGCTTCATATTCAAGATTTTTTTTCTTCTTGCTGTCTGGCTGATATGCTGTTAGACCTAATGAGAGCTAACACTTCCTTCTATTTTTTTAGCAGCAAAGGACTGGAGACCAAAACTGGATCTCCCAAATTTGAAGGTAGAAGAAGAGGAGAATGATAAAAAATCAGGTATAATTATATCTATATTTATATATACAATTATGGGATCTCTTATCCGGAGTTTTCCCCCCCATAATTTAGATAAACATACTCTACTAAAAATCTTTTCTTCAACTTTTCCTTAACAGATCAAGCCCCAGTGATAAAATCTTGGAGGTCTCAGGGTGGAGAGAAGGCAGAAAGAGAATCATCAGGTAGAAATCATAATATTATTTGCTGAAAAGAGCTTTGTATAGATTTGTATGGCTTCAGTTTCAATACTATTTTTGGCTCTGTGGCTGATATGGTGTCAGATCAAAGGAAAACTAACCCTTCCTTCTCTCTCTTTTTTTTTATCAGCAAAGGACAAGAGACCAGAAATGGATCTCCTAGATTCAAAAGTGGAAGAGAAGGAGAATGATGATAAGCCAGGTATAATTAATAATCTACATTTATATATACAGGTATAGGATCCATTATCCAGAAACCTGTTATCCAGAAAGCTCAGAATTATTGAAAGGATATCTCCCATAGACCGCCTTCTTTCCAAATAATCCATATTTTTAACATTGATTTCCCTTTTCTCTGTAATAATAAAACTGTACCTTGCACTTGATCCAAACTAAGATATATTTAATCCTTATTGGAAGCAAAACCAGCCTGTAGGTTTTTTTTAATGTTCACATGATTTTCTAGTAGAGTTTAGGTATGAAGTTCCAAATTACAGAGAGATCTGTTCTCTGGAAATCCCCAGGTCTGGAGCATTCTGGATAACAGGTCCCATACCTGTACAAGTATATATAAATGTTTCATACAAAGGTATATCTGTTAGACATAAGGAGACCTTACCCTTTCTTTCACTTTTTCTTTTCTAGACCCAGCCTCAGTTAGGAGCTCGGGATCTGTTACTGATCTGATTGTAGAAAAAGAGACGGAAGTTGAGACAGGTCTGAATCATAATTTAATGTATTGTGCTTTGCTCGTCTAATCCTTTAGCATACGATCCAGTTCATTAGGAAAAGGTTATGTGGGTTCATTTGTAGTTTTGGACTATTCAAATGCCATTTATTGGAGTAGTTACATGTATTGGGGCTAGGGTTGCCACCTTTATTAAAAAAATTTACCGGCCAGTGGGGGGCACCAAAAGGGGGCGGTCTGTGATACTAAAAGGGGCGGAGCTACGTGACATGACACTAAAAGGGGGCCGAGCTACGCGGCATCCCGAAAAAGGGGCGGAGCAACATCGCACAGCGCTGGAAAAAAGTTATTTTCGAATTGGTGCCAGGCCAGGGGCTTTTTTTAAAGGGTATTTCAAATTACCGGCAATTGCATTGCCGGTAAATTTGCAATACCGGCCCCGGCCTTGGCAGGTGTTTTACCAGCTAGGCCGGTAAAATACAGGCCGGGTGGCAACTCTAATTGGGGCCTATGCATATCGGGGGTTGTGTCTAAGTTTTGCACCTCCCTGTCTATAGTATAGGGTTTATATTTTTGCCCCCTTGCCCATGGTTCTCTATATATACCATTGATGCTGTATGTATTTATTGTAGGATGGTAGTTTTTGTCATGTGTGTTCAGCTTCTAAACAGCATTGACGTTTTATACATTTCTATCTTCTAGATAACATCGATAAGGAGAAAGCAGATGTCCTTCCAACAAAAGGCAACACTGGTAAGCGTTGGCTATTAATAATTTCATAATTACTATTACTGGGAGGTGCCAAGTTGTTAAGTACTTCTGTGAATTCAATCACCTACCTATTACCCCTGGCTGGCACATCAGCTTTAGTTAATGTTCACTAAGTGCTAGGCCACCATCTTTTTCTTCTTCCCAGGTGTCCCTGGTGTGACTTCTAGTAGGGAGTAGAAAACCCACAGGTCTGTTGAAACACTTTAAGTGTTTATTATGGAGTGCAGTGCAACACTTTTGGGCGTACCCCTTTGTCAAGCATACAGAACAAAAAAAAAATAGCTGCTAATAGCATAAAAAGCCCATAACAGTACCCGTTTATTTTAAACTGAAACCCCAACACGACATTTCCCGCATATATAACATCACATAAATTAGGAGGTATATATAATTAATCTTACCCTGTTTGAGGACAGCAGAAGAATATAATAACTGACCCTGATTAATTTGTTAGTTGGACTTTGCTTATCTGCAAGAAAAAAAATGCATAATAAATCCATTAAAAATGTTTTTACAAGAAACAAGACATATTGTATACTTCGTTCAATCCCTTAGGTTGTCTGGTTTGAATAAGCTCTGCACTCCGTAATAAACACTTAGGGGCAGATTTATCAAGGGTCGAATTTCGAAGTGGAAACTACTTCGAAATGTGACCACCGAATTGGATTACTTCGAATTTTGAAGTCGAAGTTTTTTTTAATCGAATTTGGGCGTTTTAGGGTCGAAGTCAAAACGTTAGATGAAATCCTTTGTATCGAACGATTTCATCGATTGATCGAACAAACGATTTTACTTTGACTTCTAAAAACTTAGCCAAATGTTGGCTATAGGTTCTAGGAGGTCATAGGCTAACATAGCAATTCGGCAGGTTTAAGATGGCGAAGTGTCGAAGTCGAAGAGACAATACTTCGATTATGGAACGGTCGAATATTCGAAGTATTTTCAATTTGAATCGAAGTCGAATTTAGGCCTATTCAATGGTCGAATTACCCAAAAAATAGTTCGAAATTCTACATTTTTAACTTCAAAAATTCACTTCGACCCTTAGTAAATCTGCCCCTTAAAGTGTTTTAACAGATGTGTGCCATTGGGTTTTTTACTGGACTATTGCTAAGAGGTGGGCGAATCTCCACCTGTGTGCGCCAGGCATCTTTGTACCGCCTATCGGGCAGGGTGTGCGAGGTTCAATAGCATTGAAGGAGGTGTTTGCTTTTAAACGTGTGACAAGTAAATTCAACCTGTTTATTGGTTGCTATTACTAGAGTAATATTTGCTTCTTATATCTAGGGATGCACCGAATCAGGATTTGGTTTGGGATTCGGCTAGGATTCAGCCTTTCTCAGCAGGATTCGGATTCGACCAAATCCTTTTGCCCAGCCGAACCGAATCCTAATTTGCATATGCAAATTAAGGGCGGGAGGGAAATGACATGACTTTTTGTCACAAAACAAGGAAGTAAAAAATAATTTTCCCTTTCCACCCCTAATTTGCATATGCAGTTTAGGATTCGGTTCGGTATTCGCCAAATCTTTCTTGAAGGATTCGGGGGTTCGGCCTAATCCAAAATAGTGGATTTGGTGCATCCCCACTGCCTCACACAATAGTCTCACATCCCCTTTCTCTTTGACCCATAAAAAGAATATTAAGAATATCCAGAAGAGTCCAAAGAGTCCCAATTATCCCATTAGCTGCACTTTTACAAATAAAAAAACTACAGATAAATATCACCTTAAAGCGCCACCGGCTGCCCTTCCATCAATTGATTTTGGCCCTATGTTTGTCATTAATTAAAATTGGGCAAATTTGCACCCTGGCATTAACCCATAGCAACCAATCCTTTTTCAACTGGCTGCTAGTGATCTGATTGGTTGTCCTGGGATCCTGGCCAGATAATCTGAATGAGGGTGAAAGAAATACAGATTACGTTGTGTTTATATAAAATAATATTTCTCCTGTTTATCATTATAATATGATCTTTATAATAAATATGTTTTCCCAGTCTTGCAGAACACAACTCGACTGTGGAAGCCCAAGTTACGGCGCCCAACTTTTGTTTTTGGTAAGTGGAATTTCATTGATCTGTCTATAGGGACAATGTCAGTGTAGGCTTGTGGTACCCCAGTGAGCTGTAATGGGAATTGCATTAAAGTTCACTGCCCATGTGCCTATACCATTGACATTATACCCTGTTATATGCTTAGCTTTACAACTATAATTCCAATTTTATCATTATCCCATAATTTTTATCGAAAATATTTCTTTTTATCCAGTCAACAAAAATGTCATGCCAAGTTTGAAAGAAGAGGAGTTAGAGCGCCCAACTGCTGGTAAGTTATACCATTATTATACCTTTCTGTGTAAATAATGATATTAATATTGTATGCCAAGTGTACTGAGCTCTTTACATTAATTATATCTATATTTTCCTACTAGATACCACCAAAGCAGATGATTGGCCTGCCAATGTCACACCAAGGTGGAAAAAATATGAGTTACATCGCCCAACTGCTGGTAAGTTATACCATTATTATACACTTCCATGTACATAATGATATTTATATTGTATGCCAAGTGTACTGAGCTCTTTAAATTAATTATATCTATATTTTCCTACTAGATACCACCAAAGCAGACTATAGGCCTGTGAACAGAAAAAGAAACATGGGTAAGCTTTTAGTTAGTCTTTAGATTTTTTTACTATTTACATTGTTTGTTTTAAGCCTGATTGTAAGGTCAGGGCCTTCTCTTGCCACCTAACAAAGTTGGTGATTTATACAAGTATCATTCTGTAGTTACAAGTATATCCAGTCCTGCAAAAAAGTGCCCCCTCCCCCAATTTACCAGGACCTGAGTGTTGAGGCCTGTAGCCATTCCGTTAAGGCAGAACACAGTGTGCAAAGAGCAAAAATGTCGCAGATTGTGGCATTTTTGTTTGCACACTGCATTCTGCATAGTAAATGACCCCATAATTATAAAATACATCATGTTATATAAGATATTCTGTTAACAATGACACTGACTACTTCATAGCACCACATTGATTGCTATTACTAGATTTGAGGGTTCTGTGTTTAATCCCTAAAACCTTCTGCAGGTAGTCTGTATGTTATCATTTGTTTTTTTGGGGGTTTTGATCCCAAGCATGATTACACTCATTTTAATTAGCTTTTTATCATTGTGACCCTGTGATAGGTCATTGTATTTCTCTAAATAAACATATATATATTTATCTGTCTTCTAGACAACATCAATACAGAAGAAAGAAGCTGCCTGCCTAAAAAGAGAAAGACAGGTAAGCTCTTGGATGTTGATAATTCACAGTTCACATTCTTCAGAGAATTTGAAGACATTTGGAAGCTTGACATTTGAATAGTATTTCAATATGTATAGTTATATATAATATATATCTTTATTTATCTTTTAGGCCACATCAATATGGATGAAAGAGGCGGCATGCCTAAAACAAAGAACGGAAGAGGTGGCATGCCTAAGATTATGGATGACAGAGGCGACGTGCCTAAAAGGAGAAAAATAAGTTAGTTTTTGGCTGTTAATACTTCATAGTTCACTTTCTTTCAAGAATCTAAAAACATTTGAAAGCTCGACGGTTTAATATTATGGACGTTAATGCTCTATGACCCCTCCTATACAAATAACTATTGGAACTGGCGGCATTGGGATTGGAATTATTGACATGCAGCGCTGTAATCCTTGGTTTGACTCTGACTATGTAACTACTACTCTCTGTACAGGGATTATATGCTGTCCCTGCATGAGGTTCAAGACAATAACACAGGGGGTAGATTAACTTGATAAAGCCCTAGAGAGCATATATCTGCAGGGTAAATGGACACGTGCTATATAACGATATATCTGGAAAACACCAGGTCCCAAAGCATTCTGTATTACAAGTCCCATGCCTGTACCAGTTGATGCTATAATGTTCTTGGACACAACTTAAAACAAGCTATATGCAGAAATAACATTTATTCACAATGCATTACTATCTTGTGATTTTTAGCCTTTGAAGATTTCCCCACAAAGTGGAAGAGAGAGAAGCAACATTGTCGGAACCATGGTGAGATATTTTAAGTTTTTCGTTAATGTGAAGCAGAGGAAGTAGTTACAATGAATGTTCTATATTTAGGTCTGTGAAACTTAAATTAGTAAGATATGAGGAACCCCTGATATCTTGAATTTTATATGTAGATAGCAGATATTTAGGGCAATCGTGTTAATGATTGCATTTACTTTACACAATACCAGATTGCTGTATATCCAACACAGTAGGGCAACACCCTTGTTTAGATGAATGGAATGGTTATAAACTTTATTCCTATTTTATCATTATTTTATGATACCGAAACTATAATTTCTTTCTTTTTTCAGCCCCTCGAAATCACACTGGAAGGTGGAAGAAAGACAATGGTACAATGTTTTTTTCTATATCTATTTTAAAGGAATAGAACCTCAAAATGACTATTAATATCCTCATTATTTTTTTATAATACAGCTATGGGATCCGTTATCCAGAAAGCTCCAAATTACGGGAAAGCCATCTCCCATAGACTCCATTTTATACAATTTTTTTTAAATGATTTCCTTTTTCTATGTAATAATAAAATAGTAACTTGTATTTGATCCTATCTAAGATATAATTATTCCTTATTGGGAGCAAAACCAGCCTATTGGGTTTAATTAATGTTTACATGATTTTCTAGTAGACTTAAGGTATGAAGATCTAAATTATAGAAAGATCCATTATCTGGAACACCCCAGGTCCCAAGTATTCTGGATAATAGGTCTCATACCTATACACAAATTTTAATAAGTCACCTGGCACAAATTTTATATTTTATCACTAAGCGCTGATTATAGCTGATAATATAACTCGGCACCATTTATGAGGATATAATTTACATATTCATGCCTCTTATGAATTTTATGAAAATAAATCTCTGAACAGACTAGTTATTAGAATATGTATTATGCCCTAACTGTTATTTTTCGTTTTAGGATTCTTTACTTGGAACAAGCCAAATATTCAAGTCACAATCGAAATGAGTAAGTGTCCTCTATGATATTCAAAGGCACTAAGGGGTTCTGTAATAATAATAATTATATATATATATATATATATATATATATATATATATATATATATATATATATGTGTCAATATATCATATTACCATTTTATATCATATTTTTGGAGAAGAGGAACATTATTCCTTATAATACATATGGGTTTGTGATCTGTTATGTGCAGGTATGAAGGGAGGGTGAACAGAAGACAAGAAGTATGGGGAGATGGGAAGCAGCCATGTAGTTAGTAAATATTATGCCTGAAGTTGTCTGTATTTACTATAAGCAATATACTTTATGTTGCAGGGCCTGAAAGCTCTTACCAGCGAAAATGGAGCCAGCCTAAGGGCAGAACACGATTTCGTCCATATTAAGAACTCATTGATAAAAAGTTGCAGGGCCTAAAAAATCTTACCTGCAAAAATGGAGCCGGCCTAAGAGCAGAAGAAGTTTTCGTCCATATTAAGAAAACATTAATAAAACGTTGCAGGGCCTGAAAGATCTTACCAGCAAAAATGGAGCCAGCCTAAGGGCAGAACACGATTTCGTCCATATTAAGAACTCATTGATAAAAAGTTGCAGGGCCTAAAAGATCTTACCAGCAAAAATGGAGCCGGCATAAGAGCAGAAGACGTTTTCGGCCATATTAAGAAAACATTAAAAAAATTGCAGGGCCTGAAAGATCTTACCAGAAAAAAGGAACAAGCCTAAGAGAAAAAGACAATTTCATCCATATTAAGAACGCACTGATAAAATGCTGCAGGGCCTAAAAGATCTTACCAGCAAAAATGGAGCCGGCCTAAAAGCAGAAGACAATTTCATTCATTTTAAGAAACCATTAATAAAATGTTTTTCAGTTTATTGAAACTGTTCTTTTTAGTTGAGTAGTGGTGTAGGTGTAAGAGACGGGAGTGTGACTGCAGAGGTAGTGGGAACTTTAGTGTGAATGTCAGTAGATCATTATTTCATTGATATAGGAGATATAAACATCTTAGGGTCAGAAGAAAATTCCTAAAATATGAGACAGGTCATGAAGGACAATAGGTTTGAAGTGACAGACATAGAGAAGAAGATGTACTATAAGTTACTGTATATATATGCTCCAACCTGCTAGACATAGGATAAAGGGAGGATATTTTCATCAGAGTGCATATGTTTATTCCCTTGCACCTTCAAATTAACCCCCCCATTCCCTCTCAGTTCAACCATGCACAGGGCATGTGGTGGGAAATTGAGTGTGAAATGCAAGATCCACTTATTATACAGGTATGGGACCTGTTACCCAGAGACCAATAATCCAGAAACTCCACATCAATGTTGGACTGGCCCACCGGGACACCAGGAAAACTCCCGGTGGGCCCAGGTGTCAGTGGGCCCTCTTGCTTATAACCAATTGGCCTTTTTATGGACATTACCTATTTCTATGAGAACAAGGAGTTTACATCTATTGAATAACAGATTATAGTAAATAAAGAAAAGAGACTAGTAGAATAGAGGTTGGTTGAGGAGAGAAAGAATAACAGTACTGAGAGTGGGCCCCTGGTCTGGTTTTTTGGTGGGCCCCTGGTGTCCCAGTCCTACACTGCTCCACATTGTCAGTATGCGTACAAGTGCTCCTTCATGTACCCATGTGCATACCTCCCAGCTGTCTGGTTTTCTGCGGGACAGTCCTGGTCCTGATTTTGACACTTCAGCCCACAGTCCCGGTTTCACACTGAAGTGTCCCGCATTTCTCTTTGATCTCCTGCACTGACGACAGAAAAAGATACAACGTTTCTGAAATTAAATTGAATAAGAGGCTTTGTGCATTGTGATATAATTGTAACTAATAAGATAACCTGCTTAAAGTAGAAGGAAAGGTTAAAACTAAGTAAGCTTTATCAGAAAGGTCAATCTAAATATACCAGTAAACCCCCAAAGTAATGTTGCTCAGAGTCCCCTGTCAAAAGAAACACTGCATTTCTTTCCTTCTATTGTGTACACGTGGGCTACTGTATCAGACTTCCTGCCTTCTGCTTAAACCTCATTGCCCTGGGCAAGAGCATGCTCAGTTTGTTCCTCCCCCCCCTCCCTTCTCTACTGTAATCTGAGCCCAGAGCAGGGAGAGACTCAGGCAGGAAGTGATGTCACACCACATTAATACTGCAGCTCCTATCCTAAACAAACAGAGAGCTTCTAGACCTTTTTACTCAGGTATGGTAAAACATTCCACAGAATAAATATAGCATTCTAGCTTGCACTATTGCAGCTAATCTATTGGTAATAAAATGACTCCGTAGCTTTCCTTCTCCTTTAAAGGGCAATTTCATCTTTATTAGCAAAATTCTAATAACGGAAAAAACCTGATCCTAAAACCATCAGAAATGTGTTCAAACTTTTCTTAACCTGCCAAATTTTGCAATTGGAAAGGTATTTAGGGGTAGGCCATACGATGGTGTGTCCATATAATTCTCTGTGCTGAGCGAGGCTTAACTTTCTGTCCCTCGCTCCATTTTTCAAATGTTGAGAGGTATGCATGTGTCAGGGGTGGGAATAATGAGGTGACTAGCCAGGTGGCCTACGGTGCAGGTGTGGGTGTAAGTAGGTTTATCTGTGGGTCTCATGGTGGGGTTTGAGGGTCTCATTATGAGCACCTTTTACACCTTAAAATTCCTTTTTACCCCCCTTTTTGTTTTTTAATTCCTTCCCACTTCAGATGATGTCACTTCTGGTTTTCAGCAGCAACACTTCTGGTTTGTGGTGGTCAGTGGGTTGGTCTCATCTGGGTAAAAATGCAGGTTTTGGGTCAGGTCCCAGGTTTCAAAATCTGGACTCTACTTTGTGTATCCCAGCCACAATACTACAGGTATGGGATCTGTTATCCCGGAACTCGTTATATAGAAATCTACGAATTATGCAAAGGCCATATCCCATAGACTCCATTTTAATCAAATAATTAATTTTTTTAAAAAAGATTTCCTTTTTCTCTGTAATAATAAAACAGTGCCATGTACTTGATCCAAACTAAGATACAATTAATCCTTACTAGAAGCAAAACAGCCTATTTTAATTATTTAAGTGACTTAAGGGATGGAGATCCAAATGACAGAAAGATCCCTTATCCGGAAAACTCCAAGTCCCAAGCATTCTGGATAACAGGGTAACATATACATAAGTACATATATGGGCATTGGAATATCACAGTAGAATTCCTGATAAAGTGCATTAAACCACATGCATTAAATGTACATGTATCAAATTTCACTCTTTGGACTTCATTATACAGTTGTGCTGAGCAGCTCTCAGTCCTTGCTGCATCTAGGGTTGCCACCTTTTAAAAAATCTTCACCGGCAGGTGGAGGGGGCGGGGTTAAAAGGGCGGGTTGTGACGCTAAAGGGGACGGGTTGTGACACTAAAGGTGGCCGGGCAATGATGCGGTATTGGCTGGGTGGGTCTTGACGTCAAAAGGGCCGGAGCCAATGCGCGTATTTGGCAAGAAGCCCAGGGAAAAAGGTTAGTTTTAAGCAGGCTGGGGGCAGGCCACGGACTTTTTTTTAGGTGTATTGCCAAATTGCCGGTAAATTTGTAATTCCGGCCCCGGCCTTAGCTGGTGTTTTACCACCTAGGCTGCATCCCATTCAGAATTGAGCAAAGTTGCACTTACCGACACAGAGGAACCATGGAACCACCGCTAACCGATACCACCATATTAAAAGTTAACTCAAAGGTGAACCACCCCTTTAAACCAATGATAAAGTGTATGCTGTGAATTGTAGTCCAACACAATCAGAGTAAAGTGCAGTTGCTCAAAGAGTGTTGATGTCCCCTTTAAGTGGCATTTCAGACAGAGCAATTCTGTGCCAATATTTAAACCTAGGTGCCATGTTTTCCCATGACAGTATCCCTTTAAATATCAGTTTCACTTTAAAGGATAACTGTAGTTTATTGGTTTTATGGCATTATTATTAAAATTGCATCGCCCTGTGAATTCTTCACCACGTTTTCTTTATGCTCTGGACAAAACACATAGTCCTACTTCCCATGTAAAATTGTGTGGTGGATCCAGGGAGAAGAGAGTAGGAGCTGCAATTTAAGCATTGTGGTGCTGCTGTGTGCTGGAAAGTAAATGACAATCTGAATAAAACTCTCAAATACAGTTATGGGACCTGTTATCCAAAATGTTCGTGACTTTGGGGTTTTCCGGATAACTAATATTTCTGTAATTTGGATCTGCATAACTTAAGTCTACTAGAAAATCATGTAAACATTAGTTGAGATCAAGTACAAACTACTGTTTTTATTATTACAGAGACAAAGGAAATCATCATTTGGATTATTTGGATAAAATGGAGTCTATGGGAGACTGGAGCTTTTTGGACAAAGGGACCCATACCTGTACAACTCAGATTGGCTGGTGTTTTAAACATGTTTACACATCCCTTTTCACAGCACATTGACACAGTCATGCAAGTTCTGTAACTGGAGAAGGCAAGACTCTTGTATAACAACTGGCAACGTGTTTGGAAATCTTAACGTTTATTTTCCCAAGTTTCTGTATTCGGCGAAGAAAACCATGGTGGGGAAATTGTCATCTGTGAGTCACCATGCGTGGGCGTCCAAGATAAAAATAACATTAAATAAATAGGGGAAAAGGAAGAACCGAGCAAACATCTGGATAAAGCAATGAGATTAAATTGGTCTCTGAACTGCCTGGTTAAGTAAGTCTCTGCGGCATATGATGAAAACCCAGGTTTGAGCGCCATTACATAAATGGATCAGCGGATCTCTCACATATTGTATCCGATGAGTTTCTGGGGAGTTGCCTGTGAGCTGTTATATAGAATTCTACTTATGTCTCACTTGCACTGATAATAGAAATATTGAGTCGCTCCCTGCAATACTGCAGTTGAATGTGAGATGTGAGGGCTCCTTTATTAATGCCAGACGTAAGGGATATACTCATTGTGCAAAACTGTGCCATTAGCATTCACGTTGCCTATGGAACCTTTAGTAGATGAGCCTTATGATATTCTGAGCGGTTATCTTTTTTATGAGATTACTTCACATCACATTCATGATCAATTACATGTAGATACTGTATAGTTTCACTGGTATTGTTACACTTCACATATTTTGTGACAAACGAGGAAAGAGAAAATATTTGCAGCCTACTGAAATGAAAGACAATTTACTGGAAATCCTAAAAAAATAATAACATAGTATGGATATTTATATAAATATAATTTGTATATAGGCATGGACAGCTCACCTGGAATTTTCACCCAGATTTAAACCTTTCTTCCCCACAGTAACAACCCAGTCACCTGATGTCTGTAATTTGCACCTGAACCCTTTGCTTACCCTGCTTTGAAATGCATAGAAGTTGCACCCACAGTCGGAGCATTAAAGAGGCCCCATCACCTTAAGTAATAATTACAAATTAATTTATGTTGCGTCAGTCAAGCAAAGTAAATTAACATATGCACCAGATTGGGAGACCTGATGCCATGTCCATCCACTGGCTACACAATTAGGAGGTGAGGAGGGATGTGACATGTAGGAAGTGCAGAATGGAAAGTAATTGCCTGCCCTGCCTCTATGCCCGAGGCAGAGCAGGTAATATATGATTGATAGCTGAGATACTTAAATACCTTTACAACAGGTACAGATGTTTTTTTAATTGGGAATTTGTGTTTCATTTGCAAAGGCATTTTATTTAATATCTATATATATATATAAGCAAAGATAGGAAGAAGCGGCACTCACAGGGTTTTTCAGCAGGTAAAAAATAGAATCTTTATTGAAGCTCAACCCAATTCTGTGGGTTAGTGGGCTGTCTGGATGTTTGTTTGTTTTCTCTCCTGACGAAGATCCCTGTGGGGAATCGAAACGTTGAGCTTCACTAAAGATTCTATTTTTTACCTGCTGAAAAACCCTGTGAGTGCCGCTTCTTCCTATCTTTGCTTCTATAACATATGAGCAGGCACCCAGGTCCTTATCCATGGAAACGGTGTGCACCTTGGGACTGTATATATATATATATATATATATATATATATATGTTTTTATGAGTGACAGGTCCCCTTTAAGCCTAGTCGAGGGGTGTGTCCTGTGTAAATTGGAGGTGGTGTTAGATTGGATCAGGAGTGTGCTTGGGCATGGGGCAGGCAGGAGGAGACACACAACTAGATCCTAATTGATTTGATCCTAATTGATGTATTGTCTACCTAAGACTCATGACAAACGTATAAGTACTCTGTAACACACAGGCTTATTTGCTTGGCACCAATCAATCAAGCCAATGCATTAATACCTGGACAGGCATTTGGGCATATTGAAAGGGCTATACTGTATAGCTCTACAGGATGAACTGATTCTTGTAGGATTTGGTTATTTTAAAACACTGTAAAAACAATTAAAGGGCAATGAACCAGGCACTCAAAACTGGAAAGGCTTTTACATTTTATCTGTATTGTTGGCTCACTGGTGGCTGATCCCTAAACTAATCCAGCTGTGGTTCTAGATGCTGCTGTTGTGGGCTCCTTAGAAGCCCCATATAGGTTTCCCTATCAATGAACCTCCACCTATTATGTATCTTCATCTTCGATGGCTGCTGCTATACAGGCCTTTTAAAAATGTCAGAAACTGGCCCCAAGAGAGATAACTATGTTGTTTAGGTACCTACAGATTCACTGTGCCTTTTGTATAATTCCCATCAAGGCCTAGTAGAAACAAGCATGGAACTCAACACAGGACCTGCCACAATCCCTCTCTTGGTTCTTGACTATACTATCTATAACTGGGCCCTGTTCCCTAGAGAAAACCAGGATTACATGGCAGAGACAGAGGAGAAGTGGAAGGTCTGTTTTCAGTAAATGATTCCCTCCCTATTCATAAACTGACCTACAGTATTTAGCGAGAGGCTGCCCAGAGAAATTTGACGCCATGTCTTCTTGTATCTGCTTCCTATTGTGAAATACCAAGATGTGAAACTATACCTTACTTCCTTTTTCTTCTTTTTTTCTCTCTTATGTTACTCTGCTTTGCTTAATATGAAAAATGTAAACAAAAAAAAAGAACAAGGAAAGTGTAAAGAACAAGAAAAATATAAGAAGCACTGATCTATGGGCACTTCAGTAGGTTGTCTGGACAGGCCATTCTGTGATCCCTTAGGGCAATAATCACTTGTACTTATGGTTCTTAGTGTGTATGAGTTAGAGGGGCCACAGATTCTTTCCACTAGCAGAACTAGAACTGCTTATTCTATGCCACTATTGCCTTTCAGTTGGCTGTCAATGAGCATTTCTGATTAAAACAGTTCTGCAGCTTTGTCTCTTACTGTGATGTGAGCAGAGAAGAGTCAGGGACATGGGTCACTGCAATGGCCTGATAAAATTAAGACTGAATAGCAGAGCCATTGTTCTGTTCTGGTGGTGTTAAACTTTGGTATTTCACGTTATGCTACACTAGCTTTGTCCTAATTCCAATGACCGATGGAAAATAAAAAAAAGGAGATTAATATGAAAGAAGTCTGGATCCAAACTGTACCTTCTATAATAAAAAGTGTGTGTTCTCTTAAAAAGAAAATGACCCGGGCAGCATATTTCCATAGGGGCAGAGCCTGGGGACAACTATTGCAGATTTCTCATTCACTGTGCCAAGTTCCATGCCAATATTATTTATAAGAGCTCTTACAGCCAATGATCAGGCAAGAATGAGATACACATCAAGGGAGCAAAGCAGTACATTTCCAGATCTTTATGCTATTTGTCCATTATGGGTTTTGTAAAAGTACTACCAGGCTATGGACCATGCACACCACCAGATATACATTAATATGCTTCTTGCTCCAATTTATTCCTACAGTTCACTCCATAGGCACATCATTGACCTGCAGCTCAGATATCCCATATGTACATACAGAAGATAATTTGGGTTGTGAAAAGGTTACAGCACTTCAGAGGCAGCAGTAATTGGAAAATGTAGCCAAGTCAGTGCTATATATAGGGAACAGCTGCTCACTAATTCCACAGATGGAACACGTCAGAACTTCAATTAATAAACGGTCAGATTTCCGGTGCCATCTCAGTAACGCAGCGTTGCATAGAAAAGTCACAAAGGGACAGATCTACTAAATGATCATTGGCGGCTGTTTTTTTGGGAGTTTTGGGAGGGTAATAACAGGGCAGCCTTTTTTTTCACCCCAAGTTGGCGCCATGTTCCTGAGTACCATATAGCAACTGTGCTGCTAGCTCCCCTATGTGTAAGTGTATTTTAATCTATATTGGGCAGGGGTAAAGAAGTTCAATGCTTGTTTCCTAACACAGCGTGTCTGGAACCATACTGGCAGATGGAGCACAGAAGCTGCTCTCTAGCCCCCTCTACTGAAGAAAAGTTGGATGTGAAGCAGCTGATTTCTATTCTTCACACCTGTTTCTAAAGCTCCCTAACTTTGTATCTGTTTGCTCTGCTTACAAATGTGAATTTGGTAATCAGAGAAAAGTCTTTATCTGTTATAAAAATGTAAAAATGATATATAGAATGCTTAGGGTTCTGAGCAATTTCACGTTACTTGTTTGAAGGGTTCACATGGCCTTTTAAGGTTCAGTCTGGTACTATTATTTGGCTGAATCCAAAAAGGACAGGTTCCATAGCTTTTGTACGTGCCTGAAAGGGGCAATGCTTTTGTGTGCCTGATATAAAATGACTGGATGCTGCCAACTGCCATTTACAGTACAGATGTGATATCTGTGCCAGACTGTTTGTTTTAGGGATACATAGAGTCCACTATTTTGGGGTTCAGCTGAATCCTCGTGAAAAGACGGAACCCTTATTTGCATATGCAAATTAGGCCAGGGAAAGGTGAAAGATCCATGTGCTGCAGGAGTGGCTAGAATTTGTTTAGCTCCATGGTTGTGTGGCGTAGTCACTTGATTACAAGGATTGTTTGTCCAGGCACTTTTATTAAGCCAAATCCTAATCCTGCTAAAAAAAAAAAAAAGAAAAAAGACAAAAAAAGCAGAATCCTGGATTTGGTGCATCCCGTTTGTTTTCCCCATCAAATCTCGTAATGTTATCAGATCAGTTTCCCGTGAAATATACGTAAAGCAGATGGGTTTCGGGCAGAAAATACCCTATTCCCTCGACAGCGTGGGCAGTCCACAGTTATCCTGCATGGATACTTGGGTAAAATGCAAACTCTAATCTGGATCTACCCCCTTACACATCCCCCACCACACATTCTCTAGAGGAATTAGAAAAAAAAAAAAAAAAATTCCTGACCTGTTTGATCCGCTATCCACAGATAAACATTACTCCCGACTGGGAGTTCATGGTGTTAGTGTGGTTCCCCAGTTGGAGTAATTTTACAACCCCCAGCAGGGTCAGGTAGCAGGTCTGGGAAAGAGGGAAAAAGGAAAAGCAGGGAGCCAGGTTTAAGTCAGATGGTCTGGCAGGGGCAGGGGTTTGCCCAACTAGACCAGTGCCTGTAGAAGCTACCTCTATTCAACATGTGCTCACACTATAACATGTGGTCACATCAACCAAGCAGGGGCTATACTGTACATATTGGTATGTGTATAGCCAGCTTATGATTTGTGGCTCGTCAGGAACCAAATCATATACAGCAGCAGGTAGGTTGGTGTGCCACTGGCCTAATATCACACAGCAAGGGATAATAGGGAAGAGTTGACAACAAATCAAGATTGGCATTTATTTTAATGTATCAATTCTGCATATGAATATACACACACGCAGAACAACACAACGCAGCATACAAAAAAATCAGTGGAGAAGGATTTAAAATGAAGATCCGTCTCTGAAGGGCAAATGCCCAAGTCTCAGAGTCTGTGTTCCTGGGGCAGCTCTCCCGGCATTCATATAATAACTCTCTATTGCATCCAATCGGTAGGAAACGTATATAAACATTAATCAGAGCAGTCTCTAAGCACAGGGCACTATGTGGCCGCCAGAGAACTCTGAGATTCCACGTATTGCAGCGCTTTCTCTTTCACGGCCTGGACACTCTCGGTGCTTCCATGTTTCTTTTCATACTCCAAGTAGCGCTTGAAAAAGAACTTTATCTTTTTAGCTGCCAAGCTCAGATGAATCACACGCTCAAAAATGTCCCTGTTGGAAGAAATGGCTTATTAATCAGCCTGACAAACAAGTGATGGGTGCCACGGCTTAGAAGCGCTAAAGCAGTGGTCCCCAACCAGTAGCCTGTGAGCAACATGTTGATCACCAACCCCTTGGCTGTTGCGTTCAGTGGCCTCAAAGCAGGTGCTTATTTTTGAATTCCTGGCTTGGAGGCAAGTTTTAATTGCATAACAATCAGTTGTACTACCAAATTGAGCCTTTCATAGGCTGCCAGTCCACATAGGGGCTACCAAATAGCCAATCACAGCCCTTATTTGGCACCCCAGAGACTTTCATGCTTGTGTTACTCCCCAAATCTTTTTAGATCTAAATGTTGCTCACTGGTTAATAAAGGTTGTGGATCCCTGCTCTAAAGAATGCTTTAAAGGGCAAGTGATAACAGGAAATGAAAATGACCTAAATTCATTTATAAATAATCCTCACTTACTCTGCGTGTGTAGGACACAAGAATTGGTGCAGTGAATGATTAGAACGGATAAAGTTTAGAAACTTTTTATAGGGATACATTTTACACACATCGGAAATTAAACCTTACCAATTGTAACAGAGAGCTATACATGGAAGTACTTACCTCACTTCCTTTTGGCTGCCATGTTTCACCATCATGTCAATATAAACAGACCAGAGGTCTGTACGTTTTGGGTAGCTGCTCAGCGTGCTCTCAAACAGGGCTTTGGCCCGCTCAGTGTCTCCCAGCTGAAATTCTAACTGGGCAAACTTGGAAATCACATCAACATCTGCAAGCAGAAAGAGAAAACAGTTTCAGAATCTGCCCTGAACCCTGCAACTTGGACATGGAAGTTGTTTCTTTATACAAAATGGAGACTGACCACACACAGGCACATTGACCCATTCAGCTGCCTATATAATAATTTATAATCCATTCATTGACTCTAGAACCAATAATCAGATCAGTCACTTTGGCTCAGCACATAGGCAGCAAATCAGGCCCAGATCCCCTTGTTTGTAGACCTCAGATCTGACATGTGCATGGCCACCTTAAGACTCAATAAAACTATTTTACAAAAAACTTTACATGTGGGTTCAACAGACCGTACGTTTGCTATACCGTTGCTAGGCACACTGACCACAGTAATGGACCAGGGCTTTTTGTGAATGAATGAGATGAATAGGAGAGGTTGTTGAAACAAAGATAAACAATGAAAATAATCAAATACCATCAGTCAGTGTATACTTTCTGATGACAGAGGTCACAGTTTGAAGGAAGGCAAAACAGAGCAGGACAAGAGCAGAGGACCCCGTTGTCTTAGTTTGAATGAATTTGTGGTTAAAAAGAAAAAAAAAAGAAACAAGGAAAAAGAACCATATTCTTATTACAGATCAGTGAAAGAAGAAAGAATTGCATACAGGTATGGGACCTGGTCCTGAAAGCTTGGCACCTGGGGTTTTCCGGATGAGGGATTCTTTATTTAAACATTAAATAGCCCCAACAGGATTTGTTGCCTTCCGTAAGGATTATAACTTACTTGGGATCAAGTACAAGGTACTGTTTTATAATTACAGAGAAAAAGATATTTTTTTAAAATGTGACTTATTTGCTCATAATGATGTCTATGTGAGATGGCTTTCCCGGGTTGACATTATGGTGAGATGTTTCTGATAAAGCGATGGTGTACACCCCCCCCCGTAATGTTGATACTTTTGGTTATGCAATAAATGGGGTAAGCCCGCCAACGGCATATTTTGAGTGTGTGCAGGTCCATGTATATTTTGCAGTTGCTAAGAGACCAAGCCAGGTCAACGGATAGCCAGCACCATCAGTGAAGTACAACTTCTAAGTACAACTCTGCGTCAGAGAATAAACGCAGCATTTCAAATACTCACGATCTTTCTCCGGAAGGCTCTTGAGCGCACGCTGCAGTAATTTGTGAGTCCCATCTCCTTGGCCTTGCTTTAGAAGGAAAGTTGCAAACTTAATCCATACAGACTTCTCCTGCCGGAAGCGCTTGAGCATTGTGTTGTACAGATCCTCCGCTTGCTGTGAATACAAGACAAGAAATGCTTAAATCCCCAGAACGGCTATATCTTGTAATTATAGACAGACGCCCCTAAGATTAAAAACAAGATGTACGATTTCCTATTGGAAATTGTGCATCATTCAAATGCACTTATGGGAATATAAACAGCATATCTATGCAAAGTATGGCAGTTCCACTCCTATTTTGCATTTCAGGGGGAAGTCATGGGGGCCTCTCACTGGATATACAATCAAATACAGGTGGCAATAGACCACCCTGGGCATAGGCAGATCAAAGTATTTTCTGAATAATCATGTGCTGAAGGAAGACTTACCCTTACATCATCCGATTCACTTAATTGTCCATACCAGCAATATTAAAACTATTGTAAACTACAATTCCCAGCAGTCATGGTAGTATACCCAAGACTGGAGAACTGCAAACTGAGTTCTGGCCTCAGTCGCTGATCTGAATAATACAAGCGTTGCCATCATCCATGATCATCATCCAACAATGTAGGATAGTGGTTAATTACCTTAAACTTCTCAGACTTGATGTAGATGTCGGCCAGCTGCTGGAAGACTTTCAAAGGCTCATTATACTGAACAGCTCGTTCGAAGGCCTTTGTGAGGCTCTCCTCAGTGCCATACATGTTCTCCAAGTTTAGCAGTGCAACCCACACATTGAGCTTTTCCTGTTCCTCTCTAGGGGAAGGAGAACCACATTTGCTTACATCAAAAAAATACCAGTGGATACTACAGTGATTCAAAGTTACATTGTTGTTTGCAGTCACAAAATGAATTTGAAAGATCCCAGATGAATAAAAGGTTCCACTAAGCATATTGGCTTATTGGTTCAGGCCATCACAGAGCTGCTGTATAAGGTTCAAGCCACAGTCCTACCCCTATTCCTCTTGCGACTGTCATCAACTCATGGATGATGGCCCCCATTTTGAGCTTAGCATTGCTAGCTTTTACAACTGCCCCTTGAAATGGGCTGAAATTACATCTGTTAAGTAATCATACATCCAACTACAGCGCAATGTCTCCCCCATGACTACACAGCAGCTTATTCTTTAAAGGCAATGGTGGATGAGACTTGTTGCCCATGGGAATTCTGCTCTACTTGTGGAAACAAATTTCCTGAACATACATTCCCTTTAAAAGGTTGGTTCACCTTTAAGACACAATAAGTTTTAGGAATAAGAACCAGCGGAGCTCACCACTTTTATCGCATCTCCTACAGGTCGCTGCTCTCACGAGACTTCGGCAACTCCACACCACCTCCGAATACAGATACAGCAAAGTCGCTTACGCATTTCATGCCTTAGTAAACTGGCACTGCCTAGCTCTGAGGAAGTGCAGGTTTACAAAGGCATGAAACGTATTACGCATCTTTATATTCAGGCCCTCTCCTATTCATATTCCAGTCTCTTATTTAAATCAGTCCATGGTTGCTAGAGAAATTTGGACCCTAGCTCCCCGATTGCTGAAACTGCAACTTAAGAGCTGCGAAATAAAAAGCTAAAAAACTCACAAATGAAAACCAATAGAAAATTGTCTCAGACTATCACTCTCTACATCATACTTACAGTTAATTTGAAGGTTGTTTTAACTAAGTATGTAATAGAATGGCTATTCAAAGCAACTTTTCACCTGGCCTTCATTATTCTTTTTTTTTTTTTTTTTTTTAGTTTTTACATTTATTTCCAGCTTTCAAATGGGGGAGGGGGGTCTCCAACCCCATATAAAAAACAAATGCTCTGTAAGGCAACAAATTTTTTGTTATTGCTACTTTTTATTACTCATCTTTCTATTCAGGCATCTTATTCACATTCCAGTCTCTTATGCAAATCAGTGCATGGTTGCTAGGAGAATTTGGAACCAAGCAACCAAATTGCTGAAATTGCTAACTGGAGAGCTGCTGAATAAAAAGCTAAATAACTGAAAAACTACAAATAAAAATGGATTGCAAATGGTCTCAGAATATCACTCACTGCATCATACTAAAAGTTAATTTTTAAGGTGATCAACCCCTTTAACTAACATAGGGGTCACTGCATGTAAAACATTTTGTGTGTGTCAATCCAGCTTTAGATCCGCATTGGAACGTGTTTTACTTGATAATGATTTTTTTAAAATAGATTTATAGTTCAATTTTCTTGCAGGATTTTTGGAGTTTCCATTCTCTTTACTGTTCTCCTGCTAGCAGAGCACAATGGCTTGGGGTCAAACTGTGGAGTCATTTGGAATCAAGCAGCCCACAGTTCCTTACCTGAAAGAAATGGTTTTGAGCGCCCGCTCTGCCACAACTCGTGCCTTCTCTATTTCTGTGGCATGAAGGTGAAATGCCATGTACTGGAGCCAAAGGATGGAGCTGTCTGGGGAACTAATGACAAGCCGGTCAAAGTCATCAGCTGACTGAGGCTGCCGACTGGAGTCCAGTAAAGTAGCTTCTTTCTTAGACAGTTCTTTCTCCGCTTCCTTCTTTTCTTTCGCCAGCTCTTTTTTCGTTTTCTTTTTCTGGAAGATCAAAAGGAGATTGAAGCAATGCTTAGAATTTTCTTCACCATTCTCACTTTACTGGATTCGTCCAAGTTAAAGATCCATTGGTTGTCACAGATAACTGAAATGGGCCAGTGTAACACAACAAATAACTGGTCCCTTTTTTCTATTTAACCGACGGTCATAAAATGCAATAATAGTGGCTGAAGCCTTACCTTGGGCTGTTCATCCTCCTCTTCATCGCTGTCCGAGCTGCTCTCATTAGCCCCAGCCAGAGACGTTTTGAGAGTGTTTAGGCTGACATCCCATGAGAACCCAGAGGAAACTTGCAACCTTGAAACAGATGCTTGACTGCTAGTTTGTTCCTGAAGAGAAAAAGAAAACATGTTTTTGTTCCTTGTTAAATGAATAACATTTAACAAGGAAAAAAGAATCTATGGCACTATTTACACCAAACACACACTGTTAGTTCAGCATTGCATTTTAAAAGTATATGCAATGACGCAACTCTTTTTATTAGGGATGCACCGAATACAGGATTCGGTTCGGGATTCGGCCTTTTTCAGCAGGATTCGGATTCGGCCGAATCCTTCTGCCCAGCCGAACCGAATCCTAATTTGCATAAGCAAATTAGGGGCGGGAGGGAATTTGCATGACTTTTTGTCAGAAAACAAGGAAGTAGAAAATGTTTTCCCCTTCCCACCCCTAATTTGCATATGCAAATTAGGGTTCGGATTCGGCCGAATCTTTCACGAAGGATTCGGGGGTTCGACCGAATCCAAAAAAGTGGATTCGGTGCATCCCTACTTTTTATTCTCTCTTTTTCTTACCAAGTTTTCAACTGATTTTCATTTCAATTTATAAACATCAGGAGCAGTGACATTCAGGTTTTTGTCTGCCGCTGACCTTTGCAATTTTCTGCTGGATGGCAGCAGATGAAACAGCTCATGTGCCAATACCCTTAGTGTGTTTTAACGTTGTGGTGGGCAGTGCTCTAACTATTGCAATGTGTGGCCATATATACAAACCTGCAACACATATATCAGTCAACTGGAAATATACGGAGCTGGCAAAATGGTATTTTAAACTGCAAATGACCTCCTAGCAATATAGTCTGGTACAGAAATACATTGGGCTTTAATAAATTACCTCCCCATAAACCTACTGTAGATCACACTGTTAAGCCTCTCTACCACTATGAGGACATATAATAGCTTTCTGGTTAACACAGTTTGATACAAAGCAAGCTTTTTGACATTATTTCTAAGTTTGGTAAATGACATATGTAGTTGTGAATGTAAAAAATGTATTTTCCCCATCAGATCATCTTGATTTTAAGGTTTATTTGCCCTTTAAACGCATAAAGCTCACTCTCGCTCTGTAGTTACAATCATACAGGGATCTGCAGGCTATTACCTGGGACTGCTGCTGTGTTTTCTTTGTTTTATCCTCTGCATCTTCCTCTCTGCAGTAAACTTCAACTCCACTGTCATCATCCTCTATAGATTTGTGAGATTTTTTCTTCTTTAGACCAGTGTCCTGAAAGTGAACAGACCCTTATTTAGTTACAGTGATCATTCATTCCAGGTCTGGACTGGGATTCAAAATTGGCCCTAGCATTTCAAGTACAGAGACACAAACAGCCCCTATAGGCCCAATAAATAGTGTCTGTGTCATCTTTCAACAGCCCCTCTGGCATTTGCCAGAACCCACAGACTACCAGTCCAGGCCTGATGCATTCATTGTAATAGCCACACAACTAGCCATCCCAATAACAGACTGACATATCTGTGTAAATAGTTGGGGCACACTGCCCAATATCCTGTTGCCTGGTTTACCAACAACATGGCCCACTTGTATATGAGAAACGATTCACTTGTAAGTGTATAAAAGGTTTAAGGCCATAAAAAAACACCAGTTAATGCTAATAGACAGCAGATAAGCGAAACAAGTGGTTGTTACTCATAGCTGGTTAGAAAGAAGGTCTTAAGCTGGCCATAAATGTTGAGATTTTTAAAAGATCAGATCCTGATCGTGAGACCACGATCTTCTAATAACGATCGCACGAATTTACCATCAACTTCCGATCAATTTCCCGACAGATGTCGGGCTAAAAATCGTAAGATGTACGATCGTTCGAATACCACTAACTGCATGATAATTTCGAGGGATTGGTCGGACTTCCCTAAAATTGGACGTTCGGCAACAAGAATCGTCGCGTCTTTAGGGAGCTTTAGATACATGTCACTGCTACTAATTTCCCTGTATCATCTAAACCATAGATCAACGGACTGAGTCAAGGAGGCCCAAGAATGAAGCCCAGAAAAAAATCATGTGAACCATTTAACTTGCTTAAAGGACAAGGAGAGTTAAACTAAAGAAGTAGCTAGAAATGTTGAACATTATTGCTTTGTGGTTCTGTACCAGCCCAAGGCAACCACAGCTTTAGCAATAAAGATCTGTGTCTCCAAAAATGCCCCAGTAGCTCCTCATCTTCTTTTCTGCTGATTCACTGCATATGCTCTGTGCTGCTGTCACTTACTGAGCTTAGGGACCCACTCACAATATACAGTACACATAGAATAGCAATGTCACAATATAAGACTGATTAGTAATTAATACAGATAATTTCTACATGGCAGCACAGAAACCAGTGCAATTAGCATCAGAATTTAATAATCGTCCCTGTAGCATCAGCTTATATTACAGGCCAACCTCATTTTCTGCTTGATAATTTACAATGACCCCTAAGTTTAGCTTCTCAACAGCTGCTCAGAGCCCACTGAGCATGTGAGTGTCACAGACACTTTCCAAGATGGTGACCCCCTGTGACAAGTTTGAAGTCCTGGATCATTGCTGCTATTGAGAAGCTAAAACTTTAGGCTGGTGCAATAAGTTCAGTATATCAAACATGACATTTTTAGCCCTATTCATTTTTAGGGTTTAGTTCTCCTTTAATCCCACTGTGCCTTGGGCTGTAAGCTCTATAAATCAGAAGTACTCTATTTAACAAATTATATACCTGTGAGCCCCTTTCTAAATTCTCCCTTTTCCTTTTTGTCGATGTCTTTTTCGCCGCCTTATTTTTCCTTTTGCTGAATCCAGCAGATTCTGGTATGACGTCAGGCTTTCCGGTGTCACTGGGAAGAAGCGAAAGCTCCACGTGTTTCTTATCAGGGTCGATACTGTAAAAGCAAAGGATGGCATATACTTGAGCCACATAATCCAGCATTATGCAAAACAAACAATATCTATATACATACACACGCCTATCTGTTTGACATTATAGTGAGCTGCACCATGGAAATATACACAAATGAATACATACGACAGGACTTTGGCTGTAAGCAGGGTGCCTTCTGGGATATAGTTACTGTATGCAGACGGCTCATAAACAAAATAACTAGTGACGTTCCGGAACTGGATATGTCCCACAATAAAGCTGGATAACCTGGAGGAAAGACAAAATGCTTGAAGTTAATTAAAGTTTATTATTTCCTTCCATTCAATTACAGTTCACAAGCTTTAGTCCCTTGTTTGTGTGGTTCACTTTTTTAAAAAAAAATAAAAATAAAAAATCATTTTTATTGTTTTTAACAAACATGTCAAATACAGAAATAAAAAGAAATTAAAATAAAATTACAAATCAACCATTTGTGGGGGTGGTTCCTTTTTAAGTAAACTTAGTTCGTAATAGAATGGCCAATTCTAAGCAACTTTTCCATTGGTTTTCATTTATTTATTTATTTTATAGTTTTTTAATTATTTGCCTTTTCCCTCGGACTCATTTCCAGCTTTCAAATGGACGTCACTGACCCCATCTAAAAAGCAAATGCTCTGTAAGGCTACAAATGTATCGTTATTGCTAATTTGTATGAATCTTCTTTCTAGCAAGGTCCTCTGCTAATCATATTCCAGTCTCTTTTTTAAATCAATGCATGGTTACTAGGGTAATTTGGACCCAGCAACCAGATTGTTTATAATGCAAATTGAAGAGTTGCTGAATAAAAAGCTAAATAACAATAACCTTAAATAATAAAAAAAATTAAAACCAATTGCAAATTGTTTCAGGACATTAATCTCTACATCATACTAAAACTTAAAGGGATCCGGTCATCAGAAAACATGTTTTTTTTCAAAACACATCAGTTAATAGTGCTGCTCCAGCAGAATTCTGCACTGAAATCCATTTCACAAAAGAGCAAACAGATTTTTTTATATTCAGTTTTGAAATCGGACATGGGGCTAGACATTTTTTTTCAATTTCCCAGCTGCCCCCAGTCATGTGACTTGTACCTGCACTTTAGGAGAAAAATGCTTTCTGTCAGGCTGCTGTTTTTCCTTCTCAATGTAACTGAATGTGTCTCAGTGGGACATGGGTTTTTACTATTGAGTGTTGTTCTTAGATCTACCAGGCAGCGGTTATCTGGTGTTAGGGAGCTGATATCTGGTTACCTTCCCATTGTTCTTTTGCTTGGCTGCTGGGGGGAAAAAGGGAGGGGGTGATATCACTCCAACTTGCAGTACAGCAGTAAAGAGTGATTGAAGTTTATCAGAGCACAAGTCAAATGACTTGGGGCAGCTGGGAAATTGACAATATGTCTAGCCCCATGTCAGATTTCAAAATTGAATATAAAAAAATCTGTTTGCACTTCTGAGAAATGGATTTCAGTGCAGAATTCTGCTGGAGCAGCACTATTAACTGATTCATTTTGAAAAAATGTTTTTTTCCCCCATGACAGTATCCATTTAACTCAAAGATGAACAACCCCTTTAATATAGCAGCATTCAACAACTGGACTGCCAGCTGTCAAAAACATCAAGGAGAGTGAAAAGAAAAGAAGAACAAGGCACCATACCTGAAAAAGACTCCTTTGTTTTCTGTAATGGCACTCACAAAGCCACTAACCAACTGCCCTTCTTCCAGACTATCTATGGAAGCGATATCCTCATCAACTGCACTGCTCTGCGCTTGTTGATTTACCCTATGGGGAAAAAAAAGTACATGTATTTATGGTCAACAGCAGAGGCTATTACATGAACACAAACACCAATACAATGCATTAACAAGTTTGCATAGAAGACAGTTAGAATATTTTATGACCAAAGGGACAGGAACAGGGTATTTATTATTATTTATTATGAACATGTATTTATATAGCGCCAACATATTACGCAGCGCTGTAAAGAAAATGTGTTTATACAACTAAATCACATGAATAACATAGAACACATGGAGTTACATACATCAAAACCAATACAGGGACAAAGGGTCAGGGAGGCCCTGTGCAAAAGAGCTTACAATCTAAAGGGAAGGGAATAAGACAAGGTGTGGGAGTAAAACATTTTGAGAACTTACCTGGACTGCCTGAGAGAAACCTTAACTATCTTTGAATTAGACAGTACAGCACACCTGTATTATAAAAAAAAAAAAGAATATACATATTAAAAGGTTTGTACTGTGATGAGATTACTGTCGCAGACCATTATAAAAGGAAAGCTGCAAGATATTGTGGGAGCAGGTGCCACTTCAATTTGCAATGAGGTTTCCTAACCTGACAAACTTCCCAGGGGTGAATTTTTCCAATGAAGCTTCTGCGTATTTGTCGCATAAGTGAAACATATTGGCGTTTCCAGTCTTTCCAAACGGGAGGGAGAGTGTCAGCCCGGAGCCCTTTACTACCTTAGTCACACACGCCATAGTCACAGCTCCTTCCTCCAATGAATGGATACCTATAAGATGGCAGAGAAAGACAGGGGTCATTCCCAGTAAATCACGAGGCAGAATCAGGCTAAACACAATGCTCCAAAAATTGGTGCAGATTTTACCCTTTGTGCCTTGCATGCATTTCATTGTATGGGAAGCTTTTCAGTTGAAGGAGAGCTAAATCTTAAAAAACATATATGGCTAGACATGCTGTACAGTTTGTTGTATTCAGCAGCCCTATGACTTATGCCTTCAAATTTGTCCACAGCAGATACCAATCTTGGATCTTGTTAGATCATCTTTTCATTTCCAGTGGCCACTTATTGAGCTTTGGGGCTGCTGCTGCTGTTGAAAACATCACTACAATAGCAGAAAGTGATCTTACATCAGACAGATGCTGATGCTTCAAGGCTGATTTTAATTAATTACAACGCAAAATGCACTGCTTTATATGCTGCGGTGCAATATGAATCTGTATATTGTGAGCCGGTCTCTAATCAGAAACAGTAACCACCCCGAGGATGTGCTGTAAATCAGCAACAATAGATGACAAGGAGCTTTGAAGGCAGAGGAGATCCTTACTGATAAAGGGTTGTTGAGGCTTTGGGATGGTACATAATCCCAACACAAAGTCCACAATGTCCAGCCTAATTTTTGGATGGTCTTCATTTTTCCTTTAATAAGTAGGACACATTGCAGAGAAACACCTGCCTACAGGCCTGCCACATCCCTTTCAAGTGACTGGGAAGTTGGGACAGGAGAAGGGCATACTCCACTAGTTTTGTAGCATTTTAGTGATCAAACAACGTCAATCTCAATACTGAAGTATTGTGGGTGATGCTTCATTGTCCTTCAAAATGATGTAGAAGTCAAATAATGAGTAAGGATATCTTATCTTCTGAAACAGAAGAGTGAGGGTTGGTTCACCTTCAAGTTAACTTTTAGGGTCAGGGCACACGCTCAGATTCAGGGAGATTTGTCGCCCAGGGACAAATCTCCTCTTCTTTAGGGCGACTAATCTCCCCCAAACTGCCACCCACCGGCTAGAATGGCACTCGGAGCACTTCATTTTCCAAAGTCGCCCGAAGTTGCCTCGCGATTAACATTATAGCCGGCAGGAGGGGGAGATTAGTTGCCCCGAAGAAGTTTTTGAATGAATTGACTTTTTCGAACTCTTTACAGCTTTACAAATACTCTGTTAAGGCTACAAATGTATTGTTACTTTTTTATTACTCATCTCCTATTCATATTCCAGTCTCTCATTTAAAACAATGCATTGTTGCCAGGTTTATTTGGAGCCTAACTACCTGAACTTGCAAACTGGAGAGCTGCTTAATAAAAATCTAAATAATTAAAAAAACACAAATAAAAAATTAAATAATTACAAAATTATCTCAGAATATCACTCTCTACATCATACGAAAAGTTCATTTAAAGATGAACAACCCCTTTAACATTGTGTATGGTTTTCATTACTTACAGCTAAATTCTAACCCTCTGGAGGGATTCCCAGGTGCAAATCCTGCAGCCAGTACACGTGACTAGTTATGCCACAGTACCGTATATACTCGAGTATAAGCCGTCCCGAGTATAAGCCGAGGTACCTAATTTTACCTCCAAAAACTGGGAAAGTTTATTGACTCGAGTATAAGCCTAGGGTGAGAAATGCAGCAGCTTCTGGTAAGTTTCAATCAAAAAATTGAGGGTTTCTGCTCCCATTGGAGGTGCCAGTGTCTCGTTTTTGGATGCCGGCGACTATTCTTAGACGTCGGTGACCGTTTTTGCGTTAAACCCGAGTATAAGCCGAGGTTGCGTTTTTCAGCATATTTTGGGGGCTGAAAAACTCTGCTTATACTAGAGTATATACGGTATCAATAATTTAACAGTTTGTAAATGCAATTATAACCGACAGCAGTATTTGTTTAGCCCTCTGTTCTATGGTTCGGATTCTTGAATCAATGTAAAAATCTATTCTCCTCCAGATCTGTTAATCAGCTGGCTTCTGCTACATTGTTTGCAAAGTAACATCCAGAAGTGCACAAACTATAACCAGCCAGACAGATAATGCTTTCAATAGCAATCACATTTATACATAGCATTAAAACAAATGAATATGTTTAATGAAATTATATTGGGAAGTTATTTAGAATCATATTTTCTTTGATTGTGGACATCCCCTTTAAAGTGATTAGCTGTAGGAGGAAGCTGCTCCTGGTAACAACAACCACTCAAGATGAAGTATCAGTAAGTTTAAAGTACCTGTTAATGAAAGGCAGAGGTGCTTGTGAACGGCGTCCGGTCCAACAACAGTTGCAGACAAGGCTTGGCCATTCTTGAATAGTTTTTCTGGACGCTTTAAGTTCTATGGAGAACATGAGCACAATTGGTGTTTTTATTCAGACATTGTGAAGTATAAGAAATAAAGAAAAAAACAACAACAAGATTTTTCAAACCTTGGGGGTCTGGGAAAGAAGCAGAAGCTCAATTCTCCCACGGATTTCTGGTGTGATCTCCACCTCTAGATATTTCGTCTCTATGTTAAACTGTACAGGGGAGGCAAGAAATAAAAAGCAAAGGAAATCAGAGTCTCTAAAGGTCTCATCACTGGAATTAATCCACACACCCTGCTTTTTAAAAATCTCTCAAACAGTGCAAGTCATTGTACTCTATGGCCTGAGCAGGCTGTACTTTTGTGTGTATAACCATCACTAACCCCTTGATGTTGCTCCCAGAGACCTCAAAGCAGGTGCTTAATTTTGAATTCCTGTCTTAGGGGAAAGTTTTAGTTGCATAAAAACCAGGTGTACTGCCAAACAGAGTCTTCCGGAGGCTGCCAGTCCACATAGGGGCCAATCACAGCGCATAAATGGCACCACCAATAACTTTTTGCATGCTTGTTATGCTCTCCCACTTTTATTCACATAAGAATGTAGCTCACAGGTAAAAAAAAAAAAAAGGGTTAGGAACCCTGCTTTAGTGCCTGTGACACCTGATCTGGAACATAACGCTTTACAGCATATACAGGTCTACAACTGCTTAAAATCCACCAAAAAAATATATCACTGATCACAGATTGAATTCATAAGAAATGAGCCAAAGCAGCAAACAAACACCAGTGGTTAGCTGTAATCATTTGAAAACCTTCTGGTGCCAGGTCTTTTGTTGGAAGGGTTCATATTACTGCTCCTAACTCATAGCAGGCATGGCCATACCAAACAGGACCATAACTAAAGGAGCAAAATGAGCAGCAACAGTGGAAAATGCATTATATACTCGAGGGGATTACCTTATTTACATAGCATGTAACCTTGTCACCAGGGTTGAAGGTTTTCAGTGCCCTTGGCTTTGGAACATTATCAGTGTTAATTAACCTGCAAAAAAAAAAAAATATCAAGACCAGAGGTTTTTTTAAACATGTTGGATCCGATCAACTTTGTTTTTATATATCTGTACCCTAATTAAGAACTTTGTCATAGTCATCACCCGGCTGTAGTTCAGGGTCGGAAAATCAGTATGGACTCTGGGCCCCACCATGGGCCCCTCTATTCACTGCTTTCAGCTCTCCAGTTTGGGAACCTCTGATCTAGGCTAACCCTGCACACAGTGATTCTAAAGCAGAAAAGGAAGATATACTCACTCTGGGAGAAGGCTCAACTCAGGAACAGAATGTATGAAATCAGGATGTGTGATTGGAAGGTATCTGTCACAAAATAATAAAAGAAAGTGTTGGTTTATGATATTGAAATGAAATAGATTATTGATAAAACAAAACATTTCTCTTCCAAAGGATATCAGAGTCTGATTACACCAACCAAATTTGTAGTAGAAGTGGGGTAAAAACAGCAGCAACAGCCCCTGGCCCCTTACAGGAGTAAAGGTGTATACACTGGGTAAGTGAGGAAGCTACATTGGATACTGTGGATAGTAAGGCAACAACTGTTGCAGCAGGAATCAGATTGCTGAAAATGTCTGTTATAAATACCATACTATTTATTATGCAACAAATGGATTTTATATATTTTATTTCTGTTTGCCTTTGCAAGATATACATTCACAGGACACCTTCAGGCCTTACAAATCTCAAGGGGATCTTCCAAATTAGCAATTGTTTTAACTGCAGACCCATCCACCCCAATTAGGTTTGTTGCATTCAAAACTCACCTTCAGCACAAACCCTTTTTAGAGTGCTTTCCAGACTTCATGCAAGTCCACTTGATAAGGCCTCCTTTTACCCACAACAAATTTCAGGCAAACATTGTTGTGACCCTGCTATAGGTCTAGATTCAGCTCAAATCCTACCCTATTGGCCCCAAGTTTGGAAAACTCAAAGCTCGAAATGTCACTGGTGAAGGCCAAGTTACGGTCTTACTTTTCTCAAAAGGAAAGCCGTTTATCACTTGGGGGCCAAATGTTAGGCACCACCAAGTGAATTTATTTACTTACCTGAAACCCAGGCTGGTGCTCCTATCAGCAGATAACTGCATGGGCCCGGGGTCCAGTGAGCACCACGGAGAACTTCTCTTCCGGCATCTTCTCTCTTCTCACGGCTGCGCATTAGAGTAAAAAGCCGAACTTTAACTAAAAAGTCGACTTTTTCATTCTACTGTGCATGTGTCTGCCCCAGAAAATTTGAAGAAAGAAGAAGCCGGAAGAGAAGCGATCCTTGGTGCTCGCTGGAATAACCCCGGGCCGGTGCAGTTTTATGCTGATAAAAGCACGGGCCCAGGGTTTCAGATAAGTAAATACATTCACTTGGGGTAAAACATTTGGCACCCCAAGTTGTAAACGACTTTCCTACTCCTTTAAGAATAAATTATTCCACTGCCTTGTACTCCCCATTATCAACCTCTTAAGTTCACTCTCTGCTCTAAACTTCACCTCCTATGTATTGCTGAGTGCCCACTCCAAGCACTGGTGCAAGATAGGTAAATGTATACATTGGGGGAAAAAGTTGAGGGGTACAAACAGTTGTAAGAGAAAGACCTATAATTATTATATTATAATTAATATATACATACAAGATTGGTGCAGGAACTGAGAAAACAGAAACATTGCACATGCACCGGAGCAATATGTTTGCAAGTGGATTGGGTGGAAACCATACAGATTTTCTGCAATTTGTTCTGTTTTTTTGTGCCACTTACAGAGTAGACTGGCATTCATATGGCTATATAAGCTACTGTGCTTTTAGCTGTGGCAGATTCAAGGGGCATTCACAGCTTTACAAAACAATGGCCTCTGTTCAATGATAGGGTTGTCCTGCCGTGCCTATGCAATGCAACTGAAGCGCATTTGGGGTGAGGCACAAAGCAGCACAACACACCAAAACAAAACTGGGCACACAAACACCCATGTTGTTTGCCCATAATCAAGGCTCTGCTCCCTTCCGAGGCAGGATGTTTGGTGTTCTACAAAGAAACTTGAAAAAAAATCCCCTGCAAACTACCTGTGGGTCTTCACTTCTCTTCCGCCAATAACTCGACAAGTCACCTCTTGCTTTGGATTGAGTTTGGAGGTTGGGAAACAACCCTGCGGGGTTTCAGCCATTATTTGGGAAACATGGATAAAGCCAAACACGTTATCATTTATGGAGACGGTCACTTGTGTGGGCTTTATACTTTTCACTGTTCCAGTTACTAGCTCTCCAATTTTCAAACCATGTGAAATTGCACCACGGACCCTCATAGCTGACTGCGTTGTTCGGCCGAGGTTCTTGCTGGTCTTTGAGGCAGCTTTATTGTGCACTGCTAGCAAAAGGCCGTGTTCATTCACAGTTGTTGTTTTTAGAATTACGGAGATGGTCTCTCCCACCTTCAGCTTTTCAGACTCAAAACGGAAAGTGTCATTAAGGTGAGAAGACACGGGAACCGCAATTAGATGAGCAGAGTCTGCCAAGGACACAACAGCAAATTCTTCTGCCACGTGCTGCACATCCGCTGAGTGGGATGAATTCATCTTCGGCTGCAGAGAATTTACACAAAAGAAAGCTTTTATATTTAGAATTGAACCATTATTATGAAGGGTACGTAGTCACTCACTCGCATTTGTGTGGTTGCTGTATGATGATTTACAACGAGTTTCACTGCTACGTGGCTACATCAGTCTGGCAACCCATAACAACCAATACATTCCCAGTCTAGCAACCCATACATTCCCAGTCTAGCAACCCATGACACCAAATACATTCCCAGTCTAGCAACCCATGACAACAAATACATTCCCAGTCTAGCAACCCATGACAACCAATACATTCCCAGTCTAGCAACCCATAACAACCAATACATTCCCAGTCTAGCAACCCATAACAACCAATACATTCCCAGTCTAGCAACCCATAACAACCAATACATTCCCAGTCTAGCAACCCATAACAACCAATACATTCCCAGTTTATCAATCCATAACAACCAATGGATTCCCAGTCTAGCAACCCATAACAACCAATATATTCCCAGTCTGGCAATTGATAACAACAAATACATTCCCAGTCTAGCAACCAATACATTCCCAGTCTGGCAACCCATGACAACAAATACATTCCCAGTCTAGCAACCCATAACAACCAATACATACCCAGTCTAGCAACCTATAACAACCAATACATTCCCAGTTTAGCAACCCATAACAACCAATACATTCCCAGTTTAGCAATCCATAACAACCAATACATTCCTAGTCTGGCAATCCATAACAACCTATACATACCCAGTCTCTATTGGCCCAGAACAATGTTACATACCCAGTCTAGCAACCCATAACAACCAATACATTCCCAGTCTGGCAACCAATAACAACCTATACAATCCCGGTCTAGCGACCTATTACCATTGGTTACATTCCCAGTCTACTGCCCTCTGATATACATGAAATAAGCTGTGGGTCACTGCATGGGTTCATTTTGCGGACCTGCAATGTTTCCCATGCACATCAAAGGGAAACAACTCAAAGAAAGTGGTGGGAACATTGATCACCACCACGAGGAACAAAGAACAAGACCCTCATTGTGCCATTGCCTTTAAAAAAAAAAAAAAACCATGCCACTGGTTATTGTTGAAACAAACCCTGTTGTTACATCATTACAGTTCCCAGCATGCCCTATCACAAAATAAAACACCAAACCAAACACACTTACCACATTCTGTTTCTTTTTCAACAGCGTTTGATTTAGAGATACATGAACATGCAACGTCAGCATATCAACATGTAAAACCACAGCTTTGACTTTCTGTCCAGCAACCAGTGCTTTATCTGCAACAAAGACAACATGTATAATTTGTAAGGTTCAAGGTTAATAAAAATATAGAAACCATCCAAAATAACATTTCCTCCATTAGGCAAGTATTTCTAAGGACTGGTCATTACAAAATGGCTGCATTACGAATACTTTTGCTTGTATACAACTATGGGATGTGCCGATGAACCAGACTTTACTGCTGTATCTGGTGGACAAAGCAGAATATTAATTGCAGTGTAGTTGTGTGCACCAGATGATTCATGTTTATACTCTCTAAAACCCATGCTCCCAGCTCTGTTTTCATTATCATTCCTTTAGAACCACAGGTATTTGCCCCCTTCCCAGTCCTGTCTTTCCCCATACTTCAACCTTCTCTCCCAACCCAAGCTGTGCCCCAGCATCATCATTTCTCCCTAGCGTGGCCCTTCAACCCACAAGGAATATGTCAAAATTATTTGTTTTAAATAACACATACTAAAGGAGAAAAAAATGACAGTATTTGTTCCATCTAGAAAGAAAGTCAGGGATGGGAGATGTTTTGACTTAATTACACTGTACTTGGTATTGGAGAATATTCTAGATGTGCTCCTAGTAATAATAAGATTGTGACTTCTATATACAGCAAATTCTGAGGAACACAATACACTTCTGTAGATTTGTTTTTATACATACAAGTGGAAGCAAACATTTTATGTCACCTGGGGAGTTTCACAGCACAATGGAAAATCTCCTCTCCCATGGGTGATGAAGGGCCCAACTATACCTGCCCCTTCACATTAGCTGGAATCAATGCATGTAAAATGCATGACATATAGTGATCATGGGTAATTGCCCAAAAATGTAATGTATTTTAGACACGTCAGCTGTGTATAAATCTGCAGTGGGAAAACAGGACCACAAATATTTGCATGAATGGTCTATAAAAGCATTTCTATATGCCGATCTCTGCTTTTCTGTTCCTCAACGCAGAAAGCTTTAACCCAGTTATATGTACATGCAATACATTACAGCTAGAGATTAGTCTGAGCAATGTGTATTCGTAGCAATGCTACCATCGTTATAAAATAAAGTCTAGGTTTCTACCTCCAATGTGATACTGGGTGGCTGATACAGTCTGAGCCCCAGTAATGCTGCCAGCGCTGAACTGGACGGGACCATTCTCCTCTGCATTCTCAACAACCAAAGTGAGCTTTTGTCCTGTGATCAGTGTGTAAATACTTAGCTCGTCCTCTGGATCTCCTAAAATCATAACCAACGATATATGGGGGAAAAAATAGTAATTCATTTTTCTTTTTTAAAAAAAAAATGGCACTTGCAACATACAATTCACAGCTTTGCACAAGGTAAAGTAACCCATAGCAACCATACATTTAGCGAGTCTCTAGAACTGGTTGAAACGTTTATTACATTTCCATCATTATTCCTGTTTCTTAACATTAGGTATCCAGATGTTCCAGAATCAATGTAGATGGGTCCAGCAAATCCGCTGACCCTGGGTTAAGAAACCAGGGCCACCAACTGCCCAACCCTGTTTAACATCTACATTTTCCAGTCAAGCAGCCCCATTATCCAATGCCCTGTTCTTCAGTATAAAGCAGCCCTACCTTTCCTAGCAAGCAGCCCCTTCATGAGCTGCAGTTCACTGAAACACTGGCTCAGAAGGAACAGGCCTTCAATGGAACAATCATCGGGAGCACACTCAGACATCTTCAGAGTCAGCAGGAACCGCTTCTTCTCTTCGTCCATCTTGATTACAGTGGCAACCACAGTGTTGCCCTCAACAAAGTGGTCCCTGATGTTGGTCACAAACTTGTCAGATATTTCCTATTCAAAAAAAAAAAAAGTTTACTAAACTTAAAGGTGAAGCAAGTGACTTTTTAAATTATTTTCAATGCTGTACAACAAGTGCACTGATCATCTACACATTCACAGTTGGCAAAAAGCAGAATTTATACACAAAAATGATCAATGGGGACCTATTGTGCATATTGGCAGAACAGTGAGCATTACCTTGTAAGTCTGCTGAAGAGATGCCAAGGGCATTGCTGCTTGCACTCAATAGATATACAGTCGAGCAAAAGTCACACCGATGAGGGCTGATTAGTCGCCTGGCGACAAATCTCCTCTTCTTCGGGGCGACTAATCTCCCTGAACCGCCTCCCGACGACTAGAATATAAATCGCCGGAGGGATGGCTCTCGGTGCGCTTTGTTTTCCTAAGTCGCCGGAAGTTGCTGGAAACTTCGGAAAATGAATCGCTCTGAGTACCATCCTGCCAGTGATTTACATTCTAGCCAGTGGTTCAGGGAGATTAGTTGCCCAGAAGAAGAGGAGATTTGTCGCCGGGCGACTAATCTCCCGGAATCTGAGCGTGTGCCCTGACCCTTAGGGTGAAAACACACAGAGCTACTAGTAGCAGCTACTTGTCACAGTTACAGAATAGACAATAGTGCTAGTTGGCTTTGCGAAGATAACAGGATTTTTTGATACTCACCGTTAAATCCTTTTCTCTGTAGTAGATAGGGGGACACAGGGAACAGCTGGGGTTAAGCTCCATCCTCCGGAGGCAGGACACTTGAATAATTGATTAAAGGGGCGTGACCTAGGGTCTGGCTTAACCCGATGCTACGCCAACCTAATCAGTTTGTACCAAAGAGACTGCTAGCATAAGAAAAAGACAAAACTGAATAAGCAGAACGGTAACTCAGGGAGTATTCCCTTATGGACCAACGTGGTCAACATCTCGCCGCGGGGCGGGAAGCCCTGTGTCCCCCTATCGACTACAGAGAAAAGGATTTAACGGTGAGTATCAAAAAATCCTGTTTTCTCTGTCGTCTCAGGGGGACACAGGGAACAGCTGGGGACTTAACAAAGCAGCCCCGAGAACAGCAGGGTGGGAGCGGAAGAGATCGGTACACATTATTGTACCACAGAATGTAACACCTTACGGCCAAACGAGGCCTCAGAGGAAGAAAAGGTGTCAAGTCTGTAGAATTTTGTAAATGTGTGCACAGAAGACCAGGTGGCCGCTCTGCAGATCTGATCCAGGGAGGCCGAGTTGCGCCATGCCCAGGAAGCTCCCATAGCTCTGGTGGAATGAGCACGCACTCCTTCAGGAGGAGATCTTCCTTTAGAGACATAAGCTAGACGGATGAGTTCCTTCAGCCAGCGTGCAATGGAAGTCTTAGAGGCCGCCATGCCTCTGTGGGATCCTTCGGGAATCACAAACAACCGCTGGGAACGTCGAAAGGTCTTCGATTTCTCTACATACCAGTGTCGTTCCTTAGTGTTAGCCGGATCCGGGCAAAGGGAAGGTACGATAATTTCCTGGTTGATGTGGAACGAAGACACAACCTTGGGTAGGAATGAAGGAACAGTGCGCAGAACTGCCTTATCCTTTTGGAAAACCAGGTAAGCAGGATCACAGGAGAGAGCACTGAGTTCGGATACTCGGATACTCGGCGTGCCGACGAAATCGCCACTAGGAACACCACCTTCCAGGTAAGTAGCTTGTCAGAGATAGTACCCATGGGTTCGAAGGGAGGATCCAGTAAAGCTGCAAGGACAAGGTTGAGATCCCAACCTGGGATCGGAGGGCGGAACGGTGGAGCCACATGGGCAACACCTTGCAGAAAGGTATGAACGGTATCTTCGAGGGCCAGTCGAGAATGGAAGAGGGCTGAGAGCGCCGATACTTGTACCTTCAGTGAGCTAAGCTTGAGGCCCAGTTGAAAGCCTTGTTGTAGAAAGGACAAGATTCTTGGTATGTCGTAATCCAGAAAAGGGAACCCGGCCTCTCGGCACCAACTCCAGTAGCTGCGCCATACCCTATGGTAGGCTTTGGACGAGGTAGGTTTGCGAGATTTCAGCATTGTGGTAATGACCTCTTCGGATATGCCTCGTCTCCGCCAATTGTCCGCTTCAATAGCCAGGCCGTCAAAGCGAAGAGGCCCGGATTGTGGTGTGCTATGGGCCCCTGGAGAAGGAGATCGTCCCTGGCTGGTAGTCGCACTGGTGGAGACACCGACATCTCTTGAAGATCGGAGAACCATGTTCTTCTGGGCCAATAGGGGGCTATTACAATGACCCTGATGTTCGACCGTCGTATCTTTTTGAGAACCCTGGGTAACATGGGCAGAGGAGGGAAGACGTAGGCTAGGTCGAAGTGCCAACTTTGAGTCATGGCATCCACTCCTGCTGCTAACGGATCCCGGGTGCGAGCGAAGAACGATTGTACTTTGCGGTTGTTTCTGGAGGCCATCAGGTCTATCTGGGGAAGGCCCCACTGACTGACTAGGTGGGAGAACACCTCTGGGTGAAGCTCCCATTCTTCTGGGTCTAGTTGGTTTCGACTGAGGAAATCTGCTTTCGTGTTGTTCACCCCTGGAATGTGGATGGCTGATAGCCGTACTGAGTTCAGTTCTGCCCAGCTTAGAATCTGCTGGGCCTCCGCTAGAGCTGCCTTGCTGCGGGTTCCTCCTTGTCTGTTTATGTAGGCGACCGTGGTGGAGTTGTCGGTCTGAACTCTCACTGATCGTGTCTGCAATTGCTGTGTCCAGTGCTGGAGAGACAGTCGGACTGCCCGAAGTTCTAGGATATTTATTGGGAGAAGTGTTTCGGGAGCGGACCATAGTCCTTGTACGGATAGGTTGTCCCATGTCGCCCCCCAGCCCAGAAGACTGGCGTCGGTGGTTATCACTGTCCAATCCGGAATTGCCCAGGATTGGCCCGTAGACAGACTGTCCTGTTGTAGCCACCACAGGAGGGAGTCCCTTGTCGACTGTAGAAGATTGATCCTCTGAGAGAGTTGACCTCCCTTCCAGCGGGACAGAATGTTGGCTTGGAGAGGTCTCAGATGAATCTGGGCGAATGGTACCGCCTCCATGGATGAGACCATTGATCCCAATACTTTCATGGCCAGATGAACTGTGGGAAACTGGAGGGAAGCTAGATGGTGAATTTGATCTCTCAACTTTCTCTGTTTGTCCAGTGGAAGAGTAACCCGCTGGGAAAGGGTGTTGAACTCCAACCCCAGAAATGTCATCTGGTAGCTGGGAATGAGATTGGACTTGTCCCAGTTTATGGTCCAGCCGAAGTCTTGCAGTAGTAGAATCGCCCTCTGGAGATCTGATTTGCCCTGCTCCCTTGTCCTGGACTTCAAGAGCAGGTCGTCCAGATAGGGAGTCACTGATATCCCTTGAAGGCGCAAGGAGGCTGCAGTCACCGCCATTAATTTGGTGAAGACCCTGGGGGCGGAGGAGAGGCCAAATGGGAGAGCCACAAACTGATAATGGCGATTCTTGAAGGCAAACCTCAGGAAGCGATGATGAGGTGGCCAGATAGGGACGTGGAGGTAGGCGTCCTTGATATCCAGGGACATCATCAGTTGTTCCGGTTCCATTCCTCGGATTACAGACCGTAACGTTTCCATTTTGAAGCGTACAGACCGTATGTGTTTGTTGAGGTACTTTAGATCGAGTACTGGTCTGAAGGAACCGTCTCTTTTGGGAACCAGGAAGAGATTGGAGTAAAACCCGGAGAATTTCTCCTGCGGAGGTACCGGGACAATTACTCCGTTGTGTTCCATCTTGGAAATACAGTCTAGAAAGGCTTGAGCCTTGAGTGGGGCGGATGGGAGCCTGGACATCAGAAATTTGTTGGGGGGAGGGGAAGAGAAGTCCAGATGATACCCTTCCGACACAATCTCGTTGACCCAATTGTCCGAAGAATGTCTTGTCCACACCTCCCGGAATTGAAGCAACCTGCCCCCAAGTGGTTGCCGTGACCCCGGAGGGGGTGACCCGTCAAGCTGAAGTGGACTTGTCTGCTGGAGGCTTGTTATGGAACTTGTTTGGTTTCCACGCTGAACGTCCCTTATCGCCGGTCTTTGTTCGGAAGTTGGAACGGTGTGGGGAATTGCTACGCCTGGTGTAACGACCACTTTGGCCACGAAAATTTTTGCCTCGTCTGTAGGAGGAAGGTGTTTTGGATTTAGGTTGAGGGAGAAAAGAGCTTTTTCCTCCAGTGGCCTGGGAGATGATCTTCTCTAATTCTTCTCCAAAGAGTTTCTGACCCTTGAAAGGCAGTGAAGTAAGGGACTTCTTGGAACTGATATCTGCCGTCCAACTTTTAAGCCAAAGGGTTCTACGGGCTGCTACTGATAGAGCTGAAGTGCGAGCCGTAATCTGGGCAGCATCCAGGGTAGCATCGCACATATATGCAGAGGCTTCAGCGATCGCTTGTGCTGTGGGAAGAAGTTCAGTTCTGGGCACTCCCTCTTGAATGTCCTTGACGAGGGACTCAGCCCATGTCTGTATGGCCCTGGAAACCCATGTAGAAGCCAGGACAGGGCGTAGGGTAGATCCGGCAGATGAGTATAGAGATCGCAAGAAACCCTCCAGCCGTCTATCGGTAGGGTCCTTGAATGCCGCCGCATCAGTGACTGGAAGAGCTGTGGTTCTTGAAAGCCTAGAAACTGGTGCGTCAACCATAGGTGGCATGGACCACTTATCCACCCAGTCCTTGGGAAAGGGATAGGATTTGGAGAATTTTCGGGAAGCCTGAAACTTTCGTTCGGGAGTATTCCATTCATCATTAACTATGGCAATGAGTTGATCGTGAGCCGGAAAAACCGTAGAGGATTTTTGTTGCCTCTTGAATAAGCTGGCCTCTTGAGATTGTTGATCAGGTGAAGGAGTAATTTTTAGTACTTCTAGAACACTCCTGATAATGTTGTCAACGTCATGTTGAGGTTCACGGTGTCTGGACGCTTCATCCTCTTCTCCAGAAGACACGTCAGAGAGCGGAAGTTCCCCTTCAGAGTGGGATGAATCTGCTCCTGCTGAGGAGCAGTCCGAATGAGGAACAAAGGAAGCCTCCCCTTTAGAGGGGTCTGCTCTTTTGCGTTTGCCGCTGGATTTCTGGCCTAACTTGGCTAGAGCCTTTCCCAGGTTGTCTGCAATGGCGGGTAAACTTTGAAGTGAGGCCAATGATTGTGATAGCTGAATAGCCCAAGGAGGCGCCGTTGGAGCTGCGGAAGTGCTTGCGCCCCCATCTAAGGTGATGTCTTCCATATTAGAAATATCAGATTGAGGCCCTGAAGGAGAGGTTCCTGGAATGGAAACAGAACCCTGCCCCCTGGAACAGGATTTGCAGAGAGGCTCGCCCTGACCCCCTGAAGTTTTAGCATTGCATTTGGTGCACATGAAATAAGTGACCGTAGCTGGCGCTGCCACTGCTGGTGCTCTCCCCCCCGGCCTTGGGAATAGCCCCCCTGACTTACCTTCTGCCATTGCAATGTCTATGGTACCTGCTGAATAGGTTTGGCAAGGTACTTGGAACATGCAGAGAAGTGCCACAGCTGTTAGTGTTAAGGCTGAATACTGCTCTATAAGTGGTAGAGAGTATATCCCAGGACTGAAGGACTTGTCCGCCTGTGCCCCTGCTGTAACCCGCAGCGTGTGAGAGAATGCGCTGCTTTTGGCGCGAGTGAATCCAAAATGGCGCCGTGGAACGCATGTGTGCGTTCCAGCTACGGCGCGCAGCGAAAATGGCGGCTATTGCGCAGGGAGAAGGAGCAGGGAGACTCGCGCCGTGCTGAGAGCAACGAGTCCGTCCAGGGCAGCGTGCAGGCAGGGCCAGAGTGCTACGATAAGCAAACAGGCTCCTGGAAGTAGGCCAGTCATGCGTGTTCCCCCTGTTGTAAGTCCCATAGTAAAGACCACGACAGGCATAATGCAAGGCAGAAGGGAGGGGGGGGAGGATTGAGCAGGCAAGTGAGTGTGATAAGAGAATTCTGGTTACTCACATAAGTCATACCGGCCCAGAGACCCTGTATCCTTAGCAGGAGTGGGTATTAATGGATGGTCGTTATAGCCCAAGGGCTAGGAAGAGACCCCGGTATGAGTCCAACGAAGGAGGTCCCCTGTTGAAACAGGTAGCCCTGCTCTTGGGAGACCCCTTGTCTGATGAATTCTTCTTTTAGATATATGAAGAAGTGCATGTCCTACCTCCTAGCAGGACACTTAAAAACTGGTTAGGTTGGCGTAGCATCGGGTTAAGCCAGACCCTAGGTCACGCCCCTTTAATCAATTATTCAAGTGTCCTGCCTCCGGAGGGTGGAGCTTAACCCCAGCTGTTCCCTGTGTCCCCCTGAGACGACAGAGAAACTGTATTTTGGCATTTTTTAGCCACAAAAAATTAGCTGCTACCAATAGCAGCTACTTTTTGTGGCTAAAAACAATACTCTGCCATAAACAATACTGAGAATTGCTTCTGCTAAAACATGCGTAGACTCTTCGCAAAGCCAGTAGCTGCTGCTAGTAGCGCTGTGTCTTCACCCTTGCACAAAAGAAATGTCCAATCTGCAGCACTTCTGGTGCAATATGACAATTCTTTGCTGCACTACATTTCCCAGAATTCAATTAACAGCTATTCACAACAGCAACTTGGGGGCTGGAGGTTCCACTTCCATGACGTTGTTTTGAGGGCACCGATCTCCCAGCATTGCACAGTGAATCCTTTCCCTAATTCCTTTTCTGCTGTCTGCATATGTTCAATGACACCTAGATCAGTCACTCAGTTCTTTCATCTCTTTTTTTCTGCTCTGCAAAACAATATTAGTAAGCCCCACTGGACTGCCCTCCCCCAACTCCTGCAGATGTTTGTCTTCTTTTACAGCTTGCAGAATCTCAATTAAAATAGTTGTTTATCACTCAACAGCCTGACATCCCTCCCTCCCCAGACGCAAACTGCCATTACTTACGGACATGGGCACCAATCCAAACAGGCCGTATGGGAATTCCACAAAGACACCATATGGCATGATACTTTTCACAAAGCCAGTCAGGTGCATCCCTGTCTGCACTTCCGAGATCACTTTTACGCACGATCCTTTCTCAACAGAGGAAATCAGAAGAGATTTCTTTGTTAATATCTGAACCAAACTTGTAAAGGACTAAATCAACAAGAAGTTATGTACTGAAAGAACAAGAGCTTTTTTTTTTTTTTTAAAGGAAAGGATCACCATTAACTTGAAGCATAATGTTTATGGATACAAAATAATCAAAGCTGTATACATAGGATTATGCCCTGGGCATCAAAGAGAAGCAACTGCAAGGAAAAGCAGAAAGGATTGTAGGGCCATACAGTGATGTTATCAGTGTTGCCATGCCTACAGCAAGAATTACAATAGGGGTAGCAGAAGGCACAAGACACACTGAGTGAGCAAGTTTATTCCTAATCTTTGAAAGCAATGTTGGGACCCTAAAAAGATTATTTATGTGAAATTAAAAGAGGTTGTTCACCTTGTAAGGGTCAGGGCACACAGGCGACAAATCTCCTCTTCTTCGGGGCGACTAATCTCCCCCCGAACTGCCTCCCCTGCCTTCCCAACGGCTAAAATGTAAATGGCCGGGGGGGTGGCATTCGGCGCAATTCGTTTTCCGAAGTCACCCGAAGTTTCCTCGTCAGGCAACTTCAGTCGACTTCCTCTGCCTTTGTGCCCTGACCCTAAACAATTTTTCCAGTTGAGTTATTTTCAAATCCTTCACTAGAAATAAAGACTTTTTCGATGGCTTTCCATGTTTTATTTTTGACCGTTTTAGCAGAATTGAAGTCAAAAGTTTGTCAGGGATTCTGCTCAGCAGGGACAAAGATAAGAAATGTATCAACTAATGTATCAGTTTAGAACAGTTACAGAGTCTATGACCCCCCTCCCCCCAGAGCTGATTTAGAAGGACATAAGATCTTGAAAAGTGAAACTTTCCACTTCAGTATTAGAGAAACAGTCACAAATAGAAAGTCATTGGGAAAAAAAGTATATTTCTGGTGAACTATCTGAAACCAACTGAAAAAAAAAATGTTTGAAGGTGAACAACCCCTTTAAATCCATATTTTATTATAGAGAGGTTTCTTCAAATGCATCATTGACATCAGGAAAGACCAGAACCTATTTTCTAAGTAGAAGAATTCCCTCTGACAAAAAGGATACACTGTGGCCCTTGAGGCTACTAAGACACATGGCCCCGGGAATATCGTCCCCTTCTTGCAGTGCATGCCAGAGTAGCTCACAATTTGACACATGGTCTGAGAGGTGCATTTTGGGAATGAAAGCGGGGCTTTCCTCAGGTAGGACGAGAACGTTCACTCCTTTCTCAGTCTTCGATAGGACTCTGGTATCAACCAACTGAAAAATATAGAACAGCAACAACTTCAGATTGGCTGCAAATTGTGTGTGAACGTGGTGCTCTACCACATGGAAACTAGTTTATTCATTTACACTTCACAACAAAGCAGCTGTAAAAGTTTCTAATGCCATAAAGTAAGAGAGAAAAGTACCTTCCCAACATCTAACTTCACCGCCTTTATTTTCTTGAGGAAGCGTTGTTCTTGTTCAGTGTGCCCCTCCTCCGTTATTCTGAAGGACAACAGCAATTGTTGTGTTTGGTGGTTACACTCCAGCACCTGAACCTTAATGACCTGCGTGGAAAGACGTGTTATTAATAAAGTGAGATGTGCCAGAATCTGCCTATAAAACCCTGACTTGCCTTCAGCCTGACCCCTCTCTGCCACTGCCCCAGGCCCCCAAACCCCATGGGGACAGCCTCACAATTTGGGAGCCACTGCTATAGGGTATTGCATAACATTTGGAACAATTGTGTAGAAACTTGGATTCCCTCCCAGGATTTCTAGTGTTCTGCAACAATTGAGAAGGACTCCTCATTATAAATGTGCTTTTTATGGGGTATCTTGTTAGAAAAATGAATATGTAACAAAAGGTATAATCTTATACAAAGAATTGGCTGTTCACCGTTAAATTGGGATGCACCGAATCCACTATTTTGGATTTGGCCGAACCACCGAATTCCTCGGGAGAGATTTGGCTGAATAACGAACCAAATCCTAATTTGCATATGCAAAGTAGGGATGGGGACAACATTTTTTACATCCTTGTTTTTTGCATATGCAAATTCGGTTCGGCCGGGCAGAAGGATTCACCCGAATCCGAATCCTGCTAAAAAAGGCCAAATCCCCGAACCGAATCCTGGATTCGGTGCGTCCCTACCTTTGAATTAACTTTTACTTTTAGTATGACAGTATGACATATTCTGTGACAATTTGCAATTGGTTTTCATTTTTTATTATTTGTGGTTTTTTGGGTTATTTAACTTTTAATTTAGCAGCTCTCCGGTTAGCAATTTGAGCAATATGGTTGCTAGGGTTCAGATTTCCATAGAAACCATGCATTGACTTAAATAAGACATTGGAATATAAATAAAAAGTAACAATAACAATAAATGTGTGACCTAACAGAGCATTTGTTTTTAGATGGGGTCAGGGAACCCAATTTGAAAGCTGGAAAGAGTCGGAAGAAGGAGGAAAATAATTCAAAAAATATAAAAAAATATAATGAAAACCAATTGAATTGGAAAAAAATTGCTTAGAATTGGCCATTCTAAAGCTCCCCATAGACGCGACGATTCTTCTTGCCGAACGACCGATTTTAGGGAAGCCCGACCAATCCTTCAAAATTATCGTGCGGTTAGTGGTATTCGAACGATCGTACATCTTACGATTTTTCGGCCGACATCTGTCGGGAAATTGATCGGCCAGGTCAAAAAATCTTTGTCGGTCCCAGTGCAATCTATATATGTTTGAAGGGCCAAGCAGGAATCTCCCCTTTGTTTTCCTGGTAAATTGGTCTTTTTAGTTGATGGTAAATTTGTACGATCGTACGATCGTTCTGAGAAGATCGTGGTCTCACGATCAGGATCTGATCTATTAAAAATCTCAACATCTATGGCCAGCTTAAGACATACTAAAAGTTAACTTTAAGTTACAAACAACATAAATGAGCATGTATGACAGTACTTGCAGGAAGGAGCATAATCCATTACCTGCCCTCTATAAAAGGCATCTTCCAGCGAGGAAATCTCTTGCAGTGAGCCCAGCTCACGACGTGGAGCTAGGCCTTGTACCTCGTTATAGAATTTAACAAGGCATCCGTAGTCTTTAATGGCCACAATGAAGCCATGGGTAATTAAGCCTGGTTGCGCATCCTCATAGCTGGCGAGAACGGGCAACGTTGACTTCATCAGAGTTCTCTTCCTTGTCAGGATCAACTTTCGTTCACAAGTAACCACAGTCAAGACCTTTGGGAAATAAAACATTTCTTACAAAGATTTGGCTACAAGATACAAATAACATTTAACAATAGCAATCAGGAAAACGTAAGCTCCATGCTTGTCAGCGGGTCTCTACTAGTTACACAAGGGAATGAAAATAATCCATTATCCTTACCAATACTACCATACAGCTTAAAGGAGAACTAAAGCTTAACTAAAAAAATAGGGCAGAAATGTTGTACATTACACTTTGGGCTTCTATACCAGCCCAAGGCAAAAATAACTACCCTTTAGAAGTAAAGATCTGTCTCTCCAAAGATGCCCCAGTAGCTCCCCATCTTCTTTTCTGCTGATTCACTGCACATGCTCTGTGCTGCTGTCACTTACTGATCTTAGCAATCCCCTCACAATGTACAGTACACATAGAATAGAAATGTCACAATATAAGGATGATTAGTAATTAATACAGATAATTACTACATGGCAGCACAGTGCTGCTGTCACTTACTGAGCTTAGGCACTGATGCACAGGATATATATATAATATTGACAATATAAGGCTAATTATGAAATAATTCAGATTACTGGTACATGGCAGCTCAGAAACCATCACAATTGGCATCATAATTTATTAATCAGCCCTGTAGCATCAGCTTATATGACAGGCAAACCTCATTTTATGCTTGAGGACTTGTGACGAACCCCAAGCTTAGCTTCTCAACAGCAGCCCAGAACACAAAGCATGTAAGCATGTGCGTGTCTCAGCTACGCCTAACAATATCCAAGTCTCCTGTGTCAACTTTAAAGGCCTGGATCATTACTATCAAGATGCTGAACCTTTTGGCTGGTTCAATATATAAAATACTAGCCACATCCATTTTTAGGTTTAGTTCTCCTTTAAGATCGTTTTCTTAAAGTAGTGCTGTTTGACTTTGTCATGTAGTAGGATTTTTGTTTGGTAAGAATAGGTTTGCAGACCTCATACAATAAACTAAAGATCTCATACAAGAAAAGCTCATGGCAGTGAGACATATACATTAATAATTCAGGGACTGAAAAGACCTTTGATAGGTCCGGGCAACTGCTGAAAAGAACCACTGAAGCTTTAATTGAATTTGGGAACAGGAATTATTTTCTCTAGCTCCCTATAAAATTGGTTTAGGCAACAGATGAAGGCTTTCTAGGGCCCACAGCTGAGAAAAGAGGGGCTGCACGTGGACCAATCCCATCTATTTGCAATTACAGGTCTATGATCTATCCGTGGCACCATTATTTACATCATTATCTTACAACACCACAGACCTCACGTAAGACACTGAAGACAATAGGATAATATCAAATGGCGACACAATTGCAGCATAAGGAGCTTTAAGAATAGGCCCCTTAAATGATTTTTTTTTAAATGTATTTCCTGCCACTAGTGTCTCTTTAAACCTAAAACAGCGGATTATAAAGGACATCAGTTTGCAGTGAAATAGATAGCAAGGTTGGATCTGGATCTTGAGTTTACTGAGAAGTATTTGAGCAACGATTCACACCCACCTTGCACTTTATCTTGTTCCCAATAATGTACTTTTTCTCAGGATGTTTGAGGAGAACATCAGCAAAATGGAGTTTAGGCACAAGACCTGTGAGATGGTCAGTGATCTGTACCACCATTCCTACGGCTTCCATGCTCTTTACTGTCCCCTATGAGAGTCAAATTCAGATTAAGGGGAGCAAAAAAGGTTAGTACTTCTACTAAGGGTTCTTAGTGGGACACACTTTTGTTATTTGTTAAGAAGTGTTGATTCTTCCAGCACTTAGATATTTATAATATATTATGCTCAGAATTACACTGCCAGAAAAAAACAGCTTGCATCAGTGGAAGGGCTAAATTACACTGTTTGGAACGCAAATAATTCACTGTACTATAATAAATTTCATTCCTGAACCAGCAAGTGTATTTTTTCAGTTATAATATTGGTGTGTAGGCACCATCTCAGGTAATTTTGCCTGGTCAAGTGCTTTCAGAAAGAGACCTGCTTTCTGGCAGGCTGTTTCTCCTACTCAATGTAACTGAATGTGTCACAGTGGGACCTGGATTTTACTATCAAGTACTGTTCTTAGATCTACCAGGCAGCTGTTATCTTGTGTTAGGGAGCTGTTATCTGGTTACCTTTCCATTGTTCTGTTGTTAGGCTGCTGGAGAGGGGACAAGGGAGGGGGTGATATCACTCCAACTTGCAATACAGCAGTAAAGAGTGATTGAAGTTTATCAGAGCACAAGTCACATGATTGGAAGTAGCTTGGAAACAGACAATAAGTCTAGCTCCATGTCAGATTTCAAAATTATGAACCCATTTTTACATTCAAGTATAATGGCTGAGAGAGTCCATCTTTGTACTCCCGCAAGAGACTTCATTAGGAGTACACCAATGCGCATTTTGACTCTAATGGGAGTGCTAAGATGGAGTATACCGGCGATAAACAACTGAACTAAGTTCGGCGCATGCGTGTCAACTGTAATCTCGCGAGAGGCGAGATCAATGACGCAAATCAAGCGAGAGGCAAGATCAGTGATGCGCATTGCGGAAGTCTATTTTTACACGCACACCGGGTATGCTCGCCATTTCGCCTTGACAAAGCTATTCAGCGAAACGTACGTCAGCGTTCTTAGTAATCCTCTTGTGCTCAGATTGAATCTTTTTGCAAAATCGATCTATCAATAATAGTTTGGCTGGGTTCTTTCAACGGAAGTGGGGGCAAGAGAGCTCGGGGTCGAATCCTTCCTTATTCTATACAACCTTCCTTCCTTTCTAAGGGACCGACGGTTTGTGGCTTTTTAGGGTTACCTAGCCTCTTGTTAACATTTAGGGCAAGCTAAATACCAAGGTCACAGCCCCGGTTACCCTGTCCTGCCTTATCTTTGTGGTGTCCCAGGCTCTAGAAAAAATCAGGCAGTTAGTTTATGGGACAACTCCACCATCTATTTTTTCCAATTTCTATTAACTAATTCTTTGGATTGTGACTACAATTGCTAACCCACTACCTATTTTTGGTCATTTTTTTATATTTTTAATTGATCGAATAATTTTTTTTGGGGTCTAATATTCTAATTTATTGCACAGCACTTTACATAAATAAATTAATTTTTCTATTTATGGATGAATTTAAAGCGGCACTGGCACTTTAATAATTTTATTACAATTCTTTAGGAATTGTTGTTAGTAAACAAGTGTAATAAATCACGTTTTAGTACTTTTTGACAATTTTAGAATCATAACGATTGGTGGGGTTTCTTTTTCTTTCTTTAAATAGATTTCAAAATTAAACATAATTGTTTGCTCTTTTGAAAAATAAATTTCAGTGCAGAATTCTGCTGGAGCAGCACTATTAACTGCATTTTGAAAAAAAAAAACACGTTTTCCCATGACAGTATCCCGGATACAAGTTGGAGATAGCTGAGCTGGGGTATAGCCAATGTCAGACTGGTCCTTCCGACTTCCAGACTGGGCCTAGAGAACCTATACCATGTGGCACTATCTATATATAATGTTGCGTATAATGTATATATAATGTTGTGAGAGTGAACCTCGGGTGTCAGGTTGGCACAAGGAGAACCAGTCTGACACTGGGTTTACAACCTTGCCTTGCTCTGGAATGGCTGGAAGCTAAAACGCTGATATGACAGGAACGTCTTTATTATTTCATTCTCAGCTATCATGAATTTACCTCCAGCACCTGTCCAGGTTGTATATCTTCATGGCGCAAGAAGAGATTTGTAATCACTTTCCTACATGAAGGTAAAAAGAATTTCTATAAGCCGATGGTGGTAAATAATGCAACAATTGTTCCGCAATGAACATTTTAGGACTTACTCTTTTAGAGAGAGAATGTGCATCTCATCCATGGGACTAAAATCTGTGATTCGCCCTTTATGAGTGGTACCTTTTTTGAACTTTTCAAAATGTGGCTGTTTAGAAGCAGAAAGATGATGTTTCTGTAAAGACAAAAAGCATACAAAGCATATCAGTACCCGGCGTCCTACAGGGAATTTGAAATAAATGTACAGGTTCCGACCTCTGTTCCTTATGATGCAGATTTTCCTAAGGTGAACAGAGAGGTGTTTTTCACAATGTTTCATCCACCCATGTTAGCATCTATACCCCTTGCTGAAAACTGCACCTTCATAAAGGAACAGTAACACCAAAAAGTAATGAAAGTAATGTAAAATATAGTGTACTGATGCGCTGCACTGGTACAACTGGTGTGTTTGCTTCAGAAACAAACCTATAGTTTATATAAACAAGCTGCTCTGTAGCCATGGGGGCAGACATTCAACACTGAAAAAAGAGTAAAGGCACAGGATATATACCGCAGATAACAGATAAGTTCTGTAGTATACAATGGGATTCTACAGAACTTATCTGTTATCTAGTATGTGTCCTGTGCTTGAATGGCTGCCCCCATGGCTACACAGCAGCTTATTAATATAAACTACAGTTTTGTTTCTAAAGCAAATACACCAGTTTTTACTACTGCATGACAACAGTACGTTATATAATCATTCCATTAATGCATTTTAATTTTTTGGTGTTACTGTTTTTTAAAGGGGTTGTTCACCTTCTAAACACTTTTTTCAGTTCAGTTGTTTTCAGATTGTTCCCCAGAAAAAATAAAACAAGACTATTTTCAATTACTTTCCATTATTTATTTCTTACTATTTTTCCCAAAATCTAAGTTTAAGGTTGAATGTTCGTGTCTCTGGTGTTTGAGTCTGGCAGCTCAGTAATTCAGGTGCAAACTCTGGAGTATTAGCAACTATTGTATCAATTCTAACAGCTGCTTGTAATGAAACCCAGAGATTCTGCTCAGCAGGGACAAAGATAAGAAATGCATCCACTAAATGTATCAATTTAGAACAGTTTACAGGGTCAGCGACCCCCCCATCCCAGAGCTGGTTTAGAAGGTGAAACATGACACTTTACACTTCAATATTAGAAAACGGTTACACATAGAAAATATAAAGTAATTGGAAGAAGTCGTTATTTCTGGTGATCTGTCTGAAAACAACTAATTGTTTGAAGGTGAACAACCCCTTTAACAGAGCTTCTTGTCATTTCAATCTGTATGTTAGTACCTGAATACATAAGGAACCTCAGTTTAAAGGTTTGCATTTATCATGTATGCCTCACCCATCAACACACAGCAAATTAGTAAAAATTAACAAAAAAAGGACCAGCAGGTGGCGCTGTTGTAACAAAATTCATATTAACAATATATGTATCCTTTAATATCTTGGAATTAAAAAAAATAACCAATGAAAGTAAATTGCAAAAGTGCTTAGAATAGCATGCTCGTCAATTTTACATTCACTTGTTTTGTTTTTTTTTTTTTTTTTTAAACTGAAATGTTTTATTGATTTTTTAAAGAAAAATTCAACACAATATTGCCTGAGTTCCATAACAGAAAAGCATAGGATATCCTAATACATACACTTGTTTTTAAGGTTTACTTATGGTTTAATGTAAACAATGCTACTGCTCCTGAAGCAAACACACAATTGTTACCATCACAGTGCAATAGGGGATTATATATTAAATACATAAATCGTTTTAATTTTTTTTGTATTACTGCTCAATTAAGGTATTTTAAGCTCGGTCTTCTCCTGGTGATTTTTGCATTTTCATATATAGCTTTATCAAACTATTGAGGTTTGTTCATTTAAAGGGATACTGTCATGGGAAAAAAAAAAGTTTTCAAAATGAATCCGTTAATAGTGCTGCTCCATCAGAATTCTGCACTGAAATCCGTTTCTCAAAAGAGCAAACAGATTTTTTTATATTCAATTTTGAAATCTGACATGGGGCTAGACATTTTGTCAATTTCCCAGCTGCCCCAAGTCATGTGACTTGTGCTCTGATAAACTTCAATCACTCTTTACTGCTGTACTGCAAGTTAGAGTGATATCACCCCCTCCCTCGCCCCCCCAGCAGCCAAACAAAAGAACAATGGGAAGGTAACCAGATAGCAGCTCCCTTAAGCTGGCCATAGACGCAAAGATCTGATCGTACGAATCGAGGATTCGTACGATTTTCGGAACGTGTGTGGAGAGTCCCGACATTTTTCGTCCGGCGGAGATCGGTCGTTTGGTCGATCAGACAGGTTAGAAAATTTCTGTCGCCTGCCGATAATATCTCTGCGTGTATTGCCGATCATACGATTTTCAGAGGGAGACTGTCACTAGTGTTGTCAGACATAAGTATCGTACGATTGCTGTCAGGGGCAGAACATTGGCTGATCTGTTCTATTTGATCGGAATGGTAAAGACTTTGATCTGAATGGTTAGTGGAGGGTCGGGAGATGGGAAAGTCCGATCGTACGTTGATTCGTACGATCGGATCTTTGCATCTATGGCCAGCTTTACACAAGATAACAGCTGCCTGGTACATCTAAGAACAACACTCAATAGTAAAATCCCATGTCCCACTGAGACACATTCAGTTACACTGAGAAGGAAAAACAGCAGCCGCCAGAAAGCATTTCTCTCATAAAGTGCATGCACAACTCACATGACCAGGGGCAGCTGGGAAATTGACAAAATGTCTAGCCCCATGTCAGATTTCAAAATTGAATATAAAAAAATCTTTTTGCTCTTTTGAGAAATGGATTTCAGTGCAGAATTCTGCTGGAGTAGCACTATTAACTGATTTGCTTTGAATTTTTTTTTTCTCATGACAGTATCCCTTTAAGTGCTTTTCCTGTGGAATATAGGTTCTACATTATATATAATGTGTCGCACACAAGGCAGTTCTGAAGATTAAATGTAAACTGTTTTTAAGGTCTGCATGATAAAGAATCTCCCAAACTTACAAATGCAAAGCCCAGGTTTCCTCCTTCCAGTTCAAAAACGGCTCCAGCATTCTTAAACAACGTTTGCACCATGCAGTTGTCAAGCACAGAGCCAACCCAGTCACTGGTGAGCTGGGGCAGGGTGTTCCCTGGCTGCAGAAAACACTGACGGAGCGTAAGTCTGATAGTCTTTGTGGATGGATCAAGCCACAAAATACAGGCTTTGACCTGCAGATGAGAAGACAAGTGTTAAAGAAAGCAAATTCTACTCCTACATACAAGAATTAAAGCTTCCTAGAACATTCACACACATTATGGTCAAGGAGACAATTAATCAGCCTGTATGTTCTTAGAGATTGGGAAGAAGCCGAGAGAACCCACACAAACATCATTGTATATTGACCCTAGAACCCCAGAGCTGCAAGGTGACAGCAATGCTAATTAAACATTTTTCTAAAAACAAACACTGCCCATACATACAGGTGTAAAAAAAAAAAATAGAATAAACTACAGTTGTTTAACCCTTTCTCTAGATACGTACTTCCTGCCCTTCCTTGTAGGAACCGATTTTCTTTGGTTCAAAGTGCAAGAAATCCACAAAGCCCGTGTACGATGAAAGGAAAGACAAAGTGATGTTGTTGTGCATCACCTGGAACAAAACAGAGTTAACATTGTATAGATTTACTCAGGGATGCTCTGTAATTTCTGGAAAACAAACCGAATCCAATTCTTGCCTAGATTTACCTTCTCTATCTGTGCTTTAAGTACAAGTCCCGGCAATAGATTATTCAGATTCCAGTTCTGTTCCACAGTTGCAAGGGCGCCGGCCACGTCATTCTGGATTATGGACAGACGGACTATCTTTCCCTCATTCTTCACTTCCTCAACCACACAGTTTAGGTACTCCCCTACTCTGAGTAAGGACCCTGCATACAAACAGACATTAAACAGTTATATTCATGATGAACAAAGAAGGGTAACAAATCCTAAAGAGCTGCAGTACATACTTGGCAGTACAGGACTTGGCCCCTTTGCCCTTGTGAATGCACTTGAACACGTATAATAGGTACCAAGCTGGACACAGGAAATTAAGGAATGAGCACAGGAAATTAATTAATATATCGATTGTAAGTAGAGGCTGGTTTAAAATGAATGAGACATTTTATCTTGGATCACTGAACTGCTGTACTGCCATGCATGTAAAGCAGATATATTTACAAAGATTAAATGTGATGGCTGGATTTTTATTTTGTATTTCATTGAATGTTGCCATCATTTACAATGCTTATCATGATGCAGTATGGCTCAGAAGCTGCATACATTTGCTATAAGGCAACCTCCAGGCATCTGTAAGGACTACTGTATATATAAATGTATTGTGGCAATCTCCCACAAAACCATATTTTTATCCATACGTTTATCTTCCCAGAGTTCAAGGCCCTGGCATAATATTTACATGTTACTTATCTTGGAGAACGGAAAACTCTCAGCAAACAGTAAAATGGGGCAGAGATGCAGCATCTAAAGCTTTTGCATTTTTTTACAAACCCTCCAGGCAACCTACCCCACCCCCAAAAGGGGCAACCTTAGACTAGTCATGTGATACCCTACTAAGCAAAAACATAACCACTACTTCTGTTATGAAAGGAGAACTAAAGCTTAACTAAAGATCTAGGCTAGAAATGTTGTATATTATGTTTTGGGCTTCTGTACCAGCCAAGGCAACCACAGCCCTTTAGCAGTAAAGATCTGTGTCTCCAAAGATGCCCCAGTAGCTCCCCATCTTCTTTTCTGCTGATTCTCTGCACATGCTCTGTGCTGCCGTCACTTACTGAGCTTAGGGACCCACTCACAATATACAGTACACATAGAATAGAAATGTCACAATATAAGGCTGATTAGTAATTAATCCAGATAATTACTACATGGCAGCACAGAAACCAGGGTAATTAGCATCAGAATATTATAATCAGCTCTGTAGCATCAGCTTATATTACAGGCCAACCTCATTTTCTGCTTGATAATTAGTGACAACCCCTAAGCTTAGCTTCTCAACAGCTGCTCAGAGCCCACTGAGCATGTGAGTGTCACAGACACTTTCCAAGATGGTGACCCCCTGTGACAAGTTTGAAGTCCTGGATCATTGCTGCTATTGAGAAAATGAAGCTTTAGGCTGGTGCAATTAGTGCAGTACATAAAATATGGCATTTTAAGACATTCATTTTTAGGGTTTAGGTCTCCACTAATTAATGAGACATTTGCACTATGGGGTACCTATCACAAGGGTACTAAACTGCAATGGTACAGTTACCATTATCAGCCAATCTCAGCTGATAATCAGCTTTGATTTGCCTAATACATAGTCGAAAATAGTAGACCGTATCAGATAGATTCCTATGGACAATTGGACAGGTGCCCAAGAAAAATGTAATGAATGGGTCATAAAAATACCAGTGCATTGATGATGGAACATACCTTGCCCTGCTTGACTTAAAAATAATTGTGCTTTTTGACGTGGCAGGAATGCTTTAGTACCAGCGACTCCTATGTCAACAAGATATCCATGGTCTTCTACACTAGATACACACCCAGATAAAACCTATAAAGAGATAGTAGTTATTTTTCAAAAACCTGTAAAATTATACTTGCCATTTCCAGAATTCACACACGTCCCATGTACACCCCATACATACCATGCCTGTTTTCAGTGATCCTGTGGTCAGAGCCTTGTTGACATGTTTTGGGTTGACGGACAGTTTAACGCTGGGGAAACCACTGGCCGTTGTCTCTAAACTGCTTATTGCGCACCTTACTAACATTCCTGGACTGTACAGCTCAGAAAGGGGAACTAGTGCCTGCAAGGTAAGAATAAGCAGATTGTAACCATTGTTAGTTTCAGAACTACATTAAAGTGTAAATGAAACCCATTACATAGGACTATACAGAGTAGAATATACAATGTGTAAATGGTCATACATAGAGACTGATTTTTCAAGATGTGTTTTATTTATGTGCTACAAGACAATTAAAATTGTATTTTTCTTGTCTGAGGGTGGGGCAGTAGCCTATCGGTCTGTAAATGCAAATCGCTAGGTCTCTTTGGGTTGCTCTGTAATCAGTTCCATATTTCTTCATTGGCACCCAAGGGCCCATACCTAGGGTGGTTGCTTTAGGGGGTGGCCTAAATACAGCCCTTTGTGGGACATTATGAAATCTGTGGACGTGTGTAGAGTGTGTAAAGATTACTATGGGAAGCAGTGACAGGTGGAGATGAGCAGTTTGTTTGTTGCCATTTTTGACCTGATGATTGCAGCAGTGTGACATTAATTACAAGTTATGGATTGTGTTAAATAGCCAGTTAGTATTATATGTGCAAATTACTGTTCAAATTAAAAGTATACAATCAATATATTTAAGAGACATACACATTTATCAGCATAAAAACCAATATTTATCATATGAGAGATAATATTCACATTAGGGGTCATTTTCAGGGGGTGCAAGAACATGCATCTTATTACAGAGCACTGTAAATGCCCCTATTAGCCATTTGTTGCACAACTAATTTTATTAAACTTATAAAGGTGGCCATACACTATAAGATCCGCTCGTTTGGCAAGGTCGCCAAACTAGTGGATCTTTCCCCGATATGCCCACCATCGGCAGGGCAATATCGGGTTAATGTTCGGCCCTAGAGCCATACGATTGGATTAAAGAAGGAAATGGGTGCCCACGGGTCATAGGACCACTTCAACTAGCCGATGCGGTCGTCAATCGCAGGAAAAATCAAACCTGCCTGATCGATATCTGGCTGATTTTTGGAAGCCCTAACACAAAGGCAGATAAGATGCTGAATCGGTCTAAAGGACCAATATCGGAAGCTTTAATCAAACCGTGGATGGCCACCCTTAGACAATGCTTCATATAGAATGTCCCTCATCCCAAAAATCTCTCTACATTTGGCCACATACAGACCATGACACCGGCTATCAGAGCAATCTGCCTGTAGAACAATGGGCCACGACCCAATCTGATGAATTACCTGGCAGACTGCAGCATACCTCCAAATATTTGAAAATTGGGAAGAGGGACAAAAAGATCTGCCGCACACAGTGCAGTGAAATTTTTGACATGCCCGTTGTGTGGCCACAACCCCTAAATACCATGTCCATTTTACAAAACTTGGCAGGTTATGGTTAAAGGTCCACATAGACGCAAAGATTTTTCAAAGATTTCGACCGATTTAACGAAATCCGTCAAATTATTGTGAAGTTAGTGGGAATCGAAAAATTGTACATTTTACGATTTTTCAAACGACATCTGTCAGAAAATTGATCGGCCAGGTTTAAAAAATGTTATCGGTCCCAGTGCAATCTATCTATGTTTGCAGGGCCAAGCAGGCAGCTACCCTGCTACCAAGCATGGCAATATCGCTTGAAATGGTCTTTTTAGTTGATGGACAAATCGTATATTTAAACTAGGGATGCACCGAATCCAGGATTCGGCCTTTTTCAGAAGGATTCGGCCGAATTCTTCTGCCCAGCCGAACTGAATCCTAATTTGCATATCCAAATTAGGGGAATGGAGGGAAATTGCGTGACTTTTTGTCACAAAACAAGGAAGTAAAAATTGTTTTCCCATTCCCACCCCTAATTAGCATAAGCAAATTACGGTTCAGATTCGCTTCGGTATTCGCCGAATCCAAAATAGTGGATTCGGTGCATCCCTAATTTAAACGATCGTTTCGAGATAATTTTGGTCTCACGATAACGAAAAGACCTTTACATCTATGGCCAGCTTAAGCTGCAAGTCTCATTTGTCCCAAGAGACCTGCTGATCTTAAATAGTTATAACTGTATCTTTGCTTATCTGAAATAGTTACAAATGTATTGAAGCGCAGGTACTGAGTATTCTGGGCTCTCTGTCAAAAAGCTTTTTTTTTTTTAAAAAAAAAAATTGAATTTAGTTTTAGAAACAGTTTCTTTTTCTGGCTTCAGTGCAGGAGATCAAAGGATCTAAGAAACAGGGACTGTGGGCTGAGCTGTCAAAATTGGGGCAGTCCAGCTAAAAACGGGACAGTTGGGAGGTATGTTGCAGCGATTCATAATTGAACAAATATACCCTAAATTAGAATATTTCCGATCCCGGTCTGTTTTAGCCAGTCAAACCACAGTGTAATCATTGTAAGTGGGCATTGGGCAACATACGGATGAAGATCATACAGTCTGGTTAAAAATTAATTATATTGAAAAACTAAATCAGAGCATGTGATCAGCACAATTAGTGGGAAATTCAATATGTCTCAAAGAACTCAACATAACTAGGTCTTCCACAGTGTCACAGTTTATTAGGGTAACACATATGCCAAGATGTTAACTAAACCCTATAGAAAAGATTAGTGTTATTACATGCCTTTGACAGGAGTTTAAAGGATTTGCTACTCATCAACATCTCTTACCTCCAGGGGGTCATCTTTTTCCACTTGTTCACTGATGAGATTAGTATATGCATCACAAATGTTTGTCGCTTGGATATAGCCTGTTAAGCAATATGGTAAACTCACTGTCAACTCAAAATCTTTGGTCCGTTTCACACAACCAAGAAACAGCATCCCGACGCTCAGTTTCTGAAATACAATTGGAATAAACAGAGTAATCATTCACATTACATTCAGTTATCAAATATATAGTGAATAAAGTACCCCCTCTTGTAAAATATAAGGATATTATAATTTATCAAGGAATTCCATGACCAGATAAAAGGCCTGTTTTCATACAGGTCATGGAACGCCGAGGTGACTTCTAAATTCCTCATATTTTGCAACAGGGGGTACTGTATTTATTATAATACACAAGTTTCAGTGAGTCATGTGACAGAAATGACATCACTAAGCTCCGATTATAACCAATGACATCACTAAGCACCATTTATAAGAATAGAATTTACAGGATAATCATGTCTTGTGTATTATATAGAAAGTGTTTGTACAGTGTCAGGTTATACAGCCACCAGTGAGGACACTGCTTAATCAAGGCAAGAGCGCTGGGCATATGGTATGTTTTCGAACCACAACTCCCTGTAGCCCACCAAGAATTTGTGGCGGTTAAGGAGTACAGAAAATGTAGTTAAGCAACCTTGAATTGCCCATTACTGCATTAGCCTCCTCAAAACACAAAAAGCAAAATAATTTAAGCAGAGAGGGAATTAATACAGAGTCATACATACACTGTACAGTGGAATTTCCACAATTTCCTTAGTAGATGTTGTCCTTTTTTCTAGACCAACAGCCTTTGGCTTCTCACGAGACACTTTCTTGTTCTTCTTGATTTCCGGTTCTTCCTCATGATGGGTCTGCATAAAATTAAAAAATGAAGTAATCCATCATTTACCGGTATGGTCAAAATTGTCATCCACTATCGGAGTTCATGCACCATAAGGGGTGATTTCAAAATACATAGTTCTTTTCAGGGCCTGAAAAACAAATATTGTTTGACGTTCACGCCAATAATTTTCAATAAAAATTATAATTGGAAAAAAAAAGCCATGGGTATAAATGCAAGAGTGGCATCCGTGCTGAAAAAAAGACTTTAGGCTGGAAACTAGGCTGAGGCAGATAGTTAGCCATGACAGTGAAAAGGAGTGAACCAGAGTAGTTATAGGCCCAATAGTATTTGTGTGTGTATACATAGATATATATATATATATATATATATATATATATATATATATATATATTGCTACTCGGAACTGTAATTAAAAAGCTGTGGGTGTGAGACCTTTAGACATAGGCACAGACTTTATCTGATACTGTATCGTACCCCGAATATGTTTTTTTTTTTTTTTTTCCCATTTTTTAATACATTTCATTTAGCGTTGGAATAACGAGCAATTTATTCCGATTTGCATTGCCTATATTAAGAAAAAACAGGTTGGGAGAAGAGGGTTATATAATGATCTCGCTTTCTCCCAGGGCTTATTGGGCTTCTCTCAACCCTGTATGTGGTCTGTGCTCTCAAGCACATACAAATTGATAGGAAATGAAAGAATGAGAATAATAATCCAGCCCACCCTATGGCTCTTCAGGGATGTTGAAGCTATTACTTTAAATTCCATATGAAGTTTTTTTTTTTTTCTTTTTAACTGATAACTTAAAAAAAAGCAGACGATTATAAATACACACTCTTCTTTTAAAGATAAACCTCAATTTCATAGAAGATAAATATATTCTCATACTACTTACTGAGAAAAGGTTGTCATCATTTTCCTTAGGCCTCTTTAAAACAGCTTTTTGCTCTGCTTTTTTCTGGGATCCACCTCGAGGGAAACTTTCTTCCATGTTTCCAAATTTTTGGATGGCACTTAAGGCTACGTGGAATACAGAAGAAACAAAAGTATGTATGATACTTAGTTAAAGGTGTGATTTTATTTTTACCTTATTTATCTCTGTGACTGATTCTTACTAAAGCAATGGCAGTTCTTAATATTTCTCTAGATTGCATATCTTAAAGGAATTCTTCAGTATTAAATAAAAACTTGGTAAATAGATAGCATGTGCAAAATAAAACAATGTTTTCAATATAGTTTGCTAGCCAAAAATGTAATCTATAAAGGTTGGAGTGACTGGATGTCCCACATAATAGTCAGGACAATACTTCTTGCTTTGCAGATCTCTTGGTTTCCACTTATTGGTTAACAGACAGTAACCAATCAGTGACTTGAGGGAAGACCACACGGGTCAAAATGGTTTGCTCTTGAATCTGAGCTGAATGCTGAGGATCAATTGCAAACTCACTGAACAGAAATGTACCATGTGGCCTCCCTTCAAGTTGTTGACTAACCCAGAGTTAGAGAGCTGAAAAGCAGGAAGTAATGATCTCACTGATTATAGAGCGTATTGTATTTCAAAATCAGAATAAGCTTAGGCCCCTGGTCAGGACAGCGATTTAAGAGTATACAAACAAGTATACCATATCTAAGGTCCATAGAAACCTATAACAGTTTATGGGCAAATAACATGTACCACATATAGAATAGTTTGCCCATAATAATCACTTAAGCATACAAAATCTCAAACCTCTACCCATTAAAGTACGAGATATTCTGTACCTACAGATATTTAGCCTAGAATGTTTCTACCATCACTGCCCCCTCACTATCCAACACTCAAAATAATAGGAATATTAATTATACCCACTTCAAATCAGATAGATATTACTATAGAAAATGGTACCACCCAGAGTTTGGCTGAAACCTTGCATTAACTATTTCTTTTAAGACATATCAGGACTGTCCAACTTATAGGCATGCAACTGCAGTGCAGATCAGCAGTAGAAACATCACTTTGTAAATTCATTGTGGCTCACAGTTACAAAAGGTTGGGGACCTCTGCTCTAGGTTGTAATTTATCAACAGCTGGAAGGCTGCAATACTCCCACCACACAATTTGTCTACAACAGGGTCCCTCATCTGGGATGTGGAAAAGATTATACATTTTCCTAAACGCCCTTTTTATTATTTATTAAATTGCCTAAATGCAACTGGTGCTGACCACACTTGCTATAAACTAAATGCTTGTGCTTATAAATGAAAATGTATTCGTTATTGATGAAAGGGGAACTCTGGCTTCCAAACCAAACTTTGATAAAGAGGCCCAAATAACAAAGAAACCCCTAATATACCCATCACAGTTACCCGTTTCTTCAAAAAGTATGAATAAATGCTATTTTCTATGCTGAAATCCAGCTGTTTAACAGTTCTTCTCTTTCTGTATCATTTGAAATCCTGGCACGGAAGGAGGGACTAACACCCTGATGTTACAAATTGTAACAACAACTCCACAGCTTACAGACAGCATGCAGGAACTACTTAACCCACAATGCATTTCACTGTGATGTCCTGTTCCTTATTGAAATCATATGTGCTAAGGACAAATGGCTGCTGATACAAAGTAACAGTAGTTAGACAGCTCTGCAAAGTAGTCAGACAGATCAGCCGGAGAGCATTGGGCTAGGCTTAGGGAACTGTCAGAAACCATTAAAAATCATGAAAAGTCTGCATAGTTGCTTGAAATTATGTTTACTTTTTAAAAAGCTAAAGTTATGTTTTTGTGGAGTTCCCTTTGAACTAAGCCTTGGCAATTCCAGAAGGCTGGGGACATAACAGAGATGGGTAGTGAAATAACTCAGGGATGTCCAACCTGCAACCTATGTACTACACCTGGCATAGCCCACAACAGCCTTTCACTTAAAGAGGTTGTTCACCTTCAAACAACTAGTTGGTTTCAGATAGATCACCAGAAATAATTACTTTTTACAATTACTTTCTATTTTCTATGTGTGACAATTTTTCTAATATCGAAGTGTAAAGTGTCTTTTTTCACCTTCTAAAGCAGCTCTGGGAGGGGTCGCCGATCCTGTAAACTGTTCTAAATCAATATTTAGTTGATGCATTTCTTATCTTTGTCCCTGCTGAGCAGAATCCCTGAGTTTCATTACAGGCAGCTGTTAGAATTGATACAATAGTTGCTAATACTCCAGAGATGCTGCTGAGAAATGTATCTACTAAATGTTGCAAAATTGTAACAGTTTAGAGTCTGCGCCTGAATTACTGAGCTGCCAGACTCAAACACCAGAGACAGGAACATTCAACTTTAAACTTAGATTTTGGAAAAACAGTAAAAAATAAATGTAGGGAATTTGTGTAAACTCCTTTCTCTTATCACTGTAAGGGCAGAAGCACAGAGCCTGTGTCTGTGTGCTGTAAGCGGTTAACTAGTAACCAGCTGTTCAGTGCAATAGGAAGTGACACAGCAGCTAGTGAGTGGCTGGCAGGAAAAGGAAATCACAGATACTGCCAAAAGAAGAAAGCCTGGCCTAGAAAGCTGCATGGTGAACAGAGGAAAAGGCCAGAGAGCTGCTGGTTGGCCCAGAGAGCTTAGAGGCTGCACCAAAAGCATTCATTTGGATCGGGCTGGAACAAGGAAGCCACATATTGTGCCTGGAAAGACCGAGAGTGTGAAAGGAATTCAGACTGGTGGAACAACCTGCCGGAGATTCCTATCTGAGCATCCAAAGGGGCTGGTAGTTGCACTGTATGCTGGACTTGCCTAAAGAGAGCTCTAAAGTATCCAATGAGGATTTGGAGTGAGTATCCTGTTTAAAAGGACAGTGTCCAAAAGAAGCACTTGAAGATAAAGAGACTTTAAAGAGGACATTAAAGGACTTTGTCTCTTTTAGTTAGATAGAAGTTAGTTAATGAGGCCATATTGCCACCGGTTAGGAGTGCTGCATGTATTAGGTGCCGATTTATTTTAGATAAACAGTTATTCAGATTAACCATTACTGTGTGTGTGTGTTATTACTGTATTCCTAGTGGGGCCACCTGTAGGTGCATATCCTGATCCCACTATTAGGAGGTACTGCGCTATAATTACCAGGTACCCAGTCTCTCCCCATACCACTGCAGAGTGGCTCAGGTTTGTCTCGTGTCATCAGGTATGCGCCACACATGGAGTGTAACACCGACAAAGGGGTGTAGAAAGGGTTACATAAATAATGGAAATTAATTGAAAAAAAGTCTTTATTTATGGGGAAAAATCTGAAAACAATTCAACTGAAAAAAGTGTTTGGAACGTGAACAACGACTGGGCGACGGAAAACAAATCGCAGCGTGTGATTAGTGCCGGCGTTTTTTCATTTTAGCCAGCGCAGAGTCAGGGAAGGTGTTTGGGGAGATTGTTCGCTGCAAAGACGAGGCAAGTAGTCGCCAGGCTACCAAATCTCCCCAAAATGCCCAGTGTGGCCTTACCCTAAGGGATGAGGTTCCCAGTCAGAGTTTATTATGAGGTTACATTGCTCTGACATGTAATGTAGCACTTTATAGGCATTGTTTCTCCTTTATATCACTTCATGCACCAAACTGCTTACAATCCTATCTAGATGTTACACCTGGAGATTACATAAATCAGCACTGTCCAACCTACAACCTTCCAGCTGCAGTTCAACTACAAGACACCTCATCCACAAGGCCATATACGAGTTCCTTCCAATTCAACAAGAGCTGGAGGGCTGCATCATGGGCAAACATTGGGTTGATACATTTCTAACAATGTATCCTCCTCGCCCAGGGACCCCTGTGATGAAAGGACGGTGGCAAAGCATCGTCACTAACACGTTTGTCCATTATATAATAAAAACCGGCCCTGGTGATAATCATAAACCAGCACCAAAATATATTCCCCATATAACATACCTTAAATGGTCGCGGCAATTATACTCGTGTCCCGGTTCGACTTTCTGCGCTGTTACAATTGCATGTTCTCACGCTTTACACTAGGAATGTAGCGATCCGATTCACACACGTGTGAGCAACCATACAAATGACCCGGAAACGCTACTTTTTTTCCGGGTTAACCAATCGCAGCCACTTCCGATTTAGAGACAGGGAAATGTGACCTTCCCAGCGCGAAGAGAACCCTCTGTTTTGCACCAATCATACTCCGACGCTGCCTGACAGACGACTTTAGCAGCCAATGAGTGCGGCGCTACCATTGAAAGTTTGAGGCGGGGCTTGAGCTGCAGCCGCAGTGGAAGTAAAGGCCGGTGTTGAAGGGCAAGGTTTGTGTTGCTCCTCGGGAAAATCAAGTGAGTATCGGGCTGAAAGGTCTGAGTGCAAGCAGTTTAATGGGGATTTATGTTCTCTCATAAATATGCTCTCTCGCTAAAAATTAATGGGAGTTCTAAGGTGCAGCCACTTTATTAACAGCCACACTCCCCTTCTCTTTTTCCCCGTCAGGGCCTCAAAGCTGCCTGTGTCTGTGAGTTTAAAAGGGATGATATTCCCCCAAAAATTAGTCCTTTTCATGGCTAACACACACACACACACACACACACACACACAGTCATCCTAAGGGAATTGGAGTTAAACGCAGGTTATGTCCCCTCAGGGGACCCGTTATCCAGAATTCTTGGGACCTGTGGTTTTCCGGATAATGGATTTTTTTCATAAATATGGATCTCCATACCTTAAGTCTACTACAAAATCATGTAAACATTAATTAAACCCAATAGGCTGGTTTTGCTTCCAGTAAGGATTAATAATATCTTAGTTGGGATTAAGTTCAATGTACTGTTTTATTACTACAGAGAAAAATACGTTTGTTTAAAAACCTGGATTATTTGGACAAAACGGAGTCTATGGGAGATGGCCTTTCCATAAATCAGAACTTTCTGGATAATGGGTTTCGGGATAAAATATCCCATGCCTAGAGGAAGGCAAAAATCCCATCTGAAGCCTCTCCAATTTGCCTCAGAGGAGAAAAAAACCCTTCCTGACTCCAAAATGGCAATCGGACCAGTCCCTGGATCAACTTGTATATGAGCTATTTCCCATAACCCTGTATTCCCTCACTTGCTAAACACCATCCAACCCCTTCTTAAAGCTAAATCTAATGTATCAGCCTGTACCACTGATTCAGGGAGAGAATTCCACATCTTCACAGCTCTCACTGTAACAAACCCCTTCCCAATATTTAGTCGGAACCTCTTTTCTTCTAATCGGAATGGGTGACCTCGTGTCAGCTGGAAAGACCTACTGGTAAATAAAGCATTAGAGAGATTATTATATAATCCCCTTATATATTTATACATAGTCATCATATCACCCCTTAAGCGCCTCTTCTCCAGCGTGAACATCTCCAATTTGGCCAGTCTTTCCTCATAGCTAAGATTTTCAATACCTTTTACCAGCTTAGTTGCCCTTCTCTGTACCCTCTCTAATACAATAATGTCCTGTTTGAGTGATGGAGACCAAAACTGTACGGCATATTCTAGATGGGGCCTTACAAGTGCTCTATACAGTGGAAGAATGACCCCCTCCTCCCTTGACTCTATGCCCCTTTTAATACAGCTCAAGACCTTATTTGCCCTTGATGACTGGCATTGCTTGCTACAGCCAAGTTTATTATCTACAAGGGCTCCAAGGTCCTTTTCAATCATGCTATGGGATCCGATATCCTGAAACCCGTTATCAAGAAATTTACAAATTACAGAAAGGCTCCCATAGACTCCATAATAGTCAAGTAATCCAAATTTTTAAAAATGATTTTCTTTTTCTCTGTAATAATAAAACAGTACCTTGTACTTGATCCAAACTAAGATATAATTAATCCTTATTGGAAGCAAAACCAGCCTATTGGGTTTATTTAATGTTTACATGATTTTCTAGTAGACTTAAGGCATGAAGATCCAAATTACAGAAAGGACCATTATCTGGAAAGCCCCCAAGTCCCGAGCGTTCTGGATAATAGGTCCCATACCTGTAAAGGGGGAGCTGACTGCTGGGTAATCTGGCAGTCGGGTAAAGAGAAGACCATTGTAAAAGACAGATGCTGCTTTCAGTAGCAATTATGTTTACATATAACTTTAAGACCATTGAAAATAATGTGTTGCTTAGAAATTTAATTTCCTATTATTATTCCAAAAGGGAAGAAAAAATATGAAGGGGCATTTTGGGTATAAAATCTAAAAGGCAATTGTAGGTCACATGATGTGAGTAAGAGTACATATGACCAGGCCGGAATGACAATCAGTACACCCTGGCCATTGCAAGAGGGGCTGCTGGGAACCTGGGTTTTATTTTGGAATTATGGGGACTACTTGGGTCTTAGTTTACTTGAAATATCAGGGCCTATTTTGATTTTCAGTCCATTAATGCATTCAGCATGGCATGATTAGACTACTTGCCAGTTGCAGCCCTGTTTATTCTGTTTAGCAGTGTGTGTCCAGCTTGAATGTGTGAGACTGCCATTAAACCCAAAACTCATTTGGACCCCAAATTCTGGATGGTAAGCTCTCGAGACATTGTCCTCTGACCTCACATCTTGACATTCAAAGTTCGGGGTCTACCAGACCTTTAGCTGGTGATTAATAGATCTCAAGACACTAAACTAAATTACCCTCCCTATGTCTTTCTCTTCATTCAGCTATTTATGTATTACTATTATTTGTTATGGTTACAAAATAAATCGTTGTTTGTTGGCAATCCTACATTTTGTCATAAATCAATATTTAAGTAATATTTTACATGAACCCATGTTAACAATTCTTTTATGGACGTAGATTATAATAGGACATCATTACTAAAAGTGAACCTCGCATTATTAAAGTATGGGCACTCCTGCTATACAGGGTATTGCTGAAAGGCATAACAAATAAAAGCTGTTTGTGGTTTACCTAACTTGATGCACTTCCCGTTTAAAGGAGCGGTAACACTACAGATGAATGTATTTTAAAGGAATGACAATATAATGTAGTGTTGCTCTGCACTGGTAAAACTGGTGTGTTTGCTTCAGAAACACTACTATAGCTTATATAAACAAGCTGCTTTATAGCATGTTATAGAATGGCTAATTCTAAGCAACTTTTCAATCGGCCTTCATTTTTTCTTTTTATAGTTTTTGCATTAATTGCCTTCTTTTGTGGACTCTTTCCGGCTTTCAAATTGGGTTCACTGACCCCATCAAAAACATGTGCTCTGTAAGGCTTCAAATGTATAGTTATTGCTACTCTTTATTACCCATCTTTCTATTCATGCCCTTTCCTATTCTTATTCCTGTCTCTTATTCATATCAATGCATAGTTGCTAGGGTAATTTGGACCCTGGCAACCAGATTGTTGAAACTGCAAACTGAAGAGCTGCTGAATAAAAAGCTAAATAACTCAAACCACAAGTAATAAATTAAAACCAATTGCAAATTGTCTGAGAATATCACTCTCTACATCATACTAAAGGTCCCAATGTAATTGGACTCGCTGTGTTGATGGCATAATATTTCCAGCTTTACATGAGCTTAATTGTAAACACTTTCTGTCCCCTTTTAAGGCTATCAGTCATGGGTGGACACGACTCCGGAACTCACCATCAGTTCACTGGCATCCAGAAATACTTCAATGCATATACCATAACAGGGAGAAGGAATGTAAGTACACGGCAACGAACTGGAGAATTTCAGCAGTGCTGGCTGTAAACTAGGTCACTCTTCCCAAAAGTTTGTAGCTTATTAGGGTGTATGTGGGGGGCAAAGCAAAGTCTGGCACTTCTTCAGCCATTGACCAGGAAAGACATAAAATGCAGTCAGGTGGAAACTGTATTGTGCATATGGCTGATCTGCATGGAGCCTCTATACTGTCATTGACCAATGTTGGGTCCAGATGATCGGATCAGCTGATTTGGCTAATGGGTAGCTGAATTAGGCAAAGATCTGATTATTTGGGGCCTCTCAAAAGGAGCAGATCTTCCTGCTTATGGTCAACCGTACCTTGTACTTGATCCCAACTAAGATAGAATTAATCCTTATTGGAAGCAAAACCAGCCTATTGGGTTATTTAATGTTTAAATGATTTTCTTGTAGAGAAGGGGTGCCCAGACTTTGTTACATTGGGATCTACTCTGGACACCTGGCCCCCATCAGATCTACCTTGATAATGCGGTGGTGACATTTTTTGACCACGCCCATTTGTGTGGCCACCCCCCCCCCCAATTACCATGTTCATTTTACAAATTTTGGCAGGTTATGATAGTTTGAACACACTCCCTTCTCCTCCGTGCTTGCTGCTCTCGGCCCTCCCTCCCTTCCAGGCCGGACTGGCAATCGGTGGGTTTTGGCTGCTTTAAAATGTCATAGAAAATAACTAATTAGTGGGCTGGTGGGGGGCTGTTTGGGCCTCAATGTACTTGGAATGCCAGGGCCTATTTTGACTCCCAGTCCAGACATGCTCCCTTCCCCTCCGTGTCTGTGCTTGCAGCCAGCTCTCCCTTCTGTGACCATGCTTGCTGCTGTCAGCCCGACCTCCCTCCCGTGTCTGTGCTTGTTTCTTTGAGCCTGCCCTTCCTCCATTCCCGTCTGCTGTGAGCCGTGCTTGTTGCTGTCAGCCCGACCTACCTCCCTCCGGTTTCCACACCTGCCCTTGCTCCCTTCACCCTGTGCTGTCAGCCCAGCCAGCGCACTTCCAACACCAGGTCACAGTCTACCAGGAACATGACAGAGATCTGGTAGAGCGCGATCAACGTCCTGGTCACCCCTGACTTAAGGTATGGAGATCCAAATTACAGAAAGATCTGGAAAATCCTAAGCATTCTGGATAACATACTTGTATTTAATCCTGGTTTTGTATTTCAATGACCCACAGCCTCAAACTGGTTCTAAGGTTTACTCCGCTTTTTCTTCTTTCCTCTTTATTTTAGTGTGTGTTGGCCACATATGCTGGAATTGCAACCCTCATCCTTTTCTTTAAACTGAAGCCCAAGAAACAGACTCCGGCCATAACAGACAAATAATGGCAAGTATTTATGGTTGTATAAAGTGCTCCCCTTCTAAAGACGTTATGTAATTAAAGGCACAAAGTTTGCCCAGGGGCAGTAAGTTCTACCTGCTGATTGGTTGCTATAATTTCCTGGTCACATGTAAAAGCAAATAACTTATTTGTTGCTCTGGGGCAAACTTAGTGCCTTTTATAACATATATGGGGGATAATGTCTAATGCAGCAAGCAATTTGAGATGTCACATTTTATTATTTAACAGTGGGTGGGGCCTCTAGAGCTTTGGGTTTCATGCTTTGTAATCAATCGACCACTTTGCAGCACATTGGTTAACATTTATATGCTAAAAAGTGCCGATTTTCGTTTTGTTCCCCCTCTCCCACCAGCCTTTATGCTATAAACCTTCCTACTTCAAAATATTGTTGCTAATCTAGAATGAAACATTAGAATACTGAATGGACTCTTATTGTGGTGGATACTGCCCAGTCACTATGCAGCCTGTAACTTATTTTAATGGAACAACTAGTAACTTCCAGTTACCGCTTCTAATAACTTTTTTTGGCCAAAGTTCTAAACTGGTTATTTTCAAGTAGAAAACCCCCCTTGTGGACTGAAAGTTTCCTCTTAGAAAACAAGTCAATGTTTTGACTGGTGCACCGGTAGAGCCAATACCACTTCTAATACGCAGTGTTTTTTGCAAAAGTATAACACCAGCCAATCTCATGGTGGCGTTTCCCCCTCTCCTTTTTAGGGTCCTTGGTTCTGCAATCAAAATGTGATCGATTCCTTCTTCCAAATAAAAAGGCATTGATTTGTACTGTTTATTTACAAAATATCACTTAGTTAAAAACTGTACAAAAAGAAGCAGTGATTCCTCTGCCTTTTACTTTACAGTTAAGCATCACACAGTCTGTTGGAGGTATATAATTAAATGTATTCCACTGTCATTCGGTCCTTTTATTTGTCTTTTTAGTTACTTATAAGCAGCCTTGGAGTACAGGCTACAATTTCAATCCAGCATTACTTTTCACAGGCTGTGTACGCTCCGATCACTCTCTTGTGAATGGTTGTAGAAGCCCTACCTTTATTTATAGTCCACTTTGAGGGCTACACATCAATGAGCCAAAAAAAAAAAAAAAACTGGATATATTTTAGACATTCTCCAGCCACAAACTCCAAGAACATATCTATCCTCTAGCTGCAGGCAATTACCACAGGAAAAGTGGAGGTGGTTCTATATTATTTAAGGGTAGATGGTCAATATTTCTCTCTTCACCTGCACAACAAATGCCTTTTCTACCCCCTGCAAACAAGATAGAAAATAAAAACCTAGAGGTTTTAATGGCTTTGCCTGGTAAACTCGGCATTGGATTATATAAAATATGGTAGTGGGACATTGGACTGTTAACTTTGGAGCCTTCATATGTGTATGACAAATGCTTTTCTATGGAGTATAAGCAATTGGTAATAAAGTACAGATTGTAGAAGACACCAGTCCTGTTTCATGAATGAAGGAGCTGGATTTGTCAAGAACTCAGTTGTTAAAGGAAAACTATACCCCCAAAATGAATAATTGAGCAATAGTTTATATAATATTAAAGAAACTTACCAAACTGGAATATATATTTAAGTAAATATTGCCCTTTTACATCTCTTGCCTTGGACCACCATTTTGTGATGGTCTGTGTGCTGCCTCAGAGATCACCTGACCAGAAATACTACAACTTTAACTGTAACAGGAAGAAGTGTGGAAGCAAAAGAAACAACTCTCTGTTAATTGGCTCATGTGACCTTACACGTATGGTTTGTATGCACTGTGAATCCTACAAGCCCAGGGTTGTTTTTTTTTTTTGTTTTTTAAATGGCCATATTCTATTTATGACTGCCCAATGGCACATACTACTAAAATCTATATTATGAAAATGGTTTATTTACATCAAACAGGGTTTTATCTAAGAGCTGTTTTATGCAATATATTTTTATAGAGACCTACATTGTTTGAGGTGTATAGTTTTCCTTTAAGGAATGCTTTGCAGCCTCATTCAGGAGCAAGCCATGGCCATGATTCTGCATTTAAAGGGATACCGTCATGGGAAAATGTTTTTCTTTTTCAAAATGCATCAGTTAATAGTGCTGCTCCAGCAGACTTCTGCACTGAAATCCATTTTTCAAAAAAGCAAACAGATTTTTTTTTTTTTTATATTCAATTTTGAAATCTGACATGGGGCTAGACAGAGTTTCCCAGCTGCCCCCAGTCATGTGACTTGTGCTCTGTCAAACTTCAGTCACTTTACTGCAAGTTGGAGTGATATCACACCGCCCCAGCAGTCTAACAAAAGAACAATGGGAAGGTAACCAGATAGCAGCTCCCTAACACAAGATAACAGCTGCCTGGTAGAAGCCAAGTCCCACTGAGACTGATTCAGTTACATTAAGTAGGAGAAATAACAGCCTACCAGAAAGTAGTTCCATCCTAAAGTGCAGGCACAAGTCACATAGCTGGAAACTGACTATATGTCTAGCCCCATGTCATATTTCAAAATTGAATATATAAAAAAAAAAAATCTGTTTGCTCTTTTGAGAAATGAATTTCAGTGCAGAAGTCTGTGGGAGTAACAACTGATGTATTTTGAAAAAAAAATGTTTTCCTATGACCGTATCCCTTTAATAAATCTAGAGCATGCACAAATACTGCAGATATTTGTTCACTAACAAAAGCAGTGTTATATTATGCAGTTTTGTGATAAGATAAAAAAAAACTTGCTTCACAGTGACAATGATACAGAGTCCAGAATGGAGTAGTGACACTAACAGAGCAATCCTGATCCGAGAGCTGTAGAATAATAGCACTGTTGATAGAGGCGTATTATGAACTAGACCGCTTTTATCAGCACTTGTGGAAATGCTTATACAATTATATTGGCCTTAAAGGAAGCAGGATTTAAAGCACCACCTCACATAAATGCTTGAGACACTTCACAGCTTCTGTAGTTGCTACAACTATATACTGGGATAAAACCCACATGAAAGAGGTCTGCCATTAAGGAACCAGAGCATTTGCATGCTCTAGCTGTTCATAAAATAAATAATCTTTTACCAAACCCTTAAAGGATATAACCCCCCCCCCAATTTAGAAAGGAGAAAAGCCAACCCCCTTTTTCTTCTCCATGTTACTACCCCATGTGTTTGACTGTAGAACCGCGTCTTTTCCATGAGCTAGGCACTATTCAAGAGACTCCTGATTAAAAACAAGACAATGAGTAGACCGCTTCAAAAATATAAGGCTGGCTGTCTCTAGGCACACGCTACTGTCAGCAGAGGTCCATCCTCACAAAACAACTGCACGTCTCCTTAAGAGAATAAAGTGCATCTTCTCACTGTGGTGTGTAAGCTCCTGCGGCAAGGAGCAAGTTTCGCCTTGTGAAATGGAGATGTATGACGGGGGTTGACTTGGTCATAAAGGTACCGAGCAGTAAATCCGGCGAGTTTTCATGGAAGTTTATATGGCCCGTTGAAGTTGTGAAGTCGTCTGTATCCAAGTCTTCAAAGGACTTCACTGTGTCCCACAACCGAACTGTATTGTCCATTGAACCTGGGGGGGGGAAAAAAAAAAGTCTAAGGAACTTTAAAAACCTTTACACTCATCTTTCTCATCAGTTGAGGCTTCTGGGAAAAATGCCAGTAAACCTTGTCTCCAAGCAATACTAACTGGGAAGATGCACTTTCATCACTGTGCCATTAGTATTTCTAAGTATTTCATTCAGTCGCATAACTAAAAAAAAAAATTTAAGAGGGGCCCAGCATCGGTTACTGCTTGGGACCAAAACTGTACCCATTGATCAATTAATGGTTGAATAATAATTATTATTCCAAGACTAACCAAACCTCTTGCTGTGTCTTAAAACTAAACCCTAAATATGAATAGGACAAAAAATGCCATGTTTTATATAGTGTACAACTTTTCAACTTTATGATCATAACTTTGTAACTAAAAACCCCTGTTTTGTAAACTTACTTTTGAGACAGGGGCCCAGGGAATGTGCATTAAAACTAGCACTTCCATTATACTTAAATATACTATTACTTAGCCTTTAGAGTGCTTCCACACCCCTATTTTGTACATTGTATTGTTGCCAGAAGCTGTGGCTGAGCTTCATGTGGTTTTTAATAGCACTCCATACCCCCCCCCCTTAAACTAATGGGGCCCTATACTTTTAAAAATGGGCGTTGGTTGGACAATTCCTCTCCCTTAAAAGCCGCATACTGGCTGGGGAGGATAGATCCTTTTCACTGAAACCAAGGTTCAACAGACACTGATTACACTGAATGCTACTATGCAGTAAGACTTTTTATACTATGGCCGAAAGGCAAACAAGTTAGGGACCGCCATATGGGGTTTACCTTGACGTGGTATGGTGGCTTTTCAACTTTATGATCATAACTTTGTAACTAAAAACCCCTGTTTTGTAAACTTACTTTTGAGACAGGGGCCCAGGGAATGTGCATTAAAACTAGCACTTCCATTATACTTAAATATACTATTACTTAGCCTTTAGAGTGCTTCCACACCCCTATTTTGTACAATGTTTTCTATAGTGAACTTATTGCAGCAGCCTAAAGTTTCAGCTTGTCAATAGCAGCAATGATCCAGGACTTCAAACTTGTCACAGGGGGTCACCATCTTGGAAAGTGTCTGTGACACTCACATGCTCAGTGGGCTCTGAGCAGCTGTTGAGAAGCTGAGCTTAGGGCTCGTCACTAATTATCAAGTAGAAAATGATGTTGGCCTGTAATATAAGCTGATACTACAGGGCTGATTATTCAATTCTGATGCTAATTGCACTGGTTTCTGTGCTGCCATGTAGTAATTATCTGTAATTATTACTAATCAGCCTTATATTGTGACATTTCTACTCTATGTGTACTGTATATTGTGAGTGGGTCCCTAAGCTCAGTAAGTGACAGCAGCACAGAGCATGTGCAGTGAATCAGCAGAAAAGAAGATGGGGAGCTACTGGGGCATCTTTGGAGACACAGATCTTTGCTGGCTTGAACAGATGCTAAAAATCAAACAATGAATCTGATAGGACATTAACAAGGTCCAAGCATTCAGGATTCCTTATTCCAGACAAACTTCTCTGTGGATGGAAAATCTAATAAAGCTATGGGCAATGAATGCAAGTATTTTTTTTAATGTTAATTTGATACAGGTGTGGGGTCCATTATCCGGAAACCTGTTATCCAGAAAACTGAATTACAGAAATGTTTAAAATGACTTCCTTTTTCTCTGTAATAATAAAACAGTAGCTTGTACTTGATCCCAACTAAGATATAATTAATCCTTATTGGAAGCAAAACCAGCCTATGATTTACATGATTTTATAGTAGACTTAAGGTATGAAGATCCAAATTATGGAAAGATTTGTTATCTGTAAAACCCCAGGTCCCGTACCTGTATAACAATGTTTTCTGTTGAGATCAATCACGATTAGAACTATTAGTTCTATATAGATCAATTGTGATAAACGTCTTTATTCGATACCACAGATATGTAATTTAGAATCAATCGAACCATAATTGATAAATAAGCCTCCAAGTTGATTTCAGTTCACAGAAACCTCAATATTTTGTAAACTAAGGGGGTAATGTAATGAGTGAAAGTCTGCTACAAATCAGGAGTTCGCATTTACTGGTCACCTGGATGAAAAACATCTGATTTGAGGAAACGGAACACTGGACCAGACCAAACTTTGTGCCTTATACCTCATTAGCCTTTTATGTTTTTCTACATCTCCTTAGCCTCACTGACTGACCCTTTTCTGTACAAAGATTAAATGTGGACTCTTGTTACTAAACTACCAAGCATGTAAATCTCAAAACACATTAATTGTCTTAGGAGGTTATTTATCAAAGGTCGAGTTGTGTTTTCCCAAAGAATTTGAGGGTAGTTTTCAGTAAAAATAAAAATAAAAAAGGATTACACCCTTTGAAGCATTTGAAGATATTAATAGCCTTCATGATCAGATTTTTTTTTTTGTGCGTTTTGCTCTAAAACTTAATTCGAGTTTTTTCACGCAGAAAAAAGTTTTCGGGTTCTTCACTCCCAAATTCACGGATTCTAATTTTTTTTTCCATAGTTTTCTTAAAGGAACAGTAACATCATTTTTTTTTATTAAAAAAATAAAAATTACAGCGTGTATATAATACCCATGTCCCAATAGATATTACCCATTCACCCTCCTTGTACCAGAAAAGTCCCCAGAAAATACTCCCCTCCATTGTCTGAACTGATTTTGAAAAACGGCGATATGGCGATCAAGCGCGCTCCCGACAGTGCTCCTTCAGCCAGGACTTCCGTCATGAAAGTAAAACCGGAAGTCAGAAGAGCTTCTGACAGGGCATGCATCCTACGACGCATAAAGTTCTCCCTCTTCTTGCTGGCTTTTTTCTTTTGTATGTGGGCAGTGAGAGGAACAAGGAGGGATGGGGGGAGTGTACGGCAGCATCAATGGAGAAGGCTGGGGAGAGGGACAGCAGTGACAGGACACGGAGCGGAGACAGGGGGAGTGAACGGCTGCATGAAAGCACTGTGAGAAACGGCAGTGACAGGACACGGAGGGGAGGGGGGGTGAGCTGAACTGCTGCATGAATGGAGAAGACTGGGGTGAGAGGAACGCGGAGGGGAGGTGGGGGAGTGAATGGCTGCACAGACGTATGGCAGTGAGAGGACATGGAGTGAGGGGGAGTGTATTGAACTGCTGCAGCGCTGGGAATTGGGCTGATTTCTTGGGTTGGGGAATCTAATAAAATGCATTCAGCCAGCGCTCCTATAGCCTAAGCAGTTATCCTATCGGTAAGGTGATGTCACTTCCGGAAGTGACATCATGGACCCGGAAGTTCAGACCCGAAAACAAGGAAAAGAAGCACGGCAGCGCGCACGTAGTGCAGAAGAAGGTTGCTGGTGGGGCAAGATGGCGAGGACCCTTGGACTCCATCCAGAAGCGGCGGTTTTGATTTTCTCTGATTCCTTACAAGACTACCTGGATTCAGCAGCGTATTAGAAGTTACTTAGCTAAGTACATTATTTTTGTCTGAGTTTGTAAAAAAGTGTTACTGGTCCTTTAAAGGGGTGGTTCACCTTCATTGTAACTTTTGGTATGTTATGGAACAATCAGTTCCTAGTAACTTTTCAATTGGTCTTCATTATCTATTTTTTTTATTGTTTTTTGAATGATTTGCACTCTTCTGACTAGTTTCTAAATGTGGGTCACTGACCCCATCTAAACAACAAATGCTCTGTAAGGCTACAGATGTATTGTTACTTTTTATTAATTATCTTTCTATTTAGGCCCTATTCATATCCCAGTCTCTTATTCCAGTTAGTGTGTGGTTTGCTAGGGTAATGTGGATCCCAGCAACCAGATTGTTGAAATTGCTAACTGGAGAGCTGCTGAATAAAAAGCTAAATAACTCAAAAGAAAATAATTGTGCTGCAGGAGTGCGTGCACAATTATTTTCTTTGGACACATTACCCAAGCTACAGGTTCAGGGCACGGCACCCGGTCTATTTGGCGAGTGTAAGCTCTGCTGACTATTACACCGTTCAAACTTCTAATTGGTTGTACACTAAAGTGCTGGACCTGGGGTTTGTACAACCAGGTCAAATTTTCTACTCGGTGAGCTATTCCCTAGTAGTTTTGTCACTACTTATGTTAAGCACAACTATAGTTAGTGCTTTAGAACTTCAGATATAAATTGATTGAGTCTGATTGGAGCCAGCCGTTTCCCTTTTTTGTATATTTAAAATAACTCAAAAACCACAAATAAAAACCAATTGCGAATTGTCTCAGAATATCACTTAAAGGTAATTTAAAGGTTAACAACCTCTTTAAATTAGAAAATTTGAGTTGAGTTCATTTGAGGTATAAAAACCCCTCACAAACTTCTAAAACTCGACCTTTGATAAAAAAAACCCCCTTAACGTTAAACACTAAAGTTGTTTCTGCATGCAAGTTGCATTTAGTAAAGTAAAAGGAAGACTAAGGAGCTCCACAACATTAACACACATACCTGATGATAAAATCTCGCCATCTTTGCTGAACCTAAGTGCATACACCGTGTTTGTGTGACCCTTTAACTCCCCAACCATCAAACCATGGCCAATGTCCCACAGAAGAATTCTGCTGTCTGAAGCTCCTGACGAAAGAAACTTTCCGTTTGGAGTGAATGCCAACGCATGGATTGGTCCCTAAAGAAACACATATCTTGTTAAAAGGACAGAAAACCGCAAACGCATCCTCACAATTGTTTCTGGTGTTTCTTACAAACGACGTCAGTGTTGTTTCCAGGATCATATTTATTTACCTTGTGTCCCGTGAAAATCCGCACGCAGTTTCCGCTTAGTACGTCCCACATTCTGACCGTTCTATCTGTTGAGCCGGTGGCAATATAGTTGGAGTTTGGGTGAAAGCGCGTGCATATTACATCAGCAAGATGGCCGGCAAATATTCTTAATGGCTGATAATGATCTGTAGCCCATAAACTAGGGAAAAAAAACAGAATAAAATGAATATATAATTGCCATTTGTTTAAAAGGGCTGCAAAACAGACTATACGGTATGGGACCTATTATCCAGAATGCTCGGGACCCGGGGTTTTCCGGATTCCGAAATTTGGATCTTCATACCTTAAGTCTACTAGAAAATCATGTAAACATTAAATAAACCCAATAGGCTGATTTTGCTTCCAATAAGAGTCGATCAAGTTCAAGCTACTGTTTTATTATTACAGAGAAAAAATAAATCATTTTTAAAAATGTGGATTATTTCATTATAATGGAGTCTCTGGGAGACAGCTATTCTGTAGTTCGGCGCTTTCTAGATATCGGGTTTCCAGATAACGGATCCAATACCTGTACAAGCTGATTGTGTTCAAATGACTTATGGTACTAGTATGGGATCCGTTATCCAGAATGCTCAGGACCTGCGGTTTTCTGAATAACACGCCTTCCGGATTTTGGATCTTTATACATTAAAGGGCAAGTCAACCCCAAAATAAAAAATTGCCTAATAAAAGAAAACATTCTACAAAACTTTGCAATATACATTCATTACACATTTTCTACGGTTTTTCATTTATTGGTATATGTATTGCTATTCAAAGCAGTGTTTGTCTGTACCTGTCTATTCTCTGCTTTGATGGCTAAAACTACTTATACAATGTAAGACAAGCAGCCGATTAACAGACTTGACTTTGCTGGGGAAGCAAGACTTTTGCAACATTGTTTAAATAAGTAAAAAGTAACAAGCAGGAGTTGTGCTGCTTTTAATAGCAAACATTTTTACAAACAACTTTAAACGCACTGACCATTTTTAATAAATGTATATTGGACAGCTGCTTAGAATTAGTTTCTTTTATTAAGCAATTCCACACAAAATAAGAGTGCTCACCTGAAATCAATAGACCTTTTCAGGTGCTAAACAGTCCATAAGACCCCCTGCTCAGGGCCCAAGAAGTTTGGCAAAGTTTCGGGCCACACTGGGCCCTTTATCAAGCCTTGATAAAGGGCCCAATGTGGCCCGAAATGTTGCCAAACTTTTGATGTCTACCATGAGCCAATAAAAGCACTTTTCTTTGCACCACAAACTGGATCAATGTGCTACAGTTTTTCTTGGATTTCTTTTCTTTTATTAGGCAAACTTTTATTTTGGGGTTGACTTGCCCTTTAAGTCTACTAGAAAAACCATGAAAACCTAAAATAAACCCAATAGGCTGGTTTTGCTTCCAATAAGGATTAATCATATCTTAGTTGGGATCAAGTACAAGTTACTGTTTTATTATTACAGAGAAAAAGGAAATCATTTTTAAAAATTTGGATTATTTAAATAAAGTCGAGTCTATGGGAGAGGGCCTTTCTGCAACTGAAACTTTCTGGATAATGGGATTTCCAGATAACAGATCTCATATATGTATTCAGTTTTATATATTCAAAAATGTCACTCTTGAATCTTGACAGCCCTATATAAATAAATGATGATGATATTCAAAAATGTCACTCTTGACAATGTAATTAAGCTTGTTCTCTACACTGCTTATTATAGACGCCAATCCAATGCCCTAAACTGCCCACAGATCAGCAGCAATATCCAGTCTCTTACCGTGCAACTCGGTCATGGCCTCCTGATACAAAGTAGTAGCCATAAGGAGAGAACTGCGTGTCCCAGACTGGGTAGTTGTGCCCTTTGTAAGCCACTAAGCATGTAAATGTCTGAAGACTCCATAAACGGACAGTGCCATCTTCAGAACTGGATAACAAGTAATTCCTGTTTTTAAGATAGATTTAACGATATTAGTAAAACAGAGAATTAGCCAATAACACAGATGGACTATGATCCATCCACATGCAGAGGGGACAGCGGCAGATTTTACTTTAAACAAAGTGACATACTAAAGTGAAACACAAGGACACATAGTAAGAAAGACTGATAAAAAGACACATCCATCAAGTTCAACCTTTTAAAGGACCAGTAAATCGCAGACTTTATTTAGAAATAACTTACCGAAACTCCACTTGCGCTCCTCTTCAGAAAAGGTGATCGGGTGATCCATCTTGCGGCGCTCGATTTCTCCTCCCTCCCTTCCTTATAGGAGATAGCCAGGGAGGAGAAATCGAGCGCCGTACGATGGATCGTCGCCTTGTCTGAAGAGGAGCGCAAGCGGAGTTTCTAAATAAAGACTTTGTTCAAAGTTTAATATTAGGGATACACCAAATCAAGGATTCGGTTCGGGATTCAGCCTTTTTCAGCAGGATTCGGCCGAACCCAAATTCTAATATATGCAAATTAGGGGTGCGGAGGGAAATCATGTGACTTTTTGTCACAAAACAAGGAAGTAAAAAATGTCTTCCCCTTTCCACCCCTAATTTGCATATGCAAATTAGGATTCGGTTCAGTATTCGGACAAACCCTTGCAAAGGATTCGGAGGTTCGGCCGAACCCAAAATAGTGGATTCAGTGCATCCCTATTTAATATGCATTTTTTTTGTAGTATATTAACAACTTTAAATCAGTCACCCTCCATTCAAAATAAATCTAGCTCAATGATGCCAGCTTAATGCCAATAGCCGATTAAAGGGGTAGTTCACCTTCAAACACTTTTTTTCAGTTCAGTTGGTTTCAGACAGTTCACCAGAAATAAAGACTTTTCTCCAATTACTTTCTATTTGTGTCTTTCTTTAATATTGAAGTGTAAAATGTATATCACCTTCTGTGAAATTTCATTTATCACCTTCTTAGGTCTCTCTCAAGCAGCTATGTGGAGACAACTTTTAAATTGATACTTTTTTATCTTTATCCCTGCTGAGCTAATTCCCCGAGTTTCATTACAGGCAGCTGTTAGAATTGATACATATAATTGCTAGACCGGAAAAGAACATTAAAGGGGAACTTCACACAAACATATCTTAAGCTTTTTGAAAAGTAAACATAATTTCAAGCAACTTTGCAATATACATCAATACAAAAATATGCAGACTTTTCATGATTTTTAATGGTTTGGAACAGTTCCCTAAGCCTAACCCCTTGCTCTCCTGCTGATCTGTCTGACTACTTTGCTGAGCTGGCTGACTACTGTTACTTTGTATTAACAGCCAACTGTCCTGAGCCTGCATCCTCCAAACCCCACAATTCCCTGCACACGATATCAATAAGGAAATGAACATCACAGTGCAATGCATTGTGGGTTATATAGTTCCTGCATGATGTCTGTAAACTGTGGAGAAGTTGTTACAATTTGTAACATCAGTGTTTAGTCCCTCCTTCCCTGCCAGGATTTCAAATGATGCAGAAAGAGAAGAACTGTTAAACAGCTGGATTTCAGCATAGAAAATTGCATTTATTCATACTTTTTGAAGAAACCGGTAACTGTGATGGGTATATTAGGGGTTTCTGTGTTATGAAGGTCTCTATCAAATTTTGGTTTGGAAGCTGGAGTTCCCCTTTAAGAATTGTACGATTTTTTGACCTCTTTATCAAATTTTAGGTTGGAAAGCCGAGTTCTCCTTTTAACTGTAAACTTGGAAAAATGGTCAAAAATAAAACATGGAAACCAATTGAAAAAAGGGGCTTTAATTCTGGTGAGCAATCTAAAAAAAAAAAACCAAACACACTGAAAAAAAAAAAATGTGTTTGGAATGTGAAGAAGCCTTTAAGGCCCTCCAGAGTATTTTAGGATTACCAGTTTCCTTCAACATCAAAATTTAAATTTTCCCCCCTTACAAACAGGTACACACAGTAGAACAATCTGATCAACACTGTGGAAACCAGTGACACTAAATAAACATCTAACCTGTCTGGACTGAAGCTGGTAGCATAAACTGGTCCACTGTGACCATATAAAATCTTCATCTCGCTTGAAGACTTTTCATCCATGATTCTTTCTAAAACATCATCCGACTCTTTGTCTATGATGCTCAGATCTGCAGAAAAACACGCACATGCTCAACAGTGTTACACTTTAAATCGCTCAGCACTTGAACAAGGATGCACCACATCCAGGATTCAGCATGGGATTCAAAACCACAAACTCATGACATTCTAAGAGGTGTTGACAACTAAAAGGGACCATTTTGCGTTTGATGCCATGTTTTAGATCTCAAATTTGTGTAAAGGTATGGGACTGGTTATCTAAAATGCTCGGGATATGTGGTTCCTACTATAAGTCAACTAGAAAATGTTGTAAACATTAAATAAACCAAATAGGCTGGTTTTGCTTCCCATAAGAATTCATTTTACATCAGTTTGCATAAAATACAAGCTCCAGTTTTATTATTAGAGGAAAAGGAAAACATTTTTTAAAATTTGCATTTGGATAAAATTAGGGAAGCACCGAATCCACCATTCGGGACTCAGACTGAACCCCCGAATCCTTCGTGAAAGATTCTGCCGAACTGAATATGAATTTGCATATGCAAATTAGGGGTGGGAAGGGGAAACATTTTTTACTTCCTTGTTTTGGGACAAAAAGTCACACGATTTCCCTCCTTGCACCTAATTTGCATATGCAAATTCAGATTTGGTTCGGCCAGGCAGAAGGATTCAGCCGAATCCGAATCCTGCTGATAAATGCCAAATCCCGAACCGAATCCTGGATTCGGTGCTTCCCTAGATAAAATGGTGTCGGGTTTGCAAATAACAGATCCCATACCTGTAATGTGAATCAGAGCTCATCTTCAGCCAAACATTTTATGGAGGATTTTGGACAAGTTATGGATTCAGTGCTTTCTAATTTTAAATGAGCCAAGCTAACAAAAATTATGTTTTCTACTACGTTTGGTTAGTCGTTTTAGCAAAACTTTCATGCCTATACTTTTTTTCAGAATCAGCTTTAAAGTTCTTATGCTGTACTATTTGCAAGATGCTAAATATGCATAATGGTTCGCCACATATATGCAATATCTATAAACTGAAGGTTGCAGATTTAATTTATACATGTACAAATAATTAAAACAAAAAAGCAAAAGGCACATTTTTTTTTTTTTACCAGATGCAGATTTGACACTCCGCAGTTTTTTAGGGGTAAGGCTCCAAACACGAACAGTGGAGTCTGCAAATCCTCCTGCTATGAGGCTGGAATCATCAGTAATATCCACTGCTGTCAGACCCTGCATAGGTATGGGGGGGGGTGTTTTTACTTACATGTCACTCATATTCAAATACAAAAGAAAAGTTATAAACCAAAACATTTCATTTAAAGAAAGTCACATTCATCTCTAGTTTAAAGCGCAATTTACATAAGGATGGCAATGGTTAGAGGTTGCCCTAAACTGGAAAAACGTTTACCCCAGCTAATTTGCAGGTTAAAAACCAATTGACTGGAGCACATATAAGCAATATTGCAGCTTAACTGACATTACCCCAATGAGTAAGACAACAACGAACCAAGACCAAACTGGAAACAAAGTACTGACCTGATATGCATTAAGAAAGGAGTAGAAACAAATGGAAGGCAAACTTTCTGGGCCCAGCCTCACTCGTTTTGCAGCTTCTTTCATGATCATGATTTTATCAAGTTTGTCGGAGTCCTTTAGTTCTGGAAGTGGAATTCTATAGAGGAGTAAAATAGCATGCAACCAACCTTAGTTTTTAAGGATATTTATAGCAAACAACATATTGTTTGCAAGAAGTTGGTGGGTTGGGGAAAATTCTGTTGTACATATATAATCGGAAGTCGTACAATTTTTATTGCTGTTGCAGGTCTATGGCGCAGATTTATGAACATAGTAAATTGCAACGATGCAGTTTTCCAAACAGCCAACCTGATCATTGCTTTTCTGACTGGTCCTAAAGATCGATAAAATGGATTGCAATTACATAAGCCCTACGCGTTTCGACCATATAGCGGTCTTCATCAGGGGCAAAAACATATATAGAAAAAGACTGATCAAAATTTATTGTGGAGTGACTGCTATGGAGAATGCACTTGTGCAGTTTAGCACAAACCTCCAAGAAAGACCTAACAACTCCCCATCATTCACTCAACAGATCAAGACAGCTGAATTTGGCAGGTAGTTCTGCAAAACCCCTAATGGCAAAGGGCTGACCTATCCCAAACATTGCCTTTATTGAAATACCCATATGGAAATAATACTTTGGGCAGCACATTTCTGAATGGACATACCTATAAATTCATATAAAAATACCAATTTTCCTGCTCACTTCCTTTTCACGACAGTAACTTGCCTGCCCACTATACCTGTTTTGTGGTGGAGCATTAGGATCCTGTTTCTTGCTTTTAGATCCAGTGCTATCTTTTTTAGGCTTTTTCTTTTTTGGCTTCCCTTCTTCATTCTCCACTTCTTCATCTTCGTCATCCAAAGGGACTTCAATCTCTGGCTCTTTTAGAAGCCCAAAGAAGATCTAAAAAGCATGACATGGGTGTGGTCAATAGAAAAATATATGCTGTAAGAATGGTTAGCTTTCCCTTTTTTCTGCAATTATTTATAGGGATGCACCGAATCCACTATTTTGGATTCGGCTGAAGCCCTGAAACCTTTGTGAACGATTTGGCCGAATACTGAACCGAATCCTAATTTGCATTTGCAAATTAGGGGTGGGAAGGTGATAACATTTTTTTACTTCCTTGTTTTGTGAGAAAAAGTCATGCAATGTCCCTCTCCGTCCCTACTTTGCACATGCAAATTTGGATTTGGTTCGGCCGAATCCAAATCCTGCTGAAAAAGGCCGAATACAGAACCAAATCCTTGATTTGGTACATTCCTAGTTATTTATCAATCGTCAACTCAAATGTTTTCTTATTTATGAAAAAAATGTAATGAAAAAAACTAAAATCAGTGTGTAAAACTTGAATATTTTAATTTATCACGTTTTTGGCAAAAAATAATTTAAAAAAACTTGCATTGCTTTTCAAGCACAAACCACCAAAACAAAAAACATCATGGAGGCTACAAACATCTTGTAATGATTCAAGGGGTCTCTGCCATTGACTTCTACGTGACATCAACAGGAGTATTTTCAGATTCTAGCTATTTCCGGCTTCGGGGTATAATAAATCTTGAAAAAAATGTTTTAAACACTGAAAGTTTTCTCTTCACCTTGAAAATTTGGGTTTTTACTAAAAACTACCCCCGAAAACAAGTTTTATTGTGAAAACCACAACTTTAGCTAATAAATAACCCCCATAGTCATTTGGGCATAATTTATTTTAGTCTTAAAATAGATTTATATTAAATGAAGCTTGCTCTGGGGAGGTAAAATAAAATCTAATCCACAATAAAACAGTGCCCCCTGTGGCCAAAATAGCATAAAACCGCAGAATATTTACTGGGCTTCAGGGTAGAAACTAACTTGCATACGTTAAATTATCCTCTAACCTTAGTTTTAGTACAGGTATGGGATCCGTTATCCAGAAAGCTCTGAATAATGGAATGGTCGTCTCCCATAGACACTCCATTTTATTCAAAAAATTCAAATTTTTAAAAATGATTTTCCTTTTCCCTGTAATAATAAAACAGTAGCTTGTACTTCATCCAAACCAAGATATAATTAATCCTTATTGGAAGCAGAACCAGCCTATTGGGTTTATTTAATGTTTAAATGACAAGGAATGAAGATCCAAATGATCCGAAAAACCCCAGGTCCTGAGCATTCTGTATAATAGGTCCGATACCTGTATAACACACACCAAGTATACTGGAAGTTGAATTTTATCAACAGCAGGGGCAGATCTTTAGATTAAAAAAAGGCTAAAAAGCGCCAGTCAAAATCCTCCATTATCACCTTGAATATGTGCATGTACCTTTGCTTTGTTTGCTTCTCGTTTTGCTTCCCCAGACAGACTGCCCACCATAGCGTCAATCTGTTGCTTGCTGCGCGGCATCCCATCGAAGATGTCAATGTACAAGTGCTCCTGAACGATGCTCCAGATCTGGTTGTTCTGCCGCTCCTGTAGATGCCTCTTCAGCAGCTGATAGGAGTCACGAGAAATTCGCAACACAAACTTGCTGGTGCGAAAATCAAGGATGGTCTCATTGCCCTTCATGTGCTCCTTTTTGGTGAGGCTGGCTAAAATGCGCAGATCATCTTCGTAATAGCATTCCTGATCTCCATGAAATCTGCATTGGCAAGGGAAGAATACCGTATTTGAGCATTACCACCTTAAAGGGGTGGTTCACCTTTAAGTTACAGCATTGCCAATTCTAAGCAACTTTTCAGTTGGTCTTCATTGTTTATTTTTAATCGTTTTTTAATTATTTGCCTTTTTCTTTTTACTCTTTCCAGCTTTCAAATGGGGGTCACTGACCCCATCTAAAACACAAAAGCTCTGTAAGGCTACAAATGTATTGTTATTGCTATTTTAATTACTCATCTTTCTATTCAGGCCTCTCCTATTCATATTCCAGTCTCTTATTCAAATAAATGCATGTTTGCTAGGGGAATTTGGAGCTGAAATTGCAAAATGGACAGCTGCTGAATAAAAAGCTAAGTAACTCAAAATCCACAAATAATAAAAAATGAAAACCAATTGCAAATTGTCTCAGAATATCACTCTCTACATCATACTAAAAGTTAAAGGGATACGGTCATGGGAAAAAAAAATTCTAAATGAATCCGTTAATAGTGCTACTCCCGCAGAATTCTGCACTGAAATCCATTTTTCAAAAGAGCAAACAGATTTTTTATATTCAATTTTGAAATCTGACATTGGGCTAGACATATTGTCAATTTCCCAGCTGCCCCAGGTCATGTGACTTATGCTCTGATAAACTTCAATCACTCTTTACTGCAAGTTGGAGTGATATCACCCCCTCCCTTTCCCCCCAGCAGCCAAATAAAAGAACAATGGGAAGGTAACCAGATAGCAGCTCCCTAACACAAGATAACAACACTCAATAGTAAGAACCCATGTCCCACTGAGACACATTCAGTTACATTGAAAAGGAAAAACAGCAGCCTGACAGAAAGCATTTCTCTCCTATTGGCCGAATCCAAAATAAAGGATTCGGTGCATCCCTATTATTTATTATTTTTTTTTTATTAGACAGAGCCATACACCATTATTTGAATGTTTATTTAAACCGGAAGTGATGTCAATATTTCGGGGGCAGGACAGCCTTGGGACTGGAAGTGGAAAGAACCCTTTGGAGCATGGAGGGGGGGGGGGGTTGGGGTTGCTTTTTAAGTTTTTTAAGCTGCCCGCAACCTCCTAGATCAGTGCTGTCCAAATTATATGGTACAGAGGGCCGGAATTTTTGGGCTGATAACGGAAGCCAGTGTTAGACACTCCCTGTTTTTAGACCACAACCACTTTGAACCACACCCATGTTACCGCAAGACCATGTCCACATTAATAGCACACCAAAAAACCAGATGGTTGGTGCTCACTGCAGGGATCAGGGTCGGAACTAGGGGTAGGCAGAGTAGGTGGCTGTCTAAGGACGCCATCACTGTGGGGCGCACTTTTAAATGGGGCTTTTTTTTTTTCAAGCGTTTATTTAATAATTTGTTTCAGTAATCATGATTACTCATTCGGGTGGAATCCCCTTCACTTTCTCCCTCTTGCGAGCAAGTAATAGCTCCTTTTGTGTGATGCGTCAGTGCAGCGAGACGTGAGTATACGCGTCACTGATGTGGTTGGGTGGCAGAGCGAGGCAGAGAGCTGGGGGGCTGCTTGATGTGACTCGCACTTGCTGCTCTCAGCCTTGCACAATTGCACTGAACTGAAGACATTCTTTCCATTACTGTGAAAATGTGAAGCTTCCTGCTGGCACAGCCAGATACAGATTTGGGGGCCATGTTTAGTGTCGCTGCTGGGCACTGGCACAGGTACATAAAAACTTAGGGGCAATATGTGATCAGATTTATTTTTGGCTGCTGCTGACACAGGTAATGATTAGGGGCAATATGATGGCTGCAGGAGGGCTGTATTATGGATGGCTGCTGAGCTTGCTGGTACAGGTATGAGGGGTAGTATAATTGATGGCTGCTGGTACACATACAGGGGGCAGTAATATAAATGAAGAGTGTTGTACATTTTCTTGCTCTCTTTATTTAAAAACCATCATGGTAAGGAGGGAAATGGTAATGCAGGACAGGGGGCACTGATTGAAGCTCTTGTCTAGGGTGCCAAACTACCTTGTGCCTGGCACCAGCAGGAATGTCACTCATATGTGAAAAAAGTTAAGTCATATTAAGACATAGCCTTAAATCCATATGCCTCCTCATCCCCTGTGTATAATACAGTACCCCAGCATATGATTAAACACCTTAGGGGCCCCTAACAATAATTTTCAAATGCTAACAAACCCCCAGAACAAATACCAGGCTTATGTTCCATAGGGATCATAGGTCAGGCAAAGTATGACACACACACACAGGGAGCACAGGGAAGGCAGAACAGGGCAGGAGACAGGGAAATTTATTCTAATATGTACTACATACAGTGACACAGTGCTGGATGTGAACAAAAGGTGTCAAGTGTGAACAATGCAGGGGGATTACATGTGTGAATTTAATGTTTAGACAATGTAGGGGCCAGTTAATCTCTGTAGTGATACCTTTTAAAGATTACAAATGGTAAACAGACACAGACTTTGATGTGGAGGGCCACATAAAGGGGGGCCTGTGGGCTGCCAGTTGGACAGCCCTGTCCTAGATGGGTACCTGCATTGCCCCTCCCCCCTACACACACACACACACACACACAGTATGGTCTTTCCACCCAAATTCAGTACCTGACCCACTGCAGCACTATCGCAGCATGTACAAAAACCACAGCCATTTTGTATATTTTTCCGGATACTACAGGTATATTATATAGGACTTACTTTTCAAAAAACGATTTTGCCTTGTGTTCATGCTGATTGTATACGAGTTCCAGGTACATGTGGACAAACAGTGGGTAGAACAGCTGGGAGAGTTCAGCCCGATGGCAGTCTAGCACGGACTCGATAAAGCGTTTCAGGCTACTGTAGTAATCCTCGTAGAGGGTCGGATCTCCTTGTTGGGTGTAAGCCGACAAAACTGCGCTGACGTCCGGCTGGTCTTGAGGGCCGTTATTTAAAGTAACTGGCAGAAAGAGAAAATACACATAAAGCGTTACATAAATACCAACTGTCGTTGAGACCTGTCCTCCTGTCATCACAGTCAATGAAAAGTGTCATAACACAGAGGTCCAACTGAAAACAGGGGGTCTTGGAACCATTAAAGATAAATTTCAGCTTAAACAGCATTTGAACTAAAGAAACATTAAACGTGAAAGTGTTTAAAGGCAGAAACACGCTCAGACTTGGGGAGATTTAGTCGCCCAGCACTCAGATGGCACTCAGATCGCTTAGTTTACCGAAGTGGCCCTTCGTGAGGCAACTTCGGAAAACTAGCTCACTAATTGCAATCCCACCTGTGATTTACATTCCAGCCGGCGGAAGTCAGTTCAGGGAGATTAATCGCCCCAAAGAAGAGGAGATTTGTCGCTGGGTGACTAAATCTCCCCGAATCTGAGTGTGTTTCTGTCCTTAAAGTAATACAAATATAATGTAGTATTGCCCTGCACTGGTAAAACTGCTGTGTTTGCTTCAGAAACTCTACTATTGTTTATATAAACAAGCTCCGGGACATCCCAACAAAAATAGATTCCAAGAGCCAAAAATTGTATATTAAAAATATGATACTTTATTTTACATCACATCTAAAAAAAAATAACGCGTTACATAAAGACTGTTCATGATTCTTCTCAGTCCCTATGCCTGCGGAGCTTACAGTCTAAGAATTTCATCAGAAGCCAATGCCTGTGCCTCTCAAGGGGCCCCTTGGAATGCAGTAAGGCTGGGGCAGTAAAGGGGCGGGTTACATATTCATTCAGTAAAGTCAATGCTGCAGCTCTAAAGCTTTTTTACTGATAAACTGCTACGGAACAGCAGGATAGCGATATCATATATATATATATATATATATATTTTTTTTTTTTACTGACTAAATCTACTATCCCTCCCCCAGGGGTCCCTATGATACTGTAGTTTCAGGGCAAATGCCGACCCCAGATGTTCTGGGGGGGGGGGAGATGTTCTAGGGGGGGGGAGATGTTCTAGGGGGGGAGATGTTCTAGGGGGGGAGATGTTCTAGGGGGGGAGATGTTCTAGGGGGGGAGATGTTCTAGGGGGGGAGATGTTCTAGGGGGGGAGATGTTCTAGGGGGGGAGATGTTCTAGGGGGGGAGATGTTCTAGGGGGGGAGATGTTCTAGGGGGGGAGATGTTCTAGGGGGGGAGATGTTCTAGGGGGGGAGATGTTCTAGGGGGGGAGATGTTCTAGGGGGGGAGATGTTCTAGGGGGGGGGGAGATGTTCTAGGGGGGGGGGAGATGTTCTAGGGGGGGGGGAGATGTTCTAGGGGGGGGAGATGTTCTAGGGGGGGGAGATGTTCTAGGGGGGGGAGATGTTCTAGGGGGGGGAGATGTTCTAGGGGGGGGAGATGTTCTAGGGGGGGGAGATGTTCTAGGGGGGGGAGATGTTCTAGGGGGGGGGAGATGTTCTAGGGGGGGGAGATGTTCTAGGGGGGGGAGATGTTCTAGGGGGGGAGATGTTCTAGGGGGGGGAGATGTTCTAGGGGGGGGGATGTTCTAGGGGGGGAGATGTTCTAGGGGGGGAGATGTTCTAGGGGGGGGAGATGTTCTAGGGGGGGAGATGTTCTAGGGGGGGGAGATGTTCTAGGGGGGGGAGATGTTCTAGGGGGGGAGATGTTCTAGGGGGGGGAGATGTTCTAGGGGGGGGGGAGATGTTCTAGGGGGGGGAGATGTTCTAGGGGGGGGAGATGTTCTAGGGGGGGAGATGTTCTAGGGGGGAGATGTTCTAGGGGGGAGATGTTCTAGGGGGGAGATGTTCTAGGGGGGAGATGTTCTAGGGGGGAGATGTTCTAGGGGGGAGATGTTCTAGGGGGGAGATGTTCTAGGGGGGAGATGGAGATGTTCTAGGGGGGGAGATGTTCTAGGGGGGGGATGTTCTAGGGGGGGGGATGTTCTAGGGGGGAGATGTTCTAGGGGATATTATAGATGAGATATTTAAGAGATATTACTGATGAGGTATTACATTCTAGAGGAAATATTCTAGAGGAAGTAATCTAGATATATTATAGTTGAGATATTATAGATGAGATATTATAGAGGAGATATTACAGAGGAGATATTCTAGATGACATATTCCAGAAATATTAGAGGAGATTCTACATGAGATATTCTAGAGGACATATTCTAGAGGACATATTCTACATGAGATATTCTAATGGAGATATTGTACATGAGATATTACAGAGGAGATATTCTAGAGGACATATTCTACATGAGATATTCTACATGAGATATTCTAGAGGAGATATTCTACATGAGATATTCTAGAGGAGATATTCTACATGAGATATTACAGAGGAGATTCTACATGAGATATTACAGAGGAGATATTCTAGAGGAGATATTCTACATGAGATATTCTAGAGAAGATCCAGAGCGCTGACCTTTCCCGGCGCAGGCAGAAGAGGAGCTGTTAGAAGGCGCTGCACCGCCGGCAGAAGACAAGGAAACGTCCGCTCCTCCAGTTCCCGCCGCACAGCTCACTCGGCTCAGCAAGTTCGTCTCGGCTCCGTCCCCTTCCCCGGCGAGTTCAGGGCTGAGCGAGGTTAAGGCGAGCAGTTCCTCGGAGTCGAACAGTCCGCTCTCCTTCAGGAGGATATCGGCGGAGTCCTTGAGTTTGCGCTTCTTCAGATACTGTAGCACGGCCAGCAGCGTTTGGCGGTCACTGGCATCCGAGCCGGGCGCTGCGGGAGCAGCTGCTGCTGGAGGAGCCGCAACCCCCGGTGGAACAGGAGGAGCGGCTTGGGGACTAGAAGGACTCGGGGGAGCGCCATTCCCCAGCGCCTGTACGTTCCCATCCACGCACCCCGACATATCAGCCTTAACCTCATCCTGCACTTCGGGCTCCGACTTCACCACTACACTCGCCTCGTCTGGCACTGCGGCCATCTTGCAGCGGGAGTTTATTCTCTTACGGCGTCTCTCTTTACGGCACTACATGGAACAACCCATCGTAATGGCGTCAGTTCGTCCCTAGTAGCGTGCCAGTACTTCCACGTCGCCGCCGCTGTTCACAATAACTTCAACGTGTTCGCGACACTCCTGGCAAAGAAAAGCTTTCCGGCAGGCGTGTCCTGACGTAGTTTGATTGAAAGCTACGCGTGGATTTGCGTTACTTCGCTTCAGTCGTGAAATAACTGCTGCCATCTTGCGGCCAATCCCCAACTAGCTATTGGCTGTTCTGTATAATTCTTGGCTATAAGAAGAAATGCAGAGCGGTACATTCTTTAAAGGGCTTGTTCACCTTTCTTAGAATAATTTAGAGAGGGATATTCTAAGACGATTTGCCATTGGCTTTCAATTTTTTACTATTTGTGGTTTTTCAGTTATTTCGCTTTCTATTCAGCAGCTCTCCAGTTTGCAGTTTCAGGATTCTTGTTGCTAGGGTCCATAATACCCTAGCAACCACGCGATGATTTGAATAAGAGACTGGAATATGAATAGGAGAGACCTGAATAGATGGATGAGTTATAATAAAAAGCAATAACAAAAAGTCTGTAGTCTTACAGAGCATTTCTTTTTGAAAGGGATCAGTATTATATTTATATATAATACACAAAAACCATGAATATCCTGTAAAAGATATCCTTATAAACGGTCAGTTCTGGGGGCCCATTTACTTAACTCGAGTGAAGGAATAGAGAAAAAAAAATTTGAATTTCGAATGTTTTTTTTTTTGGCTACTTCGAGCTTCAACTACGACTTCGAATCGAACTAAAAATCGTTTGACTATTCGACCATTTGATAGTCGAAGTACTGTCTCTTTAAGAAAAAACTTCGACTCCCTAGTTTGCCACCTAAAAGCTACCGAGGTCAATGTTAGCCCATGGGGAAGGTCCCCATAGGCTTTGCTAGCTTTTTTTGGTCGAACAAACATCACTCAATCGATGGATTAAAATCTTTCGAATCGAACGAATAGCGCTAAATCCTTCAACTTCGAAGTCAAAGGATTTAACTTCAACAGTCGAATATCAAGGGTTAATTAACCCTCGATATTCGACCTTAAGTAAATTTGCCCCCTGATGTCATAAGTTATAAACGGTGAGTTCTGATGTCATTTCTGTCACGTGACTCACTGAAATTTGGGTATTATAATAAAGTACCCCCAGTTGTAAAATATGAGGATATTAGAAGTTACCTCAGAGTTCCTTCGGCCACGTGTTTTTATATGGTCATGAAACTCCTTGGTAACTTCTAATATCCTTATATTTTACAAGAGGGGGTACTTTATTCACTATAAATATAGGCCCCCGAGAGCCTGTGCCTAGGACGGCCTTAAGGTGCCTATTTTTTTTTTTCGGTTTTTTATTTTTTTTAAATAAACCCTCCCCACCATCCGCGAGCTGAGAGCGCGAGGAGTAGGGGGTCCGAGGAAGACTACGGAAATCACGCGCTCAATGTAGGGGCGTGTTTAGGTCCGATGCGCCTAAATACAGCCCTGGTTCAGTGACCCCCTTTGAAAGCTGGAAAGCAATAATAAAAAACAATTTACAAGTTGCTTAGAATTGGCCATTCTATAACATACTAAAGGCTTACTTGAAGGTGAACCACCCCTTCAATAGACTAGGCCCTAAAAGTTACAAAAAAACAAAACATTAGTGGCCAGGGACCCCTACAAGGTCTAAAAAATAATTGCTGGCCAGGGAACTTGTCATTAGGGACTCGCTCAGTCTGAAAAAGGATTTCTATAAAAAAAAAAAAAAACAACTTTCTCCTCTTGGGCCCCTGTCCTTCACTGCTAGAAGCTGAGGCCGCCAGAGAAAAAGAATAAGCAGAAGAGTTTGAGTTACGTCTAGTTTAATTTGATATTAATAACTAATAACTCTGTTCTACTCCAAAATTAATTTTACAGAGAAATGCTCAGACATCTTACTAGGCCTTAAAAGATCAAGTGAAAGCCGTGCTGTAGAAAGGGGTTTCCTCACATCATCCAAAAACATATAGATAAAGGTATAGGACCTCATACTTGGAATCCAGAAAGATCCAAAATACAGAAAGGCCATCTCATATAGAATCCATTTCACTTAATTTTTTTTTTTTTAAATGTATAAAATAATAATTAAACAGTACCTTGTACTTGATGGTAACTAAGCTACATGTTTAAATAAATCTGGAAGACCCCAGGGGGCAAATTCACTAAGATTCGAAGTTGCGCCAGGCGCAACTTCGCCACACTTCGCCAGGCGTATTTTCGCCAGCGCTCCGCAAATTCACTAAAATCCGAAGTTGCGCACAGGGGAAGCGTAAGTTTTCGAAGTTGCGCTAGCGTTAATTCGCCAAGCGAAGTTTCGCTAGCGATGGTTCATTTGCATACGGCGCCAAATTCAAATTTCAATGGAGGAACACGTATCAGCACTACAAATGGCTAGAAAACCTTCAAATCAGCAAATAAAAATTTTATTTTGCCCTACACATGTGCCCACTGTCTAGGTAAGTTGCCATGAGTCAGGAAATGTAGGGGGGAAGGATGGGAGCCCCAAAAATATTTTCGATCTTTTTCAGCCTATCACCCATCATGTAGAGAACACGCCAGCGTTTTTTGGGACTTAGAAAAAAATTTGACTTTTTTTGAAACAATCCCTATCTACTCTATTGCGCTTCGCCAGGTCTGAGGTGGCGAAGGAAGTCTAGCGTAAAAGGTAGCGTTCAGTACACTGCCCAAGTTAGTGAATTTGCGTAGTTACGTCGCTAGCGAAAATTCGCCTGGCGTAAGGGTGCGACGTAACACTAGCGAAACTACGCCAGCGTTCGTTAGTGAATTTGCGCAGTAACGAAAAATGCCAAATGCTAGCGAATTAACGCTAGCGTTCGGCGCTTAGTGAATTTGCGCCCAGGTCTCAAGTATACTGGATAATAGATCCCATACTGTACATGTATTTTAATCGATGAAATTGAAGGCATTTTTGCAGCTGCCTTAGTGATAAAATATTGTTAGCACCACTGAGACAAGGACTAACGGCAATGATCTAACATACGATGTAAAATTATGCAAAAGATATTGTCAGTGTATCAACATCAAAGCTAATGTCTGCTGTGCGTTCTTAAAGTGTAAGCGCTACAGAAATAAGATTCATACAGATATGTTAAAGGTAGGGTTGCCACCTGTCCGGATTTCACCTGGACAGTCCTGTTTTTGGAAGGGCTGAAAAGTTTCTGTCCGGATTTCCAAATTAGGAAATCTGGACAGGAAATTGAAGTGAATGAAAGAGCAGTGGAGCTCATGGGCTCCATCCAGGTCTGGACTGAGAATCAAAATAGGCCCTGGCTTTCCAAGAACACAGAGGCCCAAACAGCCCACATAGAGGCTAAAAAGCCCCCCACCAGCCCAATAAATAGTGACTGTCTATGACATTTGCCAGATAAAACAACCTTTATTTTAGCCCAGGGCATCGCAAATTCAAATTACATCCACAGAAATAAATGTGGATGGATTTCTTTTAAATAAAGGATTAAATAATTCTGTCTCTGGTACATGTGGAATTGCCAATGGTCACTGCTGCACCAGGGTCGGGTCAGGACTGCCAGCATGGGATTTATTTTTATTTTAGATAATTAAAGGTTACACTTTTAACATTACTTTTCCTCAGCCTGGCGAACAATTTGGTGGTTCATTAATTAAGGTGGTTATTTACTAACTACGCCTTTTTCATTGTCAATTTCTTGACACGCATATCTTAAGCCATTTGGGCCGAACAACAAAAAGCTAAATAAATCTAAAAAAACCCAAACATTTAAAAAAGACTAATTGCAAACTGTTTCAAACTCACAGTCATACTAAAAGTTAATTTTAAGGTGAACTAGCGCTATAAACCCTATTGAAGAAACCTTGTGGGACACTAGGGGGCAGATTTATCAAGGGTTGAATTTCAAGGGTTAAAAAACCCTCGAATTCGACCCTTGAAGTAAAATCCTTCAAATATTGAATTGGAAGGATTTTAGCGCAAAATGTTTGATCGAACGATCTAATAAAAATTGTTCGATCAAACGATAAAATCCTTCAAATCGAATGCTTCGAACTATTTTAAGCGATCAATCGAAGGATTTTTATTCGACCCAAACTTATAAAAGTGCTGGGGAAGGTCCCCATAGGCTAACATTGGACTTCGGTAGGTTTAAAGTGGCGAAGTATGAAGTCGAAGTTTTTTTTTAAAGAGAAAGTACTTTGATTATCAAATGGTCGAACGATTTTTGCTTTGAATCGTTTGAATCATTGGATTCGATCAATTTGATTGAATTTGACCAATTCGATGATCGAAGTACCCCAAAAAATATTCGAAACTAAATTAGAATATTTTTGCATTCAAATTATTCACTCGAGCTTAGTAAATCTGCCCCTAAGACATGATGTAAGATATGACATTCAATATCAATCCCCAGGTCTCTCTTCCCTCATTCTCCTGGTCTCAGTTTCTCATACAGCAAGCAGGGCAAAATATTTGATTATTTTCATTGTTTATCTTTGTTTCAACAACCTCTCCTATTCATCTCATTCATTCACAAAAAGCCCTGGTCCATTACTGTGGTCAGTGTGCCTAGCAACGGTATAGCTGTCAAGACCGCCGGGAGCGCGAGGAGTCCGCTATGAGTACGCTATAGACTTCCGAACACTGATGGCGGAGACTTCCTGGTGTGATGACGCTTACAAGGCCGTATACTACCAAGGCCTATCCATCCGCATCAAAGATGATCTCGTCTCCAGAGAGACTCCTGACACCCTGGAAGGACTGATCGCTCTATCTATTAAGGTGGATACCCGCCTCAGAGAACACCAAGTGGAGAGAGAGCGCAGCAGACGATTTTCTCCCATGTTGGCCCCTCGCTTTCAAAGGCCGATTCTGCAAACTCCCGCTGTCTCTGTGACTCATGTGTCCACGTCACCCCTGGAGGAACCTATGCAAGTAGGAAAGGCTCGCCTTTCCGAGCAGGAAAGACTCCGAAGACGAATGGCAGGTCTCTGTTTGTACTGTGGTGGCCATTCCCATTTTGCCAACGCCTGTCCTGCCAAAGCCAAGAGTTTTGTACCCCAAGGTATGTCACAGGTTTCTCATGTAGGGGGCATTACTCGAGGAACTAAGGAGAAGCATCAAGAAAATTCACGCAGACTTCTCCTTCCTTTGCAGATTCACCTGGCAAGTAAGACTATCTTCGAAAGTGCCTTCCTTGACTCCGGAGCGGATGGCAATTTCATGGACGCCTTCTTTGCCGAACGCATGAAGATTCCCCTGCTCCCATTGTCTTCACCCCTGCGAATTACCCTGACAAACCCCTGGAGTTTGAATTCGTCACTATGTTCACGGCTGAACTATCTGTACAAGTTGGGGCGCTGCATCAAGAAAGACTTTCATTCTTCATCATCCCCTGTCCTTCTACTCCAGTAATACTGGGTCTTCCGTGGTTACGCCTACATAACCCCACCATAGACTGGTCCTCTGGGCAGATCTCTCGTTGGAGTTTATTTTGTCTACAACATTGCCTTCCGCCAAAACCCCTCGAGAAGGTGAATGTCTCCACTGCGGAACTAAAGACTTTGCCCTCCACTTACAAGGGATTTTCCGATGTGTTTTGTAAAAAGTCTGCAGAGTTCCTTCCCCCACATCGCTCCTACGACTGTCCGGTTGAACTCCTGCCAGGAGCCATGCCCCCCAGAGGGCGCACTTACCCTCTCTCTCCTGCAGAGACTACCGCTATGAAGGAGTACATCCAAGAAAATCTCCAGCGGGGGTTTATCCGCCCTTCTACCTCTCCTGCAGGGGCTGGGTTCTTCTTCGTGGAGAAGAAGGACGGAGGCCTTCGGCCTTGTATAGACTATCGGGGCCTGAATAAGATCACTGTGAAAAACAGGTACCCCCTGCCCCTGATTGCCGAGCTCTTTGACCAGCTGAAGGGGGCAAAGATTTTCTCCAAGTTGGATCTCCGGGGGGCCTACAACCTCATTCGCATCCGGGAGGGTGACGAATGGAAGACGGCATTCAACACTCGGGATGGGCACTATGAATATCTCGTTATGCCCTTTGGCCTATGCAATGCCCCTGCCGTCTTCCAGGAGTTTGTTAATGATGTGTTCCGAGATCTCCTAGGAAGGTTCGTAGTCGTATACTTGGACGACATCCTGATCTTCTCCAAGGACCTTGAAAGTCATCGCTCCCAGGTGAAGGAGGTACTCTCTCGTCTGAGGAAGAACTCTCTCTTCGCCAAGTTGGAGAAGTGTGTCTTCGAGGTATCCAAGATCCCCTTTCTAGGGTACATTATCTCTCCAGAGGGATTTGAGATGGACCCCGTGAAGGTGTCGGCCATCCAGGAGTGGCCTCTCCCACTGAGTACCAAGGCAATCCAGAGATTCATCGGATTTGCTAATTATTATCGACAGTTCATCCGGGGGTTCTCTTCCCGCATTGCACCTATCCTGGCCCTCATCCGGAAAGGGGGTAAACCCAGCCAGTGGCCTCCATCTGCCATAGAAGCCTTTCAGTCCTTGAAAGAGGCCTTCACGTCCGCTCCTGTTCTCCGACATCCCAATCCTGCACTACCCTTCTGCATCGAGGTTGATGCTTCTGAAGTCGGAGCCGGAGCTATCCTGTCCCAGAGACACTCCACTGATGGAAAATTGCGCCCCTGTGCGTATTTCTCCAAGAAGTTCTCATCCGCAGAGCAGAATTATGATGTCGGAAATCGAGAACTCTTGGCAGTCAAGCTTGCCCTTGAAGAATGGCGTCATCTCCTGGAGGGCTCTGAAATTCCTGTCCAGATTTACACAGATCACAAGAATCTGGAGTTTATACAGTCCCTCAAGAGGCTAAATCCCAGACAAGCCAGGTGGGCCCTTTTCTTTTCCCGATTTAACTTTGTTTTGACTTATCGCCCAGGTTCCAAGAATCTGAAGGCCGACGCCTTGTCTCGTAGCTTCACTCCGGTGGATCGTGACCCTGAGAGGCAGGAACCAATCATTCCACCTGTCAAGATCATTGCCTCCCTGTATCCCCAATTTGCCGACCAGATCCTGGCTGGGCAGTCCTCGGCTCCTCAAGATACTCCGATTGGCATGGCCTTCGTCCCTCCAGAACTTCGCCTGGCCATCCTGCAACAAACCCACTGCTCCAAGCAAGCAGGACATCCTGGTCCGGCCAAGACCCTTGAACTTTTGAGGCGCCTAGTCTGGTGGCCTGATATCCGCAAGGATGTAAAGGACTTTGTGGCTGCTTGTAATGTCTGTGCCACTTCTAAGCCTAGCCATTCCCGCCCCAGCGGGTTCCCTCTCGTCCGTGGACGCACCTCTCTATGGACTTTATTGTCGAACTTCCTCCCTCCGGTGGGAATACTGTGATCTGGGTTGTCATAGACCGCTTCAGCAAAATGGCCCATTTCATCCCTTTGAGGAAGTTACCCTCTGCGGTGGAATTATCCCAACTCTTTATTAAGTACATCTTCCGCCTGCATGGTTTCCCGGTGGAGATCGTCTCCGACAGAGGCACCCAGTTCACCGCCAAGTTCTGGCGTTCCCTATGTAAAGTCTTGGGAATAACACTTCAGTTTTCGTCCGCCTACCACCCGCAGACGAATGGGGCAGCTGAACGTGTGAACCAAGCCTTAGAACAGTTCCTGAGGAACCATGTGTCTCTTTGCCAGGACGATTGGTCTGACCTCCTCCCGTGGGCGGAGTTTGCTCATAATAATGCATGTCATTCCTCCACTGGAAGGTCTCCATTTATGGCGGTGTATGGACAGCACCCTCAAGCCTTTCCTCAGGACTTCGTGTTGTCGGACGTCCCGGCTGCAGATGATCTGGCAGCCCATATGTTTGCTATTTGGGCTGCAACCAAGTCTAACCTGGAGAAGAGTGCTCTAGTCCACAAGACTTTCGCGGATCGCCGTAGAAGGCCCTCTCCTCCCTACAAGGTGGGTGATAGCATCTGGCTCTCTTCCAGGAATATTCGCTTGAAGGTGCCGTCTCCCAAGTTGGGTCCGAAGTTCCTGGGTCCGTTCCCCATCTTGGAGATAATTAACCCTGTAGCCATCAGACTTCAACTTCCACCAGAGATGAGAATTCCCAACGTGTTCCACGTCTCCCTGGTGAAGCCCACCGTCTCCAACCGTTTCTCTGGTGTCCAATCTCCTCCTCCTGCCATCTCTGTGGAGGGTCAACAAGAATTCGAGGTGGAGAGAATCCTTGATTCCAGAATCTCCAGAGGGTCCCTTCAATACCTCATCCATTGGAAGGGCTTTGGCCCCGAAGAATGCTCTTGGGAGGGACACCGTGATGTGCATGCTCCTCGTTTGGTAAGAGACTTCCACTCCAAGTTTCCCCAGAAACCAAGTCCCGGTGGTCCTGAGGCCCCCCGTGAGGGGGGGGTACTGTCAAGACCGCCGGGAGCGCGAGGAGTCGCGTCCGCTCCCGGCGGCGAAGATTCCAAGATGGCGGCGCCCAGGCAACCCACGTGGGTTCCGACGCCGGCACAGTGACGCCAGCACAGCGCGACGGTCGCAGGCGCGCTGACGCCGGCGCAGTGACGCCAGCACAGCGCGACGGTCGCAGGCGCGCTGACGCTGGCGCAAGGGCGCCAAATTCAAAGATAAAAGAACGCCTGAGGCGCCAAGTTGGCGCCCGAAAATAGGATTCTGTTTCCTAGTGATTCCTGGGTTCCGTCGCTGTTTCCCCTGCTATAATCTGTCTGATTCCTTGGTGTGACCCCTTGCCTGGACCTGGATTTCGCTGTTACTCTGCCTGCCATAGACCCCCTGCCTGGCCCTGGCCTTTGTTGGTATTCCGCCTGCCTTTTGACCTGTGCCTGGACTTTGATTATTCTCTTGCCTTACCCCTGGATACCACAACCCTGTTCCCTCCTGTGGGGCTTCCTCCTAGATCCGGACTATTCCCCAGAGGGGGCTCCCGGCTCCCTGACAATAGCAAACGTACAGTCTGTTGAACCCACATGTAAAGTTTTGTAAAATAGTTTTGTTGAGTCTTAAGGTGGCCATGCACATGTCAGATCTGAGGTCTACAAACAAAGGGATCTGGGCCTGATTTACTGCCTATGTGCTGGGCCAAAGTGGACTGATCTGATTATTGGTTCTAGAGTCAATGAATGGATTATAAATTATTAAATAGGCAGCTGAATGGGTCAATGGGCCTGTGTGTGGTCAGTCTCCATTTTGTATAAAGAAACAACTTCCATGTCCAAGTTGCAGGGCTCAGGGCAGATTCTGAATCTGGTTTCTCTTTCTTCTTGCAGATGTTGATGTGATTTCCAAGTTTGCCCAGTTAGAATTGGTAGGGTTTAATTTCCGATGTGTGTAAAATGTATCCTTATAAAAAGTTTCTAAACTTTATCTGTTCTAATCATTCACTGCACCAATTCTTGTGTCCTACACACGCAGAGTAAGTGAGGCTTTTTTATAAATGAATTTAGGTCATTTTCTTTTCCTGTTATCACTTGCCCTTTAAAGCATTCTTTAGAGCAGGGATCCACAACCTTTTTTTTTTTACCAGTGAGCAACCTTTAGATATAAAAAGTTTTGGGGAGCAACACAAGCATGAAAGTCTCTGGGGTGCCAAATAAGGGCTGTGATTGGCTATTTGGTAGCCCATACGTGGACTGGCAGCCTATGTGAGGCTCAATTTGGTAGTACAACTGATTTTTAAGCAATTAAAACTTTCCTCCAAGTAAGGAATTCAAAAATAAGCACCTGAACATGTTGCTAACGGGCTACTGGTTGGGGATCACTGCTTTAGCGCTTCTAAGCCGTGGCACCCATCACTTGTTTGTCAGGCTGATTAATAAGCCGTTTTCTTCCAACAGGGACATTTTTGAGCGTGTGATTCATCTGAGCTTGGCAGCTAAAAAGATCAAGTTCTTTTTCAAGCTCTACTTGGAGTATGAAAAGAAACATGGAAGCACCGAGAGTGTCCAGGCCGTGAAAGAGAAAGCGCTGCAGTACGTGAAATCTCAGAGTTCTCTGGCGGCCACATAGTGCCCTGTGCTTAGAGACTGCTCTGATTAATGTTTATATACATTTCCTACCGATTGGATGCAATAGAGAGTTATTATATGAATGCCGGGAGAGCTGCCCCAGGAACACAGACTCTGAGACTTGGGCATTTGCCCTTCAGAGACGGATCTTCATTTTAAATCCTACTCCACTGATTTGTTTTGTATGCTGTGTTGTGTTGTTCTGCGTGTGAATATTCATATGCAGAATTGATACATTAAAATAAATGCCAATCTTGATTTGTTGTCGTCTCTTCCCTGTTATCCCTTGCTGTGTGATATTAGGCCAGTGGCACATCAACCTACCTGCTGCTGTATAGGATTTAGTTCCTGAAGAGCCACAAATCATAAGCTGGCCATACACATACCAATATGTACAGTATAGCCCCTGCTTGGTTGATGTGACCACATGTTATAGTGTGACCACATGTTGAATAGAGGTAGCTTCTACAGGCACTGGTCTAGTTGGGCAAACCCCCTGCCCCAGCCAGACCATCTGACTTAAACCCGGCTCCCTGCTTTTCCTTTTTCCCTCTTTCCCAGACCTGCTACCCGACCCTGCTGGGGGGTGTAAAATTACTCCAACTGGGGAACCACACTAACACCATGAATGAGAAGTGATGTTTATCTGTGGATGACGGATCAAACAGGTCAGGAATTTTTTTTAAAAAATTCCTCTAGAGAATGTGTGGTGGGGGGATGTGTAAGGGGGTAGATCCAGATTAGAGTTTGCATTTTACCCAAGTACCCATGCAGGATAACTGTGGACTGCCCGTACTGTCAGGGAATAGGGTATTTTCTGCCCGAAACCCATCTGCTTTATGTTATTCCACGGGAAACTGATCTGATAACTGCGGGATTTGATGGGGAAAACAAACTAGGGATGCACCAAATCCAGGATTCAGCCTTTTTTGTTTTTTTTTAGCAGGATTAGGATTTGGCTGAATAAAAGTGCCTGGACAAACAATCCTTGTAATCACGTGACATTACGCCACACAACCATGGAGCTAAAAAAAATACTAACCACTCCTGCAGCACACAGTTCTTTCACCTTTCCCTGGCCTAATTTGCATATGCAAATTAGGGTTCAGTTCTGTATTCAGTTAAACTTTTCACAAAGGATTCAGCTGAACCACCAAAATAGTGGACTCAGTGCATCCCTAAAACAAACAGTCTGGCACAGATATCACATCTGTACCGTAAATGGCAGTTGGCAGCATCCAGTCATTTTATATCAGGCACACAAAAGCATTGCCCCTTTCAGGCACGTACAAAAACTATGGAACCTGATTCAGCTTAATAATAGTACCAGACTGAACCTTAAAAGGCCATGTGAACCCTTCAAACAAGTAACATGAAATTGCTCAGAGCCCTAAGCATGCTATATATCATTTTTACATTTATAACAGATAATAATGACTTTTCTCTGATACAAAGTTAGGGGGCTTTAGAAACAGGTGTGAAGAAGAAAAATCAGCTGCTTCACATCCAACTTTTCTTCAGTAGAGGGGGCTAGAGAGCAGCTTCTGTGCTCCATCTGCCAGTATGGTTCCAGACACGCTGTGAACAAGCATTGAACTTCTTTACCCCTGCACAATATAGATTAAAGTACACTTACACATAGGGGAGCTAGCAGCACAGTTGCTATATGGTACTCAGGAACATGGCGCAACTTGGGGTGAAAAAAAAGCTGCCCTGTTATTACCCTCCCAAAACTTAACAGCCACCAATGATCATTTAGTAGATCTATCCCTTTGTGACTATTCTATGCAAAGCTGCGTTACTGAGATGGCACCGGAAATCTGACCGTTTATTAATTGAAGTTCTAGCGTGTTCCATCTGTGGAATTAGTGAGCAGCTGTTCCCTATATAAAGCACTGACTTGGCTACATTTTCCAATTACTGCTGCCTCTGAAGTGCTGTAACCTTTTCACAACCCAATCTATCTTCTGTATGTACATATGGGAGATCTGAGCCGCAGGTGAATGAAGTGCCTATGGAGTGAACTGTAAGAATAAATTACCTTTAATTAGATTTAAATTTCCCCCCATCTACATTTTTTGAGGTTGTGGAGCAAGAAGCAGCTTCATGTATATCTGGTGGTGTGCATGGTCCATAGCCTGGTAGTACTTTTACAAAACCCATAATGGACGAATAGCATAAAGATCTGGAAATGTACTGCTTTGCTCCCTTGATGTTTATCTCATTCTTGGCTGAACATTGGCTGTAAGAGCTCTTATAAATAATATCGGCATGGAACTTGGCACAGTGAATGAGAAATCTGCAATAGTTGTCCCCAGGCTCTGCCCCTATGGAACTATGCTGCCTGGGTCATTTTCTTCTCAACAGAACACACACTTTTTATTATAGAAGGTTCAGTTTGGATCCAGACTTCTTCTTCTTCGTCTTTCATATTAATCAGTTTTTTTTTTTCAATCTTTCATTGGAATTAGGACATATGTCTAGAAAAGCTAGTGTAGCATAACGTGAAATACCAAGGTTTAACACCACCAGAACAGTACAATGGCTCCGCTATTCAGTCTTAATTTTATCAGGCCATTGCAGTGACCCATGTCCCTGACTCTTTTCTGCTCACATCACAGTAAGAGACAAAGCTGCAGAACTGTTTTAATCACAAATGCTCATTGACAGCCAACTGAAAGGCAATAGCGGCATAGAATAAGCAGTTCTAGTTCTGCTAGTGGAAAGGGCCTCTGGCCCCTCTAACCCGTACACACTAAGAACCATAAGTACAAGTGATTATTGCCCTTAGTGATTACAGAATAGCCTGTCCAGACAACCTACTGAGCTGACCATGCCTATATACAAATTAGATTTATATAAATATCCATGCTATATTATTATTTTTTTAGGATTTCCAGTAAGTTGTCTCTTTCATTTCAGTCTGCAAATATTTTCTCTTTCCTTATTTGTCACAAAATATGTGAAGTGTAACAATACCAGTGAAACTATACAGTATCTACATGTAATTGATCATGAAAGTGATGGCAAGTAATGTCACAAGAAAGATGATCAGAGATGAGAGCTCAGAATATCATAAGGCTCATCTACTAAAGGTTCCATACAGGCCCGGACTGGCAATCTGTGGGTTCTGACAAATGCCAGAGGGGCTGCTATAAGGTGCCATAGAAAGTCAGTATTTAGTGGGTTGGAAATGCCATGGACTATTTTAATTCTCAGTATGGACCTGGTTCCATAGGCAATGTGAATGCTAATGGCACAGTTTTGCATAATGAGTATATCCTTTACGTCTGGCATTAATAAAGGAGCCCTCACATCTCACATTCAACTGCAGTATTGCAGGGAGCGACTCAATATTTCTATTATAAGTGCAAGTGAGACATAAGTAGTATTCTATATAACAACTCACAGGCAACTCCCCAGAAGCTCATCGGATACAATATGTGAGAGATCCGCTGATCCATTTACGTAATGGCGCTCGTACCTGGGCTTCATCATATGCCACAGAGACTTACTTAACCAGGCAGTTCAGAGACCAATTTAATCTCATTGCTTTCTCTAGACGTTTGCTCGGTTCTTCCTTTTCCCCTGTTCATTTAATGTTATTTTTATCTTGGACGCCCACGCATGGTGACTCACAGATGACAATTTCCCCACCATGGACTCAACTCATGTTTTGTTCATGAATCCAGAAACTTGGGGAAAAAAAACATTTATATTTCCAAACACGTTGCCGGTTGTTATACAAGAGTCTTGCCTTCTCTAGTTACAGAACTTGCATGACTGTGTCAATGTGCTGTGAAAAGGGATGTGTAAACATGTTTAAAAACAAAATGAGTTGTACAGGTATGGGTCCCTTTGTCCAAAAAGCTCCAGTCTCACATTTTATCCAAATAATCCAGATTTTTAAATATGATTTCCTTTTTTCCCTCTGGAATAAAACAGAACCATGTACTTGATCCAAACTAAGATTTAATTCATCCTTATTGGAAGCTATTGGGTTTATTCAATGTTTACATGAATTTCTAGTAGACTTAAGGTATGAAGATCCAAATTACAGAAATATTAGTTATCCGGAAAACCCCCAAGTCACGAACATTTTGGATAACGTCCCATAACTGTATTTGAGAGTTTTATTCGCATTGTCATTTACTTTCCAGCACACAGCAGCACCACAATGCTTAAATTGCAGCTCCTACTCTCTTCTCCCTGGCTCCACCACACAATTTTACATGGGAAGTAGGACTATGTGTTTTGTCCAGAGCATAACGAAAACATGGTGAAGAATTAACAGGGTGATGTAGCAGTAATAATAATGCCATAAAACCAATAAACTACAGTTACCCTTTAAAGTGAAACTGATATTTAAAGGGATACTGTCTTGGGAAAACATGGCACCTAGGTTTAAATATTGGCACAGAATTGCTCTGGCTGAAATGCCACTTAAAGGGGACATCAACACTCTTTGAGCAACTGCACTTTACTCTGATTGTGTTGGACTACAATTCACAGCATACACTTTATCGTTGGTTTAAAGGGGTTGTTCAACTTTGAGTTAACTTTTAATATGGTGGTATCGGTTAGCGGTGGTTCCATGGTTCCTCTGTGTCGGTAAGTGCAACTTTGCTCAATTCTGAATGGGATGCAGCCTACGCGGTAAAACACCAGCCAAGGCCGGAGCCTGTATTACAAATTTACAAATGTAGCTGCCGGTAAATTTGTAAAACACCTAAAAAAAGCCAGTGGCCTGCCCCCAGCCTGCTCAAAAATAACCTTTTTTCCTGGGCTTCTTGCCAAACACGCGCATTGGCTCCACCCCTTTTCACATCACGACCCACCCAGCCAATAGCGCATCATGGCCCGGCCCCCTTTAGCGTCACAACCCGTCCCCTTTAGCGTCACAACCCGCCCTTTTAACCCCGCCCCCTCCACCTGCCAGTGAAGATTTTTTTTAAAAGGTGGCAACCCTAGATGCAGCAAGGACTGAGAGCTGCTCAGCACAACTGTATAATGAAGTCCAAAGAGTGAAATTTGATACATGTACATTTAATGCATGTGGTTTACTGCACTATATCGGGAATTCTACTGTGATATTCCAATGCCCATATATGTACTTATGTATATGTTACCATGTTATCCAGAATGCTTGGGACCTGGAGTTTTCCGGATAAGGGATCTTTCTGTCATTTGGATCTCAATCCCTTAAGTCACTTAAATAATTAAAATAGGCTGTTTTGCTTCTAGTAAGGATTAATTGTATCTTAGTTTGGATCAAGTACAAAGTACTGTTTTATTATTACAGAGAAAAATGAAATCTTTTTAAAAAAATTTAATTATTTGATTAAAATGGAGTCTATGGGATATGGCCTTTGCATAATTCGGAGATTTCTATATAACGAGTTCTGGGATAACAGATCCCATACCTGTAGTATTGTGGCTGGGATACACAAAGTAGAGTCCAGATTTTGAAACCTGGGACCTGACCCAAAACCTGCATTTTTACCCAGATGAGACCAACCCACTGACCACCATAAACCAGAAGTGTTGCTGCTGAAAACCAGAAGTGACACCATCTGAAGTGGGAAGGAATTAAAAAACAAAAAGGGGGGTAAAAAGAAATTTTAAGGTGTAAAAGGTGCTCATATTGAGACCCTCAAACCCCACCATGAGACCCACAGATAAACCTACTTACACCCACACCTGCACCGTAGGCAACCTGGCTAGTCACCTCACTATTCCCAACCCCTGACGCATGCATACCTCTCAACATTTGAAAAATGGAGCAAGGGACAGAAAGTTAAGCCTCGCTCAGCACAGAGAATTATATGGACACAACCATCGTATGGCCTACCCCTAAATACCTTTCCAATTGCAAAATTTGGCAGGTTAAGAAAAGTTTGAACACCTTTCTGATGGTTTTAGGATCAGGTTTTTTCTGTTATTAGAATTTTGCTAATAAAGATGAAATTGCCCTTTAAGCAGGTTATCTTATTAGCTGCAATTATATCACAATGCAGGTGCTGCGTATTCTGGCCTCTCTGCCAAAAACCTCTTCTTCAATTAAATTTCAGAAACGTTGTATCTTTTTCTGTCGTCAGTGCAGGAGATCAAAGAGAAATGCGGGACACTTCAGTATGAAACCGGGACTGTGGGCTGAGGTGTCAAAATCAGGATCAGGACTGTCCCACAGAAAACCAGACAGCTTGGAGGTGTGCAAATGTGTGCATGAACGAGCACTTGTATACATACTGACAATGTGGAGTTTCTGGATTATTAGTCTCTGGGTAACAGGTCCCATACCTGTATAATAAGTGGATCTTGCATTTGACACTCAATTTCCCACCACATGCCCTGTGCATGGCTTGTACTGAGAGGGAATGGGGGGGGGTTAATAAGAAGGTGGAAGGGAATAAACATATGCACTCTGATGAAACATCCTCCCTTTATCCTATGTCTAGCAGGTTGGCAGGCCCGGATTTGTGGTAAGGCCACATAGGCCCGGGCCTAGGGCGGCAACATTTTTGGGGCGGCACGCCGCCCAGCCACATCTTTGCAGCACTGGGGACTTAACGCTCCCCAACGCTTCTGCCTCAGCGAGCGCCACAGCAAGCACTAGGACCCTGCGGACACAGGGCGGCGCGACCGGAAGCAGCAAGGGTATGGATCGTGCGGCCTTGGGGCGCCACTTCGTTAACCCTGCAGGTTGGAGCATATATATAACTTATAGTACAGCGTCTTCTCTAAGATCAGTGGGCCCAAATGAACATTGTCACTTTAAACCTATTGACCATCATGATTTGTCTCATATTTTAGGAATTTTCTTCCCAACCCCAAGATGTTTATATCTCCTATATCAATGAAATAACGATCTACTGACATTCACACTAAAGTTCCCACTATCTCTGCAGTCACACTCCCGTCTCTTACACCTACAGCCACTACTCAACTAAAAAGAACAGTTTCAATAAACAAAAACATTTTATTAATGCGTTCTTAAAATGGACAAAATCGTCTTCTGCTCTTAGGCCAACTACATTTTTGCTGGTAAGATCTTTCAGGCCCTGCAACATTTTATCAATGCGTTCTTAATATGGATGAAATGATCTTCTGCTCTTAGGCCAACTCCATTTTTGCTTGTAAGATCTTTCAGGCCCTGCAACATTTTATCAATGAGTTCTTAATATGGATGAAATCGTCTTCTGCTCTTAGGCCGGCAACATTTTTCCTGGTAAGATATTTCAGGCCCTGCAACTTTTATTGATGTTTTCTTAATATGGATGAAAACGTCTTCTGCTCTTACGCCGGCTCCATTTGTTCTGGTAACATCCTTCAGGCCCTGCAACATTTTATCAATGCGTTCTTAATATGGACGAAAACTTCTTCTGCTCTTATGCCGGCTCCATTTTTGCAGGTAAGATCTATCAGGCCCTGCAACTTTTTATCATTGAGTTCTTAATATGGACGAAATCGTGTTCTGCCCTTAGGCTGGCTCCATTTTCGCTCATAAGAGCTTTCAGGCCCTGCAACATAAAGTACATTGCTTATAGTAAATACAGACAACTTCAGGCATAATATTTATTAACTACATGGTTGCTTCCCATCTCCCCATACTTCTTGTCTTCTTTTCACCCTCCTTTTATACCTGCACATAACAGATCACAAACCCATATGTATTATAAGGAATAATGTTCCTCTTCTCCAAAAATATGATATAATATGGTAATATGATATATTGACACACACATATATATATATATATATATATATATATATATATATATATATATATATATTGTATATATCTGTCTAATAAAAGGGCAGCCAAGTTTGGGAGTTTTACTTTGAAAGCAGCTAGTAAGTTGCAGGTAAAACTTAGGGGCTGATTCACTATGGGTCGAATATCGAGGGTTAATTAACCCTCGATATTCGACTAGGAATTGAAATCCTTCGACTTCGAATATCGAAGTCGAAGGATTTAGCCCAGAAAATTCGATCGAACGATCGATAGATAATTGCTTCGATCGAACAATAAAATCCTTCGAATCAAACGATTCGAAGGATTTTAATCCAACGATCGAAGGCATATCCTTCGATCAAAAAAAGTTAGGCAAGCCTATGGGGACCTTCCCCTTAGGCTAACATTGACTTCGGTAGCTTTTATCTGCCGAACTAGGGGGTCGAAGTTTTTTTAAAGAGACAGTACTTCGATTATCGAATGGTCGAATAGTCAAACGATTTTTATTACGAATCCTTCGATTCAAAGTCGTAGTCGAAGGTCGAAGTAGCCCATTCGATGGTCGAAGTAGCCCAATAAAAACTTTGAAATTCAAAGTTTTTTACCTTCAAATCCTTCACTCGAAGTTAGTGAATTGGCCCCTTAGTCCCTTTGTAAAATGTATAATGAAGCAATAGAATTCTTAATGAATCAGATAAAATTGAGCATAGGACTGGCCAGATATGGGATGACTTTGACATAGTTGGCCAGCTTGCAATTGCAATTGCAAACATATTGCAATATATGGACAAACAATCCCTGTTTTGTTTAAAGGGTAAGGCATTTTTCAGTAGCAGTATGCACAAAATGTCTCTGTCTTAAATATATTGATAATGGGTTGAGTGCAGAGGACTCTTGTATTTGTCTATATGTATATATATATATATAATTATAACAGAACCCGTTTGTGCCTTTGAATATTATAGAGGACACTTACTCATTTCAATTGTTACTTGAATAGTTGGCTCATTCCAAGGAAAGAATCCTAAAATGAAAAATAACAGTTAGGGCATAATACACATTCTCATAACTAGTCTGTTCAGAGATTTATTTTCATAAAATTCCGAAGAGGCATGAATATGTAAATTATATCCACATAAATGGTGCCGAGTTATATAATCAGCTATAATCAGCGCTTAGTGATAAAATTTGTGTCAGGTGACTTATTAAAATTTGTGTATAGATATGAAACCTATTATCCAGAATACTTGGGACCTGGGGTGTTCCAGATAATGGATCTTTCTATAATTTAGATCTTCATACCTTAAGTCTACTAGAAAATTATGTAAACATTAATTAAACCCAATAGGCAGGTTTTGCTCCCAATAAGGATTAATTATATCTTAGATAGGATCAAGTACAAGTTACTATTTTATTATTACATAGAAAAAGGAAATCATTGGGAAATGGGAGATGGCTTTCCCGTAATTTGGAGCTTTCTGGATAACAGATTTTCAGATAACGGATCCCATATCTGTATTGTAAAAAAATATTGAGTATATTAATAGTCATTTTGAGGTTCTATTCCTTTAAAATGGATATAGGAAAAAACATTGTACCATTAATTAGGCATTGCTTGTCTTTCCTCCACCTGCCAGTGTGATTTCGAGGGGCTGAAAAAAGAAAGAAATTATAGTTTCAGTAAAAATCATAAAATAATGCTAAAATAGGAATAAAGTTTATAACCATTCCATTGATCTAAACAAGGGTGTTGCCCTATTGTGTTGGATATAATCTGGTATTGTGTAAAGTAAATGCAATCATTAACATGATTGCCCTTAATATCGGCTATCTACATATAAAATTCAAGATATCAGGGGTTCCTCATATCTTACTAATTTAAGTTTCACAGACCTACATATAGAACATTCATTGTAACTACTTCCTCTGCTTCACATTAACGAAAAACTTAAAATATCTCACCATGGTTCCAACATTGTTGCCTCTCTCGCTTCCACTTTTGGGGGAAATCTTCAAAGGCTAAAAATCACAAGATAGTAATGCATTGTGAATAAATGTTATTTCTGCATATAGCTTGTTTTAAGTTGTGTCCAAGAACATTATAGCATCAACAGGTACAGGCATGGGACTTGTTATTCAGAAGCTTACATTCTCATTTCTAATTAATAGTATATGCTCTCTGGGGCTTTATCAACTTAATCTACCCCCTGTGTTATCGTCTTGAACCTCATGCAAGCACAGGGACAGCATATAATCCCTGTACAGATAGTAATAGTCAGTAATTACATAGTCAGAGTCAAGACAAGGATCACGGTTCTGCAAGTCAACAATTCCAATCCCAATGCCGCCAGTTCCAATAGTTATGTGTATAGGAGGGGGTCACAGAGCATTAATGGCCATAATATTAAATCATCAAGCTTCCAAATGTTTTTAGATTCTTAAAAGAAAGTGAACTATTAATTATTAACAGCCAACAACTAACTTATTTTTCTTCTTTTAGGCACGTTGCCTCTTTCATCCATATTCTTTGGCATGGCACCTCTTTTGTCCTTTGTTTTAGGCATGCCGCCTCTTTCATCCATATTAATGTGGCCTGAAAGATAAATAAAGATATATATTATATATAACTATACATATTGAAATACTATTCAAATGTCAAGCTTCCAAATGTATTCAAATTCTCTGAAGAATGTGAACTGTGAATTATCAACATCCAAGAGCTTACCTGTCTTTCTCTTTTTAGGCAGGCAGCTTCTTTCTTCTATATCGATGTTGTCTAGAAAACAGATAAATATATATATATGAGTAAAGCTTGAACTGCCACACACTCTAGGGTATCACTATGATAAAAAGCTAATTAACATGAGTGTAATCATACTTGGGATCAAAACCCTCAAAAAACAAATGATAATATACAGACCACCTGCAGAAGATTTTAGGTATCAAACCCAGAACCCTCAAATCTAGTAATAGCAATCAATGTGGTGCTATGTAGTAGTCAGTGTCATTGTTAACAGAATATCTTCTATCTTCTATTATATGATGTATTTTACAACTATGGGGTCATTTAATATGCAGAATGCAGTGTGCAAACAAAAATGCCACAATCTGCCACTTTTTTGCACTTTGCACACTGTGTTCTGCCATAGCAGAATGGCCACAGGCCATTATAAATCTGGGGGGGCTACTTCGTTGCAGGACTGGATATACTTGTAACTACAGAATGATACTTGTATAAATCTATTAATCCCCAACTATGTTACTTGGCAAGAGAAGGCCCTGACCTTACAGTCAGGCTTAAAACAAACAATCTAAATAGTAAAAAATCTAAAGACTAACTAAAAGCTTACCCATGTTTCTTTTTCTGTTCACAGGCCCCTCATCTGCTTTGGTGGTATCTAGTAGGAAAATATAGATATAATTAATTTAAAGAACTCAGTACACTTGGCATACAATAAAAATATCATTATGTACATGGAAGGGTATAATAATGGTATAACTTACTAGCAGTTGGGCGATGTAACACATATTTTTTCATCCTTGGGGTGACATTGACAGGCCCATCATCTGCTTTGGTGGTATCTAGTAGGAAAATATATATATAATTAATTTAAAGAGCTCAGTACACTTGGCATACAATATAAATATCATTATGTACATGGCAGGGTATAATAATGGTATAACTTACCAGCAGTTGGGCGATGTAACTGATCTTTTTTCCAACTTGGCGACACATTGACAGGCCCAGCGTCTGCTTTGGTGGTATCTAGTAGGAAAATATAGATATAATTAATTTGATGAGATCAGTACACTTGGCATATAATATAAATATCATTATGTACATGGAAGGGTATAATAATGGTATAACTTACTAGCAGTTGGTTGCTCTAACTCGCCTTCTTTCAACCTTGGCATGATGTTTTGGTTGACTGGATAAAAAAAAATATTTTCCATAAAAATCATAGGATAATGATAAAATTGGAATTAAAGTTGTAAAGATAAGCATCTAACAGGGTATAATGACAATGGTATAGGCACATGGGCAGTGAACTTTAATGCAATTCCCATTACAGCTCACTGGGGTACCACAAGCCTACACTGACATTGTCCCTATAGACAGATCAATGAAATTCCACTTACCAAAAACAAAAGTTGGGCGCCGCAACTTGGGCTTCCACAGTCGAGTTGTGTTCTGCAAGACTGGGAAAACATATTTATTATAAAGATCATATTATAATGACGAGAGAAATATTATTTTATATAAACACAACGTAATTTATATTTCTTTCACCCTCATTCAGATAATCTGGCCAGGATCCCAGGACAACCAATCAGATCACTAGCAGCCAGTTGAAAAAGGGTTGGTTGCTATGGGTTAATGCCAGGGTGCAAATTTGCCCAATATTAATTAATGACAAAAATAGGGCCAAAATCAATTGATGGAAGGGCAGCCTGGTGGCGCTTTAAGGTGATATTTATCTGCAGTTTTTTTATTTGTAAAAGTGCAGCTAATGGGATAATTGGGACTCTTTGGACTCTTCTGGATATTCTTAATATTCTTTGTATGAGTCAAAGGGAAAGGGGATGTGAAACTATTGTTTAGGCAGTGGGTTTTTTTAAACATATTTTTACATTTAAAAAAAAATCTTACTGATTGTTTTCTTTTCAACAGCCCCTTTGTCTTCTGCTTTAGTGGAATCTAGAATGGAGAAATGTACAGAGATACTTTAACCTTTATAAGCTCAGCACATAAAATACAAAGGGGGTTATGAGTAGGGATGGGCGAATTTTTTGGCCTTGTTTCACCGTGGAAATGCCGCCCATAGACTTGTATGGCGTTGTGCGGGGCAAAAAAATGCCGCATGGCAAAATAAATTTGCCATGCGACAAAAGTTTTTTTGACGGCCATAGACTTTAATGGGCATCAGCAACATTTCGCTAGCGGCGTATTTTTGGCGAAACTAAATGGGTCAAATTTGCCCATCCCTAGTTATGAGATATAAGTAGGGATGAACCGAATCCACTATTTTGGATTCGGCCAAACCCCCGAATCCTTCACAAAAGATTTGGTGAATACCATACCGAATCTTAATTTGCATATGCAAATTAGGGGTGGGAAGGGAAAACCATTTTTTACTTCCTTGTTTTGTGACAAAAAGTCATCATTTCCCTCCCGCCCCTAATTTGGTTCGGCCGGGCAAAAGGATTCAGCCGAATCCGAATCCTGCTGAGAAATGCTGAATCCTGGCCGAATCCCGAACCAAATCCTGGATTCGGTGCATCCCTAGATATAAGAAGCAAATATTACTCTAGTTCTTATCACTTATAGCAACCAATAAACAGGTTGAATTTACTTTTTTTTTAAATTTACATTTAAAAGCAAACACTCTGTTGAAACACTTTAAGGGGCAGATTTACTAAGGGTTGAAGTGAATTTTCAAAGTTAAAAACGTAGAATTTCTAATTATTTTTTGGGTACTTCGACCATCGAATAAGCCTAAATTCGACTTCGATTCGAATTGAAAATACTTCGAATATTCGACAGTTCCATAATCAAAGTACTGTCTCTTTAAAAAAACTTCAACACTACGCCATCATAAAGCTGCCGAATTGCTATGTTAGCCTATGACCTCCTAGAACTCATAGCCGACATTTGGCTAAGTTTTTAGAATTCGAAGTAAAATCGTTCGACTGATCGATGAAATCGCCCGATTCGAAGGATGTCATCGAACGATCGAACGTTCTGACTTTGACCGAAAACTGGCAAATTTGATTAAAAAAAACTTCGACTTCGACATTCGAAGTAGAAGTAATCCAATTCAGTGGTTGAATTTCGAAGTATTTTCCACTTCGAATTCGACCCTTGATAAATCTGCCCCTAAGTGTTTATTACGGAGTGCAGAGCAACTCCATAGGGAATTTTAATGGATGTGGCTTATTCAAACCAGACAACCTAAGGGATTGAAAGAAGTATACAATATGTCTTGTTTCTTGTAAAAAAACATTTTTTGTTAATGGATTTTTATGTCTTTTTTTCTTGCAGATAAGCAAAGTACAACTAACAAATTTATTAGGGTCAGTTATTATATTCTTCTGCTCTCCTCATATAGGGTAAGATTAATTATATATACCTCCTAATTTATGTGATGTTATATATGTGGTAAATGTCGTGTTAAATTAAACGGGTACTGTTATGGACTTTTTATGCTATTAGCAGCTATTTTTTACTATGCTGCATCACTGATTTTTAACACTTTTTGGACTCTATTACTTTATTTGGACACATCTCGCTTGATGGAACTATGGTGGATCAAGATTGGACATTTTACACTGGTAGTTCTTTATGCTTTTCTATGCTTATAGATGTTCTGGTTTGTAAGGGAGAATGCATACGGCGCGAAATTCAAATTTCAATGGAGGAACACGTATTGGCACTACAAATGCCTAGAAAACCTTCAAATCAGCAAATAAAATTTTTATTTTGCCCTACACATATGCCCACTGTCTAGGTAAGTTGCCATGAGTCAGGAAATGTAGGGGGGAAGGAGGGGAGCCCCAAAAATATTTTCGATCTTTTTCAGCCTATCACCCATCATGTAGAAAACACGCAAGCGTTTTTTGGGACTTAGAAAAAATATTTGACTTTTTTTGAAACAATCCCTATCTAATCTATTGCGCTTCGCCAGGTCTGAGGTGGCGAAGGAAGTCTAGCGTAAAAGGTAGCGTTCAGTACACTGCGCAAGTTAGTGAATTTGCGTAGTTACGTCGCTAGCGAAAATTCGCCTGGCGAAGTAACACTAGCGAAACTATGCCAGCGTTCGTTAGTGAATTTGCGCAGTAACGAAAAAATGCCAAACGCTAGCAAATTAACGCTAGCGTTCGGCGCTTCGGCACTTAGTGAATTTGCGCCATAGTGTTTCAACAGACCTGTGGGTTTTCTACTCCCTACTAGAAGTCACACCAGGGACACCTGGAAGAAGAAAAAGATGGTGGCCTAGCACTTATACCTATACTACAGACAGGGAGGTGCAAAACGTAGACACAACCCCATATGCATAGGCCCCAATACATGTAACTACTCCAATAAATGGTATTTGAATAGTCCAAAACTACAAATGAACCCACATAACCTTTTCCTAATCAACTGGATCGTATGCTAAAGGATTAAACGAGCAAAGCACAATACATTAAATTATGATTCATACCTGTCTCAACTTTCTGCTCTTTTTCTACAATCATATCAGTAACAGATCCCGAGCTCCTAACTGAGGCTGGGTCTAAAAAAAGTGAAAGAATGGGTAAGTTCTCCTTATGTCTAACAGATATACCTTTGTATGAAACTTTTATATATACTTGTACAGGTATGGGACCTGTTATCCAGAACGCTCTAGACCTGGGGTTTTCCAGATAACAGATCTCTCCGTAATTTGGAACTTTATACGTAAACTCTACTAGAAAATCATATGAACATTAAAAATACCCTGTAGGCTGGTTTTGCTTCCAATAAGGATTAATTATATCTTAGTTTGGATCAAGTGCAAGCTACAGTTTTATTATTACAGAGAAAAGGGAAATAAATGTTAACAATATGGATTAATTGGTAGAAAAGGGAGTCCATGGGAGATATCCTTTCAATAATTCTGAGCTTTCTAGATAACAGGTTTCTGGATAATGGATCCTATACCTGTATATATAAATGTAGATTATTAATTATACCTGGTTTATCATCATTCTCCTTCTCTTCCACTTCTAGGAGATCCATTTCTGGTCTCTTGTCCTTCGCTGATAAAAAAAAGAGAAGGAAGGGTTAATTTTCCTTTGATCTGACACCATATCAGCCACAGAGCCAATCATTGTATTGAAACTGAAACAATACAAATCTATACAAAGCTCTTTTCAGCAAATAATATTATGATTTCTACCTGATGATTCTCTTTCTGCCTTCTCTCCATCCCGAGACCTCCAAGACTTTATCACTGGGGCTTGATCTGTCAAGGAAAAGTTGAATAAAAGATTTTTAGTTGAATGAAAGTATGTTTATCTAAATGATGGGGGGAAAACTCCGGATAAGAGATCCCATAATTGTATATATAAATATAGATATAATTATACCTGATTTTTTATCATTCTCCTCTTCTTCCACCTTCAAATTTGGGAGATCCAGTTTTGGTCTCCAGTCCTTTGCTGCTAAAAAAAGGAGAAAGAAGTGTTAGCTCTCATTAGGTCTAACAGCATATCAGCCACAAAAGAAAAAGGAAAAAATATTGAATATGAAGCCATTAGGGATGCACCGAATCCACTATTTTGGATTCGGCCGTATCCTTTGCTTAGGATTCGGGGGTTCGGCCGAATCCAAATACCGAACCGAATCCGAACCCTAATTTGCATATGCAAATTAGGGGTGGGAAGGGGACATTTTTTTTACTTCCTTGTTTTGTGACAAAAAGTCCCGCGATTTCCATCTCCACCCCTACTTTGCATATGCAAATTAGGATTTGGTTCGGCCAGGCACAAGGATTCGGCCGAATCCGAATCCTGTTGAAAAAGGCCGGATCCTGGCCGAATCCCGAACCGAATCCTGGATTCAGTGCATCCCTAGAAGCCATGCAAATCTATACAAAGCACTTTTCAGTAGATAATATTATGATTTCTACCTGATGGTTTTATTCCTTCTGCCTCCTCTCCATTCTGAAGGTCCATCAGAGACCCCCAGGACCTCATCACTGGGGCTTGATCTGTCAAGCAAACATTGAAAAGAATTTTTAGTTGAACAAAAGTATGTTTATCTAAATTATGGGATAAGAGATCCTATACTTGTATATATAAATATAGATATAATTATACCTAATTTATCATTGTTCTTCTCTTCCACCTCTGATGGTTCTTCTACTACCTCCTCTGCGTCCCTAAGGTCCATCAGAGACCCCCAAGATCTCATCACTGGGGCCTGGTCTGTCAAAGAGACGTAAAGATACGGTTAGTCTTATCTGTCTTATAGTTAAAAAGAAGAGTCCTCAAACTGTACTTAAACATACTTCTCTGTATAAAGAGCATACTAATACACAGGTTAGCCAAATGTTGCAAAGTAGGGTTGAACCCTAAACTGGATGCTGGGTTTGGTGCATCCCTACTTCGAGAAGCCAATTTTTCTAAGACATTTTAAAATTATATCATTGTATTATTCCAAAAATACATTAAGTAACTGATAAAGTCCATTACCTAAATCTTTAAAATCCACAAACTCCTCCTCAAGATGATACTCCATTCTCTTTCTAACATAGAAAAACAAAAGAAATTAAAACGTTTCATGATGGCAACACTTTCAGCAAATAATTTTTATTTGACAGTTATTAAATGCATACTTGTACTACACCATTATCTTATTTATGTACAGGTATGGCACCTGTTATCCAGAATGCACGGGACCTTCCCAATATGGATAAACATTAAATAAACCCAGTAGGTTTGTTTTGTCTCCAATAAGGATTAATTATATGTTAGTTGGGATCAAGTACAAGTTACTGTTTTATTATTGAAGGTATGGGACCTGTTATCTAGAATGCTTGGGACCTGGGTTTTTTCCGATAATGGATCTTTCTGTAATATGGATCTTCATACGTTAAGTCTACAAAAAAATCATGTAAACATTAATATAAACCCAATAGGCTGGTTTTGATTCCAATAAGGATTAGTTATATCTCAGTTGGGATCAAGTACAAGCTACATTTTTGTTATTATAGAGAAAAAGGAAATCATTTTTAAATATTTGGATTAGTTCATTCTAATAGAATCTATGGAAGACAGCCTTTCAGCAATTTGGAACTTTCGGGATAATGGGTTTCCGAATAATGGATCCCATGCCTGTACTCAGAAAAAGGAAATCTTATTTGATTAAAATGTAGTCTATGGGAGATGGCCTTCTCATAATTTGAATCTTTCTGGAAAACAGGTTTCAGGATAATGGATCCTATACCTGTACAATAAATAGGTTTATATATTGAACATACATTGAATTACATACATAGCAACCAATAACTGATACAAGAGGTGGGGGCCCTGCCCAAAAGAGCTTAGTAGGTGAAGGAGTTGAGTCACAAGGTGTGGGAATGGGTAAGATCAAAAGTAAGTGAGATGTAGCATGGGGTATTACATATTTTAGATGAATGCCCAGCCATGTCTTTGTGCCCCTTTTGTCTTTAGACCCTATGTCTTAGGGTAGGACTACACGGCCGACTTTGATGCGATCCGACTCTGGGCGGCAAAACGAATGCGTCAAGTCGGATGCGCCAGGAACAAGGTAAGTAATATAAAGTCGGATAGTGTTGCAACGATAATCCGACATGACTGTCAGATGCAAACGCAGCTTGCAGCATTTGCATCCGACAGTCATGTCGCGCCGGATTACCATTGGTTTTAATTTTTATTTAGTTAGTGGTTTTTGAGTTTTTTTGCTTTTTTATTAAGCAGCTCTCCAGGTTGCAATTTTAGCAATTTGGTTGCTAGGGTCCAAATTACCCTAGCAACAATGCATTAATTTGAATAAGAGACTGTAATTTAAATATGAAAGGCCCTGAATAGAAAGCAATTAAAAGGAGCATTAACAATACATTTGTAGCCTAACAAAGCATTTGTTTTAGATGGGGTCTGTGACCCCCATTTGAGAGCTGGAAAGATTTAGAAGAAGATGGCAAATAATGCAAAAATTATAGAAAAAAAATGAAGACCAGCTGAAAAGTTGCTTAGAATTAGAATTTCTATAACATACTAAAGGTTATGGTAAAGGTAAAGTTCCCCTTTAAAAACTTACTGGTATTTGCAATTTTAATGGGGCAGAAAAGCAATGATTACATACATTACTAATGTACAATAATTCTATAGGCTGAGCAGCCAAAATGAACATAATCATGGGTAGGAAGCTGGAGGTTAATTGTATGTTTTATGTTTGGTGCAGCTAAATACATGCCCACCCCTAAACCTCACTGGTTATGTTCCCACCCCGGGTATAAATGTACATGTTTATTGACTTGTTTGTTTTGTGTTTTGTGTGTGAGTGTCTATATCCATGCTGCTATCAACTGACACTCTCACTCAGGCCCATTGCTAAAGGCAGTTGGTTTAGCCGGTAACAACTGTAAGAAGGGCAGCACATCTCTATACAGACTGTAATCTAGGGATCTGTTCTAATAAGAAGCACATCTATATTAAAGGTTTGTCTAGAACTCAGGCTGAATAACTCCCTTTCCCTCCAGTAAAGCCTGATGTCCTTATAAAAAGCCTGCTTGGCATACAGAGCAATAGGACAGGGCATTGCCTTTTTTCTTTCATAGTTCACAATTGTAACACATGAAAGTCCTTATTTCTCATGAAATCCACTGCTGAAGTGCAATAATAATGATATATCTAGCAGGGAGCACTAAGTGATAGTGATAGCGTGCCATGGCTACTTACAAATTGAAACAAAATTCTGATACTAATACTCAGACACTGAACCATGGAATAAGGGCTTAATATAGCGGTACCTTGTCATACTATAGGACATAATATTGTACATAAACTTACCTCAAATCTCTCCAAAAAACAAATCTCTCTCTCTCTCTCCAAAAAAAATCTCTCTCTCTCCAAAAAACAAAAACAAATCTCTCTCTCTCCAAAAAACAAAAACAAATCTCTCTCTCTCCACACAACAAATCTCTCTCTCTCCACACAACAAATCTCTCTCCACACAACAAATCTCTCTCTCTCCACACAACAAATCTCTCTCTCTCCACACAACAAATCTCTCTCACTCCAAACAACAAATCTCTCTCTCTCTCCAAACAACAAATCTCTCTCTCTCCAAAACAGCTCTTAATGGAAATGAGGCTTACACAGCATAAGATGATATTCTTATTATGATGTCATCAGTCTTCAGCCAATAGCAACAGAGCAGATGACTCACAAAGGTGTTATCCTTATTGTGATGTCATCTGTCTTCAGAGAATAGCAACGGAACATTTTTATTTAAAAAGTTAAAATAATAAAATTTTAAGAAATGGTGAATCATATACATATGCCCACAGTGCTGTGTTATTGGGGGGGGTTGTATATTACTTTCAGCTAAGTAGGAGGTAAAGTAAATTTTGAATTTTTTATACAAATATGAGACCTTTAATCCAGAATTCTCGGGACCTGGGGTTTTCTGGATAACGGATCTTTCCATAATTTGGACCTTCATACCTCAAGTCTACTAAAAAATCATTTACACATTAAATAAACCCAATAGGCTGGTTTTGCTTCCAATAAGGATTCATTTTCCAAATAACAGATCTTCATACCTTAAGTCTACTAGAAAATCATATAAGAAATAAATAAACCCAATAGGCTGGTTTTGCTTCCAATAAGGATTAATTATATCTTAGTTGGGATCAAGTACAAGCTACATTTTTATTATAAGGAAATAATGTTTTAGATTTTGGATTATTTGAATAAAATGGAGTGTATAGGAGACTTCCTTTCCATAATTTGGAGCTTTCTGGATAAAGGATCCTATACCCTTTGAATACAAAGGGAAGGGTATTTCTTAATAATGTGAGAAGGCCGTTCTGTAGTTTGGCATTTTCGGGATAACAGGTTTCCAGATAACAGATCTCATACCTGTACCAGGAACATACCTGCAGGGTCAGACAGGCCTACCAGCAAAGATTTTTATTTTTCCCATAAGGCCCTGCCCCAGTGGAGCTCTCAATTACAGCAATGTCGTCGTCCAGAGAGTCCATTTTAAGCCAATAATTCAACATTTTTTTAAATGAATGAATAAAAAGAAGAAAATAACTTGTATGTAAACTAAACTAACCCCCACATGATAGTGAGATGATATACTACTGATATAATTCTCATGGCATAATCTTTTTGCATGAAAAATTAAGCTTGAGGTGCCTTCCTAAGAAACCTAGGAGTTGAAATTGTAGTGTTATTTTTAAAAGAAATATGTTTGTGTCCCCTTTATTATGCCAGGTTCATCCTCATTAAAGAGGTGGTTCACCTTTGAGTTAACTTTTATCATCCTATAGAATGGGATAATCTAAGCAACTTTTCAATTGGCCTTGATTTTTTCCTTTTTATAGTTTTAATTATCTGCCTTCTTCTTCAGATTCTTTCCCGCTTTAAAATGGGGGTCATTGACCCCCATCTAAAAACAAATGCTCTGTAAGGCTACACATTTGATGGCAGATATATCAAAGGTCAAGGTGGATTCCAATTGAAAAAATATAACAATTTTGAGCTATTTTTTGTGTACTTCGACTAGGGAATTTATAATGTACTGTCACTTTAAAAATTCCACTTTGACCATTCGCCATCTAAAACCTGCGGAATTGCTATTTTAGCCTATGGGGGACCTCCTAGAACCCACTCGGAGTCAATTGGTGGACTTCAAAAAATCAAAGTTTTTGGGAAAAACTTTGAATCAAATTTGTTCGAATATGCTATTCCTTCTATTCGAATTTGGCCGAATACGGACCAATTTGATCGAAAACGGACCTATTCGACCCCAAAAAAAACTTATTTTCGGTTGGTCTTTTTGAATTTGAATTTCAAAGTTTTTTCAATTCGAAATTCGACCCTTGATAAATATGCCCCTTATTGTTATTGCTACTTTTTATTATTCCATTTCTATTCAGGCCCTCTCCTATACTGTACATATTCCAATCTCTTACTCAAATCAATTCATGGTTGCTAGGGCAAGCTAGGCCCTAGCAACCAGACTGCTGAAATTGCAGGTTTGAAAGCTGCTGAAGAAAAAGGTAAATAACTTAAAAAACACAAATGCTGGTTGGCAGGCAATGCCTCAGTGCTTATATATATATATATATATATATATATATATATATAGGGGAGGCCACTATGGATGTCAGGCAAGGTGAAATATACACACTATTTGGATTTGGGGATCTCTGTATATCACATAGTTTGGTAAATCTATGCATATTGGGCATCAAACTGTTTAGTAGACCCCCGGCGTTTACATTTAGGATGCTTTACGCTGGTAATGATACATGGGCAATAATACAATGCTGGAAAGTTGAAGCTTTCAGGTATTTCACACAAGCCACCAATTTTGGGAAAGCCTTGCGACTCAGTAGTTTGGAGCAGAAAGACATGGATACCCATTTTAGATTCGGTAGCATGTGTACTTTCCAAAAATATATGGTTTTGTGGGGTAAACATATATTTTTGTGTTTTCACCACACATAAAATGCTGTAAATGTGTTGATTTTTCATTAGCTGAAGTTACCTATTAGGCCTATTTGTATGTACTAATTTTATTTTGGAGCCTCTAAATGCCAGATACTTTGGTAATCCTATGCACAAGGGGCATCAAACTGTTTGGAGGACCCCTGGCAATCATATTTAGGGTGCCTTTTCTTGGTATGTAATGATACATGGGCGATATGATGCTGGAGAGTTGAAGCTTTGAGGCAATTTTCAGATATTTCACCAAACCGCCAATTTTGGCAAAGTCTTACGACTCAGTAGTTTGGAACAGAAACGCATGGGTACATATTTTAGATTCAGTAGAATGTGAGGGGTAAACATATATTTCTGTGTTTTTACCCAACAAAAAATGCAATCAATGTGTTGGGAGGTGTGGGGTGCAAGAGGTCTCAACACAGAGGAGTTTGCGGCTGAGGGCCCAGGTGATGTTGTAGGGAGCCCCTGAGGCTGCAGACCAGGAGCCCCCTGTCCAACTCTCGTGCCCAACCTTTACTAAGGAATAGAAATGAGTGAATGGATTGTGTCACATGGAAAATTGGGCTTACTACTATTTTTTAAACCATTAGATTGGGGTGCCCCACACCGAGTGTCCAACTACCTTACCTCTGGTACAGGTCTCTTATCCTAGCCTTTGGTGCTCTATATTAACCACCCTAGGATGAAGGATACTTCATGTGCATGTACCTGCTAAAGCCTTGGAGGAGGAGGAGGTACTTAATGGGAACCAACCTGTGAATCATAAACAAAGATCTCTGGTGTAGTGTGGTTAAAGAGTACATCCGCTATTCATCTATAATCATTAGGTTCTTTGATGGAATGCCGTCTCTTTGTATCCTCTGTGTGATTGTGAGTGTGGTTCTGAATATATAATGACTATTGGGACGCTATACTCTAAGACTATTGGGACTCTAAAAAATATTATAGCTAAAATGCTGTATTTTGTATTGTAAACTTACTTTACCAACTAATCTATCTAATTATATATATTTACACACACACATTGGTACAAGAAGGCTCTTTGGCAGAGAATGGGGGGGGCTGTACATATAAAATGACAAATTACAATTCATGCTTGAAAAATCTTTAGATTTAATCTCTAAAAACCCAATTACAGGCAATGCAACAGGTATAAAAGAATTCCTGAGACACAAGTATAAAAAAGATAAAAAAATTAAAAGGACAAGTTTCTAAATCTCTGGTGGGTCCATTGACCTCTGATGCTAATCTGGTCCACAAAGGAAAAAATCTGAAATGTTCCAGAGCATCTATCTGCTCTTCCAGCAGCGGAACGGATTCCATGTACTTAACGGAAGCAAGGGCATAAAAGTTAGCATTCCATTTTTCCAAGACATTTCAAAACTGATTTTCAATAAGAGTTCAGTGGAATGTAGTTTAAGGAGAGTGGGGTCTTTTGCTGCAGATGAAGGTTCAACAGATTTCAACTGACTGGTAAGTAAATATATTTATGTAGTCATGTCATTGTCTCCACCTCCACGTTTATTCTTCGGGCAGGAAGCAGCAGTGAAGCATCTGGCACAGCACAACACAAACGATTAAAGTGAGCCAAATACTTCACTCCCATCTGCTACACTGCTCTCCTTATTAAGAAATAATGAACAACCACATTGCTGTTTATAAGCACAAATGAAAGGGAGCAGCACCTTCGCTAACATGAGCACTAGATCTCATCATCCCTTTTTCTAAAAATGCTTCATATACAACATTGGGGCAACTAAGATCTTAAAGGTGAGTAATGAAGTTTACATGATTATATAGATGTTCAGAAATGAGTGATCATAGCAAGAATGTGAATGAATATAAACAGAATGAAATGGTTATACCATCTATGTAATTATTGACCTAAATTTAAAAGATTGGGAGGAATGTATCATTTCTTTGCCTTTCTATTGCACTTTTCACCCACTGCTAAATTCAAGTCTTATACCCTCACCAACATTCTGGAGACTGCTGCTCTATCGCATAATATATGGGTTTATGTTCCCTTGATGCACTCAGTACTTATCATTGGTTGGTAGCCAAGGCACTGTGAGAATGCTGGTACCTCAAACGTTAAAGCATTTGATGAGTACGCAGATGATGGTGAAACAATGGGGTGCACTGTAGGCACGTTATGAACATTCAACCTTTCAAAAGCTTCCAGGAAGTGACATCCATGGGAGGCACCACTGATATAAAGTTCAAAGCTGGACGGATGGTGTCCTGTAGAGATAGTGACACATCATTGTTCCTTTATACATTAACACATGATGTGAGATATGACATTCAATAACAATCACCAGGTCTCCCTCCCCTCATTCTCCTGGTCTCAGTTTCTCATACAGCAAGCAGGGCCATTTCTCGACTGTCGGGATCCGTACCATTTCCTATGACTTTTTTGGCCCATTTGTGGAGACGACTATACAATGGGAAGCCCTTGTTCTCCCGATAAAGGTACACTCCAGTGATCTCCTGCCACTCAGGGCTTGTCTGGGCCTCGTCCACTGGCTACTGGCTGACTACTTCCTTTTCATCTTTGTCCAAAGCCACAAAACCAAAAAACTGTTTAACATTATTGGCAGCAAGGACTTTCGCATGGACCTCAGCAGTACGATTGAACAGATCTTTTTCAGCATAACGGTAGTGTTTCCAATAAGCCTCTTGATGGTAGCGTAAAGGGGAACAGCAATGATGCAAGCAATTGAGCAGAAAGGTAGCAGAGGCAATTACAGCAATCAGTATCCAACCAAGGAACTAAAATGGAAAAAAAAGAGTGAAGTTTGAATCCAAACACAAAAACATGTATCACATCACAACGTAGAGTATTGGTGCTCATTTGTGTTACTGCATAAATGTCTGTACTACATGGAAAAGAGATCCCATACCGGTGTATATTTTAGAAGCATATTTGCATTGTAAAATTATTATTAATTGCATTCTGATTTGTTGGTAAAACCACTCATACATGGATGGATTACTTCTTTATGGGGCCAATTTATTAAGCCACGACTTTTTCAGGTCACGCTTTTTGAAGCTGAAAAAGTTGCGGGAAAAAAACAACAATTAAAACCTGTCTAAATCATATAAAAGCCAATGGTAGATGTCCCTTTTACAACTGGAAGATCTTTCTTTGACTTGTGGTTTTACAGTTTTTCAGGTATTTTTGACACAGGTTTTGCGCAATAATACTAAAAAGTAAGTTTTCGCGACTTATACTTTTCATGCTTTATTTATATTGGGTTTTTTGATAAATGTCATGACATTTATGGTTTTATAGAAAGTGAGTTTAGTTGTGGTTTCAAAAACCTCTAAAACCACTAAAATTCTACCTTTAATAAATAGGCCTCCAAGTACATGGCTGCTGGCCCAACAAGCTGGAAGTCTACTGGCAGGGAGATTTGACTTATTTGACCTATATTACATATTCCCACTTATTCAAAGTTTAAATCCCCAAATCTATGAACTGACCCATTTAACTACTAATGTCTGACTTTTAATGTCCTTGTGTCCTCTAGGAAGATCTGTGAACAGCTTTCCAGAAAATTTTACTACATGAGAACAATTTTAATGTTGTGCCCCTAAACCGTAGCTGCATTTTCATTCCTAATGTATTTAACCTTCACTTGATTCTTACTAGGTTCATAAGGTTTTTTTTGTAAATGATGTCAAAACAATTGTATTTCTTTATGTCTGTGCTGCCTGTGCTCTCATTAATCCTGGACTCATTCATTATACCAAGGGAATGAATTAGGAGAAAGATTAGGAATAGTCAGTACTACAGTAGATAAAGTCAATAGGACATAATTTGCATAGAAAAAGCTCTACCTTTACTGTTTAAGAATAAAACACCTTAAGGTTATTATAACTGCATCTTGAATAAAATAAATTATACTGTGTTATATTATAAATACTAATGAATGAGTTTATGTTGAAGATCGCAAGTGCAATCCAAATCCTCACTGCTCAGCTCCACCAGCTGACTTCATGTGTACAATATAATTCAGTGTACAAGGCTCTCTGGAAATGAAAAACTAAATTGAACAGAACAAGTCATTTAAAAAAAAAAAAACAGGTTTAATAATACACACAGGCACTGAAAAACAGTATAAAATTCCTGAGAAAGTGTCAGCTACATCAGTTATATATAATACACACACAGATAGTTGTATATAGTACCGTATATACTCGAGTATAAGCCGACCCGAGTATAAGCCGAGGTACCTAATTTTACCTACGAAAACTGGGAAAACTTATTGACTCTAGTATAAGCCTAGACACAACTACAGCCCTGTCTCCCAGCAGCGCACATTCTGGCAAAGCGACCCCCCCAGTGATCAACCGGACTTCTTTGCAAAGTTGATGGTGACAGAGAATTCCCAAACAGATTACTGTGTGCATTGTCCCACTGTCCCACTACCATGTGCAGAGGGTGCTGTGTTATATTGCCATCACTGTTAATCACACAGGCACTGAAAAACGGTATAAAATTCCTGAGAAAGTGTCAGCTACATCAGTTATATATAAAATACAAACATACACAGATAGTTGTATATAGTAGTCTCTGGCATATTTTAGTTGAATGCCATTCAAAGGGATCCTGTGCATATTCTGATGAAAACATAACTTGTTTGATTGGTAATTATAATCTAACATATGTATTTTCTTCCATATAGCAAAAATGAATCAGATACTGTGTGGTATCATTCAATATTTTTTGTTAAATAGCATTGAGAATAGGTCTCTGTTTTTAAAGATACAGGTATAGGGCCCTTAATTTTGATCTTCATACTTTAATTCTACTAAAAAATCACGTCAACAGAAAATAAACCCAATAGGCTGGTTTGCTGCCAATAAGGATTAATTATATATTCGTTTTGATTAAATTCAAGGTACTGTTTTATTATTACAGAGAAAAAGGAAATAATTTTTAAAAATTTGGATTATTTGGATAAAATGGAGTCAGTGGGAGACGGCCTTTTTCGTAATTTGGAGCTTTCTGGATAACAGGTTTCCGGATAACGGCTCCCATACCAGTATATATAAATTACATACTTATTAACCAATATACCCAGAAGGTAGTACATGAGAGCGCACAGATTTGTATCATCTCTTTGTATAGAAAACCTTGATATTCCACTGGATATAGAGAGATCCTAGTTATACTGGCTACTCCCCCAATTACATTGTCATGTCCTTTATTTTTAGGAGATTATAACACAGGATTAGGGCTTTGGGAGGGGATAGAGACTTGGTAGCCTGCCAGTCATTTTGCTAGTGTTGCCACCTGTAAAACTGTCCATAGACGTGCAGATTTTCACCTATGTGGCACGAACGAACGTCCGTTCCAATCGTCTGACCTGCAACTAATCATTCAGATTAATATAACGTAGTACAAAGAACAAATCACACAATGCTCGGGCCACTAATTGACAGACAGCAATCTTACGAAAGTTATGTCCAACAAATAGTAGTGACAGTCTCCCATTGATATAGTCAGATAGGCAATACATGCAGAGATATTATCGTTAGCCAATATAAATCTTTTAACCTGTCTTAACAACTGATGAAAAATGTCAGGACAATCCACGCATGGTCAAAAAATCGTACAATTCTTAAAGGGGAACTCCAGCTTCCAAACCAAAATTTGATAAAGAGACCCACATAACACAGAAACCCCTAATATACCCATCACAGTTACCCGTTTCTTCAAAAAGTATGAATAAATGCCATTTTCTATGCTGAAATCCAGCTGTTTAACAGTTCTTCTCTTTCTGCATCATTTGAAATCCTGGCAGGGAAGGAGGGACTAAACACTGATGTTACAAATTGTAACAACTTCTCCACAGTTTACAGACAACATGCAGGAACTACATAACCCACAATGCATTGCACTGTAATGTTCTGTTCCTCATTGAAATCATGTGTGCAGGGAATTGTGGGGTTTGGAGGATGCAGGATGGGTGACAACATGTAGAGGTGGGGCCCCAAAAAACAAACTGGAAACCCAAAGTTTAAGCAGTGGTGCATGAGAAGTGGGATCATAACATATGTGGATGATGTGACAACATGTAGAGGTGGGGCCCCAAAAAACAAACTGGAAACCCAAAGTTTAAGCACGACTATATCTGGCAAATTTCTTACGACGGGTCTCTATAGGCCCCTTTATGATCTAATTGTTTGCCTAGAGACCAAAGAAAAGACCCAGAAAGTTTTGACCCAGACAGCCCCTTGAAAAAGAGGGTCAAGACCAGACAGGTGGCAACCCTATATAAATGCATGTCACTGGTTCCAGTGCATGTTTAATTACACATCACTGAATTCTCTAACCCAAGAGCAGAAATAGATTCTTGTGATACCCCTCGGCACTGCAAAAAGATTTGGTTTTCTGTTTTTTTTTTCATAACTACAGATCTATTCTCTAGTGTTAGGACGGTTCCTCCACAGTGTTGACCACTGTTGTTAAAAGACAACTAAAGCTTAACTAAAGAAGTACACTAGAAATGTTGTACATTATGTTTTGGGATTACATTCTGCACCAGCCCAAGGTATACACAGCCCGTTAGCAGTAAATTTATGTGTCTCCAAAGATGCCCCAGTAGCTCCCCATTTTTTTCTGCTGATTCAGTGCACATGCTCTGTGCTGCTGTCACTTACTGAGCTTAGGGACCCACTCACAATATACAGTACACATAGAATAGAAATGTCACAATATAAGGCTGAAATTACAGACCAACCTCATTTTCTATTTGTAATAATTTGTGACGACCCCTAAATTTAGCTTCTCAACAGCTGCTCAGAGCCCACTGAGCATATGAGTGTCACAGACACTTTCCAAGATGGTGACCCCCTGTGACAAGTTTGAAGTCCTGGATCATTGCTGCTATTGACAAAATAGTTTGGTATATAAAATATGGCATTTTTAGGGTTTAGTTCTCCTTTAACTCTGACAAGCAAATAAAGTTGCCCTGTTACATAGGCATTTCCTCCTACCCAAAGTGCTCTAGGCAAAATCTGGTTTTCTCTAATCTCAAGGGATGCCATTATGAGCATCGTGGTAATTTACTGTAGGAAGAAAACAGCCTCTAAGGAAGCTGATTAGCCAGTGAAACGTGCCAGGTGACATCACCTCCAGGACTGTGAGCAGAGACATGGGAAAGGGAATGCTGGCTTCTTTCCGTACCTAAAAGCATTGCTTATCTTTGGTGCAAAGAAATCCCGCAGTGCCAGTTTTTAAACTCCAGATTGTAATACACCTAAAAAAAGCCCGTGGCCTGCCCCCAACCTGCTCAAAACAAACCTTTTTCCCTGGACTTCTTGCCAAACGCGTGCACAGGAATTCTACTGTGCTATTCCAATCCCCATATATGAACTTATGTATATGTTACCCTGTTATCCAGAATGCTTGGGACCTGGAGTTTTCCGGATAAGGGAACTTTCTGTCATTTGGATCTCCATCCCTTAAGTCACTTAAATAATTAAAATAGGCTGTTTTGCTTCCAGTAAGGATTAATTGTATCTTGGTTTCCATCAAGTACAAGGCAATGTTTTCTTATTACAGAGAAAAAGGAAAACTTTAAAAAAAATTAATTATTTGATTAAAATGGAGTCTATGGGATATGGCCTTTCCATAATTCTGAGATTCCTATATAACGAGTTCCGGGATAACAGATCCCATACCTGCAAAATTGTGGCTGGGATATACAAAGTAGAGTCCAGATTTTGAAACCTGGACCTGACCCAAAACCTGCATTTTTACCCAGATGAGACCAACCCACTGACCACCATAAACCAGAAGTGTTGCTGCTGAAAACCAGAAGTGACATCATCTGAAGTGGGAAGGAATTTAAAAAAAAAAAGGGGTAAAAAGGAATTTTAAGGTGTAAAAGGTGCTCATATTGAGACCCTCAAACCCCACCATGAGACCCACAGATAAACCTACTTACACCCACACCTGCACCGTAGGCAACCTGGCTTGTCACCTCACTATACCCAACCCCTGACGTATGCATTCCTCTCAAAATGGAGCGAGGGACAGAAAGTTAAGCCTCGATCAGCACAGAGAATTATATGGACACGACCATCGTATGGCCTACCCCTAAATACCTTTCCAATTGCAAAATTTGTCAGGTTAAGAATAGTTTGAACACATTTCTAATGGTTTTAGGATCAGGTTTTTTCTGTTATTAGAATTTTGCTAATAAAGATGAAATTGACCTTTAAGCAGGTTATCTTATTAGTTACAATTATATCACAATGCAGGTGCTGAGTATTCTGGCCTCTCTGCCAAAAGCCTCTTCTTCAATTAATTTTCAGAAATGTTGTATCTTTTTCTGTCGTCATTGCAGGAGATCAAAGAGAAATGCGGGACACTTCAGTATGAAACCAGGACTGTGGGCTGAGGTGTCAAAATCAGGATCAGGACTGTCCCGCAGAAAACCAGACAGCTCGGAGGTGTGCACATGTGTGCATGTGTGGATTATTGGTCTCTGGGTAACAGGTCCCATACCTGTATAATAAGTGGATCTTGCATTTAACACTCAATTTCCCACCACATGCCCTGTGCATGGTTGTACTGAGAGGGAATGGGGGGGAGGTTAATTAGAAGGTAGAAGGGAATAAACATATGCACTCTGATGAAATATCCTCCCTTTATCCTATGTCTAGCAGGTTGGAGCATATACAGTATATAACTTATAGTACAGCTTCTTCTCTATGGTCAGTGAGCCCTAATGAACATTGTCTGTCACTTTAAACCTACTGTCCTTCATGACTTGACTCATATATTTTTATCCTGACCCTAAGATGTTTAAATCTCCTATATCAATGAAATAACGATCTACCGACATTCACGCTAAAGTTCCCACTACCTCTGCAGTCACACTCCCGCCTCTTACACCTACAGCCACTACTCAACTAAAAAGAACAGTTTCAATAAACTGAAAAACATTTTATTAATGCGTTCTTAAAATGGACAAAATCGTCTTCTGCTCTTAGGCCGGCTCCATTTTTGATGATAAGATTTTTCAGGCCCTGCAACATTTTATTAATGCGTTTTAAAAGTGGATGAATCGTCTTCTGCTCTTAGGCCGGCAACATTTTTGCTGTTAAGATCTTTCAGGCCCTGCAACATTTTATTAACGTGTTCTTAATATGGACGAAATCGTCTTTTGCTCTTAGGCTGGCTCCATTTTTGCTGTTAAGAACTTTCAGGCCCTGCAACATTTTTTCAATGGGTTCTTAATATGGATGAAATCGTCTTCTGCTCTTAGGCCGGCAACATTTTTGCTGGTAAGATCTTTCAGGCCCTGCAACGTTTTATTAATGTTTTCTTAATATGGATGAAAACGTCTTCTGCTCTTACGCCGGCTCCATTTTTTCTGGTAACATCCTTCAGGCCCTCCAACATTTTATCAATGAGTTCTTAATATGGACGAAATCGTGTTCTGCCCTTAGGCTGGCTCCATTTTCGCTGGTAAGATCTTTCAGGCCCTGCAACATTTTTTCAATGGGTTCTTAATATGGATGAAATTGTCTTCTGCTCTTAGGCTGGCAACATTTTTGCTGGTAAGATCTTTCAGGCCCTGCAACGTTTTATTAATGTTTTCTTAATATGGATGAAAACGTCTTCTGCTCTTATGCCGGCTCCATTTTTGCAGGTAAGATCTTTTAGGCCCTGCAACTTTTTATCATTGAGTTCTTAATATGGACGAAATCGTGTTCTGCCCTTAGGCTGGCTCCATTTTCGCTGGTAAGAGCTTTCAGGTCCTGCAACATAAAGTACATTGCTTATAGTAAATACAGACAACTTCAGGCATAATATTTATTAATTACATGGTTGCTTCCCATCTCCCCATACTTCTTGTCTTCTTTTCACCCTCCCTTCATACCTGCACATAACAGATCACAAACCCATTTGTATTATAAGGAATAATGGTCCTCTTCTCCAAAAATATGATATAATATGGTAATATGATATATTGACACACACATATATATATATATATAGTCAGGTGATCCCACTGGTGTCTAATAAAAGGGCAGCCAAGTATGGGAGTTTTACTTTGAAAGCAGCAAGTAAGTTGCAGGTAAAACTTAGTCCCTTTGTAAAATGTATAATGAAGCAATAGAATTCTTAATGAATCAGATAAAATTGAGCATAGGACTGGCCAGATATGGGATGACTTTGACGTAGTTGGCCAGCTTAAATATATTGCAATATATGGACAAACAATCCCTGTTTTGTTTAAAGGGTAAGGCATTTTTCAGTAGCAGTATGCACAAAATGTCTCTGTCTTAAATATATTGATAATGGGTTGAGTGCAGAGGACTCTTGTATTTGTCTATATGTGTATACAGTGTATATATATATATATATATATATATATATATATATATATATATATAATTATTACAGAACCCGTTGGTGCCTTTGAATATAATAGAGAGGACACTTACTCATTTCAATTGTTACTTGAATAGTTGGCTTGTTCCAAGTAAAGAATCCTAAAATGAAAAATAACAGTTAGGGTATAATACACATCCTAATAACAAGTTTGTTCAGAGACTTATTTTCATAAAATTCAGAAGAGGCATGAATATGTAAATTATATGTAAATTATATCCTCATAAATAGTGCCAAGTTATATTATATTATCAGCTATAAAAGTTGTGTCAGGTGACTTATTAAAATTTGTGTATAGGTATGAAACCTATTATCCAGAATACTTGGGACCTGGGGTGTTCCAGATAATGGATCTTTCTATAATTTAGATCTTCATACCATAAGTCTACTAGAAAATCATGAAAACATTTAATAAACCCAATAGGCTGGTTTTGCTCCCAATAAGGATTAATTATATCTTAGATAGGATCAAGTACAAGTTACTATTTTATCATTACATGGAAAAAGGAAATCATTTAAAAAAATTGTATAAAATGGAGTCTATGGGAGATGGCTTTCCCGTAATTTGGAGCTTTCTGGATAACAGATTTTCAGGTAACGGATCCCATATCTGTATTATAAAAAAATGTTGAGTATATTAATAGTCATTTTGAGGTTCTATTCCTTTAAAATAGATATAGAAAAAAACATTGTACCATTGTTTAAGCATTGCTTGTCTTTCTTCCACCTGCCAGTGTGATTTCGAGGGGCTGAAAAAAGAAATTATAGTTTCAGTAAAAATCATAAAATAATGATAAAATAGGAATAAAGTTTATAACCATTCCATTCATCTAAACAAGGGTGTTGCCCTACTGTGTTGGATATAATCTGGTATTTTGTAAAGTAAATGCAATCATTAACATGATTGCCCTAAATATCTGCTATCTACGTATAAAATTCAAGATATCAGGGGTTCCTCCTATCTTACTAATTTAAGTTTCACAGACCTACATATAGAACATTCATTGTAACTACCTCCTCTGCTTCACATTAACGAAAAACGTAAAATATCTCACCATGGTTCCAACAATGTTGCTTCTCTCGCTTCCACTTTGTGGGGAAATCTTCAAAGGCTAAAAATCACAAGATAGTAATGCATTGTGAATAAATGTTATTTCTGCATATAGCTTGTTTTAAGTTGTGTCCAAGAACATTATAGCATCAACAGGTACAGGCATGGGACTTGTTATTCAGAATGCTTGCGGTTATCCGGATATATTATTATATAGCATGTTTTTCCATTCACCCTGCAGAGCTTACATTCTCCTTTCTAATTAATAGTATATGCTCTCTGGGGCTTTATCAACTTAATCTACCCCCTGTGTTAATGTCTTGAACCTCATGCAAGCACAGGGACAGCATATAATCCCTGTACAGATAGTAATAGTCAGTAATTACATAGTCAGAGTCAAGACAAGGATCACGGTTCTGCAAGTCAATAATTCCAATCCCAATGCCGCCAGTTCCAATAGTTATGTGTATAGGAGGGGGTCACAGAGCATTAATGTCCATAATATTAAATCATCAAGCTTCCAAATGTTTTTAGATTCTTAAAAGAAAGTGAACTATTAATTATTAACAGCCAACAACTAACTTATTTTTCTTCTTTTAGGCACGTCGCCTCTTTCATCCATATTCTTTGGCATGGCACCTCTTTTATCCTTTGTTTTAGGCATGCCGCCTCTTTCATCCATATTAATGTGGCCTAAAAGATAAATAAAGATATATACTATATTATATATAACTATACATATTGAAATACTATTCAAATGTCAAGCTTCCAAATGTATTCAAATTCTCTGAAGAATGTGAACTGTGAATTATCAAAATCCAAGAGCTTACCTGTCTTTCTCTTTTTAGGCAGGCAGCTTCTTTCTTCTATATTGATGTTGTCTAGAAAACAGATAAATATATATATATGAGTAAAGTTTTTGCACTTTGCACACTGTGTTCTGCCATAGCAGAATGGCCACAGGCCATGATAAATCTGGGGGGTGCTACTTAGTTGCAGGACTGGATATACTTGTAACTACTGAATGATACTTGTATAAACCTATTAATCCCCAACTATGTTACTTGGCAAGATAAGGCCCTGACCTCACAGTCAGGCTTAAAACAAACAATCTAAATAGTAAAAAATCTAAAGACTAACTAAAAGCTTACCCATGTTTCTTTTTCTGTTCACAGGCCCCTCATCTGCTTTGGTGGTATCTAGTAGGAAAATATAGATATAATTAATTTAAAGAACTCAGTACACTTGGCATACAACATAAATATCATTATGTACATGGCAGGGTATAATAATGGTATAACTTACTAGCAGTTGGGCGATGTAATACATATTTTTTCATCCTTCGGGTGACATTGACAGGCCCATCATCTGCTTTGGTGGTATCTTGTAGGAAAATATATATATAATTAATTTAAAGAGCTCAGTACACTTGGCATACAATATAAATATCATTATATACATGGAAGGGTATAATAATGGTATAACTTACCAGCAGTTGGGCGATGTAACTCATCTTTTTTCCAAATAGGCGACACATTGACAGGCCCAGCGTCTGCTTTGGTGGTATCTAGTAGGAAAATATAGATATAATTAATTTGATGAGCTCAGTACACTTGGCATATAATATAAATATCATTATGTACATGGAAGGGTATAATAATGGTATAACTTACCAGCAGTTGGGTGCTCTAACTCGCCTTCTTTCAACCTTGGCGTGATGTTTTGGTTGACTGGATAAAAATAAATATTTTCCATAAAAATCATAGGCTAATGATAAAATTGGAATTATAGTTGTAAAGATAAGCATCTAACAGGGTATAATGACAATGGTATAGGCACATGGGCAGTGAATTTGAATGCAATTCCCATTACAGCTCACTGGGGTACCAAAAGCCTACACTGACATTGTCCCTATAGACAGATCAATGAAATTCCACTTACCAAAAACAAAAGTTGGGCGCCGCAACTTGGGCTTCCACAGTTGAGTTGTGTTCTGCAAAACTGGGAAAACATATTTATTATAAAGACCATATTATAATGACGAGAGAAATATTATTTTATATAAACACAACGTAATCTGTATTTCTTTCACCCTCATTCAGATTATCTGGCCAGGATCCCAGGACAACCAATCAGATCACTAGCAGCCAGTTGAAAAAGGATTGGTTGCTATGGGTTAATGCCAGGGTGCAAATTTGCCCAATATTAATTAATGACAAACATAGGGCCAAAATCAATTGATGGAAGGGCAGCCTGGTGGCGCTTTAGCGTGATATTTATCTATCTGCAGTTTTTTTATTTGTAAAAGTGCAGCTAATGGGATATTTGGGACTCTGGATACTTCTGGATATTCTTAATATTCTTTTTATGAGTCAAAGGGAAAGGGGATGTGAAACTATTGTTTAGGCAGTGGGTTTTGAACTTTTTAAACATATTTTTACATTTAAAAAATAAATCTTACTGATTGTTTTCTTTTGAACAGCCCCTTTGTCTTCTGCTTTAGTGGAATCTAGAATGGAGAAATGTACAGAGATACTTTAACCTTTATAAGCTCAGCACATAAAATACAAAGGGGGTTATGAGTAGGGATGGGCGAATTTTTTTGCCTTGTTTCACCGTGGAAATGACGCCCATAGACTTGTATGGCGTTGTGCGGGGCAAAAAAATGCCACATGGCAAAAAAAATTTGCAGCGCGACAAAAGTTTTTTTGACGGCCATAGACTTTAATGGGCATCAGCAACATTTCGCTAGCGGCGTATTTTTGTTGAAACTAAATGGGTCAAATTTGCCCATCCCTAGTTATGAGATATAACTAGGGATGCACCGAATCCACTATTTTGGATTCGGCCGAACCCCCGAATCCTTCACGAAAGATTTGGCGAATACCGTACCGAATCTTAATTTGCATATGCAAATTAGGGGTGGGAAGGGAAAACCATTTTTTACTTCCTTGTTTTGTGATAAAAAGTCATCATTTCCCTCCCGCCCCTAATTTGCATATGCAAATTAGGATTTGGTTCGGCCGGGCAAAAGGATTCGGCCGAATCTGAATCCTGCTGAGAAAGGCTGAATCCTGGCCGAATCCCGAACCAAATCCTGGATTCGGTGCATCCCTAGATATAAGAAGCAAACACTACTCTAGTTCTTATCACTTATAGCAACCAATAAACAGGTTGAATTTACTTGTCACACATTTAAAAGCAAACACCTCCTTCAATGCTGTTGTTTACTGCACTTGTGCAAGCTTTGTGCTTTTTATTACACATGGGGGAAATATAGATAGATACATTTATGTGAGTATAAGGCCAATGGTTTGAGAGGAAACTTCTTCCTGACCTTTCTCCACCTAATTTCCCAGACCCACTAGAGTCAGTTTAATTGTTGGCTTGAAGGGATGATTTTAAGGGACAAAGTTGATAACAATAAAAAGGAATAAATGTTTTTTATATATTTGAAATCACTAAGCACTGCAATCTCATTCCATTTCAGTCTTCCAGTGTCCCACATTGGCTGGGGCAAGCGCATAAATAGTACAGAACTATAAAATCCCTAAACTGTACATGTGTCCCTACTAGAAGTATGAAATAAAAATGGTGTAGAACCTCGCACACCCTGCCCGATAGGCGGAACAAAGATGCCTGGCGCACACAGGTGGAGATTCGGCCACCTCTTAGCAATAGTCCAGTAGAAAACCCAATGGCACACGTCTGTTGAAACACTTTAAGGGGCAGATTTACTAAGGGTTGAAGTGAATTTTCAATGTTAAAAACGTAGAATTTCTAATTATTTTTTGGGTACTTCGACCATCGAATAGGCCTAAATTCGACTTCGATTCAAATTGAAAATACTTTGAATATTCAACCGTTCCATAATCGAAGTACTGTCTCTTTAAAAAAACTTCGACACTACGCCATCTTAAAGCTGCCGAATTGCTATGTTAGCCTATGACCTCCTAGAACTCATAGCCAACATTTGGCTACGTTTTTAGAAGTCGAAGTAAAATCGTTCGATCGATCGATGAAATCGTCCGATTCGAAAGATGTCATCGAAAGATCGAACGTTCTGACTTCGACCGAAAATGGACAAATTTGATTAAAAAAAACTTCAACTTCGACATTCAAAGTAGAAGTAATCCAATTCGGTGGTTGAATTTTGAAGTATTTGCCACTTCGAAATTCGACCCTTGATAAATCTGCCCCTAAGTGTTTATTACGGAGTGCAGAGCAACTACATAGGGAATTTTAATGGATGTGGCTTATTCAAACCAGACAACCTAAGGGATTGAACGAAGTATACAATATGTCTTGTTTCTTGTAAAAAAAAACATTTTTGTTAATGGATTTTTATGTCTTCTTTTTTCTTGCAGATAAGCAAAGTACAACTAACAAATTAATTAGGGTCAGTTATTATATTCTTCTGCTATCCTCATATAGGGTAAGATTAATTATATATACCTCCTATTTTATGTGATGTTATATATGTGGTAAATGTCGTGTTAAAATAAACGGGTACTGTTATGGACTTTTTATGCTATTAGCAGCTATTTTTTCCTATTCTGCATCACTGATTTTTAACACTTTTTGGACTCTATTACTTTATTTGGAAACATCTCGCTTGATGGAACTATGGTGGATCATGATTGGACATTTAACACTGCTAGTTCTTTATGCTTTTCTATGCTTATAGATGTTCTGGTTTGTAAGGGAGAATGTTCTCTGAAATCTACACTTTACTAATTGGTGGATCATTTAATTGGATGATTGTTAGCCTATTTATATGCACTACTTTGTATGTTCTGTATGCTTGACAAAGGGGTAGGCCCAAAAACGTTGTACTGCACTCTGTAATAAACACATATAGTGTTTCAACAGACCTGTGGGTTTTCTACTCCCTACCAGAAGTCACACCAGGGACACCTGGGAAGAAGAAAAAGATGGTGGCCTAGCACTTATACCCTATACTACAGACAGGGAGGTGCAAAACGTAGACACAACCCCATATGCATAGGCCCCAATACATGTAACTACTCCAATAAATGGTATTTGAATAGTCCAAAACTACAAATTAACCCACATAACCTTTTCCTAATCAACTGGATCGTATGCTAAAGGATTAAACGAGCAAAGCACAATACATTAAATTATGATTCATACCTGTCTCAACTTTCTGCTCTTTTTCTACAATCATATCAGTAACAGATCCCGAGCTCCTAACTGAGGCTGGGTCTAAAAAAAGTGAAAGAATGGGTAAGTTCTCCTTATGTCTAACAGATATACCTTTGTATGAAACTTTTATATATACTTGTACAGGTATGGGACCTGTTATCCAGAACGCTCTAGACCTGGGGTTTTCCAGATAACAGATCTCTCCGTAATTTGGAACTTCATACGTAAACTCTACTAGAAAATCATATGAACATTAAAAATACCCAATAGGCTGGTTTTGCTTCCAATAAGGATTAATTATATCTTAGTTTGGATCAAGTGCAAGCTACATTTTTATTATTACAGAGAAAAGGGAAATAAATGTTAAAAATATGGATTAATTGGTAGAAAAGGGAGTCTATGGGAGATATCCTTTCAATAATTCTGAGCTTTCTAGATAACAGGTTTCTAGATAATGGATCCTATACCTGTATATATAAATGTAGATTATTAATTATACCTGGTTTATCATCATTCTCCTTCTCTTCCACTTCTAGGAGATCCATTTCTGGTCTCTTGTCCTTCGCTGATAAAAAAAGAGAAGGAAGAGTTAGTTTTCCTTTGATCTGACACCATATCAGCCACAGAGCCAATCATTGTATTGAAACTGAAACAATACAAATCTATACAAAGCTCTTTTCAGCAAATAATATCATGATTTCTACCTGATGATTCTCTTTCTGCCTTCTCTCCATCCCGAGACCTCCAAGACTTTATCAATGGGGCTTGATCTGTCAAGGAAAAGTTGAATAAAAGATTTTTAGTTGAATGAAAGTATGTTTATCTAAATGATGAGGGGAAAACTCCGGATAAGAGATCCCATAATTGTATATATAAATATAGATATAATTATACCTGATCTTTTATTATTCTCCTCTTCTTCCACCTTCAAATTTGGGAGATCCAGTTTTGGTCTCCAGTCCTTTGCTGCTAAAAAAAGGAGAAAGAAGTGTTAGCTCTCATTAGGTCTAACAGCATATCAGCCACAAAAGAAAAAGGAAAAAATATTGAATATGAAGCCATTAGGGATGCACTGAATCCACTATTTTGGATTCGGCCGAACCCCCGAATCCTAAGCAAAGGATTCGGCCGAATACCGAAGCGAATCCGAACCCTAATTTGCATATGCAAATTAGGGGTGGGAAGGGGAATTTTTTTTTTACTTCCTTGTTTTGTGACAAAAAGTCCCGTGATTTCCCTCTCCATCCCTAATTTGCATATGCAAATTAGGATTCGGATTCGATTCGGCCAGGCACAAGGATTCGGCCGAATCCGAATCCTGTTGAAAAAGGCCGAATCCTGACCGAATCCCGAACTGAATCCTGGATTCAGTGCGTCCCTAGAAGCCATGCAAATCTATACAAAGCACTAGTAGATAATATTATGATTTCTACCTGATGGTTTTATTCCTTCTGCCTCCTCTCCATTCTGAAGGTCCATCAGAGACCCCCAAGACCTTATCACTGGGGCTTGATCTGTCAAGCAAACATTGAAAAGAATTTTTAGTTGAACAAAAGTATGTTTATCTAAATTATGGGATAAGAGATCCTATACTTGTATATATAAATATAGATATAATTATACCTAATTGATCATTTTCCTTCTCTTCCACCTCTGATGGTACTTCTACCTCCTCTACGTCCCTAAGGTCCATCAGAGACCCCCAAGATCTCATCACTGGGGCCTGGTCTGTCAAAGAGAAGTAGAGATACGGTTAGTCTTATCTGCCTTATAGTTAAAAAGATTAGTCCTCAAACTGTACTTAAAGATACTTCTCTGTATAAAGAGCATACTAATACACAGGTTAGCCAAAGGTTGCAAAGTAGGGTTGAACCCTAAACTGGATGCTGGGTTTGGTGCATCCCTACTTCGAGAAGCCAATTTTTCTAAGACATTTTAAAATGATGTCACTGTATTATTCCAAAAATACATTAAGTAACTGATAAAGTTCATTACCTAAATCTTTAAAATCCACAATCTCCTCCTCAAGATGATACTCCATTCTCTTTGTAACATAGAAAAACAAAAGAAATTAAAACGTTTCATGATGGCAACACTTTCAGCAAATAATTTTTATTTGACAGTTATTAAATTCATACTTGTACTACACCATTATCTTATTTATGTACAGGTATGGCACCTGTTATCCAGAATGCACGGGACCTTCCGAATAGGGATAAACATTAAATAAACCCAGTAGGTTTATTTTGTCTCCAATGAGGATTAATTATATGTTAGTTGGGATCAAGTACAAGTTACTGTTTTATTATTGAAGGTATGGGACCTGTTATCTAGAATGCTTGGGACCTGGGTTTTTTCGGATAACGGATCTTTCTGTAATATGGATCTTCATACGTTAAGTCTACAAAAAAATCATGTAAACATTAATATATACCCAATAGGCTGGTTTTGATTCCAATAAGGATTAATTATATCTCAGTTGGGATCAAGTACAAGCTACATTTTTGTTATTATAGAGAAAAAGGAAATCATTTTTAAATATTTGGATTAGTTCATTCTAATAGAATCTATGGAAGACAGCCTTTCAGTAATTTGGAACTTTCGGGATAATGGGTTTCCGAATAATGGATCCCATGCCTGTACTCAGAAAAAGGAAATCTTATTTGATTAAAATGCAGTCTATGGGAGATGGCCTTCTCATAATTCGAATCTTTCTGGAAAACAGGTTTCAGGATAATAGATCCTATACCTGTACAATAAATAGGTTTATATATTGAACATACATTGAATTACATACATAGCAACCAATAACTGATATAAGAGGTGGGGGCCCTGCCCAAAAGAGCTTATGATCTAGAAGGTGAAGGAGTTGAGTCACAAGGTGTGGCAATGGGTAAGATCAAAAGTAAGTGAGATGTACCATGGGGTATTACATATTTTAGATGAATGCCCAGCCATGTCTTTGGGCCCCTTTTGTCTTTAGACCCCATGTCTTAGGGTAGGACTACACGGCCGACTTTGATGCGATCCGACTCTGGGCGACAAAACGAATGCGTCAAGTCGGATGCGCCAGGAACAAGGTAAGTAATATAAAGTCGGATAGTGTTGCAACGATAATCCGACATGACTGTCAGATGCAAACGCAGCTTGCAGCATTTGCATCCGACATTCATGTCGCGCCTGATTACCATTGGTTTTAATTTTTATTTAGTTAGTGGTTTTTTGCTTTTTTATTCAGCAGCTCTCCAGGTTGCAATTTCAGCAATTAGGTTGCTAGGGTCCAAATTACCCTAGCAACAATGCATTGATTTGAATAAGAGACTGAAATTTAAATATGAAAGGCCCTGAATAGAAAGATGAGCAATTAAAAGGAGCATTAACAATACATTTGTAGCCTAACAAAGCATTTGTTTTAGATGGGGTCTGTGACCCCCATTTGAGAGCTGGAAAGATTTAGAAGAAGATGGCAAATAATGCAAAAATTATAGGAAAAAAAGACCAGCTGAAAAGTTGCTTAGAATTAGAATTTCTATAACATACTAAAGGTTATGGTAAAGGTAAAGTTCCCCTTTAAAGACTTACTGGTATTTGCAATTTTAATGGGGCAGAAAAGCAATGATTACATAAATTACTAATGTACAATAATTCTATAGGCTGAGCAGCCAAAATGAACATGATCATGGGTAGGAAGCTGGAGGTTAATTGTATGTTTTATGTTTGGTGCAGCTAAATACATGCCCACCCCTAAACCTCACTGGTTATGTTCCCACCCGGGTATAAATGTACATGTTTATTGACTTGTTTGTTTTGTGTTTTGTGTGTGAGTGTCTATATCCATGCTGCTATCAACTGACACTCTCACTCAGGCCCATTGCTAAAGGCAGTTGGTTTAGCCGGTAACAACTGTAAGAAGGGCAGCACATCTCTATACAGACTGTAATCTAGGGATCTGTTCTAATAAGAAGCACATCTATATTAAAGGTTTGTCTAGAACTCAGGCTGAATAACTCCCTTTCCCTCCAGTAAAGCCTGATGTCCTTATAAAAAGCCTGCTTGGCATACAGAGCAATAGGACAGGGCATTGCCTTTTTTCTTTCATAGTTCACAATTGTAACACATGAAAGTCCTTATTTCTCATGAAATCCACTGCTGAAGTGCAATAATAATGATATATCTAGCAGGGAGCACTAAGTGATAGTGATAGCGTGCCATGGCTACTTACAAATTGAAACAAAATTCTGATACTAATACTCAGACACTGAACCATGGAATAAGGGCTAAATATAGCGGTACCTTGTCATACTATAGGACATAATATTGTACATAAACTTACCTGGAATCTCTCCGAAAAACAAATATCTCTCTCTCTCCAAAAAACAAAAACAAATCTCTCTCTCTCCAAAAAACAAAAACAAATCTCTCTTTCTCCAAAAAAACAAATCTCTCTCTCCAAAAAACAAAAACAAATCTCTCTCTCTCTCCACACAACAAATCTCTCTCTCTCCACACAACAAATCTCTCTCTCTCTCTCTCTCTCTCTCTCTCTCTCTCTCTCTCTCTCTCTCTCTCCAAAACAGCTCTTAATGGAAATGAGCCTTACACAGCACAAGATGTTATTCTTATTATGATGTCATCGGTCTTCAGCCAATAGCAACAGAGCAGATGACTCACAAAGGTGTTATCCTTATTGTGATGTCATCTATCTTCAGAGAATAGCAACGGAACATTTTTATTTAAAAAGTTAAAATAATAAAATTTTAAGAAATGGTGAATCATATACATATGCCCACAGTGCTGTGTTATTGGGGGGGGTTGTATATTACTTTCAGCTAAATAGGAGGTAAAGTAAATTTTGATTTTTTTATACAAATATGGGACCTTTAATCCAGAATTCTCGGGACCTGCGGTTTTCTGGATAACGGATCTTTCCAAAATTTGGACCTTCATACCTCAAGTCTACTAAAAAATCATTTACACATTAAATAAACCCAATAGGCTGGTTTTGCTTCCAATAAGGATTCATTTTCCAAATAACAGATCTTCATACCTTAAGTCTACTAGAAAATCATATAAGAAATAAATAAACCCAATAGGCTGGTTTTGCTTCTAATAAGGATTAATTATATCTTAGTTGGGATCAAGTACAAGCTACATTTTTATTATGAGGAAATAATGTTTTAGATTTTGGATTATTTGAATAAAATGGAGTGTACAGGAGACTTCCTTTCCATAATTTGGAGCTTTCTGTATAAAGGATCCTATACCTGTACCTGGCTATTGCCATAATTTGGAGCTTTCGGGATAATGGGGTCCTGGATAAAGGATCCTATACCCTTTGAATACAAAGGGAAGTGTATTTCTTAATAATGTGAGAAGGCAGTTCTGTAGTTTGGCATTTTCGGGATAACAGGTTTCCAGATAATAGATCTCATACCTGTACCAGGAACATAACTGCAGGGTCAGACAGGCCTACCAGCAAAGATTTTTATTTTTCCCATAAGGCCCTGCCCCAGTGGAGCTCTCAATTACAGCAATGTCGTTGTCCAGAGAGTCAATTGGTGGACTTCAAAAAAATCAAAGTTTTTGGGAAAAACTTTGAATCAAATTCGTTCGAATATGCTATTCCTTCTATTCGAATTTGGCCGAATACGGACCAATTTGATTGAAAACTGACCTATTCGACCCCAAAAAAAACTTTGACTTATTTTCGGTTGGTCTTTTTGAATTCGAATTTCAAAGTTTTTTCAATTCGAAATTCGACCCTTGATAAATATGCCCCTTATTGTTATTGCTACTTTTTATTATTCCATTTCTATTCAGGCCCTCTCCTATACTGAACATATTCCAGTCTCTTACTCAAATCAATTCATGGTTGCTAGGGCAAGCTAGGCCCTAGCAACCAGACTGCTGAAATTGCAAGTTTGAAAGCTGCTGAAGAAAAAGGTAAATAACTTAAAAAACACAAATGCTGGTTGGCAGGCAAGGCCTCAGTGCTTATATACATATATATATATATATATATATATATATATATATATATATATAGGTGAGGCCACTATGGATGTCAGGCAAGGTGAAATATACTTGCTAGGTTTGACATATTTAGTGTAAGAGACAGTCTAGAAAAGACAGAAAGGCAGTTTCAGACTAAAGCAGATGGGATGGATACATATTAACATATTCCTTCATGTAAATAAACTAGACACACCCAGCAGCTCAGATTTCTGGTAGAGCGTGAAGCCCACCCTAATATCTTGTGTACACCAAGGTAGGCCCTGATCTCCTCCCAAAATAATGAGCCAGATATAGCTGCTAATAAACAGGAGAGATCGGGGAGTACATTTTTTACTATAATGATTTCACTTCACCAAATCGCTAAAATTGGAAATACAGGTATAAAATCTATTATCCAGCAACCCATTATCCAGAACGTTCCAAATTACGAAAAGGCTGTATTCCATTTTATCCAAATAATCTAAATTTAAAAAAAAAAAACTATTTCCTTTTTCTCTGTAATAATAATAATAATAACCTGGTGTATTCCACATAACATATCATTCCGTAATTTGCATCCTCATACCTTAAGGGGCCGATTCACGAATTTCGGGTGAAGGGTTCGAATAAAAAAAAATTCGAATTTCGAAGTATTTTTTGGGTACTTCGACCATCGAATTGGTTAAATTCGATCGAATTCGAATGATTCGAACGTTTCGAACTAAAAATCGCTCGACTATTCGACCATTCGATAGTCGAAGTACTGTCCCTTTAAAAAAAACTTCGACCCCCTACTTCGGCAGCTAAAAGCTACCGAAGTCAATGTTAGCCTATGGGGAAGGTCCCCATAGGCTTGCCTGTGATTTTTTGATCGAAGGATTTTCGTTCGATCGTTGGATTAAAATCCTTCGAATCGTTCGATTCGAAGGATTTAATCGTTCGATCGAACGAAAAATCCTTCGATCGATCGATCGCAGGATTTGCGCAAAATCATTCGACTTCGATATTCGAAGTCGTACGATTTTAGTTCCCAGTCGAATATCGAGGGTTAATTAACCCTCGATATTCGACCCTTCGTGAATCGGCCCCAAAGTCTACTAGAAAATCATATAAACATTAAATAAACCAAATAGGCTGGTTTTGCTTCCAAAGAGGATTAATTATATCTTAGTTTGGATCACGTACAAGATACTGTTTTAGAGAAAGAGGAAATCATTAAAAAAAAATTGTATTAATTTGATAACATCGAGTCTATGGGAGACAGAGTTTCTGTAATTTGGAGCTTTCTGGATAACTGGTTTCCGGAGAATGGATCACATAACTGCATGGCTCATTGAAACTTTTCAATTGGTCGTCATTACTTATTTGAATTATTTGCCTTCATCTTCTGTTTCTTTGCAGCTTTCAAATGGGGCTCACTGATACTGCCATTGCGTATAGCGTGTTCACTAATTGTACTGCGCAATACCTTTTGTATGTTATTTCGGTGATTATACTGCAATTTCGGTGATTTTGGTGCATTTTCAGCTTGGGTTCAACCATCATTTTTAGCAGCCAGGCTGGTAAAATACTGGCCAAGTGGCAACTAGGTTGCCACCCGGCCAGTATTTTACCGGCCTAGCCAGTAAAAATGATGGTTGAACCCAATGTTATTATATAGGGTTGCCACCTTTTCCGGGAAAAGATACCGGTCGTCCTATATATTTATCATTTTCCATAGTAATAACATTGGGATCAACCAAAATTTTTGCCGGTCAGGCCGGTAAAATACCAGCCAGGTGGCAACCCTATTAATAGGGAAAAAAGATATTGTAGGCCTGTATTTTTTTCCAGAAAAGGTGGCAACCCGAACCATGGGATCCTCAGAACACCCAGCAGCAATCTTTTGTTTTTTTGTCTTATTTTAGCTTCCCACCTTGAAGTATGCAATTGCAAAAACAACTTTCATTTCCAAATAATATTTTGTATAACTATACAATGTTTCCACAAAACGCACACGGGGACCATTTTATTTAGAACTTCTATCAGAGTATATCCTTTGAAAACTGAAAAACAATTGCTCTTTTTCGTTGCTTCAGCTCGTGTGACAAACTTAATAGAACTACACTTCCCAGAATGCCGAGCACGACGCATGCGCGATACACGTATGACGGAACAGAACTCCCGCGCTGCTGTGTTCCCTGTTTGGGAAGTGTGAGCGCTAAATGGATAATGAGATTGGGAACTCGGCTCGTTCCGAAGAGGAGGAGATGGAAGTCGCTGCAACCCCTTCGGTCGTGTTTGCCCCTGAGGCAACTCGCTCGTCGTTCGGGGAAAACGATGGGATGTCCAGTGAGGATGACGAAGGGATAGTGGATCAGCTCAGTGGGGGCGAGGCCGAGGAGGTGAGAGTAGTTGTGTCTTGTGTTAGTAGCGACTTGTTGTGCTACTAGAGACTTATGATAATACGATGGACACAAGGGAAGCCTTTTCCTATGCACTGCAGACTTCCTACCTGTGGCTGCACTCTATCCATTACTTAAAGGGCAGCTCCAAACAACAACACTTTTTTTTGCATAATGTTATTACTCCAGTATCCACAAATGAAAGATTTTCAGTGATTTTTTTTAGTTATTTGTAAATGCTCATTCTGTTCAGAAGAGGATCTGACTGTTTGAGGCCGATTCACTATGGGTTGAATATCGAGGGTTAATTAACCCTCGATATTCGACTGTGAACTAAAATCGTACGACTTCGAATATCGAAGTCGAACGATTTAGCGCAAATCCTGCGATCGAACGATTAAATCCTTCGAATCGAACGATTTGAAGGATTTTAATCCAACGATCGAAGGAAAATCCTTCGATCAAAAAAATCACAGGCAAGCCTATGGGGACCTTCCCCATAGGCTAACATTGACTTCGGTAGGTTTTATCTGCCGAAGTAGGGGGTCGAAGTTTTTTTTAAAGGGACAGTACTTCGACTATCGAATAGTCGAACGATTTTTAGTTCGAATCGTTCGAATTGAAGGTCGAAGTAGCCCATTCGATGGTCGAAGTAGCCCAAAAAAACTTCGAAATTCGAAGTTTTTTTTATTCTAACCCTTCACCCGAATTTAGTGAATCGGCCCCTTTATATTCTCTGCACTTTGCCTTCCAATTGGTTTAGAAGTCAGATCCCTGAGGGAGTAGCAGTCGCATTTACAATTCACTTTCCAAAACTACACGAAAATTTTTTTGGTGTATTGTTTAGAATTACAAATAAAGAGTTTTGCGGTGGGAGGGGGGAACCCCTTTAAAGGGAACCAGTCATCCTGAAAAATAATTCCAAATTATTTTCTATCATGTTAGTTGAACATAAAAACTTCACTTACACTACATTTATTATGTACATTTGGATTCCTTCAGTACTGGAATTTCACAATCACGGCAAGCAGGCAGGAGCCATTTTGTAAACACTGTTATTAAGATAAATTGTGTTTCACCCCAAAAACACCTGAATGGGGGACCTAATGCCCATGCACAGTGCCCTACACAGGGTTGCCAGGTCAAATTGTCAAAACCAGCCAAAGTAGGCTAAAAAAAACAGCCCAAAACTAGCCACGAGGCACTTCAAAAGTAGCCCAAAAATAGCACAATATGTGCAGTGAAAAACAAGTCTAAAACAAAAGAAGAAATGTGAAAATAAGCCTTTTTCAAATTTTCACTATTTTGCAAATTTTTCCATGAAGCAAAATATGCCATGAAGTTATGCCCCTGGTGACGGTTAATCTGTCCAACAGAGTGGGTCCCAGGAGGTATTAAAGTGGACCTGTCACCCAGACACAAAAATCTGTATAATAAAAGTCCTTTTCAAATTAAACATGAAATCCAATTTCTATTTTTTATTAAAGCATGCATAGCTGTTCTAAGCTCATTTCAAAATCTCAGCTGTCAATCAAATATTGTCTGCCCCTCCTCTATGCCAGGGGCAGACAATTACTTTCACTTTCCATTCTGCACTTCCTAGATGTCACTGCTCTCCACACATTCCCCCATTCTCTTTACCATTTAATTGTGTAGCCAGTGCATGGGGATGGAAATCTGGTCCCCCATTCTGGTGCACAAACAAGATTCTGAGATGATACAAGGCTTGTCTTAATAACAGTGTCCACAAAATGGCTGCTGCCTGCTTGCTATAATTTTGAAATCCCAGACTGAAGGAAGCAAGAATTAAATAATTTATATAGTGTATTTAAAGTTCATTTTGCTTGACTAATGTGATAAAATAGGATTTTGAATAATTTTTTTGGGTGACGGGTCCCCTTTAATACACATACAATTTCCATAAATGTTGGTAAAATCAACCTGTAGACATTTTGTTGGCCAGCAGATTTTTGCCCCACAATTTTCTGAAATGGAGGAAAGTCACCGGCGAATGCGAGAATGCTTAAGAGCGACGGGAGACTGGGCTACAGAGCCCAAAATCTGGTAACTCCCGACTTCTACACAAGTCAGTCCCATTGCATGCTGGGTATTGTAGTCTTACATTTAGGGATGCACCGAATCCACTATTTTGGATTCGGCCAAACCCCCGAATCCTTCGCAAAAGATTCGGCTTAATACCGAACCCTAATTTGCATATTCAAATTAAGGGTGGGAAGGGGAAAACATTTTTTACTTCCTTGTTTTGTGACAAAAAGTCACGCAATTTCGCTCCCCAATCCTAATTTGAATATGCAAATTAGGATTTGTATTCGGTTCGCCCGATTTCTGGATTCTGTGCATCCCTACTTACATTAAACTTGGCAAATTGTTAAACAAAAATAACATTACCCAACATGCATTGGGAGACAGACTTGGCACATTAAAGCAAGAAAAACTTTCAAAACCCGCCTGGGCTTTAAATTAGTAGCCCAATTTGGCTGGAAAACTGCCAACCTTGGCCCTACATAATTATAGAACCTGAGGAGGGAAGGGGCAATGTGAGAAGTGCAGTGATACTTTCCAGTGCTGAATGGAAAGTGAAAGTATTTTACTGCCCCACCTCTAGACATAGAGACGAGGCACATAATATTTGATTGGCAGCTCAGATATTTAAACACTTTTATAACAGGTATGGATGTTTTAATGAAACAAATATTTGTGTTCCATGTTTAATTTGCAAAGGACTTTCAATTATGCAGCTTTTTATGTGACGGTTCCGCTTTAAAAAAATATATGCTGTGTAAAAAGTGGAGTTAAGCATTTCTGCGATGTTGCCCTGATCAGCAATTAGATTTCAACAGAAAACAAAAGCAAAGATCTGGTTGGTTGCTATGAGCAACATCACCTGTAATGTTGATCACCTGTAATCAGGGCTGGGCGAATTTCCTTTTTTATTTGTTTTATTTTTTTTAAACTAAAATCTAGTGTAGGCCTCTAAAGCAGAAGCAATGTTCACTCAGGACAGCATCTGTATTACCGGCGCCCCTAGGCCGATCCTTGTCTCTCCGCTCCCCTGCCATCCCTCTGTGCATGTGCAGTGTACGCAATTTCCCTGACTCCATTGGCACGGAGTACTTTGCATGTGGGAGATATAAGTAACTGTGAAAAATGTGCCTCATGCCCAGTATAAATTGTTCAGTAGATGTGGCTTGGAGGCATGCTGCCGCTGAAATTGTGCTTCCTTAGGCCTGGGCCTTTGTGTCTTCCCCACATATCCAGGCCTGCTTTCATTCTGTTTAGCCCAATAATCTTACCAGCACATCTGAGCTATTTGACTTCCACTAGAGCACACTACACATCCCCCCATATGTAATATAAGGCATTAAGTTTGCCCAAGAGCAGTAACCCATAGCAACCAATAAGATGCTTTCATTTAAACAGGTGACTAGTAAATTCTACCTGCTGATTGGTTGCTATGGGTTACTGCCCCTGGGCAAATTAGTGCCTTATATTACATAACCCCAATAGTATTTAACATAGTATGATGACCCCCCCCCCCCCACTGCACCATTATACTCCTGTGAGTCCCCAGCATCTCAACAGACTTGACCGGTAACTACTATCACAATGTTTATTTTTCAGTCTACAGTAGAACTCCCATTTTACATTTTTCAGGGGACTATGGAAAAATATGTAACATCAGGGAAATGTCATAAGGACATTTAATTGTCACCTATTGAAAGGAAATGAGTAGAGGAGTCATTTGTTTGGTCGACCAAACAGTGTTTCTGTGTTGTGCATTTACAATTTTACCAAATCCGTGCCACTCTTGTGGCATTTTGTTAGGACCCGGCTAGGCACGCATGCACAGTGTGTGTAATATAAGGTAAAAATGGCGACGTTCCTGATGTGCCTGCGATTGCAAGATACCAGGGGAATATTCAAGGTGCTTTAATTCCTAAATGAAGCTTTATTTTTAAAGATATAAATGAAGTATTTTGCTAGGGACAAGCATGAAAAAACATCAGAAAATGCACTTAACTAAAACGTAAAACGAAGTTGTGATCTCAAAGCCACCAAGCGTCTGTATACTTTAGCAAATTATTTGCACCACTGAGGGAGCCATAAGATTCCCCAATCACCACTGTATTACAGATGTAGCAGTAAAAGCAAAAAAAAAATAGGGACACCCAAGCATAATATACAGTGCGTACAATGGTGCCAAAATGCTAGGCAATGCTAGGTAATTATAATCACTTGCCTAATACTCCTGTTCGCTAAAAACAGCACCGGCCTGAGTTGTTTGAGTAGATGTTGCCATCTTCTTCAGCTCCTTTCATATCTGGTCTGGTCCAGATAGGCGTATGGTGGAAAGCTGAACTTAGATGCAAAAAGGTGGCTTTTTCACACTGCTTCACATGACCTGCCCCGGCCCAAAGGAAAGACGTTGAAGAGGATTGCAGAAGAAGATTGCAGAGAATGAGCTCCTCAGCAATATCCCAGGCCTGTGCAGTTTTAAGTGAACAAGAACAACGTCCCGGGTTGTCGGGTGATAATCACTCGGGAGTGCATCCCTAGGTTTACAAGTTAGTTGCGATAGTTAAACCTATACCATGCTTAGGTAAATCTTATGTAACAAGGCACCATAGGGTTGCCACCTTTTCAATAGGTGATTCTGTGCAGGGGGTGGGGCAGATGACTTCGGGGGTGGGGTTGACGATGAGACGATTTGCGATTGGCTGACAGCCATGTCCTGAATGAATTTTCTAATTTAGAAATCTGGACAGGCAGTTTCCACCAAGACAACCCTTCCAAAAACTGGGCTGTCTGGGTGAAAACCGAACAGATGGCAACTCTAAGGCCACATGGAGTCATGTTCTATAGCAGTAGTCACCAGTGCCTTGGATGTTGCTCCCAGTGGCCTCAAAGCAGGTGCTTATTTTTTAATTCCTGCTTTGGAGCAAGTTTTTTTTGCATAAAAACCAGGTGTACCGCTTAATAGCACCTCCTGTAGACTGCCAGCCCACATAGGGGCTACCAATTAGCCAATCACAGCCCTTATTTTCACCACCCAGGAACATTTCTCATGCTTTGATGCTCCCCAACATCTAAATGTGGCTCCCAGGTAAATAAGGTTGGGGACCCCTGTTGTATAATAACAAGTGATCTATATCCGCAGGGCCAATGCACCCAGGATGTGGGGGAAAAAAAACATACAACTACAAAATAAACTTAAACCAGTATGTGCTGGTCCATGCATGGCATACACCAATAGTAATTTACTTTATTATTTCAGTACAAAAATGTAGGCTTGTCCCCACCAGTGTGTTAATAAGGAAAAGAAGAGCAAAATGTTGCTACTTAAATATCTTGCGAACAGGTATTTTTTCTGCCAGATTGTAGGACAGTACTGTTTCAGCTATCATGATTGTGCTCTGTATTCAGTACATGTGTAAATGTTTGATTCATATCTTTTATTTCCAGCACATGATTAACCTGACTGACCTAAATCCCTACATTCTGTGCTCAATCTGCAAAGGGTATTTAATTGACGCCACAACTATCACTGAATGCCTTCATACATGTGAGTGCAAACATTGGTCTATTTATATACGTTAATACGTTAAGGGTATCTGTACACCCCCCATCAGAGAACGTATCGCCTCCTAAAAAGCACACAACTCTCTTCTGTGCAAATTCAGTGCAGTGTAATATTGGTACCGATGAAATTACTGTTTTTCCCGGGTGTGAAAAAATACTTTGTTTCATACGAAATCTGTGCATGTACGGGATTCTGTCATGATTTTTATGGATTACTTTTTAGTTGCTGAATTACACTTTGTACATAATTCACTCTATCATGTACAATTTTGTTCATGAATCAACAAATGTATTTGTATTTTTAGCAGTAATATTGGTGTGGAGTAGTGATGTGCTGGTCGAGCATTTCTCTTAAGAAATTCTCAACTACGGTAAATGTTGTTAAATTGTAACCGTTTAGAGTCTGCACCCGAATTACTAAACTGCCAGACTAAAACACGAACATTCAACTGTAAAGGGGTTTTTCACCTTTTTTTTCAGTTCAGTTGTTTTCAGATTGTTCCCCAGAAATAGACTTTTTTCAGTTACTTTCCATTATTTATTCATTTTCTTCTCTTTTTCCAAAATCTAAGTTTAATGTTCGTGTCTCTGGTGTTTCAGTCTGGTTGCTCAGTAATTCAGGTGCAGACTCTAAACTGTTTTGCAACATTTAGGGGCCGATTCACTAACTTCGAGTGAAGGATTCGAAGTTAAAAAACTTCGAATTTCGAAGTTTTTTTTGGGCTACTTCGACCATCGAATGGGCTACTTCAACCGTCGACTACGACTATCAAAGGATTCAAAGTAAAAATCGTTCGACTCTTTAAAAAAACTTCGACCCCCTAGTTCGCCATCTAAAAGCTACCGAAGTCAATGTTAGCCTATGGGGAAGGTCCCCATAGGCTTGGCTAACTTTTTTTGATCGAAGGATATTCCTTTGATCGTTGTATTTAAATCCTTTGAATCGTTCGAACGAAAGGAATTATCCTTCGATCGAACTATCTGCGCTAAATCCTTCGATATTCGAAGTCGAAGGATTTTAGTTCCTAGTCGAATATAGAGGGTTAATTAACCCTCGATATTCGACCCTTAGTGAATCGCCCTGTTAGTTTAGAAAGTCGTTATTTCTGGTGATCTATCGGAAAACAACTAGTTGTTTGAAGGTGAACAATCCCTTTAAACTTACATTGTGGGAAAAAAGGTAAAAACTAAAAAACAGAAAGTAATTGAAAAAAGTCCAGAGAACAATCCGAAAACAACTCAAATGAAAGTGTTTGGAAGGTGAACAACCCCTTTAAGTTATAGAATGGTCTCTTATCCAGAAAATTCCAGGTCCCAAGCATTCTGGATAATAAATCATATAGGGGCAGATTCACTAAGGGTCGAATTTCGAAGTTAAAAATACTTCGAAATTCGAAGCTCGAATTGAAATCCTTCGACTTCGAATATCGAAGTCGAAGGATTTAGCGCTAAACATTCGATCGAACGATCGAAGGATTTTTCGTTCGATCGAACGATTAAATCCTTCGAATCGAACGATTCGAAGGATTTTAATCAAACTATCGAAGGAAAATCCTTCGATCAAAAAAAGCTGAGCAAGCCTATGGGGACCTTCCCCATAGGCTAACATTGACTTCGGTAGGTTTTATCTGCCGAAGTAGGGGGTCGAAGTTTTTTTTAAAGGGTAAGTACTTCGACTATCGAATGGTCGAATAGTCGAACGATTTTTACTTCGATTTCGTTCGACTTCGACCATCGAATTGGTTAAATTCGATCGAATTAGATCGAAGTACCCAAAAAAAACTTCGAAATTCGAAGTTTTTTTTATTCTAACCCTTCACCCGAATTTAGTGAATCGGCCCCATAATGTTTCAATCATTTACTTTTTGCTTACCTGTGTAAATTTAAATTTTTTTTCTTTCCCAGTTTGCAAGAGTTGTATAGTAAAACATTTTTACTACACCAACCGATGTCCAAAGTGCAACATTGTCGTTCATCAGACGCAACCACTTTACAATATCAGGTAAGTGTTCATTTGTAAGAATCCGTATATGGAGAGATAAAATACATTTGGTCAAATTTAAGGATGAACTGTATTTTTACAGCGTACTAATGATGGTTACTACTCGGTTAAAAAAAAAAAGACTGTTCCTGTCAGATTTACCAGGCTTTTCCAAATTCCTCTTCCCCCACCTGTTGACTTGCACTGTGTTCATTTTAAAACAGTGTTCAGTCATTTCTTGGGGATAAACCATGTGGAGGGGTATTAGAGCTCATCACTGTCACTGTTCTCATACACTCCATAGAACAGAATGAATGTTCTTTAACTGCTAAAAGAATTTGTCATGATATGTTTTCCTTAGTCAGAAAAGTATTTGGTAACTGGGATTCATTTCTAACTGCTGTAAAGTGTGTAATGTGGATTTTTATTTTATTTTAACCTGTACATTTTACTCATTTTGGGTATTTTTATCTGAAATGCAAATACAAGGCATGTCCTTCTAAGAACGCCTGTCACAACAGTATTAAATATATCAAGAAAAATAACAAACAGATGGTACAAAGGTGATACCTTTATTGGCTAAGATAATCATAGCAAGCTTTCAGAACATTTTAGCAAATTTGTTAAACTGATCACAATGAAGCTGTGGTGTTCTCTGTAGGGATGCACCGAATCCAGGATTCGGTTCGCGATTCGGCCAGGATTCTGCCTTTTTCAGCAGGATTCGGGTTATGCAAATTAGTGGTGGGGAGGGAAATCCCGTGACTTTTTGTCAGAAAACAAGGAAGTAAAAAAGAGAAAAAATTCCTCTTCCCGGATTCGGTTCGGTATTCGGCCGAATCCAAAATAGTGGATTCGGTGCATCCCTAGTTCTCTGTAACCAAAATGATCACTTCCATGTCTTTGCCATGGATCCATTTCTCCTACGATATGATTCACCTCTGCGTTTCCACTGTAAGGATTCCTTTGTTGGTTTTTGTAGGTTGGACAGACAACTCCAAGACATTGTCTTCAAATTAGTAGTCAATTTGGAACAAAGTAAGTATCTGCCGTTTTGTGTGTTATATATATGTATAGCTTTATTTTTTAAACACTACTAGGATACACAACGCTGTACAATTTTACAATATAGAAAAGTACATTTTGGGAAACAAACCTTAGAATTGCGTAAATTTGAATATACATAGATTAATTGCCTTGGGGTAAGGGACACACTAGAAAGGAAGTCCTTGCCCACATAGTTTAATATATAATTGTATATAAACTTATTTTGTTTTTAAGACTTGTATGATAATTAACAGTATGGCTGAACCTGCTGAGATACATTATATATATATATATATATATATATATATATATCTGTATTTATCTGTAACCTCACCATAGCAAGGGATGCACTGAATCCAGAATTTGGTTCGGGATTCAGACAGGATTCCACCAAATCCTAGTGCCTGGCCGAACCGAATCCTAATTTACATATCTAAATTAGGTAAATTTCTTTCCTGTCCCTAATTTGCATATGTAAATGTTTTGCATATACAAATTGGGGTTTGGAACGGTATTCAGACAAATCTTTCACAAAGGATTAGGCCGAATCCCATATAGTGGATTCTGTGTAGCCCTAATAGCAAATACTAACAGTATCATCGATTTGATATATGATATCTAATTTAACTACACTTTGTGATCTTTCTTTTAGGAGAAAAAACACAGATGCATGCATTTTATAAAGAACGAGGCCTAGATGTACCAAAGCCTAGTAAGTATGCGCACAATAGTCGCCTGCCAGTTGCTAAAACAACTGACAATAAAAATCAAAGTAATGCTTTCCAGGCAGCCAGAGTTGACATCACTGGGGTTTAGACTTGTAAATGTATGTAGAACATGTGAGAGGAGGGCAAAGATGTAAGAAGATCTAGAATGGCAAGCACTTGGCAAAAAATCCTGCATATTTAACCAAATGTATTCTGTTCCTACTGCAATTCTATCAATTTGATCTAGTGTTGGGGGGGTGGGGGTTATAGGCGCACATTTGATAGCAATATATCCGTTTCTATGCCTTTCCTTGTCCCCCTTTTACCCATCTTGCTAAAATGTTTGTTTAACCAAGGAGGGAGGCTTTATAATAACATTTCTGGTGTGGCCACAATCAGTGGAAAACTAAGACTCCCTTATTAGTCATTGATCATATTATCATATTGATTATAACATCGGTATGCAGGGATTTTGACTTTTTTTTATTTAAAGGGAAAATAATGCCTCTATAAGACTTTACTTTACCCCCCCCCCTTTTTACTCTTCTGTCACATCACCTCCTGAATTTGATTTATTCTTAGCCAGTGGTTCCCAAATCAAGGTTTGTGCTGCAATTTGGTCAAACGGAGATCTGCCAATGTAAAGCTGACTTCAGCAGTGATTGTTGTGGCTTGCTCTGATTTGCAATCAATCAATATGAAACAATCTTTGCTGCCTATCATAATGCACGGATAAAGAAGGACAGTCTTATCCCACTTGGTGGTTCCAAATATTAGTCACCCCCAAGTGATTGTTTTTACACCGGGCCGGTGCTCCTATCTGCAGAAAACTGCACCAGCCCAGGGTTATTCCAGTGAGCACCACGGAGCGATCCTCTTCCTGCTTCTTCTTTCTTCAAATTTCCTGGGGAAGATGCATTGTTTGGGTTTTTGCTCTACTGTGCATGTGCAGCTGGGAGAAGAAAGAAGAAGCAGGAAGACTATAGATCCATGGTGCTCGCTGGAAGAAACCCGTGTCAGTGCAATTTTATCCATTTTTATGAATGGAGCACTGGTCCGGGGTTTCAGGTAAGTAAATACAATTACTTGGGGTGCCTAACTTTTGATGAGTAAGTGCCCCATCAGGCACGAAACACGTTAGGTTTTATATCCTAATACATTTTCTGCTTTTTTTTAAAAAACATTTAGCTCTTGATTATTGGAGATCCTCACACTCTTCCTTTTGGATTTAGTGTCTTGAACTTTGCACCTTGGGACTGAGGTGAACTGTGAGTGGATCTCCTTGCTTCTTACTTAACAACGAAATTTTTTGATTTAATAGAGTGGTACCATTTATATTATATATTTTTTCTTGTGGCAGCACACACTATAATTTTTAACTTTTGTCACCCCCAAGTTAGCTCAGCCTTTTTTCTCCTTTGAGTTAAAATGAACCGCAGACATTTGCCTTACTAAATACTGTTTGGTTTCAGGCTTACATTGATTTTTCTCTTTTACAGATATTCCACAGCCTATTCCTAGTTCTCGTGCTAAACCGAAAAAGATGTTAGGACCAGTTTTCCGTATCCCTCCAGAGCTGGATGTATCGTTGCTCCTGGAATTTATGGGGTAAGAATTTAAAAAAAAAAAAAAAATTTACATACATTAATTATGATATATTATTCAGCTGCTTTTTTTGCATTCTACATGTTTCATAGTGGATGTGTTGCCACTTTAGCAACACATGACAAATTGAACAAATTCAGTTGTTCAGCCTTTATAGCTAGACCACTTGTGCATGGTATAATTCATTTTCTGCCCTCCCAAAAGCTGAATCAACAAAAAGATGACAGTGGTATCTCTTTAATTTCCCAGGAACATCTGAGTACTGGGGTGTTTTCTAAACAAAGATTTTTAGCAGTATTCTTACTGACTACTGGCAACACCAAATTGGTCGAATTAGCTCATTAAGCCTTGAACTTCATAGGCAGGTGTGTCCAATCATGACAATAGGTATTTAAGGTGAACAATTGCAAGTTGTGCTTCTGTTTGTCTCTCCTGAAGAGTGACAGCATGGGATCCTCAAAGCAACTCTCAAAAGATCTGAAAACAAAGATTGTTCAGTATCATGGTTTAGATTTAGGGGAAGGCTACAAAAAGCTATCGCCGAGGTGTAAACTGTCATTTTCAACTGTTTGCAATATAATCAGGAAATGGAAAGCCGCAGGCACAGTTGATGTAAAACTCAGGACTGGGAGGCCAAGAAAAATACAGGATTGTGAAAATGGTTACAGACAACCCAAAGATCACCTTCAATGACCTGTAAGAACATCTTGCTGCAGATGGTGTATCTGTACATCGTTCTACAATTCAGCACAATTTGCACAAAGAACATCTGTATGGCTGGGTGATGAGAAAGAAGCCCTGTCTGCACTCACGCTACAAACAGTCACTTGTATGCAAAAGTCACAGTCATTTTTGAACAAAATGCTTTGGACTGATGAGACAAAAATTCAGTTATTTTGTCATAACAAAAAGCGCTTTGCATGGCTGAAGAAGAACACTGCATTCCAAGAAAAACACCTGCTACCTACTGTCAGATTTGGTGGAGGTTCCATCATGCTGCGGGGCTGAGTGGCGAGTTCAGGAACTGGGGCCCTTGTTACAGTCGAGGGTCGGATGAATTCAATCCAATATCAACAAATTCTTCAGGATAATGTTCAAGCATCCGTCACAAATTTGAAGTTATGCAGGGGTTGGATATTCCAACAAGAAAATGACCCTAAACACACTTCGAAAGCTACAAAGTCATTTATACAGAGGGAGAAGTATGATATTCTGGAATGGCCGTCACAGTCCCCCGACTAGAATATCATCAAAAATCTATCATTTGAAGCAGGCTGTCCATGCTCGGCAGCCATCAAATTTAAGAGATTTTGTATGGACGAATGGTCAAAAATACCGCCTTCCAGATTCCAAACACTCATCAAAGGCTATGGAAGGCGTCTAGATGCTGTTACATTTGCAAAAAAAAGGGCTCAACTAAGTATTGATGTAATATCTCTGTTGGGGTGTCTAATCCAATAAACGGTGTCACTGCTGAAATACTACTGTTTCCATAAGGCATGTTATATATTAAAAGGAAGTTGCTACTTTGAAAGCTCAGCCAATGATAAACAAAACTCCAAAGAATTAAAATGGGTTCCCAAACTTTTTCATATGACTGAAGAACCCCCTACGTCGCTTCAAATGAAAGTTCTTTTCTTCTAGTCTAAAGGGGTGGCCTCTGGTACGGTGATCCACTTTATGGGTAAAAAGATCCCCTGCTATTTGTCTATAATGTCCTCTAATGTACTTGTAAAGTGTAATCATGTCCCCTCGCAAGCGCCTTTTTTCCAGAGAAAACAACCCCAACCTTGACAGTCTCCCCTCATAATTTAAGTCTTCTGTCCCTCTAACCAATTTAGTTGCACTTAGTCTCTGCACTCTCTCCAGCTCATTTATATCCCTCTTAAGGACTGGAGTCCAAAACTGCACTGCATACTCCAGATGGGCCTTACCAGGGACCTATAAAGAGGCATAATTATGTTTTCATCCCTTGAGTTAATGCCCTTTTTTATGCAAGACAGAACTTTATTTGCTTTAGTAGCCACAGAATGACACTGCCCAGAATTAGACAACGTGTTATCTACAAAGACCCCTAGATCCTTCTCATTTAAGGAAACTCCCAACACAATGCCATCTAGTGTATAACTTGCATTTATATTATTTTTGCCAAAGTGCATAGTGTAGGTAATGTAATGCGCATAACGTTATACCACTGACCAAAATTTGGTCTCTAAAACATGAAAAATTTGATAAAACATGAAAAACCATGAAAAACTCTCATTGCAAAACTTAAATATGTAAAAGCTGGCATGGTCATGTAGAAGTTAACGGGAGCTGTCCTTTTCCTGTTGTAAAATCTTTGTTTGAGTTGAGCTTTTGAGTTTTTTTTTACATTTGTAACTGAACAAAAATTTTCCAAAACTGAAGATTCTGAGTGGTTTTTCTTATTTGGATTCTTTCAACCTTTTTCTTTACAGTACAGGTATGGTGCCAGAAAAACCCATTATCCAGAAAGCTCCAAATTATGGGAAGGCCATTTCTCATAGACTGCATTTTATCCAAATAATCCAATTATTTATTTATTTTTTTTAATTTCCTTTTTCTCTGCAATAATAAAACAGTAACCTTGTACTTGATCCAAACTAAGATATAATTAATCCTTACTGGAGGCATATTTTTTTTTTTTTTTAAACATTTTTATTACTTTGAAGGGATGCACATAGCTAAATCATTTCCCTCTGCTATGGTGATCATGGACCTGAATAAAGGTCAGTTGATGTGCCTGAGCTGTGCATGTGTAGCCAACTTATCTGTCATTCGTAAGTAAAAGTAGAGCTGTTCATGAAATCTCCATAAGAGGGCAGCAAAGTACTCTGTACAAGGTCTTTGGGTGGGACATGCCTTCTTTTTAGCTAATCTCTATCAATTCCATAGACTTCATGGCTGATTTGATAACTTCATGGTTTAAATCAGTGCTGTCTCACTTCTGTGGTACAGAGGGCCTACATTTTTCTATCCTACATGGTGGACAGTGCTGTTTTTATACCACACCCATGATACCACATGAACTTTTAAGACCATGTCCACATTAATAGTAGTAGCACACCAAAAAACCAAATGGTTGGTGCTGACTGCAGGAATATTACTTATCAATCATGTGTAAAAAATGTAAGTCATATTAAGACATACCCTTAATACCACATGCCTCATCCTCCCCTGTGGATAACTGCACCCCCCAGCACATGATTAAACACCTTGAGGGGGGCCACACAAGTGGGGGGGGTCGCAGGCCGCCAGTTGGACAGCACATATTTAATCATTAAAAGGGCTATGCTTCAAAGTCCCTTTTATTTTTACATCAGGATAACAACACAGATTACATAATTTTAAAGGCTGGCCAAAAGATAGATGGAAGTTTGTTTTAACCTTGCACATCTCAAACAGAATTCCAAAGCTATTTTAATCAATATTTGCAAATTAATCCTTTTAAGTGATAAATAAACATAGATTATTCATGTGAAACTCGCCAGTTATATTAAATGGAAGCTACTGGCAGTCGCAAATGATTTGCACTTGGGTTATAATTGCACCTATTTGCCATGTTGTCAAACATTAATTTATTGTAAAGGGTAATAAAGGATCATTTACAAAAGCCGCTGATGCATGTCCTAGATTACTATGGGCTACAAATCTGCCATTCTCTGCCCATTTACCCAGCATCTGGTGCACTAGTGCGCCTTATAGGAGCTACCAAATGGGCATCTTCGGGCGACTTTGGAAATCAAATCGCCGTGAGTGTATTGGCGCTGGCGTTTTCTCATTATAGCAGTTGGAAGGCAAGGGGAAGGCAGTTCGGGGAGATTGTCGCAGACTAAATCAGATGGTTGCTTGCATTTTTTACAACACTCCATGGAATATTGCCAAGTCCTGTTTATCTGATCACAGCAGCATTTTGTATATGACAAGTGATTTTTGAGTGTGTTGCAAACCACAGAATTATGTATGAAAATGAAATGGGTTTAGTAGGCAAGTTGGGACCTTTAATGAAAAGCCCTGTGTTTTTAAAAGGGAAACAGATAAAATGAGTTTTAAATCTGAAGTCAATATTGTTTAATTATTCAGTGTCTGCTTTTGGAAATGTCTACTTAAGTCTGCCTTTGTCTATTTGTGGTTTCTTGATTGAATGATTGATTTTAATGGATTTCATTTATTCCAGGGCTGAAAAAGGCACAGGAAACTTTAAGGTAATTTGCATTCCCTTCCCCCCTTGCTAAAATAACGCTGTCAAATCTTGACATTTAGATATTCCATGATACTTTAACATTCCATTTAACCAACCCTATTTTTAAATGTAAATGTTTTGGTGGCAGCTGTAATCTACATTTAGCTTTTTTTTTTTTTCTAGTATTCAGGGGATTACATTTAGCTTTTTCTTTAGGAAATTACACTGCATCTGTTCAGCATACTTTTTTACAGGGTTAAATAAGGTTGCTCCCCTCTATAAACCAAGCTTGCTCTTGATAGTATACTAAATGCCTACCCAAACCATTTTAAGCTCAGGTGGTGGCAAAGCATTGCTTCTCTATTGACTTAAATAAAAATTGCCTGCACCTTGCTTGTTCAGTCACAGGTCAGGCAATTATTCATCAGAAACACTTGCTGTAGGCTTTTTGACCAACAATTGCCATACTTGTGAATACACAAGCAGTGTCCAGACAACTATTGGTAGAGGGGCTGTTCCAATTATTTTGCTACAAACAATTGGAATAACCCCATGTGCCATCCCCCATCCCTGCTAAAATGCCCAGAAGAACAAGTTTAAATTTTACATAGAAAAACCTATTTAGCTATTCAGGATTCACCCGCTCAAAAGATCTTTAGATAATTTGTATTTAATATATATTATCCAAATAATCCAAATTTTTTAAAATGATTTCCTTTTTCTCTCTTATAATAAACCAGTAGCTTGTACTTGATCCCAACTAAGATATACTGTAATTAATCCTTAATGGAAGCATAACCAGCCTATTGGGTTTATTTAATGTTTACATGATTTTCTAGTAGACTTAAGACATGAAGACCCAAATTACGGAAAGATCCATTATCCGGAAAACCCCAGGTCCATTAGGGATGCACCGAATCCACTTTTTTGGATTCGGCCGAACCCCCGAATCCTTCACGAAGGATTTGGCCGAATACCGAACCGAATCCGGGAAGGGGAAAACATTTTTTACTTCCTTGTTTTCTGACAAAAAGTCACGCAATTTCCCTCCCTGCCCCTAATTTGCATATGCAAATTAGGGTTCGGCCGGGCAGAAGGATTCGGCCGAATCACGAACCGAATCCTGGATTCGGTGCATCCGTAATATAGCATATGCAAAGCAAATTAGGGGCAGGGAGGGAAATTGCGTGACTTTTTGTCAGAAAACAAGGAAGTAAAAAATGTTTTCCCCTTCCCACCCCTAATTTGCATATGCAAATTAGGGTTCGGATTCGGTTCGGTATTCAGCCGAATCCAAAAAAGTGGATTCGGTGCATCCCTAATGTCCTTTGTTTGCCTTGTGCAGACACCAGAGATGTAAAGGAAGTGTAGTAAAATCTGCTTTTATGGGTTGTTGTAGCCTTTGGAGAAGAAATACGTTCGTGTCTCAGGAGAAGCGACAGTTGGACATGTCGAGAAATTTCTAAGAAGGAAGATGGAGCTTAACGCAACTTGCCAGGTAAGCATGTAGTATCCTCAGTTAGGTTAAATTAACTTTAAAAATATCCACTTTATAAATAGTCTTTCTGTGGCATTCCTTTAGCTTCTTTCTGTGACTTAAAGGGGAACTATCGCAAAAAAGAAAATTTAATATAAACTTTGTAAATACAATTAATTAAAGGACTAGTAACATGAAATTTTTTTTTTTAAAAAAATTGTTTTTACTTAACGAAATAAAAAAAAAAACAAGGCAGTTTTAACTTTAAATGCGCAAAGTCTTTATAAAGAAATTACTTCCCAATTCTCTGCTTGCGATCCTCTTCAGAAACTGCGGCAGGGCGACGATCCATCGTGCAGCGCTCAATTTCTCCTCCCTGGATATCTCCTATAGAAGGCAGGTAAGAGAAATCGATGGATTGTCGCCCTGTTGCCTTTCTGAAGAGGAGCAAGCAGAGAATCGGTAAGTAATTTCTTAATAAAGACTTTGCGCATTTAAAGTTAAAACTACCTTGGTGTTTTTTTTTTCGTTAAGTAAAAACAAATCACCAGAAATCCTGTCTCTCTAAATGCAGAATTTGTGCAAAAGGCAGTTATTTTGTTAGATTGTGCTAGTACTGGAATCAGTTATTTGAGTGAGCTCTAATACATCTGCTAGGAAAGGGAGCCCCCCTAAAAGATATATTAGATCATTCAGAGAGGGATAGTGAATATAAACTTGGTTATTTCAGAAACAACACAGAATATTTCATTGATTGTATTTAAAAAGTTTATTACTTCAGTATGAGGAAGCGTATATTAAAACTTAAATTTTCATGATAGTTGCCCTTTAAGGTGGCCATGAATGGGCTAATAAAGCTGCTGACAGAGTGCTGGTCTGTTTATGGAGCCATCCAATGGGCTTTCCCAATTCATATCTGGCCAAAAATCTGCAAGATATCGATAGGGCAGGTTTAAAAATTTTGTTGAAACAAGGACCACATTGACTCCTTGATGCGTTCCTCACTCTGACAGCTTGTATCTCCATCGTTGTGAGACGATTCTTGGGCTCTAGGGCCCACCGTTGGGATTAGCATGTTATTGGCCGCCTCAGTGGTCACTGTGGCATTTAGGTGTAGGCTTTCAATTAAGGGAATGTGTTTGCCACAGCCAGTTTGGTTTGTACATACAATGTAAAAGTACATGTTATCAAAGTGAAAATAGAGCTCACCACAATTCACCCATTTATCTACAAAGCACGTCATAACCCCACCCTAAATCTCTGAACTCCTCCGCTTCCTACACTCTACTGACCTGCTACTCCACTCTTCTTTCATTATCTCCTCACATGCTCGCATTCAAGACTTTGCAAGGGCTTCACCCTCCTCTGGAACTCTCTCCCACAGTCTGTCTGACTTTTTCCCAACCTTTCTGCTTTCAAAAGATCTCTTAAAGGAGAAGGAAAGCTACAGAGGCATTTTATTGCCAATAGATTAGCTGCAATAGTGCAAGCTAGAATGCTATATTTATTCTGTAGAATGTTTTACCATACAGTAAAAAGCTCTGGGAACTCTCTGTTTGTTTAGAATAGGAGCTACAGTATTAATGTGGTGTGACATCACTTCCTGGCTGTCTCTCCCTGCTCTGGGCTCAGATTACAATAGAGAAGGCAGGGGTGGGGGGGAGAGGAGCAAACTGAGCATGCTCTTGCCCAGGGCAATGAGGTTTAAGCTGAAGGCAGGAAGTCTGATACAGAAGCCCATGAGTACACAATAGAAGGAAAGAAATGCTGTGTTTCTTTTGACAGGGGACTCAGAGCAGCAGTACTTTGGGGGTTTACTGGTAAATTTAGATGGACCTTTCTGATAAGGCTTACTTAGTTTTAACCTTTCCTTCTCCTTTAAAGCACACTTATTACCCTCACTCTGTTAAAGGGGACCTGTCACCCTAAAAAAATAATTCCAAGTTCTTTATTATCATGTTAGCTGAGCAAAATAAACTTTACTTACACTATATGTATTATTTCCATTTCGTTTTCTTCAGTCTTATACAGCAAGCACGCAGAAGCCATTTTGTGAACACTGTTATGAAGATACATTTTGTATCACCCCAAAATCTTGTGTATGCACCAGAATGGGGACCGTAATGCCCATGCACAGTGCAGTACATAATTACAGAGCCTGAGGAGGGAAAGGGCAATGTGAGAAGTGCAGTGATCTGTAGGAGGTGCAGAATTGAGAGTGAAAGTAATTGACTGCCCCACCTCTATGCCTCAGGCAGTGCTTAAATGCTCAGGAAAAAGACAAACAAAAAAATAGAAACAAAACTGTTTAAATATCTTCTTCCATATCTGCAATCATTCTAGGACATTGAATGCACATTAAATGAGCTCCCTCCTGGTGCTGGCAGCCCAACACTGGTGGGGGGCACAGTTTTTTTCTTTTTTCTAATGTTTCCTGCAATCAGAATGCTGGATCTATTAACCTACTCATCTGCTGGGGGAAACAAATTCAGATGACAGGTGTCCTTTAACTGGTAGCAGTCCACAATCAAATGCTGGCTCTATTCCAGTTTTCTTTTAATTGTGTAATGTCTTTCTTTTCTCATTTCCAATGCACTCTCCAGTCTTTTTTTCCTTCGTTTTATTTCTTTACGTTTTCTTTATATTACATACACCCTTTATCTTTCACCTCCTTCCTTGTCTCACATTTCCTATTCAGCCCTTATTCAAATTCTTTTAAACTGTTCCCCTGTTTTTTTTTTTGTCTTTCTCTGCAAATATAAGTGTATCCACCTTCTCACCCACACATGTTTCGGGCTCTCCCCACTTCCATTTTGCTCCCCCCCCCATTCATTATGTTCCATTCTCCTTCCATCCATTTAACCCCATTTAACTTATTCCCATTATAATTCTTCACCTCCATATTTGTGCTCCACATTTCTCTCTTTAACATACTTGTTAATACAGGTGTAGAATTTATTATCCAGAATTCTTGGGTCTTGGGATTTTCAGGATAAGGGATCTTTTTGTAAATTAGATTTTCATACCTTAAAGGGCATGTAAAGGCAAAAAAATAAAATCCCATTTTTGCTTTCTTTAATGAAATAGAAACCTATCTCCAATATACTTTAGAGCTGATGCATAACAAATAAGATTTAGCATTCACCATCTCCGCTTGCTAACTGAATTATAAAAGAAGCTCTCCTCCCCCTCCTCACCTTGAGTGCATTAAGAGATGAAAGTTTTATACATGAAACGACTAAATATATTGGAGGGTTATGTCATGTTTTGCACTTAGTTAATTCAACCCTCTTAGACTTCCTGGTACAGGTATGGGATCTATTATCCAGAATGCTTGGGACCTGGGGTATTCTGGATAAGGGATGTTTCCATAATTTGGATCGCCACACATTAAGCTTACTTAAAATTAATTTAAACATTAAATAAACCAAATAGGCTGGTTTTGCCTATAACTGGGATCAATTGTATCTTTGTTGGGATCAAATACAAGTTACTGTTTTATTATTACAGTGGAAAAGGAAATTATTTAAAAAAAAAAAAATGAATTATTTTATTAAAACTGAGTCTATGGGAGATGGCCTTCTCGTAATTCGGAGCTATTTGGATAATGGGTTTCCAGATAACGTATCCCATACTTGCACTATGACTACTGTTGGGATTTATCTATGCAGTGTAAATCATATATGAATAATTTCGCAGCCTAGGTGCAAGTTTTTAATTAATTAAATTGTATAAAGCGCCAACTTTGCAATTTTTACATTCATGGTTGACACCCAACGTATGCCGGTATGTTTCTGTTGAAAGATGTGACACTTGGCTGATTATAAATGATGATCTTGTTGCAGGTAGACATTATATGCGGAGATCACTTGCTAGAGCACTTTCAGACTCTGCGGGAAATTCTTGGTGCCATTGGAGAAAAAGCAGTTCAGGTATTATCGCTTTGCTGTCATAAATACTGAAATGTTGCCCCCCATAATGTTTCCAGTCTTCAAGCTGGAAATCTTCCAGAACATCTCCTATAAGTCCTGGTTCCATTTGGAGAGGTTGATGATTAAGGGCTGGTAAGATAATAGATTCTTGGCGTAAATGAATATAGCTGTTTCACTATGAGAATTTACTTGTTTGTGACGAGCTTGTTCTCTGGCTATTACCCTTATTTTGCAACGTGTTCTAGGAATTTTCTGAGTTTAATGGGAAAAAGGGAAATACCTTATCTTAACACATCAAGCCCACACCTTTGCCGAGTTACCCTCAGGCTGCCCACACGTCCAGGGACTCGGGGATTTCCTGCTCGAGATACTTTGTGGGTATTCCGTGGGAACCCAATCCAGTGCAAGACTCACAGTGGCTTCAGCTTCAACCCTGCATAACCTTGTTTATTTCAAAATATGCATGGAATTTTATATCAATTGCAAAAAAAAAAAAAAAAAAAGGTTTTAACCACATTGAGCTTTATATGGGTCCCTAGAGTCATGAAAAGATTTTACATCTCGGAAAATTATTTTATTAGGTTTTATATTGAATTCATGCTTTCGTGTAAGTGCAGTCTGCATCTCTCCCTTCGGCAATGTCTTGCTGCTAGTGAGAAATGGATACTACCCACTTAACACATCAATTGCAGATAAATATGCCACATTTTTGCCACTAAAATTTCTGCTTAGGATTTCTTTTGAAAGCGGTCGTTTACCTTTAAATTAACCTTTAGTATGAATATAGAGTGGTATTCTGAGTCAATTTGCAATTGGTTTGCATTTTTTATTATTTGTGTGTTTTGAGTGATTTAGCTTTTTATTCAGCACCTCTCCAGTTTGCAATTTAAGCAGCCTGGGTGATATGGTTCAATGCATTGATTTGAATAAGAGACTGAAATATGAATGGGAAAGGGCCTGAACAGAAAAATTAGTAAGCAAAAGTCGCAATAATATACATTACATATATTTGTAGCTATAAAGAGCAAATGTGTTTTAGATGGGGTCCCCTATTTGAAAGCTGGACAGAGTCAGAAGAAGAATAAATAAAATAATTTAAACTATAAATAAAGAAAAATGTAAAAGCTGCTTAGAATTAGCCATTCTATAACACACTAAAAGTTAATTTAAAGGTGTACCACCCTGTTAATAAGGTGACCTTATAGTATTGGTGCTACAGCAGCTCTGATTATCCTAACACCCCCTCACTAAAGCTGGCCATAGATGTTGAGATTTTTAAAAGATCAGATCCTGATCGTGAGACCACGATCTTCTCGGAACGATCGTACGAATTTACCATCAACTAAAAAGACCAATTTGCCAGGAAAACAAAGGGGAGCTGCCTGCTTGGCCCTGCAAACATAGATAGATTGCACTGGGGCCGACAAAGATTTTTTGACCTGGCCGATCAATTTCCTGACAGATGTCGGGCCAAAAATCGTAAGATGTACGATCGTTCGAATCCCACTAACCGCACGATAATTTCGAAGGATTGGTCGGACTTCTCTAAAATCAGTCGTTCGGCAAGAAGAATCATCACGTCTATGGGGAGCTTTAAGAAGCACTTTTAGAAATCAGACTAATGCGCAACCCAATTGCCTGTGCTCCAATGTGACCATAAGATTAAGGAGGCAGAAAATAGGGTGGGAAAAATACCATCTCTGGGCTATTTGGCCCTGGAAAGCACATAAAAAAATATCTAAATCATTTTAATATCCCTTGAATTAGAGAAGGCAAAACAGGGGTTTTAGAAATCAGTCACTTATTTTACTTCCATTATGGTTTCATAACTGCATTATATAACATGCATACTATGTGCACTGTGTTATTCCTATAGCAAATCACTCTGCTTATCCCAGTGACTGCTGCAGAATATTTGTTAGCACTGTAGTTGTGCAAATACCTGCTGAGAGTGTGATCTCGCCTGTAAGGTGACAATGACTAATCTTCCGACTGCAGGAGGAGAGGGTGTTGGTATAAGCTGGGTCTCTGTTGGAAGCAGCACAGTAACAGAAAATGTGAGAAACAATATATTACAGGGCACCTCTCTGTGTCTGAAATGTTGGGCTAGAAAATAATGTTTGGTTGAAAACCCATCATCACCATTCTGGCCTCCCATAACCGGAAACAATTAGGAACACATTTATCAAGGGTCGAATTTCAAATTCAGGTGAGTTTTTTTTTAAAAACGAAATTAGAATATTCAACCATTAAAAAATTCTAATTTTTAATTTGACCCTTAATAAATCTGCCGCTTATTGTCTCTTAGGGGAATCTTTTTGCAAGTCGAAAATGAGACGGAATTAACGGCATATTACCCCAGTTCCCGGGGCACAAGTCACCACTTATAACCAAGAATGTCCCGTAGTTCAAAATTTGTAAAATTAAATTTTTATTCCAAAATCCATATTAAAAATATTTTCAGAGCGCCAACCTATTGCGCAGCGCTGTAAAATGAATGTGCTTATACAAAGAAATCACATGAATTACATACATATAACATACAGTGTTACCTACATAACAACCAGTACCGGTACAAAAAGTGAGTAATCGCGATCGTCATAGGGTCAGTATGAAAATATTTTTAATATGGATTTTGAATTAGAAAAGAATTTTACGAATTTTGAACTATGGGACATTCTTTGTTATAACCCCTATAATACATCCATAATTTCATGTGTGTTGATATGTGTGGGATAAGGACATGTGAAAGCCAAAGGGCTGGGAAACTGCAAACTCTGCCCATGCCTGGCACAACAGGGTGCATATTATGGTTAATGTAGATATTTGATAAGATATTTATAATGAGGTGTTTCTCGTGTATGCTTTGATCTGAAATGTAACTCATTCACATGGAATAATGTGATTTTAATAAGAAACAGCAGCAGAGTTATTGAGTGCGGTAAGTGAAGTATTCCTGTAAAATAACCCATCCAGAAATTACACTTTGAAGCTTGACTGCCCTAATGAACAGTCACGATTCTGCTCGATGCAAAGACGCATGGGGGCATATTGTCACCTGCATGAAACAGCAGAAAATGTCCCTCCATTGCGGCGTATTTAAAGGACATCTAAAGCCTAACTAAAGAAGTAGCTATAAATGTTGTACGTTATGTTTTGGGCTTCTGTACCAGCCCAAGGCAAACACAGCCCTTTAGCAGTAAAGATCTGTGTCTCGGTAGATGCCCCAGTAGCTCCCCATTTTCTTTTGTGCTGATTCACTGCACATGATCTGTGCGTCTGTCACTTACTGAGCTTAGGGACTCACTCACAATATACAGTACACATAGAATAGAAATGTCACAATATAAGGCTGATTAGTAATTAATACAGATAATTACTACATGGCAGCACAGGAACCAACACAACTAGCATCAGAATTTAATAATCAGCCCTGTAGCATCAGCTTATATTACAGGCCAACCTGATTTTCTGCTTGACAATTTGCAGCGACCCCTAAGCGTAGCTTAGTTCCCGACCTCTTTTAACTAGCCATAGGCATGTGGGTAAAAATACCCATGCTGGATTGGAAGAACAATTTCTAGTGTGTCATTGCCTTTAAATATACAGCTGGCCCCTTCTGGATAACAGACCCCATAACTGTATCTGAAGTCTTGGGACCTGGGGTTTGCTGTAATTTTGATCTCTATACACACAAACGTGTAGATAAAACAAGTATATTATTTGGTATTCATGTCATCGCCTTATTCATTTCGTATATCTACAGACACTTAATCATGAGTCTATGATTAAGTGTCTGTAGAGATACGAAACGCGTAAGGTGATGCCATGAATACTGAATAAAATACTTGTTTTATTTACACGTCTATGGAGGATTGGTCCTGGAGTGCCTGCTCAAATACAATACAATTTGGATCCGTTCCCCTTGTATATGCAAATTAGGATCCAGTTCGATATTCAGCCGAAGCTTTCACGAAGGATTCAGGGGTTCAAAATAGTGGATTCGGTGCATCCCTATGTTAAATATAATCCAAAATGAACTAAAGTATTGCCCTTAGAAACAGAATTGCTTCTGCTATATCCTCCTTCATAGACGCTCTTAAATGAGATTTTATTGTTTTCAGTTAGGGATGCACGGAATCTTTGTGCCTAGCAGAACCGAATCCTAATTTGCACGTGTAAACTAGGGACGGGTAGGGAAATCACACGACTTTTTGTGACGAAAGAAAAAAAAAAATTCTACTTTTTTCCTTTCCTGACCCTAATTTGCATATCCCGAATCTTTCAAGCAGGATTCTGGGATTCAGCCGAATCTCAAATAGTGGATTCGGTGCATTCCTATGTCCAGTGCTTGTATTTAAAGTTATTAGGAGTCGGAGTCAGAACATTTTTGGCGACTCTGACTCCAGATACACAAAATGTCTCCCAACTCCACGACTCCGCAGCTCTGGTAGTACCCTCTGTGTATTTCTTCAGTTTTTCTTTCTTTGTGTGTTCTGGGGCTCCCGTACAATAAATCTCTTTGGTGTTTGGATGCTCCAGAATCCTTCTCATGTTTCCCATAACAGACAGATTTGTCTTTCCTTTTTTATCTCTGCTCTTTTATACATATTGACATACATTATCTCTCGGAGAAACCATATCAATTCAATATTATGACAGTTTTCTTTCTCTCCAGAGACACTTGCCTGGAGGTAAACTGAAAACAATAAATGAAAGATGGAGGCAGAGCAGTTTATAAGCTGATGATTGTAAGCAAATTTTACAATAGAAACACTGCCCGTGGGCATAGGTGCTGTATATATTACTTCTGCATCTATGGTCAAAAATTATTGATTAGTCAGCTTTTCTGTTATTTCACAGCTACCTGGAATATGCTTAAAAAGCAAAGGAGCAGCTGTAGTGCTGGAGAAATTATAAAGGATTTGGAGTCTAGATATGGGGTGGACCAGTGTCTGACTGGCCCGGCGGGACACTGGGAAAATACCCGGTGGGCCCCTGCCGGGCCAGACCCCCTCTCCCAAACATTTTTTCAAAAACAAATTTGTTTTGGCGCAGCGCCATTTGCGCATGCGCGCCTAGTGATCTATGCGCGATGCGCCGCCTGGGCAAGTATTCAGAGTGGTGCTTCGCCTAACAGTAGGTAGCGGGGGGCCCTGCACAGCAGTCCCGGTGGGCCCCGGGCCCCCCAGTCCAACCCTTGGGTGAAATTAAGATAAATTTGCAGGATGAGCAAATTAGTATGTTTTATTTTTTTATATGCGTTGGAGGTTGTCGACCTATAAATTAACTTTTAGTATGAAGTAGAGTGATATTCTGACTCCATTGGTTTGCATTTTTTTATTATTTGTGTTTTTTGAGTGATTTAGCTTTTTTATTCAGCAGCTCTCCAGTTTGCAATTTCAGCAATCTGGTTACTAGGATCCAAATTTCCCTAGAGACCATGCATTGATTTGAATAAGAGACTGGAATATGAATAGGCGAGGGCCTGAATACAAAGTTGAAGAATAAAAAGTAGCAACAATAATACATTTGTAGCCTTTCAGAGCATTTGTTTTTTAGATGGGGTCAGTGAAAAAGGCAAACAAAAAAACTATAAAAAAAAAAATAAATAACCAAATGAAACGTTGCTTAGGATTAGCCATTCTATAACATACTAAAAGTTCACCACCCCTTAAAAACAAAACTTAAAATGATTGTATGTATCCATGTTCCACTGTATAAAGATCTTCTATGATTGGTCCAACAACAAATCCAACCAGCTGTATTGGGGCACATAAACCATCTTTAAAAAAAAAATGGGAGCGTAATGAAAACCCTACGTAATGAAACCCCTATTCATTGTTGCTTGTAATAAGGATACACATAAGGGATGTCAAACGTAAAGAATACTACAGGTATTGGACCTGTTATCCAGATTGCTCGGGCCTGGGGTTTTCCGGATAATGGATCTTTCTGTAATTCAGATCTTCATACCTTAAGTCTACTAGAAAATCATGTAAACATTAGACTGGTTTTGCTTCCAATAAGGATTCACTATATCTTAGTGCAAGAAAGGAGGGCCATTTGCAGAATGACAACATACATTATTAAAGCAAGCTGCGGGAGCTGGAGGAATCTCGATGTAAAAATATACTGACTGATTTATAACATAGTTGACCTAGTTGTTCAGCAGCAATAATCCTTTCTTAGTAATTCTGGGCCAAATGATATAACAGCAGCAGCTTATTTTCTGCTCCTCTTTTTATTATATCCGTGTATGTTGCCTGTGCATTCACATGTCATTTTCACTTTTCAGCATTTCTAGAAAGTGTGATATTTGTACGTATTGTTTTGCAGAGCTTTAGGAGCAGATCATGAATTGTGTCATGAATATGTATTGTACTAAACACAATAGACTGGGCGAGGCAACAGATAAAAGATGGCTGAAAGAGAAAGGAGTTGTAAATGTTAATGGGATACTGACATGGGAATTTTTTTTTTCAAAACACATCAGTTAATAGTGCTGCTCCAGCAGAATTCTGCACTGAAAATGATTTCTCAAAAGAGAAAACAGATTTTTTTTTTTTTTTTACATTTATTTTTAAAATATTACATGGGGCCAGAAATATTGTCAGTTTCCCAGCTGCCAGTCATATGACTTGTGCTGTGATGAACTTCAGTCACTCTTTACTGCGGTACTGCAAGTTGGAGTGATATCACCCCCCCAGATGCACAACAGAACAATGGGAAGGTAACCGGATAGCAGTTACCTAACACAAGATAACAGCTGCCTGGTAGATCTAAGAACAGGACTCGGTAGTAAAATCCAGGTCCCACTGAGACACATTCAGTTACATTGAGTAGGAGAAACCAAAACCTGCCAGAAAGCAGTTCCATCCTAAAGTGCTGGCTCTTTCTGAAAGCACATAACCAGGAAAAATGACCTCAGATGGCTGCCTACACACCTACACCTACACATTTTACAACTAAAAAAAAAATACACTTTCTGGTTCAGGAGTAAAATTTTATATTGTAGAGTGAATTATTTGCAGTGTAACTTCTACATCATGACAGAATACCTTTAAGGATAAAAAGATATTAATTAAAATGAATAATCTTCCTGTTTGGTGTTAGTGTTTTTTCCACCCATTAGGGCAGAGACACACACTCAGATTCGGGGAGATTAGGCGCCTGGCGACAAATCTCCTCTTCTTTGGGGCAACTAAACTTCCTGAACTGCCTTCCCGCCGGCAAGAATGTAAATCGCGGCGGAATGGCACTCGGAGCACTTCGTTTTCCGAAGTTGCTGGATACTTCCCCTATGTGGACTGGCAGACTGCGGGAGGTTCTGTTTGGCAGTACACATGGTTTTTAGTTGAAACTAAAACTTGCCTCCACATCTGGAATTCAAAAAAAAAAAAGCCCCTGCTTTGAGGCCACTGGAAGCAACATACTAGGGGTCACCGTTTGGGGAACACTGCTGTACAACCTTGATTCCCTGCTGTAAATGGCACATCTCCATGGCACTCCAGCTGTTGAAGGACACTGGGATTGTTTAGTTCAGCTAGAGATATAGACGCGGATTGGGTTGCGGGTCAATTCCTGCTGCAGCTCTCTCCCTGCAGCTTTCCCTCCCCTGTCTCCCCCTCCCATCTGACTTCAGGCACAGCTCTCTTACACGACCAGGTTCTGTCCCTCTGTGCTATCAGCCACGTTTGATGATCACTTCCGGTTTGCAGCAACATCACTTACGGTTTGATGGTGGTCAGTGGGTTGCGGGTTGGGTTGCAGATAAGGCAGTTGCGGGTCCGGTTCAAGTAGCGGTTCGTGTCTTAGAAATTGGTTTCCACGCAGGACTCTACCTTAGGGCAGTGGCCAACGTGGAGATTTGTCGGACGACTTCAGAAGAATGATGGTTTTACTGCAGGCAAATTCAATTGTTTCCAATAGAGAGGCATTTTGGGGGGGATTTATCTCATGCATTTTAATAGTGGGCTACAAATCTCCCCATCGTCGTTGGGGGGGGGGGGGCTTAGCACTATTTATTTAAACATGTTAATGCAGTCACTGAGGGTAAAGAAGAAATGATTTTGTGCCTCTCCCTACTCTCTGGATCAGGTTTGATCTACAGACTGACATTGCTGCCTTAGAGAGACTGATATGAATGCAAATTGCTGGGCTGCACTGATTGCAAACCAATGGCATGTAAATGAAATGCAATCAGTGCAGCTCTAGAAATTTTCTAGAAATATTCACACTTCATGTCTTGTTACCTTCTTGTATATTTTATTTCCCAGCAAGTATGAGTTGTTTAAAAAATCGTATCTGAAAAAATGTCTTTTGGATTTCATTTTTTTTTTATCCCTTTGGAAATCAGTAACAAATATGTGATTCCTCCTAGGATGGCTTACTCATTCTTCATTTTGTCTTGGTACTGTCTCCACTTTCTCTGACATGAGGAGCCTTGCACTGAAAGACAGATCTTTAATCATGAAGAAAAACACGAAAGCCATTGTAAATGTTACACGTGGCACCTTTCAAGCTACTAAGGGAGTGTGATTTTACTGAAGGGGAAACTCTTCAGTAGAAATAAGATGGCTTACGTACGGACAAGACTGAGCCGCAGAGGGATGGATCAGCAACGTGAATATTATGTGAAGATGCTTTTCAGGCGTGACACCATCATAAGCTACTGAATATGAAATGAGACTGTCCCATTGGTTACAAGTATGACTAATATATTCTAAAATGAAATACCAGTTTGTAAATATGTAATCTGTAACTCGAATGCAGACTTTATAATGCAGATTCCTTTATATATATAGATCCGAAAACAAGGCTACTGTTATAAATGAAATAATGCCTCTAAATTAAAAATAACTTTGTATTCTTCATTGTTGTTTGGATAATTTGCTGAAGAAAGTAATATGAACGTTTGCCATAGTAAATCAAGGTTTATTGCCATTAATTTCTAGATATTTTTGTAGACTGCTGTCTGATTAAAGGAGAAGGAAAGCTACCGAAGCAGTTTATTGCCAATAGATTAGCCATAATAGTGCAAGCTATCACACTATTTATTCTCCAGAATGCTTTACCAAACCTGAGTAAATCACTCTAGAAGCTGTTTGTTTAGGATAGCAGCTGCCATATTAGCTTTGTGTGACATCACTTCCTGTCTGAGTCTCTCCCTGCTCACTCATAGCTCTGGGCTCCGATTACAGAAGGGAGGGGGAGAGGAGCAAACTGAGCATGCTCAAGCCCTAGCCCTGGAGGTTTAAGCTGAAAGAAGGAAGTCTGATACCGAAGCCCATGTGTACACAATAGAAGAAAAGAAATGCAGTGCAGCATTACTTTGAGGGTTTACTGGTGTATATATTTTGTTATAGTGTTATATGGACCTTTCTGATAAAGCTTACTTAATTTTAGTCTTTCCTTCTTCTTTACGGCTAGGGCCACACGGGAGCCAAAATCAGATAGCTGAAATATGCTGTCTGATTTCAGCTCTACCGCAGACTTTCATAAGTGCTGAGGGTTTTGGCGAAGAACCACGAGTCTCTGCATTTTGAGTAGAAATCTGCTGAAATCTGTTCACACAGAGCAATTCATTGAGGAAAAGAGAGGAGGCACACGGTAGGGCTGAAATAAGACAGCATATTTCAGTTAGCTGATTTCAGCCCCAGTGTGGCCTGGCCTTAAGGATGAGATATTTAGTTTTTTCAAGGCTTTGCTTATTTGCTCAACTTCATTCTGTTGGTGTTTGAGATGCTGTTCAGTATGTACAGAAAAGTAGTACATCCTTTAATTGGGCTAGCGTTGTAAGTGGCATGCTGCAGGCTTGTCTTTCGTTCAAGAACATTGAACCATGGCCTGGAAAGGTAATATACCTATACAGAACAACTGAATTATGGCAGGAATATTTCCACTATATGGCCAGAAGTATCTGGACACCTGTCTTGTCCAACAGCTCATTCCTCATAAGGTGAAGTCGGTCCTCAATTGTTGCTACAACAGACTCTACACTTCTCTGAAGGCTTTCCACTTTATAGTATGGGTGGGATTTGCTTCAGTTCAGCCACAAGAGCATTCGTGAGTTTGGGGAGCTGTTTTTGGGAATCAGATCTGGGACTCGGCATTCCGCTTCATTCTGCAGGTAGTCACTTTGTTTGAGATCAGGGCTTTGCGTAGTCCAGTCAGGTTCATCAACTCCAATCTCATTAAACCAAATTTGCACTGACCTCACTTTGTGCTTGGAAACATTGTGTCGCCACAAAGTAGAAAAGTAATTGTGAGGAATATTATTGTACACTATAGCCTTAAGGTTGTTGTCCACGCCGACAAACTTCCAATCGGTATTACACATTCAGGCAGGTAGTGATCTCCTGAGATCTGCCAGATCCAGGTTTTTTGGTCAGACTTCCAGATTGGGTAGTGTTTCCATTGTTCCAGAGTCCAGTGATGGGGACCTTAATGTAAATTTGTAAAGTCCTCCCAGTAATCTGGCCAAGATATAACATCAAATATATTGGTCAGCTCTATGACAATCAAGGGTTTAACTCCTTTGTGGCCGTGACAGCAGAATTCAAACTTCCTAGGAAAATGTGGTATAGATATTTTCAACTAAGAAGTGCAGCAACCAACCAGTTCCCAGCTCTCCCCAAGATGTCCCTCTTTGGTTGAGGAAATCTTAAGGTCATCGGACAAGGGAAAATTAGTATCTTGCTTTTATACCATTCTTAATAAACGAAGCCAAAATCCGTATGCACAGTCACACCAAATGGGTGCCGGATATAACACACCTTGACCTTGATGACTGGGATGACGTCCCACACTCGTACTTACCCTCTGTAATAAGCAGTAATAACATCTTGGTACAATATCGTATGATACACAGACTCTTACTCCAGCGAGGCAACACTCCATGGACATGCCCGTTGATAGATAAATTCTGGGGCAAGGTGGTAAATTTTGTAGCACAAACTCTTAATATATTAAATGTGCAGACCCCTGAGATATGCCTCCTGGGTCTGGTTGAGAACATAACCCCTAACAAGTATCAGCTCTTAAACTTCAATGCTAGGAAAACAATTACCTTATTCTGGAAGCTACCAAAAGCTCCATCCTTAAAACGATGGCAATTCCTAGTAAATGATGCTCTCCCCTTATACAAGCTAACATACTTGAGCAGAGTGTGCCCAGACAGGTTTGAAAAAATCTGGGGCCCATGGATAGACGAATCTGCTGACCCACATTAACCTGACTCATGGATCCACACAAACCGGAAGTGATGTCACCCGTGGGTGGAAGTGATGTTATTCTGGAAGTGGGTCAAGCAGGTCAGGAGGAAAATTACTTTTACGGAGGTGGGGGGGGCACTATGAGCCTGCAATTGGCCAGGGTACCTGTGGACCACCTGCATGTTCAGGAATCGGGGTCTTTCTGCTCTAAAGCCACTTTGCAGATATTCTGCAAGTACCCAACCCGATGTAGGACTCTGCCCTAATGCAAATTATAAATCTGAAATTATTTGTTTTATTCATTTAAAAGTCGAATTCAAGTTCCTTAACTGTTGATGGGACAGATGAAAAGTTAACATCAGAAAATTACAAGCGGGGATATCTACGATTACCCTTTGATTGGATGCCAACCTAGCAGCCTTATTAGTTATATATGAAGACTACAATTTTCATCAAGCTCTGAGATTCTTCAGAAAAGCTTTTCTCACCAAATCCAACATTTCGTCACGTGACCTTGACTAAAGTGACCTTCAAGTCTTCCTTGATCCATCAAGTGTAAGCTGAAAGTTATTAATCATTGTGACAGTTGTACATTTCTAAAGACGTGACCTCAATAAACTGTCAGCCATCTTGGTTGTCACAATAAAAATCTGGTCCCTTTAAAATCATTTTTTGTTATTCCTGTTCTGAAGGCATATCCCCCTTATCAAACTGCATGATGGCCATTTATGTGTTCATAGACCAGCACAATTCAATTCAGAGATGATTTAGATGGCTGTTTACAGCAGACACTTCCGCATGTTTGGTTCTTAATGGAAATCCTTTTGCTAATGAAATGCAATATCGATCTCAGGTCTCGGAGGGCCTGAACCGCTGGCAGCCAATGTGATTTACATCCGTTCCGTGGAGATTATCAGCATTTTGTGGTGTTATTAAAGTGTGATTTTCTTGATAAATGTGTTAACATTTCAGAGCAATGGAAGAGTAATTAAGCCTCATAATGGCACGGACGTAACTCAAGTCAGCCATATTGTAACGGCTTCTGCCATACAGTCTTGTATTTATTGGCTGATTAAGGCAATATCTTACCCTAGATGACTGTGTCTGGTACTAATTATACAGATTAGCTTTCTTTAATAATTAGTTTGCTCTAATAAAGAGAATTAAATAAATGCAAGTTATATTTTCAGGACACGTGGAACTTTGCCCTTTCTTTTACATCTTCCGAATCACACTCCATTTTATCCTTCATCTCTCCTTGCTGTATTCTTGTTGTCCTCTGACTCCCTGTTTACTGCCTTCATCTTTTATTTGGCATCCTATGACTGCTAGTAAAATCCTAGGCTGTAAATCAGCCCTGACATTGGGTGTCCAACACTAAGGGGGTTATTTATCAAAGTCTGAATTTATCTCAATATTTTCTGCTACAAACTCTAATCAAATCTGCTTGGGTTTTTTACTTTTATTCATTATTATATTTTCCTAAAAATTTGCTTTATGGGAAAACAATCCAATTTTCAAGATCTTTTCGGATTTTATCATCCGATTTTCATGAATTTTGCCCTTTTCTTTTTTTTTTTTGGAATTTTCACCCGAAGTTGTACGAAACCCAGCGCACATCAAAAAATCATTGGGTCTTCTCCCATTGACTAAGGGGGTTATTTATCAAAGTCTGAATTTATCTCAATATTTTCTGCTACAAACTCCGATAAAATATGCTTGCTTTGCGCAACAAAAAAAAATCCAAATTTTCACGATTTATTCAGATTTTTTCATCTGATTTTCATGGATTTCACCCAGGGTATTTGCCAAAAACCCAGCGCACATCAAAAAATCATTAAAATCATTTTCTTATTCTGACTTTTCCATCCTCAGGGTTTAATACATTTTGAATACAAACTATTATTATTATTAATAGTATTATTCTGCTTTTGGGATCTGGCTAGTGACATTGCGGGTGTGTCTTGCTGTTTATCTCTATACCATTAAAGGTGCTTCTCTGCATGACACTCAGTTCTATGCTGCCATGCTCTGTGAATTTGAATAAATTACTAATCTGACTTTTATCTACATTGTTAAATATTTATATATATATTCTGTATAGTGTGCATTGGTGCCTTAGCTCAGTAAGTGACAGTGACACAGAGCAGTGAATCAGCAGAAAAGAAGACGGGGAGCTACTGGGGCATCTTTTGGGGTACAGATCTTCACTGTGATTGCCTTGAATTGGTACAGAAACCCAAAATCTAATGTGCAGTAGTGACTCAACCAACACCCAACCCCCATCTGCACCTGACCCTAACCTACAAAATGTTGCCAATGTAGGACCTGCACCCAACCCGTATCCATGTCTTCTCACTCTGAACGCTACTTCTGTATGTACCCCTGGTTCCAAGATAGGAAAACTTTGGGAGCAATGGAGGAGTGTACTTCCCCAGTCTGACCTGGGTTGTCTCTCCTCCCCCCCAGTCTACCTGCCCCCCTGGGCAAACCCCTAATTTTTTACTCACTCCTCCGTGCAGATTTTGGCCCCAGAGTTCACGACAGCCATCCTTTTTCTTCGGTCTATTTCGGCGCATGCGCAGTTGGAGTAAATTTCCAGTCCCGAACCACCGCACATGCGCCGCAAGTCATGAAAATTGCGATTTCGGAACTTTTGGTAATTTCGTTACTTTTGGCACATGCGCAGTTGTTTGACACCAGAAACTTACTCCAATGCCGTCAATACACAGAGATTCCCGGAGAAGAAAAATTACGGTCATTTGCCCGGGAGGCAGGTAGGCTGGGGGGGGGGAGGAGGGAGGGGGTCTACCCAGGGTAGGAGGGGAGGGTTTTTTTTATTACAGATTGAATTCTCCTTTAAGGTTTAGGGTACTGCCAGGCTGATTCTTGGGTGCAGGCACATGGAGCAGATTTCGTGACAAAATGCATACTTACGTATTTTGAAGGAGAAATCCACTTACCATACATAATAAACATATATATATATGTATGTATGTATATATATATATGTATGTGTGTGTATATATATATATATATATATATATATATATATATATATATATATATATATATATAATCCAATCAAGAAAAACCAGCACCATGAAAAAAAATGTATTCAAAACATATGTATAACCATCAAGGTTGAAAAAGGTCCCAAAAGGGACCGAAACGTTGGTGATACATATGTTTTGAATACAATTTTTTTCATACTTAAAGTCCCTTGGTGCTGGTTTTTCTTGATTGGATTATATACTAATTTTTTCCGTGCACAGGTTCAGCCACAAAATGGCTGACATGAGGTGCTGTCTGCTACGGGAATTTATATATATATATATATATATATATATATATATATATATATATATATATATATATACATATATATATATATACACACTGTATACACATTGATATATCACGACTCCATGCAAATTGAACCTAAACCTGAAACAGCATCTCGGCAAGTGTTTTATGGCCAACTTGGTAATTAAAGATGTCACTGCCAGGGCTTTCCGTGATTCATGTATTTGGCACTAAACCTTATCACTGAGACGAGGGACGGGGAACAATGTTCTCCGCAATGTGTCTATTTGGCCTTTTTCTGCCAAATTGATAACCATTCCCTATCAGTACAACGTACAAAAGCATCTGACGTGGCCCTTTTAGAAAGGAAAATTCCAGCAAGTCGAGAAATCCCTATCTATAAATATCATTCAAATTAAATAAGCCTCGCGCGAGTCTGTTTTTACTGCCGCTGAATTATTAATGCTGGAAGCAGCAAATGGAAGGGGGAGCGAGTGGGAATCTTGTTTAAAGCAAATGTGAATTTTATCGTTGCAGAAGACAAAAACTAAATCTTTAAAAAGCTGCAAATGCGGCTTTCCACTGTGCCGACTAACGCCTTCATTTTCACAGCCCTCCTCTAAATCATTGTGAGAAAAAGAATATATTTTCCAGTCGATATTGGCTGAAATCCTATTAGTTTCTTCTCCTGGGGGGGATAGCGGTGTGTTGCTTTGTTCTGCTCGCTATGCCGGCAACATTGCCTCTTGGGGATTGCTGTGCAGTGCAATGAAGCTGCACTATTTTGCCCTTATGATTACTCCTTTGCCATTATATAGTTCAGTAAGAATTAGTTGTAACCCCCGGGGCTGCGTGAAAATAAACACAGTAGGCAGCTTGCCGAAAACACCAGATTTTTCTGCTTTTGCAGCAATTTACAACGCAATGCCCGTCTTGCAGATGCTGAATTTATCATATTCATTGTTTTTTGAGTATCCTTGATGTGACCTATTGCTTCACCTATCTGCACAGTGGAATGTATAAATCAGGGGTGTCCAACCTTTTGGCTTCCCTGGGCCACATTGGAAAAAGAAAAATTGTCCGGGGCCGCTTATGAAATACACAAATACTTTTCATTTGTGAAGTTAAAGAAAAAACACAAAAAAGAACTACAGTACCAGTTAGATAACCAGAGGGAGCTATACATTGAATTATGGGACACCTGGATATTAAACTTATTATTATATAATAATTACTAACTGGGCAATGGGCAGAGTCCTCCATCCTCCCTACTCCATAGGTCTCCACATTGTTACATCCTGACATAGTTAAGCCTGTTCCTAACGACGACAGACTGAGGTGCTTAATGTGTCTGGACTTAGAGAGCACAAAGTGTTATTTCACTCTCATTTTCTCTGTATTTCCATACATTTATTTCTTAATTTCTTTCTTTTTTTCTTCCTTTTCTCTCTCCTTCAAGCTGGGCCACATTCATTTCCATCCTGGGCCGCAGGTTGGACACCCCTGGTATAAATGCATAATGGAATGCACAGGGCATGCAACACAGGAATATGTTATAGTTGGACTAAAGCAGGCAAGGGACACCTGGAGCCTTCGAGAAGTTGTAGAGAGCATTATGATGGGGTACAGGTTGGCAGCCACTGGCCTAGAGGGTAAATACATGGGCCAATTAAAGGTGCCTTGAGCTTATTGGCCTGTGTATAGGGCCATTCCAATGGCCTACCTGCGTGATATCTGGGCAATAGCTGGCAGGTTTGAGAAATTCCTGTCTAATATGTCTTTAAGGGGTGCTTCCTTTCTTAGCAGAAATAACCAACTCCAGCACAAACAAAACATAACAAAAGAACAGACTATGGCAAACACCCTGTACGCAGAGAAACATGATTTCCATCAGAGATGGTTATTTTTAAAAAGCGAGCACCTGGGTTAGGGGTTCATTCCCCCCCCCCAAAAGATGTATTAGACAGTAGCATCACTAGAGGGGGGCGGGCCCTGGTGCGTGACGCGCAGCCGGGCCCCGCCCCCCTCCGTACGGCCGCATTTGTCAGTGGCGCGTGAGCTGCCGGGGGGCCCTGAGGGGTGCGGGCCCACTCGCACCCCCTGCTCCCCCGGTAGTTCCACCAATGGTATTAGACCTGTCAATCAAAAACTAACTCCACTTACTACATAAGTACAGAAAGAAGAGAGACCGGTTGCTCAGAGGGGAAGAGTGAAGAGCAACTTGATTATTTCAGAAACAATGCAGAATTTCTTATTAATTATGTTTAGAAAGTTTCTTATTTCAGTGTGCTGAAGCTAATATTACATTTTATTTCCGCAATAGTTCCCCTTTAAAGAGTGAACGCTGAGGTTAAGGGTGCAACCTCCCCCCAAAGGATGTATTTGACGTAACTATCATTAAAAACCTTCTCCACCTACTGCATGAAGACAATGAAGAGAGACAGGTTGCTCAGAGGGGGAGAGGGAAGAGTAAATTGATTATTTCATAAATGGTACAGAGTTTTTAATTGATTATATTTAGAAAGTTTTTTAATTTCAGCAAGATGAAGCTTATATTAAATTTTCACAATAGATCTCCTTTAAGTCGACTTTTTAGAATGTTATAGAATGAACAGTTCTAAGCAACTTTCCAACTGGTCATTTGTTTTATAGTTTAAGAATTATTTGCCTTCTGACACTTTCCAGCTTTCAAATAGGGGTCACTGACCCCTTCTAAAAAAACAAATGCTTTGTTACTTTTTATTACTCATCTTTCTATTCAGGCCCTCTCCTATTCATATTCCAGTCTCTTATTCAAGACAGTGCATGGTTGGCTAGGGTAACTTGGACCCTAGCAACCAGACTGCTGAAATCACAAACTGGAGAGCTGCTGAATAAAAAGCTAAATAACTCAAAAGCCACAAATAAAATAAAAATAAACAATTGCAAATTGACTCAGAAAGGATTACATATATATATATATATATATATATATATAATGATTTCCAGAGATCACTGTTCTCCTATGTTCTTCTCTTGACATTTTGAAACCGTTTTCTGAAAGTGAAAGTGTTTGGAGACATTAGGGGTCATTTATTTACTGCATCTCAGTTGCACTTGACTGCAGTCAGTTGTATGGAAAATCCCATTCTTGTGCTCATGTTCTTCTGTATACTTGCTCGGTTGTTGCTGCCTTCCTCCTGTCTTTTTGTCTGAATTGAGCACAGTAGCATCTATTGACACAAACCACTGCTGGAACTCTGGAGCTGACGCCACCTCCGAAGTAGGAGTCGCTTGCTGCAGTGCAGTTGTGGCGAATGAATCAGGTGCACACGTCACTCTCACCCCCAAAGGCCAGATATTATACCAACTGGACTTGGAAAATGTGCATCTGACTGTCATCAACTGCAAGCTCAACTGCCGTTTTAATGCATCAGCCACAATTGCATCAGATGCATCTCCCCCCGGGCGAGCGCATTGGTACTGGAATTATGGGGGTGCAATTATGGATGCTGCATTGTGGGTAAAAAAACATGGGGACTGTTACCAAAATTGCACACTAATGCAGTAAGTAAATGACCTCTAGTATTCTGAGGGCAGAGACAGACGAGAAGATTTGGGGATATTAGTCACCCGGCGACAAATCGCCTTTTCTTCGGGCCGACTAATCTCCCCGCACTGCCTCCCTGCCGACTAGAATCTAAATCGCCGGCAGAATGGCAATCTGAGTGCTTCGTTTTCCAAAGTCGTCCGAAAACAAAGCACCCTGGAAAACAAAGCAATCCGAGTGCCATCCCGCCTGCGATTTAGATTCTAGCCGGCAGGGAGGCAGTTTGGGGAGATTAGTCGCCCGAAGAAGAGACGATTTGTTGCCGGGCGACTAAACCTCCCCGAATCGTCTCGTCTGTCTCTGCCCTGAATGACAACATGATACATTATTTCTGGATCACCTCGAGCTGCCTATTGTGTGTGTTGCTTTTAATCCTAGCCTCGGTTGTGTTTTCCTCTAGTTATTGTCTAGGGACAAGGGGGAAGGAGAACATAGACCTCCCTCTACAAGGAGATTTTCTTTGGGGGAAGGTGTTTTAAGAGAGTGTTTCCTCCCACACAATATCTCTTTTCAACCGAAAGTGCCATTTGTTTCAAATTTATCTTCACACATGGTCTGAAAATCGTACGAATCCTCTATTCGTACGATAGGATCTTTGTGTCTATGGCCACCTAATAGCGCCATCATCTAAATACAGGTTATGTATTGAGTCTACTTTCTTTATTCAATAATCTTTATTCCAAAGTGTAATTCATGAATGCACCGAACCAATGACTATTCTATTACTGATACAGTCTTTACAGTAACACCAAGAAATGTCCATGATTAATAAATGTATGGTAGGACTGATGATATAAATAAACATAAACAGTGATCAGCGATTAAAGGGGTGGTTCACGTTTAAGTTTACATTTATTATGTTATAGAATGGCTAATTCTAAGCAATTTTGTTTATTGTTTTTTAATTATTTGCCTTCTTCTTCTGCCTCTTTCCAGCTTTCAAATTTTCAAATGCTCTGATAAGGTGGCCATAGACACAAAGATCCGATTTTTCCCCGACATGCCCTAACGGGTATGGCTATATCGGGGGTAATCTGAACGTTCGGTCCTATGGCCAAATGATCAGATTACGATGAAAGTGCAATGGGCTCCGGCTGGATGGTCGGGGCAAAATCAAACCAAAATCGACCAAACGACCAATCTCTGCTGGACGAAAAATTACGGGACTCTCCACAGACGGTCCGGAAATAGGATCTTTGCGTCTATGGCCACCTTAAGGCTGCACATTTAGGGGCAGATTTATCAATGGTTGAATTGAAAAATCAAATTTTTCAATTCGAATTTCGAGCTAATTTAAGGGGCAGATTTATCAATGGTCGATGTGAATTTTCGAATGAAAATTTTTTTAATTTCGAGCTATTTTTATGTATTTCGACTAGGGAATAGTCCAAATTCGATTTGAATTTGAAGAAAATGTGAAAATCTAAATTTATCATGTACTGTCTCTTTAAAAATTCAACTTCGACCATTCGCCATCTAAAACTTGCCAAATTGCTGTTTTAGCCTATGGGGACCTCTTATGACCTATCTGATGTCAAATGGTGGACTTTGAAAAATCTAAGTTTTTTGGGGGGGTTTGAATCGAATTCGATCAAATACGCGATTCCTTCGATTCTTACAAATCGGCCGAATATGTACCTACTCAATCAAAAAACGGACATATTCAACTAAAAAAAATTTAGACTTAATTTTGGTTGGTCTTTTTGAATTAGAATTTCGCAGTTTTTTCATTTGAAATTCGATCCATTTTAAATGTACCTATATAGTGTATACCTATATAGAGTACTTCGACTAGGGAATAGTGCAAATTTAATTTGAATTTGAAAAACATTTGTCATGTACTCTGTCTTTTTAAAAATTCAACTTCGACTATTCGCCATCTAAAACCTGCTGAATTGCTGTTTTAGCCAATGGGGAACCTCATAGAATGGAGTCATTTGGTGGACTTTAAAAAAAATCGAAGTTTTTTTTTTTTTAAATACTGAATTTGAATTTGAATTTGTTTTAATACAATCCGAATTCGATTTGAACGACTGAATACAGCCTATTCACTCGAAGTAAAAAAAAATAAAAATCTATTTATTTAATCAATTTCGATTGGTCTTTTTTTTTTCCAATTTTGAGTTGATGGGAGTTTAAAAAAACGGCCATTACCTCGAAATTCAACCCTTGATAAATCTGCCCCTTATTGTTATTGCTACTTTTTATTACTCGTCTTTCTATTCAGGCCCACTCCTCTTTATATTCCAGTCTCTCATTCAAATAATTGCATGGTTGCTAGTGTCATTTGGAGCTTAACAACCAGAAAGCTGAAATTGCAAACCAGACTGCTGCTGAATAAAAAGCTACATAATTAAAAAGAAAATGAAAACCAATTGCAAATTGTGTCAGAATATCACTCTCTGCGTCATACTAAAAGTTAATTTAAAGGTGAACAACCCCTTTAAGTAATTTGTAAATGTAATTACAACTGCAAGCAGTATTCGTTTGCCCATTTCTGTACTCCTTGTTCTGGCCTTCAAGCAATGTAGCAGAAGTCAGCTCTCCTGTAGCCAATACAGGTCTGTCAATCAAACAGATATTTCAAGAGCAATAGCAATGACCTTCAGCAGCAACTTAATATTAATAGTAAATGTACTGTGTTTCATAGGTATTCCTAAAGCAACAACATATTCTGCAGGTCTGTACAATAAATTGTTATATGGTCATGGAATGTACCCGCTGTTGTAAAATATGAGGATATTAGAAGTCACCTTGAGTTCTATTACCTGTATAAAAACACTCAGCATTTGGCCTTGTGCCTTTATATGGTCATGGAACATATTGGTGACTTATTATATCCTTATAATACACAAAAGCCATTAATATCCTCTAAATGATATCCTTATAAACGGTGCTTAGTGATGTCATCGGTTATAATCTGAGTTTAGTGATGTAATTTCTGTCACTGCAACGTGTGTATTATAATAAATGAAGGACCCCCTGTTGCAAAATATGAAGATATTAGAAGTTACCTTGGAGTTCCATGACCTGTATAAAAACATTTGCCCTTCAGTCTTATGTTTTTATATGGTCATGGAACTCCTCGGTAACTTATAATATCCTTATATTTTACAATAGGGGGTACTTTATTCACTATATATCTTACAATAGGGGGTATATTATTCACTTCATTTATATATATATATATATATATATATATATCTATATATATAACAAACAAGGGAAAGTTGTGCCCACCACTAGTTTTTAAAACCATTAGGCTGTGACCACAAAATACATACAGACAATTACAAGAGTCCTCAGCACTCAACCCATTATCAATATATTTAAGACAGAGACATTTTGTGCATACTGCTACTGAAAAATGCCTTACCCTTTAAACAAAACAGGGATTGTTTGTCCATATATTGCAATATATTTAAGCTGGCCAACTACGTCAAAGTCATCCCATATCTGGCCAGTCCTACGCTCAATTTTATCTGATTCATTAAGAATTCTATTGCTTCCTTATACATTTTATAAAAGGGACGAAAACGTTTTACCTGCAACTTACTAGCTGCTTTCAAAGTAAAACTCCCAAACTTGGCTGCCCTTTTATTAGACACCAGTGGTGGTGTCTAATAAAAGGGCAGCCAAGTTTGGGAGTTTTACTTTGAAAGCAGCTAGTAAGTTGCAGGTAAAACGTTTTCGTCCCTTTTATAAAATGTATACTGAAACTATAGAATTCTTAATGAATCAGATGAAAATTGAGCATAGGACTGGCCAGATATGGGATGACTTTGACGTAGTTGGCCAGCTTAAATATATTGCAATATATGGACAAACAATCCCTGTTTTGTTTAAAGGGTAAGGCATTTTTCAGTAGCAGTATGCACAAAATGTCTCTGTCTTAAATATATTGATAATGGGTTGGGTGCTGAGGACTCTTGTAATTGTCTGTATATATATATATATATATATATATATATATATATATATATATATATATATATATATATATATATACACACACACACACACACACATATATATTCAACCGGGCTGAGATTCAAAACAGGCCCTGGCATTTCAAGTACACAGAGATCCAAAGGCCCAATAAATAGTGACATATCACAGCTGCCCCTATGAGAGCCCAACACTGGGCTAAAAACAAAAGCTGATTTCCCTCCTTTGATCCCAGTTTGAAGGGAGCCTAGGTTCTGCTTCTCCCTGGATCCTTGAGTATCACCCACCACCACCTCCATCTGTTGTTCCATTCTGGTGCTGATTTAAAGTAGGGATGCACCGAATCCAGGATTCGGTTCGGGATTCGGCCTTTTTCAGCAGGATTTGATTCTGCCGAATCCTAATTTGCATATGCAAATTAGGGGCGGGAGGGAAATTGTGTGACTTTTTGTCACAAAACAAGGAAGTAAAAAATGTTTCCCTTTCCTACCCCTAATTTACATATGCAAATTAGGATTTGGATTCGGTTCCGTATTTGGCTGAATCTTTCGAGAAGGATTCGGGGGTTTGGCCAAATCCAAAATAGTGGATTCGGTGCATCCCTCATTTAAAGCGCCTTTCACAATATCAGGGATGAAAAGCCACTGAATATTCCTTTGAATTTCTACTAAACGCCCACAGAGCACAGCGATAATCAAGTGTCTCTCCTGCTGCCTTTAGTCCTTCTCGTTGTCTTTTATAAAAAAAATCAATATTTGTTTTTATTAGAAAGTACATTGCTGCTTGTTGCACAGTGTATTGCCATTCACACTACCATTTAGTTTATATCCTTGGCAGTTATACTATCAGGAGTCAGTGAGACTGTGACCTTTTGTTTCCTCTTTGTGCCCTTTATTCTGCTCATCAGCAATGGTCCCCAAGGAGCTTGTCCCTCCAAGGCATTTGTATGGCCATAGACTTAGATTTCTTTGCTATGACCATTTTAATATAATTTGCCATTCGGGTTATATGTGCACAACATGCAGGCCCAGATTTGTGGCAAGGCCCGGGCCTAGGGTGGCGATATTCTAGGGGCGGTATGCTGCTCAGCTGCATCCTTAGGAGCACTGTGGACTTAACGCTCCCTAGTGCTTCTGTGACAGAGAGCAACGCGGCCGGCGCTAGGCCCCTGTGGCCACGAGGGGCAGAGCGAGAGGAAACATCGGCGCAGGGACCATGTGGCCTCTATATGCAGACTTTTTAAGATTTTTAATGGTTTGGAACAGTTCCCTAAGCCTAGCCCTCTGCTCTCCTTCTGATCTGTCTGACTACTTCGCTGAGCTGTCTGACTACTGTTACTTTGTATCAACAGCAATCTGTCCTTAGCCTGCATCCTCCAAACCCCACAATTCCCTGTACACGTGATTTCAATAAGTACAGGACATCCCAGTGCAATGCATTGTGGGTTATGTAGTTCCCACATGTTGTCTGTAAACTGTGGAGAAGTTGTTACAATTTGTAACATCAGTGTTTAGTCCCTCCTTCCCTGCCAGGATTTCAAATGATGCAGAAAGAGAAGAACTGTTAAACAGCTGGATTTCAGCTTAGAAAATGGCATTTATTCATACTGTTTGAAGAAACAGGTAACTGTGATGGGTATATTAGTGTTTTCTGTGTTATGTGGCCTCTTTATCAAATTTTGGTTTGGAAGGCGGAGTTCCCCTTTAAGTTACAGGAGATGTAAATATCCCCATATGGTCTCGTGATCAACCCCAGTTCCAGGTTAACTAAAATTGGATTAATTCAAAAATAAAAAAAAGAGACCAATGGATAGTAAATACAGTAACAAAAATAATTATAAGAAAACAAAAAGTAAAGATATTTATAAGGATATGTTTAGGTCACTGACCCCATCCAAAAAAAAAAAATGTTCTGTAAGTTTATTGTTATTGCTACTTTTTATTACTTTCTATTTTCGCCCTCTCCTATTTATTTTCCGGGCTCTTATTCAAATAATTGCACAGTTGCTAGGGAAATTTGGGCCTAGCAACCAGATTGATGATGCAAAATAGAGAGCTACTGAATAAAAGCTAAATAACTCAACAGCCACAAATAATAAAAAATAAAAAAACAATTGCAGATTGTCTCAGAAAATCACTGTCTACATTATATTAAAAGTTAATTTAAAGGTGAGCAACCAGTTTTAATACATATTTAGTATAAATGTTGTGTTGGGTCTCATTTTTACCCTTATCAACTTCACTTGGAAATTGATGAACCCAAAAATATAAGCAGCAGCTTCAGTTGTCCATAGAGTTATATAATATCAAGCTGAATGTGTCGGATCCCAAGGCAACAGCTACACCGTGTCATTTTCTAATTAACACAGCAACGCCCTGTTGATTGAGGAGCAATGCTTCATGGGAGCGGTGTTGTTAGCTTTCGGAGAAGGTGCCTCCAGACAGTGAGACCAGATGGTGATCAAAGAGCAGAGATTTGGTTATCGGCTGGAAGCTCTTTGCTTGCAGTCTATTTACAGAGAGTATCTGGGATCTTCCCATCTTCGAATTGCCCTTTGTGCTACAGCACTTAAAAGCCTTCGGTCCTTTAAAAATTGGATCTGATTTGCTTTAATTAGGTTGACACACATTCATTTATTTTTATTCTTTAAGACTCATGCTGAATATTTGGGGAAATGCCTATTTGTTCTCCTAGCAGCTCCAAGGAGGCAAACTGGAAGGTCAGGGTCAGTGAGAGTGAAGGGTATGAGTTAGGGGAGTCCAAAACCACTGCATAAAGAGTCCTATTGTCACTGGGCCTTTTAAAGATAGTTTCCTTCCTACCTGCACCACTTCTTTCTTCCTATCACTCAGGTCTGGACATTTCAGGTACACAGAGGCCCAATAAGCCGCCACAGAGGCCCACCCAGCCCCCACCAGCCCACTAAATACTGACTTTCTATGGCACCTTAAAGCAGCCCCTCTGGCATTTGCCAGAACCCACAGATTGCCAGTCCGGCACTGCACCAATGCCATGGTCATGCTCCCGTTCCTTTTTGATGCTGGACCATTCTCCCTATTGTTCCTTCACCATGTCCCTCCTCCTTCCCTTGCCTGTAGAATGGCCACCCTTCTTCTTTTAGGAGATGCAAGGTTGTTGTGTAATGCAAACCCATTCATATGGTGTATATGTCCCAATATATTTCTAAGAACTGATCCTTAGAATGCCTGATATCTGCAGAACCCTTGTTAATAGGCAGTACAGGTATTTATTATCCACAATGTTATAGACCTGGGTTTTTTCCAATTTATTGTGAAGGGGGCTGTACTCACACAGACGCATGTATGCGCCAAACGCAGGTGAAATGCAACATGCTGCGTCCCACTTGAGTTTGACGCTTACATGCGTCTGTGTGAGTACAGCACCCATGACAATAATTGAGTGTGTCTACTCCTGCGCTCCCCTGAGGCACAACGCAGGGGAGAGCAGGTACAAACCTCCCGTGTGTAAGAGCCCTCTGGCTGACGGTCATTCATAGACAGATGGAAGATAGTCTTCCAATATTTCCCTTAAGATAGATATAGTTAAAAATTTTGAACTTTTTTCCCTTTTATATTTGGCGCATTATGCATAGCATTCCACCCAGAAAATGCAGGGCCTAATTTTAACGATGGATGTAAAATATTTTAGGACATCCTTATATTGCAAGAGGAGTCAGTATTCGGCTTTATTAACATTTGAAATATGAAAATCTACGGTTCTGTGACTGTTCTTATGGAGTCACTGCCAGCTGCATTGTGCCCTGCCCTCTTCAATATACTCAGTTTAAATCTGGGCTTCTCACATTACAGTGAAAGCCCTTTAAACTTGGCAGATAATTTTAGTCACTCTGATTTGTGAGAAGATCATCCACAGATCCTTCCATGCAAGCTGCCCCCATGTTAAAGGAGAACTAAACCCTAAAAATGAATACGGCTAAAAATGTCATATTTTATATACTGAACTTATTGCACCAGCCTAAAGTTTCAGCTTCTCAATAGCAGAAATGACCCAGGACTTCAAACTTGTCACAGGGGGTCACCATCTTGGAAAGTGTCTGTGACACTCACATGCTCAGTGGGCTCTGAGCAGCTGTTGAGAAGCTAAGCTTAGGGCTCGTCACTAATTATCCAACAGAAAATAATGTTGGCCTGTAATATAAGCTGATGCTACAGGGCTGATTATTAAATTCTGATGCTAATTGCACTGGTTTCTCTGCTGTCATGTTGTAATTATCTGTATTAATTACTAATCAGCCTTGTAGTGTGACATTTCTATTCTATGTGTACTGTATATTGTGAGTGGGTCCCTAAGCTCAGTAAGTGACAGCAGATGGGGAGCTACTGGGGTATCTTTGGAGACATACATCTTTACTGCTTAAGGGCTGTGGTTGCCTTGGTTTGGTACAGAAGCCAAAAACAAAATGTACATTTCTACCTACTTCTTTAGTTCTCCTTTAAGACTCTAACTAAAGGAACATATAAAGGCTACACAGCCTATAGTACAGTGTCATTCATGAATTAAATATCTTACAGCCATTGTTTCATATATATGTAACCTTATTGTGAGCTAAGGGGGACCCCAGTGAATGTTTGTATGCAAACTGGGGGGGGGAGGACATAAATCAAATATATGTAACCTTGTTGTGAGCTAAGGGGGACCCCAGTGGCGGGAGTGGGCAGATCATAACTCTCCTTAAAAGTCTTTAACATTAGGAAATAAGAAACTCCTAAAATAGAAATACAGAAGGGTTCAATACTAAAGGGGGCTTGTTTTTGTACACAGTACCCCTTGTCATCCCCTATTTGTACATGATGGGTGAAGAACCCAGAAGTGGGCAACCACCTTATAACCATCATGTAATGTGGCCCATGTGCAGGGCCACTATTAGGAGAGATACGTATGGTACTGCAGTCAGGGGGGCAGCTGGGAAATTGACAATATGTCTAGCCCCATGTCAGATTTCAAAATTGAATATAAACAAATCTGTTTGCTCTTTTGAGAAATGGATTTCAGTGCAGAAGTCTGCTGGAGCAGCACTATTAACTTATTCATTTTGAGAAAAAAAAATTTTCCCATGACAGTATCCCTTTAAATGGACACCAAAGTCAAATCTACTTTTTGAAACCACTGTGTGCTGCTGCTCTACACTTACTTTTTATTTGCAGAGCACGTTTAGTAAGACCTTTCCTTTAACTAACAGTGCTCTTGTGCATGAGAAGATAGACCGTCCGTAATCCAAACTTTCAGCGATATTCGTCTCTGCAGCTTTTCAAACACGACACGGTTCAGACAAACTGATGCAACAGAGTTTATTTCATTCCTCGTATTAGTTCTTACCTACAGCTTAGTCAATTACACAACATTTCGGACCACAGTGTTCGGTGACACCAATTACCCACTTGTGAACAATCTGGAAGCAATGTGCAAAAATAATTCAGATTTTTTTTTTTAAATTAAAAATGCTAGTAATAAGGCATTGAAAACTACATACCATTTCACGTTAGTCACTTGACACATCTATAAATAGGAGTGTACATTTAGTAAGTGGCCATACAGCATATCATGATCCCTCCATTCATTCTGTGATCTAAGGCTCCTCTTTGGTGTTACAATATAATTGTGAATCAAGTCAAGGCTTTCTTAACAATATTATTTAATACAGTTGTAGCTGTGAGCAGCCGCATAAGTAGAAGGAGTGCAACTGCACCAGGGCTCATCCCCTAATGAAGGATGGGTGCCTTGCACAGAGCCCATAACCCCTTGTTGCACCACTGGTTATGAACATGTGTGATTGCTGGCTAGTGTTCCCTATTACAGTTATTTATGTGAAATGGTCCTTTCTGTGCTCACAGTTACCACAACACGTCTACATGTCTGACACCAAACATAGTAAAGCTTTTTATTTACTTGTAAAGTGGTTTAGATATCACATTAATTCATTAAAGGCTAAGTTTAAGGTTAAAATTCTAACTATACCATGGGACGTCTACTGTGCTTCAAGGTAAGGTGGACCCCACGTCAGAAAGAAGGTTATGATCAAATACATCCAAAAGTCTAAATTTTAAGTGTAAAGAGGGTGGAATGTCTTGTATTTGGTACAGGTCAGATGAATGTGCTCCAAGCAATTAGTGATTACGACACTTTTTGGTGATGGTCACCATACATGAGATTATGCACTGGAAATGCCAACAGGGTTCATTTATAAATTAGATTTCAAGAGCTTTCAGCATTCATTTGGAAATCTATGTTGGTAGGAGAATGCTGAGCGAGATCTGATGTGAGATCTATGACACTGTCTGAAAACAACTGGACAGTTCCCAACAGCCAATGACTTTTAGAACAAGTTGGGCTTTCCCTACAAGAGCAATTAGGCACCTACATGATAACGTTAATAAGTAGCTTGCACCTACTTGATTACTTTAATTTGTAGCTTCTCACTGGAGTGGTAAGTATGCCAAGGGGCCTGCCAGAAGATTACATTTTAAGTGTCATCATTATTTTTGAAAGTCAACTCTAGTTTTGGGACATGTCCTGTGGCTTCCACTAATATTCCTGCTGGTGTGAATGAACAGACTATGAAGTGAAAAATCTATCCTAGTAGGGATAAGGGGTTATGCAGCAAGTGGCAAAGTTAGCACCGCTTTTAAGAGCAAATTTCTTTCAAACAGTAAAGGCTAACATCAAACCAGTTGTTCTTGGCTACTAGATCTGGTGCTAAATGTGCACCTTTTCTTACATTACCCCACTAAGATTTATCTTTCCTAAGGTTTCACCAAAGCTTCATCATTTTGATCTGGCTTATCCAGTTTCTTGGTTGATAGAACCGTCTCCTCTATAATTTCCTCATAGGTTTCTCCTATGCGACTAGATGATTTAGAGACCCCGTCAGTTTGCTCCTTTTTTCTGGAATCTACTGCAGAGGTAACCTTAGAAGAGTAAGAACTATGAACCCGGGACTGATAAGAGTAACTTGGGAGTGGATTTGAAGGTATCATGCTAATTCCTGTTGTGCTGAACCTGGTCTCTTCACCCTCCAGCAATTTCCTGTTAAATCATAACAAGGGACAAATTAGAATTGAATGAAAATGCAAATGAGATTAAATCAACACCAAACCACTCTTTGTATCAAATGAATAAAGCATTCATCTCCTTTATTGTAGTAAGACAAAGCACTGCTAGCGATAAACTGTGAAGAAAACCTATAGAAGCAGTGGCATAATAGTCTCTGGGAAGGGTCTGTGGCTGTAGGATAGCAGGTATAGTAGGGAGAGATGGTGTCTATAGTAACAGTGGGATAATTGTCTCTAGGAAGGGAGTGTGACTGTGGGATAGCAGGTATAGTAGGGAGAGATGGTGCCTATAGTAACAGTGGGATAATTGTCTCTAGGAAGGGAGTGTGACTGTGGGATAGCAGGTATAGTAGGGAGAGATGGTGCCTATAGTAACTGTGGATAATAGTCTCTGGGAAGAGACTGTGAATGTGGGATAGCAGGTATAGTAGGGAGAGATGGTATCTATAGTAGCAGTGGGATAATAGTCTCTGGCATTGTTCAGAACTAATTTGACATATTTGTTACAAAAGAAAATCACATGCAATTACAAAGCCGCACAGTGGGTCTTAACACCATTACAACTGGCAGACCTAGCATGGATATCTGCTGGGTTGGAATGTATTATCATATCAGGACAGGATTATCTGCATGGAGATTTAGTAAAGCTGTACAAATCGTGATGCTCCTAGTATATTTACACTGTGGTGTGACCAATGGTTACCTGTATGCGGCTATCTCAATATCCAGTGCCATTTTGACATTAAGGAGATCCTGATATTCACGCAGGTGTCGAGACATTTCGCCCTTTGTGTTTCTCAGTTCATTTTCCAGCTGGTTAACGGCATCCTGAAAATAAAGCGAGAGGTTGCTGAACTTGTCCACCTCGCTCAGTTGTTTTTGTACTTGTAAATATTTATATAACAAGAAAGCCAACAACTTTCTCAGCTGCCTGAGTTATCCTTTATTTATAAATGATCAACTATTCATGGGAACCAGTGCTGCTTATATAATGTTATTCGCGAAACCTCATTCTTAATTATAACATAACCGGAAGACTAATGTGCCAGGCCATTAATTAGGAGTCTTATTTGCTTGGACATAAAATAAAGAAAATACGTAAATATATGTATATATGACTTTGCTTTTTAAAACCAATTGGATTTCTTTAAAGGGGCTGTTCACTTTTAAATGAACTTTTTGTATGATGTAGAGATAGTCAGACAATTTGCAATTGGTTTTAATTATATATTATTTGTTGTTTTCGAGTTATTTAGCAGCTCTCCGGTTCACAATTTCAGAAATCGGTTGCAAGGGACCAACTTACCCTAGCAACCATGCATTGAAAATAAGAGACTGGACTATGAAAAGAAAGGCCTGAATAGAAAGATGAGTAATACAAAGTAGCCATAGCAATACATTTGTAGCCTTACAGAGCATTCAATTTTAGATGGGGTCAGTGACCCCCCCCCCCCCCCATTTGAAAGCTAAAAAGAGTCAGAAGAATGCAAATAATTAAAAAACTATAAAAAAAATAAAAATAAAGTCCAGTTGAAAAGTTGCTTAGAATTAGCCATTCTACAACATACTAAAAAATTAACATAAAGGTGAACCAGCCCTTGAAAATTATGTGCAGAATTTTTAGCTCAGGTGCTAAAGAAATAAATATTTGCATTCACACATTAGTGTCAATTTTATCAGGAGCCTATGCACCTGCCTGTGTGTTGTTGGCCTGTCGGAGGAAAAAATACAGACATGGGAAGAATAAGCAAACGACTTTCAGATAGTGCCCTGGCTGGAATCGAACCTAGGACCCCTAGTGTAAACGTTCAGTACAATTCTACAAACAAAAAAACCTAAATGAATAATATTGTATTTCTCTCCCACCCCCTCTCCCTTTTTGACAAATGTTTAATTTCTATTTAATGATGAGCCACAGAGGCAATTAATCAGATGTATTCCTTGATAATTGTGCATACTGTAATTAGGTTTAGCAATAACTATTTCTGGAAGCAGTAATACCTACTCTGCATAGAAATGTTTGATATAAGCAGCATAGAAATACATCTAAAATGTACAGTAACACGTATTAGATTAGATTGTACTTGATCCAAATTGAGCCACATGAATCCATATTGATGATGTTTAAATGATTTTTAGCAGATGTTACATATGAAGATCCATATTATGGAAAGATCTCTTATCTGGAAACCCCAGGTGCCAGGCATTCTGGAAAATAGGTCCTATACCCTTATATGGTTGAGGCTAGGTCGATTTAGTTTAAAGGGCAAATCCTTTAGAATATCAGATCCTCAGATCAGTGTAGAACAAAGTAGAAGGAACTAGTAAAAAAATAAAACTAGTTGGCCGAGTGACTCCAGTAATTTTTGGGAGAACATCTAATTAAATAATATTTAGCAACATAATACAGCCCCACACTTATAGCAAGGTTCTACACCCAAGAAAGATGGCGATGGATTGCAAGTGGGTGTGGTCCTTGCCCAACTGAATAATAAAAACTGATGTTCCAGCTGTTAGCTTTAAGCAAATCTGCCTGTTTTAATGGGGAAATGGGCTTATGGATAATGGCACTGTTGCCATCCATCCAAATATAGTGATTAATGTACAAAATCTGCAGGGAATGGAAGAACAAGGCAAGGAAATGAGTCATATTTTATATCTGAATTCTAGCGACTGCTTTGAAGAACCACTGGAAGAAATGTAATAGTCAGAGAGATATATATAACACACAAATACCAGTCTGTATGTATATACAGTGTATATGGTCTCAGACTGAAACCATATTTTAAAGTCCTGTGAGTGCCTTGCTTTATATGATATTGTGTATATATATATTATATATATATATATATATATATATATATAAATATATATATATATATATATATATATATATATATATATTTATATTAAAGGAGTGAAGCAGCACACAATTCTTTCAATACATCAGAATAGCAACATTTCGGGCAAGATAGAGATATATATATATATATATATATATATATATATATATATATATATATATATATATATATATATATATATATATATAGATAGAGATAGATAGATATATATATAGATAGATAGATAGATATAGATATAGATATATATATATGAAATCCCCATTCATAGGTCTTTTGTGATGAAACAAATGGGTTTATTCAATGTTTCGGCTATTAGACTCTTTCCTGATGACGGCTCAAGTCTAAGAGCCGAAACATTGAATAAACCCATTTTCTAACATCACAAAAGACCTATGAGTGATATATACATACATACACACAGATATATTTTATGCTCGCCCAATTCCTCTGATCATAATTATGGTAATAAAACTAAAAGCCACAGAGTTACATGTATATTTGTGCCTGATGGTGCAGATATCTGTATAAAGTCAATTTGGAGAGACCACACACACCTCACAAAACCCAAGCAGCGTGTCCTAGTGCTCAGTGGTAGGGGAATCGGCAACCACCCAAGCAAGGTACGTAGAAAGATCACCGGCACAGGAATTTAGTCAGCAGGGCAAGCCCTTTCACTGCATTAATAAAATTGCAAGGGCTTGCCCTGCTGACTAAATTCCTGTGTGCAGATATCTGTATAACCAGTGATCTGAGAGAGAAAGCTCAGGGGAAAGGAGAAGTGTAAACAACAGTTACCATTCTATATGATTTCTCTACTCTGCTGAAATTAGATCCAGGACAGGGTGGGGTTAATGAATCTGCTACTTCATGTCAAAGTTGAGGAAGGGGGAGTTCAATGGAAAGTTTAGGTAAAACCATTTAGATGAGGGGACATCACTTTGCCCATCTGATCCCTTAATGTTTGTTCAGTGCCTTTGTTGCGTAGGTGCCACTCCCTGCCCTTCCCCACCCCCTCCTCACGCCAGACCCTGGAGAGGGCACCGACTCTGCTTGACTTAATTCTTACACACCAGGCAGCTGAGCTTCAAAATCAATGCAATTACAAAGATTCATATAAAAAGACCAGCTATGCATTAAATGAATATATATACTAACCATACTTTAAGCACTACATATATTCATTATACAGACACACACCCATATACACAGGCACATACATAGACCAAGCTCTGGATTGCTACACACATATTTGTACTGGTGCAACTCACACTCTCTACACAGAGGAATGAAAGGGATTTCAGCACCTTGGACAGGTTCATTGAAAATTAGGCTGTATTAGACACACTATATTAGACACACATGCTGCAGGTTTGCTCCGGATGCAGATTTAACCCATTCCACAACCTTGGACAGGGCTGATTGGAAACTTGGCAGAAGGTGCCGATTGGTGCTAATTTACTTGGGGTGCGGCTTTAACCCATTTCAGCACCTTGGACAGGGTGAAAACTAGACAGAAGGTGCTGATTTGCTCGAGTGCAGATTTAACCCATTCCAGCACTTAGAACAGGGTGAAAACTAGACAGAAGATGCTGGTTTGCATGGGGTGCAGATTTAACCCTCTCCATCCCTTTGGACAGGGTGAAAACTAGACAGAAGATGCGGATTTGCATGGGGTGCAGATTTAACCCTTTCCAGCACTTCAGACAGGGTGAAAACTAGGCACAAGGTGCACATTGGTGCTGATTTGCTCAGAGTGCAAATTTAACCCTTTCCATCACTTTGGACAGGGTGAAAACTAAGCGGATTTGCTCAGGGTGCAGATTTATCCCATTCCCCCATCTTCAACAGGCAGAAGGTGCTGATTTACTTGGGGTGCAGATTTAACCACTTCCACCACCTTGGACAGGGTGAAAACTAGGCAGAAGGTTCGGATTTTCTCAGGGTGCAGATGTAACCCTTCCCACCACCTTCTAAAGGGTGAAAACTATGGTGGAGGTGCTGATTTGCTTGGGGTGCAGGTTTAACCAGCGCGTTGGACAGGGTGAAAACTAGGCAGAAGGTGCGGATTTGCTCAGGGTGCAAATTTAACCCTTTCCATCACTTTGGACAGGGTGAAAACGGCAGATTGTGCACAATGGTGCTGATTTGCTCAGGGTGCATATTTAACCCATTTCACCATATTTAACAGGCAGAAGGTGCTGATTTGCTTGGGGTGCAGATTTAACCCCTTCCACCACGTTGGACAGGGTGAAGACTAGGCAGAAGGTGCTGATTTGCTCAGGGTGTAAATGTAACCCTTTCCATCACTTTTGACAGGGTGAAAATTAGACAGATTGTGCACAATGGTGCTGATTTGCTCAGGTGCAGATTTAACCCCTTCCCTCATCTTGGACAGGGTGAAGACTAGGCAGAAGGTGCAGATTTAACCCATTTCACTACCATGGACATGGCTGATTGAAACATGGCAGAAGGAGCACATTGGAGCTGATTTGCTTGGGGTGTAGGATTTAACCCATTTTTAATTGACATGAAAATAAATGTAAAGGACATGAGTTGACATTAGGGGTGTGAGGGGTTTACCTGGAGCCCAGCAGTTTCTGCCGCGTGTCTGTCCTCCATCTCTTGAAGTTGCCTCTCCAGAGACTCGTTGGTGCCGCGCAGACTTTCCATCTCGATGGTTTTTGACTGCAGCTGCCTCCTGTAGTCGTTCATCTCCTCCCGGTTGGCTCGGATGAGCTCGGTGCTGCGGGACGCCTGCTCGGTGAGGTTGGCAAATTTGGATTTGTACCACTCGTCGGCCGACTGCAGGTTCTTGGCCGCCAGCGACTCGTACTGACCGCGGATCTCCTTGAGGGCGGAGGTGAGGTCGGGCTTGGACATGTCCATCTCCACGGACACCTGAGAAGCCTGGAACATGGACATGAGCTCCGTCACCTCCTCATCGTGGACTTTCCTCAGGAAGGAGATCTCGTCCAGCAGAGACTCCACTTTCTTCTCCAGGTCCAGGCGAGCGATTGTGGCATCATCCACGTCCTTCTTGTGCGACTTCAGTGCGTATTCAGTCTCCTCTCTCATTCTCATTTCATCCTCATATTTCCCTTTGAGTTTCTCTAGATCATCTTCCAGGTTGTCCCTCTCTATAATGATCTGAGCCTTCTCCGCATTCAGATCGTGCACCTGAGCTCGGAGTTCCTTCATCTCCAGTCGGTACAATTCCCCCAGTCTGGAGGGCTCGGAGTGTCGTTGCCTGAGCGCAGTCAGCTCGGTCTCCAGCACTTTGTTCTGCTGCTCCAGGTTCCGCACTTTCTCTATGAACGTCGCAAACCTGTCGTTTAACCCCTGCAGCTGCTCCTTCTCGTTGGTGCGAATGATCTTGTACTCGTTATTCACCGCTGAAGTTTGCGACAAATCGACTGCGTCTGCGGCCAAGTATCCGGCCCTCCTGTAGGCAGAAGAAGCGACATTAGTGCGGGACAGGGAGTGGGATCTGTAGCCGCCGGGAACTGTAGTTCTGGAGGAGCCGCTGGGTCCCGGGCGAGAAGATGAAGCTCGAGGAGAGTCCCCGAAAATCTTCCTGTACGAGGAGGACAGATAATGATCCGAGGGGAAACTCATGTTGAGGCCAGAGTGAAGGAGGGACAAATGAGCCCGGCCTTTTATACACAGAGGCAAGATCAATGGCAGGGGAGAGGCAAGTGCTCCAACAATCAAACACAAGGGATTTAACTCTTCTCAGCTGTGACTGTATCTGCTACTGGGGGTGAGGATCTTTGGTACAGGGATTTGCCCGGGAGGTGACACACTTGCAGACTGGAGACGCAACTCTCTCATCACTTCAGTGTGGAATGGAACTGTCCATTTTGCCGCAGTGCTGATGTCAGCAGCAAAGATTCCCCGTCACCTGCAGACATAGTCTCTCTTGCCCTCTCTCTCTCCCTAGTCTCTTGCTCTCTCTCTCCCCCCTATAGTCTGTTGTCTCTCTCTCCCCCCTATAGTCTCTTGTCCTCTCTCTCTCCCCCCCTATAGTCTCTTGTCTCTCTCTCCCCCCTATAGTCTCTTGTCTCTCTCTCCCCCCTATAGTCTCTTGTCTGTCTCTCTCTCTCTCTCTCTCCCCTCCCTCTCCCTATAGTCTCTTGTCCTCTCTCTCCCTCTCCCTATAGTCTCTTGTCCTCTCTCTCCCTCTCCCTATAGTCTCTTGTCCTCTCTCTCCCTATAGTCTCTTGTCCTCTCTCTCCCTATAGTCTCTTGTCCTCTCTCTCTCTAGTCTCTTGTCCTCTCTCTTTCTAAATAGTCTCCTGCCCCTCTCTCTCTCTCTCTCTCTCTCTCTCCCTCCCTATAGTCTCTTTCGCGCTCTCTCTCTCTCTCCCTCTCTCTCTCTCTCTCTCTCTCTCCCTCTCTCTCTCTCTCTCTCTCTCTCTCTCTCTCTCTCTTAATACAGTCTCTGGCCCTTTCTAACTTTCTCTCTCCTTATAGTCTTTTGTCCCCCACTCTCTCTCTCTCTAAATACAGTCTCATGCCTCTCTCTCTCTCTCTCTCTCTCTCTCTCTCTCTCTCTCTCTCTCTCTATACAGTCTCATGCCTCTCTCTCTCTCTCTCTCTCTCTCTCTCTCTCTCTCTCTCTCTATACAGTCTCATGCCTCTCTCTCTCTCTCTCTCTCTCTCTCTCTCTCTCTCTCTCTCTATACAGTCTCATGCCTCTCTCTCTCTCTCTCTCTCTCTCTCTCTCTCTCTCTCTCTCTCTCTCAGTACAGTCTCCTGCCCTCTCTCTATCCCTATAGTCTCTTGTCCTGTCTTTTTCTCTCTCTCTAAATACAGTCTCCTGCCCTGTCTCTCTCCGCCTATAGTCTCTTGTCCTGTCTCTCTCTCGCTCTCTAGCTGAAGTCTCCTGCTCAGGGCTGGAGCTAGGGGAGGCAGAAGAGGCACATGCCTAGGGTGCAAAGTTTGGGGGGTGCCAAGCACGTATGTCATATGCAGCCTACCCCTAGTCCTAAAAGTGGGTGCGCTCTCTGAAGTCAAAGTGCTTTGCACACAACAGGCACGCGCATCCTTGGTTGTGCACTGCAGCAGCGGGAGTCCGGCTGGGTTTCCTGGGCCGCCTGGCCTGGCACTGCCCTGTTCGTCTCTCGCTATAGTCTCCTGCCATCTCTCAGGACTTACATGCAAGTAATAGAGATACTGTATATGTATAGCAAAGATACTCTTATTACCAATTATTTCAGAGAATAAAGTACTAAATTGCGTTTTTATTACATGACGGTAACATGTTATAATGCTGTACATGGACAAAATAAATAAAATAGAGGCCCATACACTGTCCTCCAGCAACAAATCTGCAAGTTTATATACATTCACATTAAATACATACAACAAGCAGAGATATCATTTCTGGTACAGCTCTGTGCTGTTTTGCTGCTCAGATGGTTGGCTATGAAATAGTTAAGTATTTGCACTATTGAGTAGGTAGAGTCGGTGCCTCTCTAGAGACTGGTGTGGGGAGGGGCAGGGAGTGGCACCCATGCAACAATGGTACTGAATAAAATATAAGGGATCAGATGGGCAACAAGATGTCCCCTAATCTTAGTGGTTTGGCCTCACTTTGCATTAAACACTAATTTGGAACCAGGCAGCAGATTTATTAACCCATGTATCTAAATCAACAGATAAGTAATAGAATAGTAAAAGTGTTACTTATTCCTCATCTTGCCCTGTCTTTCTCACAGACCAGCAGGTCAGTATTTGGGTACAGCTTTTTCATGTGAGAAGAATGCAGAAAACTGGTCCTTGTGGAGATGACAAAATACCCTGTTGTGTGTCTGTGTTGTACAGAATAGTGTGTCCTTGAAATGAATGTACATAGGACTTCAGCTCACAAGCAGGTCTCATCAGTGCTATAACGGAAAGACACTAGAAGGCACATTTATTTATGCCCCTGTCACGAGTGCAGGAGTATTAAGGGGTATAAAAATGCTCAATCTCAAAGCATGTGCAGCAACCATATCTACAGTCTGCATCTCACACCAGAATTTGACTTTATTTATTTATACAAGTGTGGAGGCTACACAGGACACCTCTCTACCCATGGGAAGCTTCTCTTATAGTGGGAAAGGCCTTGGTTTGTATTCCTGAAAGGCAACAGCCAACCTATACAACATCAGTGTTATCATTTGGGTGTCCCTAACACCCATTTCTTTAAAGGGGGAAGTTTTCCTTTACAGTAACTTTTAATATGTCAAAAAAAATTACCCCTTTAAAGGGACATGCCCTTAAATATGAATTAATGGAAACTTTTATTTTTGAGGTTTCTGCAATATTAGCAGTTTTAATTTGGCAGTTTTGATTTTCCTGTTCGATGAGGATCACATTGGCATGTTGAAGATCCAGTGGTGAATGAATGTAAACTGCAAACATGCTCAGAGGAGCCCTCTGATAGAGTCCTGCAGCAGGCCGGGTATCCGCGGGTTACCCGCAAAAAAGCGGGTAACCTGCAGGTTGTGGGTAGAAGTTTTGGGTGCGGGTATAGATGTGGGTCGGCGGTACTGTGGGTCTTCTCAATAGCGAGTTTTACTCCTTTTTTATGGTCACGCCTACTTCTAATGATGTCAATTCTGGTTTACAATGACAGCACTTTCTGTTTCTTGTTGGTCAACGGGTTCGCGGATTGGGTTGCGGATAAGGTACTTGCGGGTCGGGTAGCTGGTCCAAGCGGGTAAGAATGCGGGTTGGGTTCGGGTTTACCAAATTGGTTCCCCGCAGGACTCTGACAGCGATCTTAATCAATTAATTTTTGGGACTTTTTTCAGATGTGCAAAAGCTTTGGACTAGGTGGTCTGGGCTCACCAGGGCTGCCTCCTTAAGGGCTCCCCCGCCCCAGCCATGAGGTCTACCTGGGGCCACAACCCCCTCTTCCCCAGCATATACCTTGGATTCTCTGTTTGTGGCTGCAATTAGGCCCAGGGGAAGGTCAGACGACTGCACTCAGGGCTTCAGTGAGAGTGGGTCTGAATCAACAGGGCCCAAAAATTTTTTCCTGTTGTCCCGACAGCTCAGTCCAACCCTGGATGCGCCTTTTATTCAGGCTCACCGATCACCATGCCCCTCTTGTTGGGCACATTCTTTCCTGCCAGTCCTTCTAAGACTCTTTATACAAACAGGAACATGGAGAATTCACTTCTTCATTTACATTCCAGTTCATTCACATTCGTTTCAATAATTCTAGCATCAGACACTTAAGCAATAAAAAATCAAGCCTAAGCCAAAGCTGAAAAGCTTCAGTTTTTATATAGTTTCTGGATTATTTTCTTTCTTCTTTTATGCCTTGCCAGCTTTCAAATGGAGTGTCACTGACCCCATCTAAAATCAAAAATTCTAAAAGGCTCGTCTTTCTATTCAGGCCTCTCCTACATATTCCAGTCTCTTATTCAAAACAATGCATGGTGGCTAGGGGAATTTGCCATGGTTGACTAATAAACATCGCCATTTGAATGACATTAAACATTACCAATTTATTACTTATTATCTGGCTTTCGGGGGATGAAGTCCTATTGAGTTTCTTGTTTTATAATTTGCAAGCAGTAACCAGATTGCTGAAATTGCTAACTGGAGAGCTGCTGAATAAATAGGCAAAATAACTACAAAAAAACACATATAATAAAAAATGAAAAGCAATTGCAAGTTGTCTCAGAATGTCACTCTCTACATCATACTAAAAGTAATCTTAAAGGTGTATTAACCAAACAGCTTTCTATGAATGTCTTTTCTGCAGTATATTAAGCCACATGGTTTGTTCCAAAGGGAGACAACGTCACTCAGAAGGAAGCCAATAAATATCACATCCTTGACTTTCAAATCTTTGCAGAAATCAGAGAAATCCAGGCAAAGGATTTAACTCACTCTCTCGTCCCCTACTGTTTCCAAAAATGTTCTGCAATCCCCTGGGGCATGGATCAGAAGTATGCAACACAAAACTGATATGGTTCTTTACATGTGGGATAAACAAAGCTGAGATGAAACATATTTGGTTAGGAATGAACTGCTGCTGAGATAAGCAATGTAGCTGAATATCTGTACCAAGTAGAGACTTTGTAAGGTGAGATTAATGTGTCATCAATTGGCAGAGAGCTTATTTGCCGTGAAAAGTATCTGTAGCATTAAAGGTTTATTATATTGTGAAACTGCTGCAACCCCTGTGTTGTTGGACAGCAAATCCAGGCATTAATTAAGCAAGGTCTATTTGTTGGATAAGTGTATGTTCTTCCTATCACAGAATGCAGTGGCAAGCTTTATTTAATTTTCCAAATGTATCCAGGCAATTGCCAAGAATATAAGAACAGAAACCTTTCAGTGGGACCTTGATAAAAACTTTTTTTAAATGGGTTGAGTCACCTTTAAGTTAACTGTTAGCATGTTGTACAATGGCTAATTCTAAGCAGCTTTTCAATTGGCCTTCATTTTTTCTTTTTTAAACAATTTTTAAATGATTTACCTGCTTCTTCTGACGGTTTCCAGCTTTCAAATGGGGGGGGGGGGGGTCACTGATCTCATCTAAAAAACAAATTCTCTGTAAGGCTACAAATGTATTGTTATTGCTACTTTTTATTACTCATTATTCTATTTATGCCCTCTCCTATTCATATTCCACTCACTTATTCAAATCAGTGCATGGTTGCTAGTGAAATTTGGACTGTAGCAACCGTATTGCCGAAACTGCAAACTGGAGAGCTGCTGAATAAAAAGCCAATTTAGACTCAAAAACCTCAATTAATAAAAGATGAAAACCATTTGCAAATATCACACTCTAAATCATACTATTAGGTGAACAACCGCTTTAAATTAGGGATGCACCGAATCCGGATTCTGTTCAGGATTCTGCCTTTTTCAGCAGGATTAGGATTCGGCCGAATCCTTCTGCCCATCTGAACTGAATCCGAATCCTAATTTGCATATGTAAATTGGGGCAGGGAGGGAAATCACATGACTTTTTGTCACAAAAAAAGGAAGTATAAAAGTTTTCCCCTTCCCACTCCTAATTTGCATAATTAGGATTCGGTTTGGTATTCATCCAAAATCTTTTGCGAAGGATTCAGGGGTTCGGTCGAATCCAAAATAGTGGATTCGGTGCATCCCGATGTTAAATATAGTCCAAAATTAACTAAAGTATTGTCCTTAGAAACAGAATTGCTTCTGCAAATTTGCATATGCAAATTAGGATACGGATTCGGTTCTGTATTTGGCCAAATATTTTGCAAAGAGTTCGGGGGTTTGGACAAATTCAAAATAGTGGATTCGTTGCATCCCTACTTTAGATCTTGAAAAATCTTTTTTTGAGAAAGAATAATATGTTGATACTTCAAGAAATGAATTATAGTGCATAAAGATTCTAAGGAACACTGTAATGATACATATGTATAGATATATAAATACGCACAGTACATAGTGATCTCAAATTGCTGTTCCTCATCCAAACTCTACTGCTGCCTCCATGTGGGCATTCAGTATAAACACTGCTATTGCCAGAATAAGTGGTTCCACACAGATCCCATTGATTTTGGAAAGGGCTAAACTTGGCTTCCTTTGCATATACAGAACAGGGCTTAAGGATACAGGCTAGGACTTAAAACTTTTCGTCTTGATGGAAAACCCAAATGAGATTTCCCCCATTGACAAATAGGCCTTAAAAAACCCACAAATATGAATAGAGAGCAGCGGAAGCAAAATTTCACTTTAGTGAACTGTGGGGAACTCGAGTTTACCTCTTTGATAAATATTTCTCTACATTCCTGAGCTCTAGTGAAAGCAAGGGCAGCCTATAGTTGAAACATTATTACCAGACCCCCAAGGTGGGTCAGTGGGTCAGTGGTAATATGCAAAAATTGGTATAACTGAAGCAAAAATTGGACTTTTATTCCCATAATGCTGCACCTCACTGATCTTGCTCTGCCCAGACTTTTTCTACAATGGTCAGATTCTAACATTCCATTGGCTCACGTGGTTCTCCTCCTCTACCTGTCAGGCAACCCATGGGCTCTTGTGGGGATCTATCCCTATCATGAACAAAGGCAGGTCAAGAGGTAATGGCACCCAAGGCAAGTATCTCTTACATTGCCGACTGCTCCTGCTTGCCACCTTTTTGGTCACCTGTCACCCACCCTCTCACCACAATAGCGCTGAGCTCCCGTTTGCCATTTCAAGAACAAGGGGGGACTCAGGGAAGCAGGACTGGAGCATATCATGTAATTGTTTTTTTTGTTTTTTTTAAATAATTGTGCACCCATTCTGCTGCTGCACCCTGCTGCTGATTCTTCTGCCTATACCTAATTACAGCCATGATTTAATGACTCTTGCTTCCAAGAGGTATGGTTTAATTCAGTGACAGTTACATTTAGCACTACTTATCCTCTTTACCCCACCCTCACTGCCAGGCAAGCCACCCAAACAGATGCAAAAGTATTCTCCAATGATTTACCACAAGGGAAACCTGTGCAATTACAAACGGGTGATGAAACATCAGGCGGGGGCATGGTGCCATTTGGATTTAAGTTTCTACAAATAAGTTTAACATTTCCAGCTCCACTAGGAAATAAAAAAGGACTAAGGAGCCAGGTTTAACTCATGGTTGATCAATGCTGCTATGGAGGACTTAGATACCTGTCACAGGGGGTACAATTCAGTGTGTGCTGCCTTCTTGGACAGAGTACACGGCAGTGTCGGAGTGGGATGCCAGGGGCCCTCCAGAAAACCGTAGGAAGTGGGCCCACCGGAAAACTTTAGACTGTGAGACCACTTTTCAAACTATTATTCCTCCTCTTTCAAATTCTTAATTCTCTTAGTCTTGTATTACTTACTTCTACTTCTAATATTCTTCCATTATTAAGCATTTATTCCCCATAAAGAAATAGGGAATGACCATAAAATATGCTAAATGTTTAAAAGCAAGAGGGCCCACTGACACCTGGGCCCACCGGGAGTTTTCCTGGTATCCAGGTGGGCCAGTCCAACACTGGTACAAGGGAAATAATAGTAAAATTCTAGCAGCAATAGTAATATTGGCTAGTCCAGCCAGCATGATGGTATAGGAACAATAGATGCTGCCATATTGAATAGAATTCACAGAACATTCTATATGAATACATTACTCAGCATCAGGTTTTTTTTTCTAAAACTCCATATAGGCATACACGCACAGATAACAAAGCCTGCTTCTAATTGAGAACAGTCGCACTAATGAGCTTGGAGAATACGATTCTTCCGCTATTGCTGTTTTTTTAGTGTGCTGATAATTAGAGACATCCCAATGGAAAAGAGGAGACAAGCTGTTGCCAAAAAGCCTGCAGCAAAATGGGAGGGTGGGATTTGTACCTTGTTTATATATAAACCTTGATACAGTTGTATGGAATGGTGAACGTTTTGGCTGCTTTTTATCTACGAGCAGTTTGCAGATAAAGCATTATGAGTTACTGTGCTCTATGAGTAGTTCTTTAGGAATATCACAAGGGGCTGCTGTTGTAAAGGTTGGACTGGCCCACCAGGATACTAGACCGGCTAGACCCAGTCCAGGGAGGTCCTATAACACCAATGTCAGACTTGCCGAGGTGACAATTTTCAGGGCTGGATTTTAATAGCAAGCGCCCTCAGGCCTGCTACTGTTCATTCAATTTATAGCATTAGGTTCAGAGTACTGGGCATTTGGCATAGGAAAACGATTATATCTCCTGCAAATCCCTAGTGTTTCCAAACCAATTCGGGTGTGATTGGGCAGCATGCCGCCCCCTAAAATTCTGCTGCCCTAGGCCTGGGCCTTTGGGGCCTTTCCCCAAATTCAGGCCTGATGAATGTAGAAAGAGACCCTGAAGCAGCTCACACTAACACTGGGCACACCTGGTGGATAGGCAGTATCCAAGGAACAGGCAGAACTCGTAGTCAAATCAGAGTCAGGACAGGCAGCCAAGGTTCAGCACGGGTATTAGGCAGAAAGGTCAGGTCAGGCAATAAACAAGCAAAAAACAGGAAACAGGCCAGGTCATAACGAAGAATCCAATCAGAATAATAGGCCAGGGAGTAGAGATAGCTCAAGACAACCAAGAACTGCAGCAATTGCAGAACGCCCTTAGATATGGAGCAAAGGCTGCATCAGAATTGCTGCAGCCTTGAGGACGCAGCCCTTTGCCAGCTATAGAGTGAATATTCCGTGATATGCACAAACGCGCAATAATACGTGGGACCATGGACACCTCACATGTGAACGTGCATTGCTGGCCGAGTAAGCAGCCTTATAACCACATTTGGCCTGGCCCAATATTATCCACTGATGTTGTGCTTTGCACCTCCCATTGGATTTTTCTTGTCTGGCACAAGGTGCAGAGAGCAGATTGTTAGTGTGCAAAAGAACTATAGGCCATGCTCTTGTGGCAGCACAAATGGACTCTTGAGGTCAGATTTTATGGTGGGTTTCAGGTACCTCCAGTCCGACAATGGCTGGGATAAAAGATGAAAGTCCAATGTCAACTCATCCCAAGCTATCAAGGAGATATCAATCTAGTTCTCTGTTTTTAAAAATTTAATTTTAAATTAATTTTTAACTTTTTACACTGCTTGTTAACATGAAATAAAGTCTCAAATCCCCCTCTGTTTAATACGGCCTGGAATCATTCAGGACAGTGGGGCAATCTAGGTAACTTGTCTCAAGGGTTGCCACTTGTCTGGTACATGGCCTGTCTGGGTTTCAGATCTGAAACCAAGAAAGAATTTTGCCAGTATGATACCGCATTGGCCATTACTGACCATAGTTACATAGTTACATAGTTAAATTGGGTTGAAAAAAGACAAAGTCCATCAAGTTCAACCCCTCCAAAAGAAAACCCAGCAACGATACATACACCACTCTCTACTTTTAACCAGGTAAACAGAACAAACAGAATAAAAACAGATAAACAGACAAAAGCTGGAAACCCAACTTGTTCAGTTTTTAAGATGCGCGTGGGAGAAGATGGCGACTGTGAACTCCGTGGACAGGACCTGCACAGAGGGGTGAGTAACAAGTTAGGGGCATTTGCCCAGGGGGACAGGTAGGCCAGGGGGGAGGAGGGAGGGGGGGCAACACAGGGGAGGGGGGAGGGGTTTTGCGCCCTGGGGGTTTCCTTCTCCTTTAAGAAACACTACTATTGTTTATATAAATAAGCTGCTGTGTAGCAATGGGGGCAGCCATTCAAAGGAGAAAAAGCTCAGGTTACACAGCAGATAGCTAATAAGCTCTGTCTGTCTAATGGTGTTATCTGTTATCCATTAGTTAACCTGTGCCATATAGCCGTTTTTCAATTTCCGCCATTACTCCACAGCAGCTTGTTTATGTGAACTATAGTAGTGTTTCTGAAGCAAACATCAGTTTTACCAGTGCAGGGAAACAGTACATGATATTTTCATTACTTTAAAACACTTAAATTTTTTGGTGTTACTGTTCCTTTAAGGACTAGGGACGTGAGCTAATTGCCAAGAGGCCATGTGACCAGTGGCCTAGGAGAAATCAGTTAAGTAAATGCAAATAAAAGGCTGTCTTAACGTTGCCATACACGGGCTGATAAAAGCTGCCAACAGACCGAATCGGCAGCTTATTAGCCCAGGTATGGGGCCCTCCGATGGGCTTCCCCGATCGAGATTGGGGTGAAAGTCAGCCAGATCTCGATCGGATGGGACTAAAAATCTCGTATCGCGCCTGCATCTGTTCGTTGATGCGGTCACGTGATCCGACCACCCGTTTACCTCCGTTCTGATCCGATCATTGGGCCCTAGGGCCCAGAATCGGATCAGCCTGATATCGCCCACCTCAAGGTGGGCATATCGGGGTGAGATCAGCTCGTTTGGCAAAATTCGCCAAACGAGCAGATCTCTCTGTGTATTGTCACCTTAAACCTTGTTAAAGGAGAACTAAAGCTTAAAGCGATACTGTCATGGGAAAAGAATTTTTTTTCAAAACGCATCAGTTAATAGTGCTGCTCCAGCAGAATTCTGCACTGAAATCCATTTCTCAAAAGAGCAAACAGTTTTTTTTATATTCAATTTTGAAATCTGACATGGGGCTAGACATTTTGTCAATTTCCCAGCTGCCCCATGTCATGTGACTTGTGCCTGCACTTCAGGAGAGAAATGCTTTCTGGCAGGCTGCTGTTTTTCCTTCTTAATGTAACTGAATGTGTCTCAGTGGGACATGGGATTTTACTATTGAGTGTTGTTCTTAGATCTACCAGGCAGCTGTTATCTTGTGTTAGGGAGCTGCTATCTGGTTACCTTCCCATTGTTCTTTTGTTTGGCTGCTGGGGGGAAAGGGAGGGGGGTGATATCACTCCAACTTGCAGTACAGCAGTAAAGAGTGATTGAAGTTTATCAGAGCACAAGTCACATGACATGGGGCAGCTGGGAAATTGACAAAATGTCTAGCCCCATGTCAGATTTCAAAATTGAATATAAAAAAATCTGTTTGCTCTTTTGAGAAATGGATTTCAGTGCAGAATTCTGCTGGAGCAGCACTATTAACTGATTCATTTTGAAAAAAAAATTTTTTCCCATGACAGTATCCCTTTAACTTAAGAAGTAGCTAGAAATGTTGTACATTATATTATGGACTTCTGTACCAGCCCAAGGCAACCACAGCCCTTTAGCAGTAAAGATTTGTGTCTCCAAAGATGCCCAAGTAGCTCCTCATCTTCTTTTCTGCTGATTCACTGCACATGCTCTGTGCTGCTGTCACTTACTGAGCTTAGGGACCCACTCACAATATACAGTACACATAGAATATAAATGTCACAATATAAGGCTGATTAATAATTAATACAGATAATTACTACATGGCAGCACAGAAACCAGTGCAATTAGCATCAGAATTTAATAATCAGCCCTGTAGCATCAGCTTATATTACAGGCCAACTTCATTTTCTGCTGGATAATTGTAGATGACCCTAAGCTACTCAGAGCCCGCTGAGCATGTGAGTGTCACAGACACTTTTCAAGATGGTGACCCCCCTTAACAAGTTGAAACTTTATGCTACTGCAATAAGTTCAGTGTATAAAATAAGGTATTTTTAGCAATATTAATTTTTAGGGTTTAGTTCTCCTTTAAGGGCTGTTCATGCCCAGAGATGAAAATAAGAATACAATACATGCATTTAGTCTGTAGTTTCTGATGACTCCTTTCTATGCAGATTAGATGGAATCATACACTCTGGTTAGCCATCATACACTCTGGTTAGCCCAGCTATCAATGTTCAGTCTAGCAAGTCTCTTTGGGAGGCTTTTGGTGGCCAACTGAAATAACTTGTTCAACTCTGTCTAGTCCAGTGCAGATGACAGTTTTCTGCTGGTCTCGTGAAAATCTGGAACTCTGTCTTTTGCTGAAATTGCCATAAATGGGCTTGGAGCCAGTGGTAAAGTTACCAGTGGATAATGCACTGCAGAAGTGAACTAAACATGCTGTGAACCTCTTTATTGATGGAGGGTGGGGCTGGTGTACAGGCCTAGATTTGTGGGCAGGCCACAAAGGCCTGGGCCGAGTCCAGCAAGTATGGGGTGGGGGTGGCCTCATCTCCATTGGAGCTTAGTGGGGGATTGTGATTGTGGCAGCTGTTTGAACCTTCCACCCGCCAAGTCCACGGGTGCCCAGAACAGTGGTGGCAGGAGGGTCTAGCAGGTGGGTGAGAGCGGGTGGGGAGGTGCGAGTGTGGGAAGGGTGCAAGCAGTGTTGGGGTGCAAGCAACAGAGAGGCCAAAGGGAGCAAAAACTTTAAATCTAGCCCTGCTGGTGTGTGGGCAGAGGCAGAGACTTGACAAAGAATGGGGTGCTGGCACACTGCAATGTCAGGAGGTTGCACTGAAACTAACAGGGTGTAAACAGTATTTCAAAACGGAATAGGCCCCTGTGTCCTAGTGGGCCCCTGAGCAGTAACCCAAGCTACACTGGCTGTATTCATATCCAGTTTGGCAGCTTACTGTAAGAAACCCTTCATGCAGAGCTTTGCTGCTTTGAAAAAATGTTACTGCAGCCTGCAAATTGCTTCTAAATTCAAGAGTATGTTGTAACATGGGAGCCTATCTATCTATGTCTATGAATTATACATAAATTTTATCCAAGTAGCAAACCTTTCACATTATTGTATCTAGTGTGCCAGCAAGGTCCTCCATCTAATTCAAGTGTTTTAATCAGTAACAACTGTAAAGTAGCCTCCCACTTTTTCAGTGGAGCTAAAATGATTTTGTACAGCAGTTCCACAATCTTAACACAAGGGGCACCAGAGAACAAGAAATCGTGACAAGCTCATCCTGGTGCTGCTCTTGTTTGGTGCAGGGATTCTGCTTTTCTATAGAGGTACAGTAAAGCCACACCAGATTGTTTTTCTGAATGGACATATCAAAAACCACAGAGCACTAAGAGGTATTAAATTGAAAGGCTTTAATAGTTCATCTTTAAACTAGTCCAGTACATCATATATTGAACCGTGGATCATGGGCTTTACGCGTTTCGTGGTGTCTCGCCACTTCCTCAGAAGTGATCACATGATCCACCTACAGCAGAGAAAGTTAAATATCCCATAGCCCCACCATTAAAAATATTAACCTTTGAATAACCAAAGTAGATTAAGCCATGAAATAGCATAAATATCCTTATGACCCAAAGAAGGGGTATTCAATTCATACTTAGTACCATTAAAAAAATACATATTAATTTATATATTAATTCATAGGAGTATATGACCCAAAGAAGGGGTATCAAATTCATACTTAGTAACATTAAAAAAATACATATTAATTCATAGGAGTAAAGCAGTATAAATAATTACATCACATTCAATTACATAAAATCATATATTAGTAGTAGCATGTCAACTCCCATTCTCTATTCATGCCTCCTAGAGACTCCATCGCCGATATATCCAAAATGACTCTTTTCTTAGCAGTCTCTTATCCAAGTCACCCCTCCTAATTGCTGATTTATCATCTTAAATCATCTTAAAGGTGAACTATTGAAGGTGAAATTTTATTTACTTACTCCTTCTTAGTGCTCTTAGTGCCCACTTCGGGCGACTTCGGAAAACGAAGCTCTCCGAGTGCTATCCTGCTGGCGATTTACATTCTTGCTGGCAGTAAGGCAGGGTAAGGCAGTTTGGGGAGAATAGTCGCCCCGAAGAAGAGGAGATTTGTCACCAGGCGACTAATCTCCTCGAATCTGACCTTGTGTCTCTGGCCTTAACCCTAGTGTATATGAATGTGATAGGGTGTGCTGAAGAAAACATTGTTTTTTGGACTGAATGTGATAGGGACCTTATATGGCAACTCCACTGGGGCAGGGACTGGTTCATAATTTCTATAAATAAACTTTCTATAGATAAGACTAGACAAGAAACTACATAAATAACAAGGTGTGTTGTCCTTTCTTGCTATGCAGCGTTAGTTAAGGGCTAGGAGTGTGAGCTAATTGCCAAAATACCATGGGAACTGTGGTTTGAAAGAATTTAAAAATGATTAAAATCTGTAACTCAGTGCATGTAAGGGTGAGCCCAGGAGAAGAGTACGCTTAATTAATTGTTTGTTTGAATAAATTGCGGTACATTTTTACATTTGTTTTTATTTAGCATGTACACATCAGATGACAACATTGTGATTGGACACATTTACACAAGTGCATTTAAGGTAAACAAACGCAGCAATCATTTGTGTTCATGTAAATAAAGCACTGCGTATCTTGACAGTGCTATATAAATAAATGATGATGATGATGATATACCCACAGTGCCATTTTTACGAAGATTTAAATATAGTTCATCTCTCTCTTTGACACACCTCCAATGGTGTTCTTGTTGGTTCTGACTATTGAAACAATGTAGAAGAAGCCAGCAAGGAAGACCTGGATAAAAACCGTAGACTTCTCCTACATTGTCAGAACCAACAGTGTAGAGAACAGATGCTGCTTTCAATAGCAATTACATTTGTAAACAACATATAGAGGATCATCGAGGCAAAACCTTCTTTGTTCAGTATCCCCTTTAACATATATGCTTCTGTAAATCCTATAAAGACTAACCAAACTGGTTAGTCAGATTTAATTAGCGGACGCTGAGGTGCAGCTTGGGGTGTGACTGAAACAAACCGTAAAACTCTATCATAAATAACTATATAAGGTAACAGCCTCTTCAATAACTTGTCATCAGTAGTGGAGTCGCCTGCTATATAAAGGCCCTGAGATTAATTACACACCGTGAGTAAGCTGCAAACAAGCCATTTCCTCTACTCCAAATACTGAAACGAAAATAATTTTCATGGTCACCTCTAGGCCAGACCAGCTCTATATGTCCAGCTTTATCCACTGCTGTTACCTACCAAACTGTCAGACAGCACTTAATATGCAGGGCCCACTCCTACAACAATTAGATGGAGACAGTGCCATATAGTAAACACATTATATAGACTTAAGGTGGAAATAAGATCGGGCTGGTGGGTATTATGCCACCACTGGGCCAATCCAATGTCCAATTGATTTGGGAACCCTGGATTAGTGATGTGGGGGTTGAGAAATACTCAACCTGCACCTCCCCGCCCACCGATGACATCACAATAAAACAGAAGTCAATAGGGAGCAGGCAGAGGAGCTTAACCCCAAACAGCCGTGACCCACAAATGGTGTGCCAAGTTCAGGGAGAGCAGGCAGAAGAGCTCAACCCAAACCTGCCCCTGACCCGCAAATGGTGTGCTGAGGTCTGCCTGAACCCGCCCGTCCCACAGGTATCCGGCTGTCCCGCACATCACTAACCTTGATCTATCGACTCAGCAGAAGCGTAACTAGAGGGGGGCGGGCCCTGGCACAGGACTCGCAGCCGGGCCCCCGCCCCCTCCGTACACCCGGAAACTGGCCGGGAATATGTGGCGCACGGACTGCGGGGGGGGCCCTGAGGGGGTGTGGGCCCTGGCCCGCTCGCACCCCCTGCTCCCCCGGTAGTTCCGCCACTTCGATTCAGAACAGGAGGCAACAAATGGGGGTTAACACACAACTTACTGAAGGGAAATTTTGCGTGAGTGATACTGCACTTGCGGAGCTAAATGATCCCTGCCGACTTGCTCTGAAATAGCACTTTACACTTGCAGTTGTTAATGACTACTTTAATATTATCCATCTGCTACGATTTTCAGATTTGTATCCCGTAGTAACTTGCCTCTATCTTGTGTATCTCCATATGGAGAGAGGATAAATACATATTAAATTCTCATGGATTTTGTTCTGTGTCTGCCGGCAGTATGTCACCTCCAGAATAACTTGCCTGTTCTCAGAAAGTCCTTATATACATGGACTGAACCAGAATAATCACTCATTTACTCATTTAACATCTACACGGCACAAATGATGGTAAGCAGATAGCTGGAAGAGACTGCTTGACTTCCTATAAAGAGTGAAAATCATCAGTCACATCTTGGCTGTTTCACATAGGAAGGGATGTTTAAAAATACCTTTTTTTTTTTTTTACATTATTACAGGTTGATAAATACCTTTAAATCTGCCTACTTGGTATTGTGGCAAAAATGTTATATAATTACAGGTATGGGACCTGTTATGCAGAATGCTTGGGACTTGGGGGTTTCCAGATTATATAATTATATCTTAGTTGGGAGGAGCAAGTACAAGTTACTGTTTTATTATTACAGTTAAAAAGGAAACCATTGTAAAAAATTGAATTATTCAATTATAATGGACTCTGTGGGAGACTTCCTTTCCGTAATTCGGAGCTTTCTGGATAAGGGATTTCTGGATAACAAATCCTACACCTTTACCTTCATTCTGAAATTCTTCCATACTTAAATAAATTTCATGAATTCAATCAATATAGCAGGAAAAAGTGCTTATTTATCTAACAGTAAGCAGAATGTTGACGTGACACATTACTGCAGAATATGAGACCTCAGCTGGGGTTTAATTATACCCCGGAGCCATTGGAAGATGTTTACTTGTAAGTGTCTGTGTGAAGCAATAGCTCAAGACAGGGTCTGGTCCACTATGCAGAGGCTGTGTGCTGCTTGAGAAACAAAACAACAGATTTCATCAGGATAAACTGAGTCAAAGCAGGCAGAGCAGGTCCATAATGAAGAGTTTGATCAAAGGTCTTGGCATGCAGAAAAATAGCAAAATACAGAGACAGGCAAGGTTAACAGGTTTAGCACTGATCTATAAACCCAACCCAAGCACAGCAGTACAGAAAAGATTGTAGGAAGTATTTAGGAAACATGAGTCAGTCGTGGGCAAGGGCTTTAGCAAGGATTTGTAAACAGAACTCAAGAATTGTCAAAAAAAAACAGCCAAGTCTTCAGCAGGGAGCCGTAAGCCAATGACACAGAATTAAATGTGTCACTGTGTGTAATGAGTGCAAAAAATCTAAATATCAATATATAAATAAAATAATACAAATTATACGCAAACAAAAAGAATGACTAAAAAAATAGTAGAAGGGACTAAAAAAAGGGGTTATATTATCTCCATAGGCGGTTGCACCTCCAGCAAAAAGAGAAACTCGCAATGTAAAAAGAAAGAGCACCTCTATCATGACCAATAATGCATTCACTTTTAATTTAAAAACACAATAAAAACAATCTTATGACACAATAGACTAAACCAATTCAGCATCTAATATATATATATGGCTCAGACCAATGGGTTTTCTTATCCTAGTTGTTGCTTCATATCCATCTATAGCTTATAGTCCCATATGATTTTAGTGGTGGAATTCCTTCACATTATAAGGTCTATGTAATAAAAGGCACTACGATTGCACAGTAGCGGCAACCCATTGCAACCAATCAGCAGGCAGAATTTACATATTTGTTTAAAAGCAAACATCTTATTGGTTGCTATGAGTTAAGGTGGCCATACATGGATAGATCCGCTCGTTTGGCGACATCGCCAAACGAGCGGATCTCCCTCCGATATGCCCACCTTGAGGTGGGCAATATCGGGCAGATCCGATCATGGGCCCTAGGGCCCAACGATCGGATCCTAGCTTTCACAAACGGGCGGTCGGATCGCAGGACCGCATCAACGAACAGATGCGGCCGCGATCCGACGGGATTTTTAATCCCATCCGATCGAGATCTGGCCGACTTTCGGCCAGATCTCGATCGGGGAAGCCCGTCGGGGGCCCCCATACACGGGCCAATAAGCTGCCGACACGGTCTGTCGGCAGCTTTTATCGGCCCGTGTATGGTGACCTTTACTGCTACTGCACAAACTTAGTGCCTTTTATTAAATACAGGGGTGAGTGTTCCATTAATCCAGGTAATTTATACTTGGAGACAGAGAAAACTGTTGTTTTCTGTTTGTTTCTGTAATTATACCATTGACGAAGACCTTTCCATGCAATGGACTAACAAGATGATCTAAAGGTGGCCATACATGGGTCGACTAGGCACCTCTAGTAAGCAAACCAGGCCTGCCAAACCAATATCTGACCATATCTGGCATGTTTGAAAATACTATTGGGGAAAGAGCTCACCCGTGTGTGTTGATGCACTCTACTTCCAATGGGTCCCATAGGCCCCACTTGTGTCCCAAAAGCCGTAGATATTAGCCGATTTTATGGAGGATGTGGGTGGCCTCATCATTCCCAGGTCCACTCCTTTGTGAACGGATGCGTGTGGCCACCTTAAGAGCCATTTCTCTTTTCTGCATATCTTGAAAGTCTTCAGGATGGATTACTTGTAGCCCAGCTGAGATCCATCACGGGCACAAACACTGTGCCAATCTCTTTAATTTAATGCTCCTCCATCGCTTTCTTTGTAGTGAAAGGAACCATTATCTGAAGCAAGTTGGGCAGACAAACTAGCTCTGTGCATACAAAATAGGAACTGTTGAAAGGAAATTGGCAGCACCTGAGATCTTTGAGTTTCCCAAGCTGTTCTTTTGGATCAGAAAGTATTTTTCATTGCATCCACTTGCACATTTACTTTGTGTGAGCGTGGGTTTATTAATTATGCCAACATTTAATCTACGCTGAAATTGTTGTTTAGAATGTTTCTAACTCCAGATTTGTTTTACTTTTATATTTTATTCAAGACAACTGTAGGGAAATGGAAAATAATAAGGAACATTGTGACAGCCAGTCTGAGAGACAGATCCATGATTTATATGTGCTATGACTGTAACCAATCACCTTTCAGCTTTAGAAGTTGGAGGGTGCTGGCACTTATGCTTCAACAGCAACTAAATGGCCGAAGGTTGGGGAACACCATCTTGCCCTATGAAATCTGCCTTGTCCTTCCTTAAACTCCAGTCCCACTATGTGTAGAGCCTAGGGCAATTTGTACCAATATGTACACCAATATTACCCATCTAGAATTTGCATTTTTTGAGCAGTACTAATATTATTAATATTATGTGTATTATTATATGTTAGGTTGTTGGGTTCTGTTTGTTTCCAGTACATACTTTTTCTCAAGTACTAAACTAATTCTTTCAGTCATCCTTAGACTAACCAATAGCAACCAATCTCAATTTCGCTGTAACAGCTAGGTCATTCCAGCAAAAAATACCTGAGGGAGAGGGAACTAGCAGGGACAACTGCCCAAGAAGAGAAAATGGAAAAGAACATAGATAGGTTTTAAACTCATTTTAGCGTACCTAAGCCGATTCCGCAGCTTAATTTAGGGCCTCAGTGAGGCAACTTTGGGCGACTATTGAAAATGCATCGCCGCGTGTGCATTAGCGCAGGCAACTTTGCATTGTAACCTATGGGGAAAAACGCCGAGGCAGTTCGGGGAGATAGTCGCTCAAACGACGAGGTGATTAGTCACCAGGTGACAAAATCTCCCCGAATCTCCTCGTGTGGACTAGCCCTTACGCCTATCTAAGTCGCAAGGCAACTTTAGGTAACTTTTGGAAGAACAAAGCAACACATAGGCTTTGTCACCAGTGATTTTACTTTATTGCCAGCGGAGAAGCATTTTTGGGGGATTAGTCGCCCGCAGTATTACAAATTTATCGTGAGTGACAAACTTACCCGTTGCCCATTCACACTAGCTAATTCATTTGTAAGGAAATACATGTAAAAACTGCCCCATTGGTTACCCAAATAACTGGTGCAAAACACAGTCTCCCCACATTGGTCTCTATTAATTCAGCATGGGAAAGCAAGGCACTGCAGACTTGAATTTTTCCGATCATCTACAAAAGACTTATGACATTTCTTACACTGCAAAATATATTTTTAAATGTCCTTCCCAATGATCCAGTGGGAAACTATACAAAAGCAAATGCTAGCAAGTTCAGTTCACTGCAGAGCAAGAAGCAAAAGAAATGCTGTGTCTGGCCTTATTATGTCTTCCCTCTGAAGGTTTAAACGTGTACGCTGCAGGGTAATTTGCTGAGCTGGCCCAGCCACGTAATGCTCAAACTGCACTGCAAGGGATCGGGGGAAAATTCCATCACTTTACAATGTTAGGCAAGAAAACACAATCATAAAACTGAAAAGAAGAACGTTTGTTGCTGAAATATAGAACAGAAAGGGTAGGCTTATTTGCACAGTTTGCTTGGGAGTAATCTATACAATATTACATTCTTTTAACAAAACAATTATAAAATAAGGCAGTAAATGGTCCACTGGTGCTCCCTATCTGAATGGGTCTTTAATAGGGGTGCAGACTATAGGAAGCGGGAGACCGGGTTCTTAGTACAGATGTGTGATAATTTACACGAATTACAGGAAGGCCATCCATCTTCCATAGAATCCACCTTGATGGAGTGACTAAAATTTTTAAAAATTATTTCCGTTTTCCTCTGTAATAATGAAACAGAACCTTGTACTTGACCCGAACTAAATTATGATTAATCCTTATGGGAAGCAAAACAATCTTATTGGGTTTAATTAATGTTTAAATGTTTTTAGTCGATTTTAGGCATGGAGATCAAAATTACAGAAAGATCCATTATTCGGAAGGCGCTAGATCCCGAGCACTCTGAATGACAGGTCCCGTACTTGTACAGGGAGCAAAAGCTGTGTGACTAGATGAGAAAGACCTTGTGTAGGGTTGTTCTTAATGACATACTGTCTGTTTTATCTTCCCCTCAAAAAATCTATGCTACTATACAGGGATTTTGTTGGTATTAGATGTACTGCAGTTAGGGTTGCCACCTGTACGCTTTTGACTCGGACAGCCCGGTATTTTGTACTTCCTGCCCGGTTTTCCAAATAAGGAAAACCGGGCGGGATTCCCTTGATTGACACTGCAATCGGCCAATCGCTGATTGCCGCATCATCCTCAGCCCCGTCCACTGACGTCACGCCCCCCCCCCACCCGGTCTCAGCCAGACATAAAGGTGGCAACCCTAACTGCAGTCATATACTGTTGGCCCCATGCACTCCATGGGGGAAATTCACGAAAGGGCGAAGTGACTAATGTTAGCAAAAATTCGTCAGTGTGGCGGCATTTTGGGACTTCGCTGATTTACTAATGGGCGCAGGCGTAACTTCGCTAGCGAAGGAGATAGACTCTAGAGCTACTTCACACTCTTATGCCAGGTGAAGTTTCACTCTGGCGAAAGAGCATTACTTCGCAAATTCACTAAGATGTGCCTTTTACTCAACGTTACCTGTTCTGCCAGCGTTGCCTTCGCCAGCTCAGACCAGGCGAAGTGCAATGGAGTGTATAGGGCTTCTTCAATTTTTTGTTGAAAAATTCCCAAAAAAAAGTCCCCAAAAACGCTGGCGTCTTTAAATTTTATGGGTGATAGGCTGCAAAAGAGCGTAATTTTTTTTTGGGTACCCGGGCTCCCCCCTACATTTACTAACATATGGAACATAAACTTTACATTGGGCTCGTGTGTAGGGAATTAAACAAATTTTATTTTATTAAACTTCCCTGGACGTGTGTAGTGTAATGTATTTGCTGCAACATATACGTCCATTCAACTTTAACTTCCCGCCGTATGCAAATTAGCCTATGCTAGCGCAACTTCACTTCACTTGGCGCAGTAACACTAGTGCAACTTGGCCAGAGTTCGAAGCCCTGGACGCAACTTCGAATTTTAGTGAATTAGCGTTGTCCTGGCGAATCTATGCCTGGTGAAGTGTTGTGATTTGAGTGAAGCCAGTGCTGGCAGATTTCCGCAGGCTAGTGAATTTGCCCACATGTTGGATAAGAGAGACCCATGAATATATCGCTTACTAGGGGCCATTTATAAAGTTTGCACAGAGCATATTTATTCAAAAATTATTGTATTGGCCATGCTTTTATATGCTAATATATTGCACTGCTGTGCTTTCCATTTTTTGCAAATTTGCATTGTGAATACATTTTCGCAAATGGCTTGCAAATGAGATGGGTGTTTGTCTGAGTGGACCCACCGTGCGAGGTTGTTGTGCACGAAAATAGCATTGACAGACAGTAACTTAAATTCGCAATTTGCAAAACTGTTTTGTGAATATTTTCTCCGCCACCAAAGTTGCAGTGTAATTCAAACACACAGTGTGCACATAAATATTTGCGATTTTTGGCATATTTAAAAAGCTCTTATAGACATTCGCATTGCGAACAAAAATTATTCACAATTCTGTTTGCACACTCTTATTCACCTTTATAAATGTAACCATGCGGAGGGCAAATATTTTCACTGTGCAAACCAATCTGCCCTGCGCAAAGTTTAGAAATGAGAGGCGGGAGGGTTATGCACGTGGGTGTCCCCCCTCCTGCCCCTTATTGAGTGCATATTAGAAGCACAATTTAAGGAGCGGCACTGGACACAGGCCACAGTGGGGCCTTGTACTTACATCTGCCATAAGCATGACACCCCCACCAGTTTTTTCTTCAGTGAACCAACAGCTCAGTCCAACAGTGGGCACAACAATTTAACAGCAGCTCACAGTTCTTGTTCATTAACAGCCTGGTTTACTGGAAGACTGACCACTTGAGTCTTGTTCTTTGCATCCAAGTTCTATAACCTTTTAGGCTGTTAGTCGACATATCCATAATTGGCTTGGCACAGAAGTATCTCCCACCTCCTTGATGTAAGACTCTTCCAAGAGTCAAACCTGGAACTTCCTGGTTATTGGCTGCTCTCCTTACTCCATACTTCTTGTTTTACTGTATCCAGGTGCAGTTCCAGTTTTTTAAAAGATAAGGCAGCAAAAGTATTTACATCATCTTTATGGATTATTCATAACATCCATCAATGTGTAACAGGTTTTTTAGCAATTTAACCACAAAGGGTTTAACGTCCAGCTATAGGAATAGAGCATGTGTTACATTTGACTCTAACACACCAGGCTAGGCCTTCACCAAATGGAAGAAATGAAGGTATGGTGTAGTGCAACTACAACTCCCATATGCTATTGTGCATGAAAGACAACCACCAGGACCAGGAGTTTCTTGCAACAAAGATAGAACACTTTATTTGTCCAAGACAAATGATCCATAGGTTTTGTACTTATAATCCACAGAGGCCCAAGCAGATAATCACAACATGACTACAACATGCCCCTCAGAGACAGCACAGCGGAACTCCCTGAGGTGATAGTGTAACACCTGGATAGATACACCCTCAGTATCTCAGCACCGTGACCTGGATCCCACACATTGGATCAGGGAACTCACTAGCCCTAATTCCCTATTACGCCAGTCTTGCCTGAGGGGAGAGCTACCTCCATGCTATCCCTCCTAGTTGGAGCCAAACTGCTCTTGCTACTTTACCTACCGTAACCTATGTTACTCTTCTAGAGAGTACTATAAAAGGTAGTATCCTATCGCCATCTGGCCTCTTTCACAGGGTCTCTGCTCAACAACTTTACTCTTTTGAGGTACTGATCCCTTTAGGAGAGAATGGCTTTACTGGGCCTTGTTGTACTCAGACTCCCTGGAAACATCCAGCTGGGTCAGCAACCAGAAGCCAAAGAGGAAGGTCCACCCCTTCTCACTCACTATACCAAAGTGTGACAGGAAGTGGTCACAGCACTTTTTGGGTCCTACAGACCCTATGGGTCCTACAGACAATTAAAGCCAAATTCCATATCTCATCAAAGTATAGAAAACACATTTTTTATTTAAACCAATTGGAAGACAAACTTCTTAGCTCTTCTCATTGCTGCTGTGATACTTTTTTTTTCTTTCTTCTTTGGCTCATCTCCATTTTCTTTATCTTCTTCTTTTTCCTTTTCTACTTCTTCAGGAAGTGGTCTTTTAAGACACTTCTATTTAATTACCCCTTTGGGACTTTTTGGTTCTGAATTCTTATGTCTCTTGTCAGTGGTCTCTGAGATCTACAATAATAAAAGACATGCTTGAAACGTCATCTCATTCCGAACTTCAAAATGTCAAAGCACTACATGTATTATACCTAATATATAAGATAAAGACTTACCTGTACCTCTGGTAACAGTCTTTCGGCTTCTGAGATCTTTGGTGTCATTTTATCTTCTCCTATCCCATCTATCATTATTGGGGTCTGCAATGATTAAAATATGATTTGTTGGTAAAATATTTAGCAGCTACTACAACAGACTGAATATGTTTAGATACATTTTATACTGTAGATGGCAATACATTGTTTGCTAATCAGAAATACTTTGTAAACATTACCTTCTATAAGACAGCTCTGTCTGGTTTAAATCTTTTATTGTCATCTGGCAGGTTGTCCAAAATATCAGACCGTGGCCTTTTACAGCCTTTTCTTGTACTTTCTACTTTTGTACTTGTTTCCTTGGCTTCAAAAATGTCACGCAGTGGCATTTCGAGGTTTCTCTCTCTTCTTTCCTCTTTTGCAAACCTCTTTCGGGGAACTGGACTTTCTTCGGGTACAACAGATGTTTCTCCAGTGTCCAAAATATCTGACCGTGGCCTTTTAAGGCCTTTTTGTCCATTTTCCTTTTTTGAAAATCTCTTCATAATATTATTTATTTTCTTATCTATTTTCTTTACAATGTTCTATTACAGAAAGAATTAGTATTAGTTACATGTATACAAAATTAGTAGTTAAGATTAAAAAAGGGACATGTCCATAAAGTCCATCATTTACTGTATATATCAGCCTGAATGTTGCTCAAACAATCCAAGTACTTGTACATACAATATATGATTTCTTTGAACTAATCACCTTATAACATTTTTAATAAATCCATAAATCCACAGGATTACCTTTAGCATGGAAGTTATTGCAAGGCCACGTTGCTTGCCAGTGATTGGCTGTTCAGAATCAGCTGTAGATGAAAAGTCACGTTTCTTGCTAGTGATTGGCTGTTCAGAATCAGCTGTAGATGAAAAGTCACGTTTCTTGCTAGAGATTGGCTGTTCAGAATCAGCTGTAGATGAAAAGTCACGTTTCTTGCTAGTGATTGGCTGTTTAGAATCAGCTGTAGATGAAAAGTCACGTTTCTTGCTAGTGATTGGCTGTTCAGAATCAGCTGTAGATGAAAAGTCATGTTTCTTGCTAGTGATTGGCTGTTCAGAATCAGCTGTAGATAAAAAGCCATGTTGCTTGCTAGTGATTGGCTGTTCAGAATCAGCTATAGATAAAATGCCACATTGCTTGCTAGTGATTGGCTGTTCAGAATCAGCTGTAGATGAAATGCCACGTTGCTTGCTAGTGATTGGCTGTTCAGAATCAGCTGTAGATAAAAAGCCACATTTCTTGCTAGTGATTGGCTCTTCAGAATCAGCTGTAGATAAAAAGACACGTTGCTTGCTAGTGATTGGCTGTTCAGAATCAGCTGTAGATAAAAAGCCACATTGCTTGCTAGTGATTGGCTGTTCAGAATCAGCTGTAGATGAAATGCCACGTTGCTTGGTAGTGATTGGCTGTTGAGAATCAGCTGTAGCTGTTTGTAAAGAAGACGATACTGTGCATGTCTGGTCATCCGGGGTTCTTTAAAACAAGAAAGAATGATAAAATCAATGGTTCAGTCTATATTTTACCAAATTCACAACTATACAAATTTCCTTATTTAACAAATGTTAATATCACCCAATGGGAAGATGCAGTATTGCTTTGAAAACACAAACAACTTGCCAAGATGAGGGTTGACACAACAGTTGCCTTTTTTAGAGAAAACACAGGGTAAAGAGCACATACCTGATATAGAACAGCAGGTAGGCCTCCTGCTTCAACACTATCTTGATGTCTACAGATGTCACAGAATTGTCGTTCATTTTGTACCAGTTTCCATTGGGGCCCTGCAACAGATCAAGGCAAATTATTTAGACCGGACACAAAAAATACAGTTGGAAAACAAGTGGAAATTACAGAAAGGTTGTTTTTTAGCAATATTCACACATGGCATAAATATTGGTTAGTGGGAAGGAAAAGGAAATGGGAATTTAGTGACAATATTATGTGGCTATTGGACATTTTTCATATTCTACCCAGTGATTTGGAGACCATAGGCTAAGTATTTCTAATACAGTGCAAATACAAATCAGATATCTTAGAATAGTTCTATCAGGGATCATATGTAAAAATATATTTATGCAAAATACATCCCTTAATTGTTGCCCAGACAAGATCACTATGAATCTGGTTTCTTACCTTCACATAGCAGAAATAATGTCCACTATTGCAGGTTGTTCCAGCGTGGACAAGAACGGCATACAAATTGTAAAGAATTGGTGTTCCATTTGGCTCTGAGGTGTAACACCGGAGATCAAGACATTCCGGATACGCTACACTCTGTGCATAATGAATTGGGAATAAGAGAGAATTAACTGTTGATGAAATCATTCTATATTTGCCAGTTTATAAAATCTATCTCATGCCCATATGAACTAAATCCAGCCCTTCTAAGAATTCCAACAAATAACAATTTTTTTGAATTTAACTCATAAACTCTTGCATTTTTTGTAGCCCAAATAGGTAATTATAACAACATAAATTCATATTCATTATATACTAGGCCCTTCGATCATTTATATGTGAATAACTAGGTATCTATGTGCATGTAGAGGACCTATACTGGCAGAACTTTACATCACATCCTAGTACTTACCTTTTTAATCTTCCTATTACTGAAAATGTCGAACCTGTTTAGGCACAGGGTTAGCACATTGGATGGTTGGTGAACAGTAACTGTTTTTAATGCCGTAACCATTTGATGACACCTAGAAAGATACAACAAGCACAATGTCTGATTAGCACCAACCTTTGTAGCCATTAAACATCCATCAAAGGAAAAGTTTCAAATGAACACTTACTTTTTTTTATACCCTGACCTACTCTTGGGGGGCCTATTTATCAACAGTCTTATTTTTGTGGGTTTAGAGCTTTTGAAACCACGACTAAACTCACAAACTCTAAAACTAGGAATGTTGTGAGATTTTTTATAAAATCCAAATAAAAAAAGTAAGAACGGAAAATTACTCTGAACTCTGCACTAAAAATCTGAATATCTCACAGATCTAAAAATGTTTAATTTTCCAGACAAAGTACGAAAGCCTCTAAAAGTTCAAACTGAATTAGAGCAGGCAACAAATATCAGTGCGGCTCCCATTGACTTCTATAGGACCTCGACAACGTCTATGAAGTTTTGTATTAGAGGTTTCTGTGTTTTTTGCATTTCATAAATTTCAAATTTTTGGAGCTTTTTTTTTAAAAAAGAAATAGAAAACCACCAATTTTTAGTCATCCGTGGAAAAAAATTAAATTTGATTGTTAGTAAATGACACCCTTCATATTCAATTTATCTTACATTTTGTAGTTTTCTATGATTTTGCTGTTATTTGGCTTCATATTGCTATTTTCATTTTTAAATATTGGCTTCTATGTGCTATGAAAAGTTAGTTTTAAGATGAGCTACTAAGTGAACTCTTGATTATAAATTCACAATATACCCAAATAGTGTACATGTTATACATGATTTTTAGTATTTTTTTAATGAGAAAGGAGACTAGAGGGTAGGCGAATATTTAAGGTATACAAGTCAACTAACTGGTCATTGGGTTCTTTTAAAGAAGTGGTTCACCTTTAAGGTAAGTTAATGGCTAATTCTAAACAACTTTTCAATTGGTCTCCATTGTTTATTTTACTTTTTGAATCATTTGCCTTCTTTTTCTGACTCTTTCCAGTTTTCAGATGGGTGTCACTGACCCCATCTATAAAAATGCTTTGTAAGGCTACACATGTATTGATTGCTGCTTTTTATTACTCTTCTTACTCTTCTTTCTATCTCTTATTCATATTCCAGTCTTTTATACAAATCAATTTATGGTTGCTAGGATAATTTGGACCCCAGCAACCAGATTGCTGACATTGCAAACTAGAGAGCTTCTGAATAAAAAGCTAAATAACTCAAAAACCACAAATAAAAACCAATTGCAAATTGTCTCAGAATATAACTCTCTACGTCATACTAAAGTTAATTGAATGGTGAACAACCCCTTTAATAACTGCAAAGAAAAACAAACCCAGATAAGAAAAAGGAACTTACTTGCTGCAACGGTAGCTGCATTCTCCTAATTGCTCTGGCTGTACATATTGACACAGGGCTTGGTTAATGCTGTTTGACATCTAATATTAAAAAAAGAGAACATTAGCTTCTTATGCAAGCTATAATATATAACAAATAAATATTATTGTATCTGAAAAAGTGATGTACCCTAATATCCAGCTGTATGTCCATAAACTGATCATAGGTGTCAGATGCCTCGGTACAGTTCAGACACGTCACTGCAACACAAGAAAATATTATATAAGCAAAACATATCAAAGGACTCAAACATTCTCCTTCTAAACTATATTCAATGAAGATAAAAATATAACATACTGAAAATGACAAGAATTTGAATTGAACCCCACAATTACTACAATGGAGAATTCGCTCACATAACCCCTTTCTATTACCCGCATGGATTAACAGTAAAAACAGTCATATAATGTACCTGACAGATTTCTCTGTACCATGGGTTTGTATGCTAATAATGGGGAACATGACTGTAACCCCCTTTTCTCTTTCCTAAGAGCATTATTCTTTTATGATAGAACAATGGGTTTCAACGAGGCACTGTGCCCCAACGTATATGTTGTTTTTGAAATCGCTTATGTTCTGATGGGTGGAAACAAATGGTACAGGTATTGGATCTGTTATCCAAAAACCCATTATCCAGAAAGCTCTGAATTACAGGAAGGCCATCTCCCATAGACTCAATTTTATCCATATAATGCAAATTTTTAAAATGATTCCCTTTTTCACTGTAATAATAAAAAAGTAACTTGTACTTGATCCCAACTAAGATATAATTAATCCTTATTGGAAGCAAAACCAGCCTGTTGGGTTTATTTAATGTTTACATGATCTTCTAGTAGACTTAAGGAATGAAGATCCAAATTACGGAAAGATCAGTTAATTGGAAAAACCCAAGTTCCGAGCATTCTGGATAACAGGTCCCATATCTGTATTATATTTTTTTTAAAAAAGTTTTCAAAGCTTACCTCTTGAACGTAGGCATCCCTGAAACACTTGAGAAATGAAAGTTGTCCTTGCATATTGGCTAAAAGAGAAAAAAAGATATTAGACAATAGCTAACATACAGGGATGGCTTATATTATTGATCTGTTTTTGCAGTTTTTTTCACTGCCCTTACCTGTCGCTCAGACAAGCCTGTTGCAGTGCATTGATAGTATAGCGAAGGAACTCATGGGCGTCTTCTTGTTGTCCCTGTATGAAGTGACTAGCAATATCTAATAAGACATGAAAAAAAGAGTCAGATTTTGTAATAGATATATTTATATTTGAAAATATATATTTATTTAATAATATTTATTTGATAGAAATAATGTGTTTTAGATGGAGCCCTTTTCATAGCATTCATAGCATTATGAATGAAATGTTTGTTGCTAATGGGCCGATTTATGTCATGTAAAAGTCAATGGCAGATGTCTCTTATACAACTGATGAAGAGGCTTCTTTGATTCAAGGTTTTAGAGGGTTTTGGGTATATCTGACACTGTCCTTTGTGCCTTTGTGCACAACAAATAAGCCATTTTCAAGACTTTTCCCATTCGTGCTTTTTCAATTGGGATTTTTTAATAAATTTCATGGATTTCTTGGTTTTAGAGAAAGCGAGTTTAGTAAAAAACCTAAACTAAATTCCAACCTCTAATAAATAGGGCTGCACATGTGTATGTTTTTTTCCTATGGGGCAAATTTATAAAAAATTTGATCTTAGAGCTTAATAAATGAAAACTAACCTACATTCTAGTCATTCCTATGGGATTTTTAGAATTGCATTTATCAATAGGTGAAAGTTACAACTCACCATTTAATAAATATGGTTATAAAAATAGGAATTAATAGAATGTTTTTATTTTTTTAGCTCTAAACTCATATATTGCTAAATCTGCCCCTAAACGTGTTGACACGGATGTATACTCACTGTATAGGTTGTAGTAGATATCAACTGGCACAACAAATCCTTCTTTAGGTTTATCCATAACCATAGTGATATGGTTCTGCATTAAGCACATCATGCAGAACCCCCTTTGGGAACCTGAAAAGAAAAAAATAGAACCATAATGTAAGAAAGCTGTGCTCATTTCTTTAAATGTATCTGATAATTTGGGAGAAAGCACAGATACTTCCATACTTACATGTCTGAGAATGCTCAAGGGAAAGCAAATAATTGGCCAGTGGCGCTGTATAAGTTAAGCACTGCAGTACTGAATTCATGTAACATGTATTGCCCAGGTTTTGTAGACCTGCTCCAATGGGCGACGTTTCATTCCACGTCAGAATGATATTTCCATTTGGATAAAGATTATTTGGTGAATCGAATTTACTCATGGTAAATATCTAAAAATAGAGAGAGAATGACAAGTTTAGCAGAAACGCACAGAATTTTCATTTTCACAGTAGGGGGCCAATTCATTAACTTCGAGTGAAGGAATAGAAGAAAGTGTTTTCGAAGTGTTTTTTTGGCTACTTCGATCATCGAATGGGCTACTTTGACCTTCGACTACGACTTCGACTTCTAATCGAATGATTCGAACTAAATATCGTTCGACTATTCGATAGTCGAAGTACTGTCTCTTTAAGAAAAACTTCGACCCCCTAGTTCGCCACCTAAAAGCTACCGAACCCAATGTTAGCCTATGGGGAAGGTCCCCATAGGCTTGCCTAACTTTTTTTGGTCAAAGGATAATCCTTCGATCGTTGGATTAAAATCCTTCAAATCATTCGATTGAACGATTATTCCTTCGATTGAAGTATTTGTGCAAAATCCTTCGACTTCGATATTCAAAGTTGAAGGATTTTCATTCCCCAGTTGAATATCGAGGGTTAATTAACCCTCGATATTCAACCCTTGATGCATCTGCCCCTAGGTTTTCCAGTCTGCTGTAGGTATAAACATTAATAAGAAGAAAAGCTGGAAGAAAAGCTGTGTAAAATATTGGTGATGTGTGTGCCGAATTATGTTGCCATTTTTACACCAAATAATAAATCTGCCCCTTAGTGGCCTTATTCTGTGGTATTACAATGTATTTGATCTATTATTATGGACACATATGAATCTATATATTTCTATCTTCTATTCATCTACCTATCTAGCTATTGCAATTAATATCTCTTTTTAAAGTTAAATATTTAAGCAAAGTAATTCTTTCTACCCTCTATTAAAAGTCCCTCCATTTACCTGTTATTAGTCTTCAAAAAAAAATGAATATTCTTAAAATAAGATACTTTTTTCCTCTCGTCTCTCCTACACTCCTCCTCTAACGAAAGAAAAAAAGCAAATGAGTTAAGCCAGTGAATCTCCAACAGCAGCTGGGAAACAGCATTATGACATCATTGGTTTAGTTTCCCGCCCTTGGTTGTCATGGAAACAGCATTATGACCTCATTTGTTTATGTTTCCTGCATTTGGTAGTCATGGAAACAGCATTATGACATCATTGGTTTAGTCTCCCTGCCCTGTGATGTCATAATGTCTGTTTTCATGGAGTATTATCACACATATGATAATAAATGATATGATTCCCAAATAATATAATCAAAGAGATTATCATGAAAACAATTAATTTATGATGGACATTATCCCAATTACTGTGTGTCCACTGGGTTATACACTTGTATAAGAAATCCACGCAGTTCCATTTTGAATGTGATAAATCATAAAATTGACAAATAATCTTAGCTGCCACTAACTAAAATATATAAACTTAAATAGGCCAAATGTCTTCTTACAGTCGCTTTGCAAGATTATTAATCATTATTTAAACTAAGTTGTGCATTAATATGCAGAATTGCAGTTATGTATTTAGGTTGCATATTTCTGAAATTTAGAAATCTATATGTATCCCATGCTTCTGAAATAAATGCTTTTATGTCCAACAAATCACTTATCAATAGTGTACATGAGACCTCTATTACTACTTATTGCTGGCTGAAATGGGACAAATCCAATACCAAATAAAAAAGAGTGTTTTACAAATCACAATATATCTATAGTGAGATATCATATATAACAATACAGGGTATATCAAACCAGGCTGTAAATGTTGGTATCACATTTAATAATATTAGTTCATGTACAGACCTGTGCCTTTTACAGTAGAAGAAATTAGTTAAAATGACCGTTACAATATAACTGAATGCCAATAGCTAAGCATGTGCACTTCATTGGTAAAAGGTGGGTACTTGCTAGATACCCTCATTGAAGTGTATCAATAGTTCTACATGGGCATATGGACTCAAAACAATATAAAATAATCAAAAATGAGCACTGAAGGTCTTGCAGTGTCAAAAAAGTAGTTTTTATTGCACAGTATGTACAACTGACATTTCTGTCCCCATTGGGACCTTTTTCAAGGTGAAAATACTTACATAGTTCTCACTTAAATAGCCTCCACCCACATAATATGAAAGTGCCTGTGATATCATGTGCAGACTTAAATCTTGTATGGCCGGAAACTAAGGGGCTTATTTATCAAAATCCGATTTTTTTTCTCATGTTTTAAATAAAAAAAAGTCTGACCAAAGTAGAGTCCACAATTTACCCTGATTTATCATTTAAAAAGCATGAAAAAATCAGATCTGGAAAAACCGTGACTTTTTCGGATTGTCGCACATAAACTGCGACTTTTTAGGATTGTCATGCGTAAAATCCGAATTATTTGGAATTGACGCCCAAAAAGCCAAAATTTTTCGGAAAATCAGCAGAAAAGCCAGAAATGTTTGGATTATCGTACGAAATCCAGTGCAGACCTTAATATCTTCTAAATTGCAAATAGGACCTCCACCATTAAATTCAACAGAACCTCGACAGGTTGAAGATAGAGTATTTTCAGATTCTGACTTTTTGCATCCTGGGGGTATATTAAATCTAGAAAAATTATATTTTTTTCCCCAGTAAAGATTTGGAATTTATAGTAAAAAAACTCAAATTGTTTTGAGTTGTTAGCATTCGGACTTTAATAAATAACTCCCTTAGTCTTAGTAAATGACAATAATATATAAAAAAACAATTCCATATTAATATAAATAAATAGGATCCTAAGAGCATTTTAAAGTGTCAGTGCCTTAAAAAGCTTACATCTGTGATTAAATAAACCCAATGAAAAATCTCTAGAAACAACCATAGCTGTGCATAACGTATCATATTACAGATACTTGCCTATTCCCCAATAAACCTGTTCATTTACAAAACTCACATGATTATATATAATCCAAATATGTAAAAACATATCTATAGTTAATAATAGATTTATTTTTACAAAAGGTTAATTTTTAATAGGCTTGAATTTCTCATAATGGACAGAACCTGATCCGTTCCTAAACCAACAGTTCAACTGGAGTTTATTTGTTAAAAATCAGTTCAACTGGAGTGTAGTATTCAGTCCCTTTGGGGCCACACATCCCAATCCATGTGTCCAAAAGGCATCTTTTTGTAAATATATATATGTATATATATATATATATATATATATATACAGTGTATATATATATGTTTATGTCTTGAGAAAGGTCCAGACTGGACCGAAACGTTGACAAATAAACTTCACTTTGCTTGATCTCATTATGAAGTCCTGGAGTGCGTCATTCCTTGGAACATGACTAAATATATATATATATATATATATATATATGGAGACCACCGAGCGCTGAGAAGTGATGGATGGCAGCAAGTAAACGTGATGTTGTGCACAACCGAGCGTTTCAGGGTTGGACAACGCTAGAATAAAAAATTCTTGGGATGCCAAATAAGGGCTGTGATTGGCCAGTGGTAGCCCCTATGTGGACTGGCAGCCTACAGGAGGCTCTGCTTGGCAGTACTCTTGGTTTTTATGCAACAACAATAAACATTTGTTTTGAGGCCAATGGGAACAAAATACAACAAGTTGGTGAGCAACATGTTGCTCACAAGCCACTGGTTGAGGATCACTGGTTTACACCATCCCAGTCCTCAGTAAGCAGACATTTTAGCGTCCCCCTCCTTAGTGAGGTGTAATCCCTCCCCCAACTCCACCTATATTTTTATCATTACAGGGTCATCTGCCCCCTCCATCCCACCCCTAGCAAGCGTCAACCAATCACAAATCTGAGGGGGCTGGCTCATGTTTATTATAAACAGCCCAATCTGTGTTACCGACAAATACCCACCCTCTGCGTGCTCCAATTGGCTGGAGCGGGAAGTATGCAGAATTTGATCCAATAATAATAGACGTGGTGGAATTGGGGCGTGGGCCACATGTTTACTTTGTAGGAGGAGATTGTGTCACTCAGTAAGGCAGGCCAGTGACGTGTTTACAGACGGGAGCTGTGGTGTTCGTTTGTGTCAGAGGTTTGCAGTTGTTGACTGTCCCTGAGCAGTGCAAATACGTAGTGAGTCAGCTAGTGCAGTTTGTTGTCTCCTGTCAGAAGCGGAAGGTGAGTAAGGGGGCTCCGTGCACTCGGGATAACAGGGGTTAATTCAGGGGGGAAGGGGAGTTACTTGCACTGTCTCTTTGTTTGTAACAAATGCTTTTATTGCTACAGCGGCAGAGGCTTGCAGTACAGGGCTACCCGGGCTGTGTGACAGTGAGAGAGGGATCCCAATACATCAGCGCTGTACTCATGTAACATGTCGTGTGTCATCAAGTGCAGTTGGGTGAAGGGTTCAGGTTTGGTAGAAAGAGATTAGCGCTGCACCCTGTGTCGGTGATGGGAGCGCTGTCTGCTGGGGCCCTGCTTTAATGAGGGGATTCTGTGTGGCACTGGCACTGCTGTAAATCAGGTCCAGACTGAGAATTAAAATAGGCCCTGGCATTTCAGATACACAGAGGCCCAATCAGCCCACACAGAGGCCCAAACAGCCTCCAGCAGCCCACTAAATACTGACTTTCTATGGCACCTTATAGCAGCCCCTCTGGCATTTGCCAGAACCCACAGAGGAATAGTGCTCTCCAGATGGCAGTTGGGACTGACAGTGGCACAGGGAAGGCTGTAGTGCTATACAGGACTGTACGGATTGTCAGTGGCACAGGGAGAGGAACAGTGCTATACAGAGGGCAGCCAGGATTGCTAGTGGCACAGGGAAAGGAACAATACTATACAATGGGCAAATAGGATTGCTTGTGGCACAGGGAGAAGAACAGTGCTATACAGAGGGCAACTAAGATTGCTAGTGGCACAGGGAGAGGAACAGTGCTATACAGAGGGCAGCCAGGATTGCTAGTGGCACAGGGAGAGGAACAATACAGGTAGTGTTGCAACCTGGCCAGTATTTTGTAAAAATGATGGTTGATCCCAATTTTATTAATTGTTAAAAGATAAATATATAGTATGGCCTGTATTTTTTTCCAGATAAGGTGGCAACCAGATATACAGGGGCAACTAGGATTGGCAGTGGCACAGGGAAGGCTGTAGTGCTATACACTGGGCAGCTAGGATTGGCTGTGGCCTGGAGAGGAATAGTGCTATACAAAGGGCAGCTAAGATTGGAAGTGGCAGAAGGAGAGATCAGTGCTATGGAGAGGGCACTAGGTCTTAGCAGTGGCACAGGGAGAGCACCGGCGGTATTCAGAGAGCAGCAAGGTTCAGCAATGTCACAAGGAATGGGGCAGTGTTATACAGAGGGAAGTCACCTGGAGTGGTAAAGATAGAAGCGCAGTGCTATACAGGGAGCAACAGTGATAGGAGCAGATCAATATGAATCATAGGTAGCATTGGAGCACAGAGAGAAGCAGTGCAATACTGAGGGCTTTAGCAGTGGCACAGGGAGAAGCAATTTGAGGTTGGGCCCAATTACCTACTCAAAAAAAACTGTAACCTTATTTCTGTTATACGGTCAGCTTTGTCACTGTTACATTTTGCATCTAATGGTGTTCATTATCCTTATTGTGTTGAAAATCTTTGCCTGGGGCATGCTCATAATAGCAACAATGCACCAAACCATCAATTATAGTCTACTCTATGGCACTGATATACATGCTTGGGAAATAAAAATAGTTGTAATTTATTTAACTTCTGGGGTACAATGGGTAACTGCAGGAATACAAGTGCAAGTAAGTTGCAATAATAACACAATCATTTAGATTTACCATATGATAGGGATACCCAGTTGCTAGCCTTCCAATGGGTCTTTATTTCCCTTATTCTGTCCAGGAGCACCTTACATTTATTAATACAGCTTGTGATAAATTGGTGAATAAAGAAATAAGTGGGAAATGTTGCGGGGGCTGCTGTAGGCTTGTAAATATGCGAGATGGCAGGAATGTACTTAGTTGTCTGTTGCCGTGGTATAAAGAGAGAAGAAGATATGGCTTAATAATATAAGGGGAAGCAGACAACAAGTCATCCTGATAAGTTATTTGGATTGAAGACTAAAGCTGGCCATTGACGAAAAGATCTCATCGTACGAATCAAGGATTTGTAAGAGTGCCGACATTGTTCGTCCGGCGGAGATCGGTCGTTTGGTCAATCCGACAGGTTAGAAAATTTCTGTCGGCTGCCGATAATATCTCTGCGTGTATTGCCGATCGTACGATTTTCAGTGGCAGACTGTCGCTAGCTTTGTCTATCGTACGATTGCTGTCAGGGGCAGAACATTGGCTGATCTGTTCTTTTAACTACTTTATTTGGTCGGAATGGTAAGACTTTGATCTGAATGGTTAGTGGCAGTTCGGGAGATGGGAAAGTCCGATCGTACATTGATTTGCGTCTGTGGCCAGCTTAAGATAGGCAGGCAAGTGGGACTTTGTAGCATGTTTGCTCAGTGCTGATTAATAATGTGCAGAATTTGCAGTGAGACAAGTGAAGAGCATGGAGCAAAGGTTTGTCAGGTCTTTTTCAGTGACACAAAGCAGTGGGCGAGATCTGGCAGTTTTTGTGGTGTACAGAGCTGGTCAGGGCTTGATTTTCATATGCGGTGGGTAGGAGTATAAAACTGTAAAAGTGAGATTAATGTTTGTGTTATGAATTGACAAGTGATATTTTGAGGGAAAAGGTAAATTATGTTGCTGATAATTGGCAGAATTTAGGACAGCATAGCATTAAATAGAGGTAGGGGATAGGCTTAGTCATGGAATAATTCCAAAAATATAGAGTACATTTACATTTGACATCTCTTTATTGATGATATAGATAGATATATATATATTTTAGTGTATATATATTAGTGTATCCCCTCAACCTCAGCTTCGCTTCTCTACTTCAAAATAAATCTCATTTACCATTATTTTTTCAGTACTATTCCAGGGCCAAATTTAACGTATAGGCTTTCAAGGGCCTAGGGCGGCAGTTTTAGGGGGTGGCCCTTGGGTGCCTATATGGTAGATAAAAATGTTTAAAAAAAAAGTCTCCACTGATGTAGGTTGACGGGCTACCAGGTTAATCTGTGGCAGACGGAGGTGATGTAATACACACGTGAATAACGTCGCTTCTGTGCAGGTGCATTACGTTATTTTCATACTGCGAAACCAAAAAACTGCACTGTTCCATTTCAGGATGTGCCATTAACCTACTTTGCTCCTGCTGCTTTGTGAAAAATACATATGCCTAGAATTCTTTCAGCTTCAAGCAAAGGGGGTTTGTACTCAAAATAATCTCTTGTGTATATACAGTAGAACCCCCATTTTTCCAGGAAAAAATTATGTAAAATCCGGAAAAATCAGGGAAATGTGTTAAAGTAACTTTTTCTGAAAGGATATAAGCACCGGAGTCCATTTTACTTTGAGATACAATATTTACTGTATTAATAACAAGGGTTAAGCATTGCAGCACTATGGGGGCAAGTGCAAAGCCTCTGTCAGTCACATACACAACCTAAAGCAATAAGTGATTGGTACAGGACTGTATAAGGGGCAGACTAGTTGGAATTGACCATTTACATGCAGAACCATGGCAAAATATACATCTGGTTAGTATTTTAATCCTCTTTATTTCACAAATAATAACATTCATAGGGGGAAAAAAAGCAGTTTTTGGGTGCAGCATGACAAAATGTTGATGTAAAATCTGAGAAAACATTACTTAAAATCAGGGAAATGCACCTATTGAAATGCATTATAAATTGGTGGGACCACAAATAAAAAATGTAAAATGCGGAAAAACTTAAAATCAGGGGAGTTAAAATCGAGGTTTCACTGTACAGTAATTCTTTAGCGCTTGTTCCCTAGTAGTCTAGAATAGCATGAACCGGCATTTATTTAAAGATAAAAAATGCCTTTATTTAACTTCAGGGTATTTCCACTATTTCCACTCAGCAAGATTTCAGGCAACCATAGGCACTGTATCCAGCTGATAAAGGAACTAGGCTGAGCTTGATATCTAGCCGAGGCTTTCAGAAACCTTTCTATGTGACCTGCCCAAGAAGTTGTATAAACTCCTAGTAGAGGTAGTTAAATAAAGGCATTTTAAATCCATAAAAATATGCCAATATGTCAATGCTAGTCTTGCAATAGCTCACATATCACTTTGTTGCCTCTCACATGGGCAACAAAGAGCCTGAAAGAACCTTTTAATCCAGAAGAATGTGGGTCACCCCATGGAAAACACTTTATATTGAACAATCAGACTTAATTGGAGGAATATGCCTTCTTTCACATTTTCCCACAGTAATGTTGGACCCCGTGTTTGCCGAGTGGGAAAGCTGTCAGCAGGTGCCATGATGGACATTAAGCAATTTGATGTGATGTCTTAAAGGGGTAGTTCACCTTTAAATTATGTAGTATGATGTAGAAATTATTTGTAATTGGCCTTCATTTAATTATTTTTTGTGTTTTTTTGGTTATTAACCTTTTTGTTCAAGAGCTCTCCAGTTTGGAATTTCCACAGTTATTTAGTTGTTAGGGACCTTCTAACCCTAGCAACCAGGCATTGGTTTGAATGAGAGGCTGGAATAGGAGAGGAGCGGAATAGGAGGATACATGAACAAATGTAATAAATTATAGCCTTACAGAACAGTCGTTTTTTGGCTGCTGGAGAGCTGGTCAGAGGCTGAAGAGGAAGGCAAATAATGAAAAACTATTGAAAATAAATAAGACCAATTGCAAAGTTGCTACAAATAAGACAGGAAAGACTGAAAGGTGAACCACATGCTTTGTTTTAATACAATGTTACTATAGCTCCAAAACGAGCACATTTATAAACTGAAAAATAAATCCATCCAAGTGAAATTAGAGAGGGAGCTTTACATACTGTATATAAAGCTTCAGCCATATGGTATGTAATACTGAGTCATTTAGAAAGCATGTGAACCCCTCAATAAAGTAGTTAAGGCAGTAGGATCTGTTATCCGGAAAACCATTATTCCAAATTACAGGAAGGCCATCTCCCCTAGATGACCTTTTAATCAAATAATTAAAATTTTAGAAAATATTTCATTTTTCTCTGTTATTAAAACAGTAGCATGTACTTGATCCCAAATAAGATATAACTAATCTTACTTGGCGGCAAAACTAGCCTATTGGGTTAATTTAATGTCAACATGATTTTAGTAGACTTAAAGGAGAAGGAAACCTAGTCGGCGCAAAAACCCTCCCACCCTCCCCTGTGTTGCTTCCCCTCCCTCCTCCCCCCTGGCCTACCTGTCCCGCTGGGCAAATGCCCCTAACTTGTTACTTACCCTTCTGCGCAGGTCCAGTCTACGGAGTTCACCGACGCCATCTTCTTCCAAGCAATCTTCTTCCTGCTTTGACCGGTGCATGTGCAGTAGGAGCATTTCGCCGGTATGATCTACTGCGCATGCGCCAAAAGTCACAAAGTTTGTGACTTTTGGCGCATGCGCAGTAGATCCGTACCGGCGAAATGCTCCTACTGCGCATGCAACAAAACGCCGGTCAAAGCAGGATGAAGATTGCATGGAAGAAGATGGTGCCTGTGAACTCTGTGGACTGGACCTGCGCAGAAGGGTAAGTAACAAGTTAGGGGCATTTGCCCAGTGGGACAGGTAGGCCAGGGGGGAGGAGGGAGGGTGGGCAACATACGGGAGGGTTTTTGCTCCAACTGGGTTTCCTTCTCCTTTAAAGGGATCCTGTCATCGGAAAACATGTTTTTTTCAAAACGCATCAGTTAATAGTGCTACTCCAGCAGAATTTTGCACTGAAATCCATTTCTCAAAAGAGCAAACAGATTTTTTTATATTCAATTTTGAAATCTGACATGGGGCTAGACATATTGTCTATTTCCGAGCTGCCCCATGTCATGTAAATCTCTCTGTTTGTTTAGTATAGAAGCTGCCATATTAGCTTGTGTGACATCCCTTCCTGCTCAGGGAGAGGACCAGGGAGGAGGGATAAAGGAGTGGGAGAGAGGAGCAAACTGAGCATGCTCAAGCCCTGGAGGTTTAAGCTGAAGGCAAAAAGTCTGATACAGAAGCCCATGTGTACACAATAGAAGGAAAGAAATGCAGTGTTCCATTTGACAGAGGACTCAAAGCAGCACTACTTTGAGGGTTTACTGCTGTATTTATATAGACCTTTCTGATAAAGCTTACTTAATTTGAACCTTTCATTCTCCTTTAAACCCAGTGTTTCTTTGCCTGCAGAGATTAATGATTCAACACGCCTGAGCGCAGATGTTGTACGCATGTTTATAATACGTGCTAATCCAGATACTAATGTGCGAGCCAGGCCCATACCCGCGGGTTGTGATTTTAGACTGTCGGCTTCTGGTTTTATAGGCACGCGCCTGCCTGCCCCTTTTGTGAAGACTTCGGTGGGTCTATAAAAGATGGAGTGAAGCCGGGCACAGGTTAGGGTCAGGGTGGGTTGAGTTTTCCATACATTACTACAAGAGAGTCTCTGTTTTCCATTTGGGCATTAGCCATTACCTAGCACGGCTTTATGTCCTTGTTGTGTATGTGTAAGTTTAGTGGGTTAAAATATGGTATGTGGACAAAGCTTTTTGGTAAAATGAGAGTGTTTCTGTTCTGAAATTCATCGTTGCATGTTATAGTTTGTCAGGTTTAATGTCCTCCTTCCATTTATTTTGTTACATGTCGGTGTAATGTCCTTGTTGCCTTCTACCTAGAATGTTAGGCTCCCAGTGCCTTACACAAGCCAGAGGCAGTAAAGCAGTGTTCCAGGAAAGCTAGCAGAGGCCTAATGACCTTGATGCATTTTTCAGAGGCTTGCAATTGTTTCATCGTTTGCCCTCTTTTTTCCAGCTATAAGATGAGAAGATTATACTGTATATTATGCAATATTATGCAGCAGTGACAAAGGCTTCTCATTCCTGTTAATACAGTTCTATAGAGACCATGTTGTTTTTCTTACAGCCAGCATACATGGAAAATGGCAGTATTGACTCCTGTTAACATTAACGTTTAGGAAAGCAATTGATGGAAGATAACTAGAAGATAGCAAACACATTTTCTGTACCCATCGATCTGCTTGTGTGCATATTGCGTGTGTGTGTAGGTGCAAAGAGGTGAATAAACGGCTGATAACCAGGTACTATATGGGATAAATGGAAGTCTCAATGAACAAATAAAGTAAAATTACATATCAGTGCAGCAATTTTAGTGTAAGTTTAGTCCATCGGTTCTTGTTACTGGCGCAATCCCGCTGACCAGAATTCAGCAGTGAAAATATGCCCTGCAGCACTATAAACAGGTGGATTTTCTGTTTGACAGCTGACAGTCAAGGAAAGGTGCCAGTGCCAACTGTCGGATGGACTGTTTCTCATTTAACAAGCTGCCTATGTCTCAGTAGTTCATAGTGGAGAAAACATTCTAGAGGTCTTTGGACTCTACAACGGTGTTCATCATGTTGCATCTGAAGGCCTAAACTGTGTATGTCAGTTTGGCTTATAGGAGAACTACAGCTTAACCAAAGAAGTAGGGCACAAATGTTGTATATTATAATTGGGTTTATGTACCAGCCCAAGGGAACCACTTTAGCACTAAAGATAATGTGCCTCTGAAGTAGCTCCCCATCTTTTTTTTCTGCTGATTCACTGCTCTGTGCTGCTGTCACTTACTCAGCTTAGAGACCAAATCAAAATACATAGCACATATAGAATATAAATGTCACATATAAGGCTGATTAGTAATTAATACAGATAATTACTACATGGCAGCACAGAAACCAGTGCAACTAGCATCAGCATTTAATAATCAGCCCTATAGCATCAGCTTAAATTACAGACAAACCTCATTTTCTGATAATTTGCAACGACCCCTAAGCTTAGCTTCTCAACAGCTGCTCAGAGCCCACTGAGCATGTGAGTGTCACAGACTCTTTCCAAGATGGTGACCCCGTGACAAGTTTTAAGTCCTGGATCATTGCTGCTTTTCGAGAAGCTGAAACTTTAGGCTGGTGCAATAAGTTCAGTAAAATATGGCATTTTAAACCAAATTCATAATTAGGGTTTAGTTCTCCTTTATGTTAGGCTACATTAGCAGACATCTTTGTATAGCCATTATAATTGGTCCCTGATAATGTGCTATTTTTCAGAGGTAACCTAGAAAGTATTTGTAAACCATTTTGATATGTTTGAGGCCAGATACATTAACTCAAGCTATGAGGCTGAGTAAATCACTATCGGTTATGTATATAAGGCAAAGTAAGTACAGTGCTGCTGGCAGCTTAACTTAGCTTGCTCTAGTACCACTAGATATAGTTTACTTTCTGATAGAAATGTAAAGGGGGTAATTGGTACAACGCAGTTTGGAGACATGAGAGAAGCATGGTCCAAAAAAATAGGGATGCAACGAATCCAAGATTTGGTTCGGGGTTCGGCCAGGATTCTGCCTTTTTCAGGCCCCTGCGAACCAAATCCGAATCCTAATTTACATATGTAAATTAGGGGCGGGGAGAGAAATTGCATGACATTTTGTCACAAAACAAGTAAAAAATGGTTTCCCCTTCCCACCCCTAATTTGCATAGGCAGATTCGGATTCGGTTCTGAATTCGACCGAATCGTTCACAAAGGATTTGGTGCATCCCTAAAAATAAAGTAATAAATAATTCTTTGTCAAATTTGGAAAAAAGAACACTATTTTGGGATTCACCCGAATTCCGAATCCTTCATGAAGGATTCGGCCAAACCAAATTGAAATGTCATAATAATAATAATATGAGATAATGGGAAAACCATCATGTTATGTGTGTAGCGTAAGGCAAGTGATAAAACATAAATAAGCTGCCATTTTTAAAACCCCATGACCAATGTTTTTTTTTCAAAATATCATCTTAATTGGGTTTGGCCATGAATTTGTGTGCGCTACACACGTTGTTAAATCACAAGCAAGTTTTGCAAATTGTGGGTGCAAATAGCATCACTTTCAACATTTATGAACCCTCATATTTTGAGGGGAACAACTCGAATTTTTCGTGGAAAAAAAAAACCCCTCAAATTTTGAGATGTATTATACCCTGAAGCAGCTAAGTCCAAATCCAAAATCTCAAACCTGTCGAGGTCATGTAGAAGTCAACTACAGATGTCCTTTTTACAATTTGAAGTTGTTGTGATCTGTGCTGGGTGTAGCGATCTCACCTGGTGGGGGTGTTGGGATGCCTGCCGCCCCCTCGGCAGGGTCCCCCGCCGCTCCGTGCTGTGTCTATTAGGCCACAGGCGCCTGTTCTCTAGGGCGCGTGCGGCGCACTGCTGAGATATTTAAAGGTGCAGGCGCACTGGCGTGATGATGTCAGCGCGCAAGGGCATGAAATTCAAATGGTATAAATAGTTTAATAGGGCTTCCAGACCTTGCTTGTTATAGGATTTGTTCCTGGTGCTGTTAGCTTTGCTATTCTGTTCTTGATCTTGATTCTGACTACTTGTTGTGACCCCTGCCTGTTCCTGACGATTCTGACCTCTGTATCCTGATCCATTGCCTGAAATCCGACTATCTCTTCTGCTTTATCTATCTATTTGATCTCCCGGTTTTGACCCTTGCCTGCCTGACCACGCTTTGAACTCTGCCTGCCCAGACCTGGCCTGATTTGTTTACACTCGGCCTGTTCCGACTACGATTCTGTCTAAACACCTTGCACCACGACCTTCTGCCCAAAGACTTTGCTTACAGTTGTGCCCCTTCTCTTGTTTAAAACCTTTCGCCTTGCACCTCTCATTTTAAGACCTGGCGGCATCTGAGTAGCTGAGGGCTCCTCCTGAGGCCAAAGGCGGCTGCTACAGGTGGAAGCACGAGCTGAGACCTGCGTGCTTGGCATTGGTTCTAAATTCTGGGTGGCAACCGTTACACTGGGTTTCGTCCAATAATCTGAAAAATTTGGGGTTTTCGGGGCAATAACCTGAAAGAATCAATCTGTCAAATCTGGAAAATTAGTATGATTCAAGTTGTCGCTCAATTTTAGTGTCTTTTCCAGCGCCAAATTTTTTGAGTTATTTTATTGATAAATAAGTTAAAATCCTGGATGGGGGTTTGGTCGAGTTTAGTTTAATAAAAAAGATGAGATAAATGTAACACTCTTATACCTGTACCTCGTTACAAAAATGGTGGTAAATGTATGAAATGGGCCACATGCAGAAATGATAGGAGCATTACAAGGATCCCAGGGATGCATAGCTCTTCTAATCACTAGATACAGATGAAAATGTCTGAGCTGTGAGTGAGCAGGTTCTTATCTGCTGCCAGTTCCAGACTTTCGGTATCATTATTATGCTCGGTGTACTGGGTAATATGAGCTGTATCCTGCAATTCTGATGTGCAGCATTGAGACGTTTGCTCTTATCGGGTCGAAAGTGGAGGGTGTGTTTTCTGTTCTCTTTTTTTATTTTTTTTTATTTGAGTGTGGCGTTGTCCTTGTCAGTCTGCATACAGATATTAGAATGAGTTCATACGTAGTCATTTATTGTAGACATTGAACTGCCTTCCTTCTTGAACTGTATTTAGCATTTACATTATTTACTGGATGATTAAAGTCTTAGGGATTTCTAAGGATTTTATGGAATGTATGTGAGCCACTGTTATTTATATGAAGTATGACTGTCCAATTTATGGGATTTTCGGATATTGATCTAAGTAGAGTAGCAGAGTAGCGGCACCCAGGGTTGGACTGGACCGGGGGAAAAAAACGGTGGGCCCTGCCTGTCATGGGTGTGCATCAGGGGTGGGGGGACCAGAGAGGCCGAGGGGGCCCCCTAAAACAGCAACACAGATGGGCCCCAGGCCCCCCAGTCCTGGGCAGCATGAAATGAATCATAGCGGAATTTGGGTGAAACTGGTCCAGTTTGTTGACTTAATTAGATTGCATGCCCCAGATTTCCCTAATTTCCAAGTAGATACGCTTCTTGGATTTGACCTTTTGTCCCTGAAAATGGTTTATTTTTGGGCATGTAAAATATCATATTTTAACAGAAGTCATAAAAAGTCTGGGTCCAGTACCTTGTACTTAGTTCCAACTAAGTACTTAGTACTTACCTTGTACTTAGTTCCAATCTTCATTGGAAGCAAAACCAGCCTATTTGGTTTATTTAATGTTTACATAATTTTCTAGTAGACAAGTATAAAGATCAAAAATTACAGAAAGATCCATTATCCGAAAACCCCCAGGTCCTGAGTATTCTGGATAACAGATCCCATACCTGTACCCTGATAGGCCAATCTGGCATTGATTGTACATAAAGTAAAATTACAGAGATACATCCTATTTGTAATTTGGGTTTACAGTGACTTCTCTTTCCCATTGTTTAATACAATATATTGGCATAGTTAATGCTGCAGATGTATCCTTATTTTTTCCCCCATTCATATTGGTATTTATTCATGAGTGGGAACTGCTGTGATGGGCGTACTGATAAAGAACGTGTTCAGCAATTCCAATTAATAGAGTTAAAAACTGACAAGCCATGAAAAATATTATCCTCCTTTAGTGGTTAAATTACATTTGAAAGTGGCACTTCAGTCTGTGAACGCTTTACATGTGACCATGTATTAAAGTAACTCCGTCACGTGACTGTATATCCGTTATCCTTCAAAGAATTCTCAAGTACGGAAAGAATGTAGCAAATCATCTTCGTATGTGTAGAGATTAAGTATTTTAGCCAGAGATTATGGTTTTATGGGCACCTGTTATAGAGAGCTGGACTTTATTAATAAAGTTGTAGAACAGTCTGACCTAATCAGAAGTTTAATATTCACTATTAAAGGGACACGGATTACTCAGCAAGTCCAGTTGCTTAAAAGAACTAAACCCCCCCAGTAGCAAAAGCCCCCGTAACTGCCTGCCATCGCCCCTTCCCCTCTCCTTCCCAGCACTGTGCATTAGTCAAAAAGGTTCCTCTTAAAAAAAATCTGACCCTAAAACGCTGAACAGCAGAGTTCCCAGGCATCTCCTGCCCGTTCACATTCTCTTCCTGTCTCACCACAGACCCTAAGCCTTAGAGAACAGGTTGGAGCCAATTTCTGACTAGACCCCACTGCACATGTTCCAACGGCTTCATATAGGCGAAGGGCATGGCTAGAACTAGGGGTAAGCAGAAAAGGCATCTGCCTAGGGTTCAACAAAGGTGCTGGGAAGCTACCCTTTAGTTACATTCACATACATTAAAATAACGATTGCATTCATGCTCCTGCACTTTTAAATACCTAGTGTTTAAGCTTTGGGTGCTTAGAGGGAATTCTGTGAGAATGGAACACTGACCCCTTGGATGTTGCCGTCGGTGGCCTCAAAGCAGGTGTTTCTTTTTGAATTCCAGGCTTGGAAGCAAGTTTTAATTGCATGAAAACCAGGTGTACTGCCAAACAGAGCCTCCTGTAGGCTGTGAGTCCATTGGGGGCTACCAATAGCCAATCACAGTCCTTATTTGGCTCCCCAACTCTTTTTACATTTGAATGTGGCTCATGGGTAAAAAAGGTTGGGGGATCCCTGTTTTAAATAGAGCCTGTCCAGCTCTTCAGTTTTATAAATAAAAAGGGAGATGCAAAAGGGAGGTATTAACTTTTCATAGTCCTTACTGGCCAATGATAGAGGAGCGTGGGGGTGGCTGGACTGAAAGGGGGCGGATTGTGACATAAAGTAGGCAGGGCTATAATGTTTGGTGGGGCGTCTGTGGCTAAAGTGGACCTGGATTGGGTGGAGGCAGGTGATGGGCCAAATGGAGTGGGGGAAAGGGAGGCTGGGTTGAGGCAGAACAGCCAGTCATTGCAAATTTAGAGACAAGTATACTGGCAGTAAACTTGTAATGTCGGCCTGGTTGGTGAAATATCGGGCAGGTGGCAATCCTGTGTGTCTTCCCCCCCCCCCCCCCCCGAATTTTAGCAAACCATGGCCATTGTTTTTGAAGGCCATTTCCACTTTAATATTATCAAGCCAAGCAAAAAACATTAAAGGATTTGTACTGGAACTTGCAACCTTGTCCGTTTGTCTTCTCATAATTTCAATCTACACCCAGCCAGCTATCTTTTTTTACTAAAAGCCCAATTCATTGCCTGTTTACATGCAAGAAACTGAATTTGAGAAAAGAAACTACACTATATTAGAGGTAAATCCGCTGCACCAACAATCTACCACCCAGCACCTGTTATGTCGGGTCCTTAGCCAGTGGCAGAATTCCACTCCCTGTCTAAAATTGAGGGCATTTCCTTACATCTTAGATCTGTGGGATGCCAGCCATTCTTTTTCTAAGCTGAAGAGGTGTCCTAACATTAATATTGTGTCTGACCTTAATAGGTGAAAAACATAACACCATACAATGGAGATCACAGATCCCCGTCCGCATATTTCAGTGTTAATGTTATCAACACAGCTGCTATTTTAAAAGTAAAGTTGCTATTACCAGAGCTTCTATTTTAACGCAGTGTCTGTAATCGTGTTCCTAAAGCCGTTGGTCACTGGCAGAGTCTGTGCCAGGTATAGTATGACACCGGTGTCCCTTTCATTATAATAAATAACAGCCAATATAAGGCGCTGCGGCTGCTGAATAAAGTGCATTAGCAGCCAGACTGTCAAGATGATGCACAGCAACCATCTAGTGAGTGTAAATCATTTAGCTTCACACTATGCTTCAGTGCATGATCTCTGTAAAAGGACTTTATTTCGGCTATAAGGATCCATTTATTAAGGGTCATTGCAAAAATAACTTGCTGAGGAAGGAAATGCGCTTAATGTTACTGATAGGGATGCACCGAATCCAGGATTCGGTTCGGGATTCGGCCAGGATTCGGCCTTTTTCAGCAGGATTCGGATTCGGCCGAATCCTTCTACCCGGCTGAACCGAATCTGAATCCTAATTTGCATATGCAAATTAGGAGCGGGGAGGGAAATTGCGTGACTTTTTGTCAGAGAACAAGGAAGTAAAAAATGTTTTCCCCTTCCCGCCCCTAATTTGCATATGCAAATTAGGGTTCGGATTCGGTTCGGTATTCGGCCGAATCTTTCACGAAGGATTCGGGGGTTCGGCCGAATCCAAAAAAGTGGATTTGGTGCATCCCTAGTTACTGAGCTCTTTAGAAGACCAGTGCTAAATGATTGCCCAGTCTAGTAGGGTACGGTTTCTCATTTACAAATGTCAAAGACTAACTTTGAAAGTGATGTGTAATAAATGTAACAGAATACATCGAGACATAGAATTGTGATTTAGAATTATTTTATCAGAGCATTTGCCTGGTGTTTGGCTTGCATTAACATCTTTGTTTTGGGAAACTCTTCTAAAACTAGAGATGAACATCAGATTATTTGACTGCATACGTGTTTGCAAACAGCTTCTGCCTCCCACAGTTTCTCCATTTAAATGTAGCAATCGCCTTGCACCATGGGCAATTGTTCTGTGAAATCAAATGCAGAAGTGGAGCAAAATATTCATTTAAGCAATATGGCCAATTGGGGAACGACAGTGACAGTCATCTGTATTTTTCATTTCTGGATTGAATTTATATTGCAATCTGTATGTTTGGGGGGTCTTGTGTTATACAGGTATGGGACCTGTTCTCCAGAATGCTCGGGACCTGGGGTTTTCCAGATAACGGATTTTTCCGTTCATTGGCTCTTCGTACCTTAAGTCTACAAAAAATCATGTTAACATGAAATAAACCCAATAGGCTGGTTTTGCTTCCAATAAGGATTAATTATATCTTAGTTGGGATCAAGTACAAGGTACTGTTTTATTATTACAGAGAAAAAAGTAATACTTCAAAAAAAAATTCAATTATTTGGATAAAATGGAGTCAATGGGAGATGGCCTGGGAGATGGCCTTTCTGTAATTCAGAGGTTTCTGGATAACGATCCCCATACCTGTACTATAGCAGGGTATCCAATCTGGGTGTGACCAGCTTCTTTGTATTGGCCGATAATATGCAAAATAATTTTGTGGGCTAGTTCAGCAAACACTTGTAAAATTGTATATTTAACCCATAGAAACCAATTTGCATGGTATAAGAAAACCATAGCAACCAGCCAGTTATTTTCTATCCATATTCTACCTGCATTGGGTTGGTCAAAGGTAAATGCTAATCTGCATAGACAAATGTTTGCCTGTTGTTAGTAAATCTGTTTTAATCTATCCTCTAGTTTGGGTTAATCTGTGATTTTAATAGCAAATGTTTATCTCTTTATGCTGCCTATACCTGTTTTTTTACTTATTTAGCATCACATTTACCTTCTTTGTGTTTTGTGCAGATTCAAAGCCCACGTTTAAAAATGACAACTTCTTGGAGTGATCGCCTCCAAAATGCTGCTGACCTCCCGGCCAATATGGATAGACATGCCTTAAAGAAGTATAGACGTGAAGCTTACCACAGGTAAGAAGGACATCTTAATTTTCTATGACATGCGAAATCTGAAGGTCTCTCTGAGCAGCCAAGTGCCATAAATATACAGAATTAGACGATAGTGCATTTACCGTACATGGAAAGTAAACACACTTAGGGGCAGACTTAACAAAGTTGAGGCTGATAATATTGCAGGATTCACCGGTGTTCAAACTATGATTGGGATTTTTATGAACAAAACTGGTTGACTGATTTTATAGCTCAGGTCAATGGATTCAGTAAATATCAATATTTATTATTGCCCAAGCCTTCAATCATTAGCCCAGACTATGCCAAATATCCACTAGTTTGGGATGTCATATCTTATAGAAAGCTAGTGGCAATGATTACTTTTTTTTAACAAAATTGCTTCTGTTTATTCAATAAATATTGAAATGCAAGCCTATATGGGCATAAGGTATGCTTTCATAAGCAGGAATGTAGGAGTTGAGAAGTCACTATTAAAGGAGAAGGAAAGTCTGTTTCAACTTGAGGGGTGCCAAATGTTAGACATGCCCAAGTGATTGTATTTACTTACCTGAAACCCCGGGCCGGTGCTCCTATCCCCAGAAAACTGCACCAGCCGGGGGTTATACGAGTGAGCACCACGTTGAGATCTTTTTCCGTCTTTCTTTCTTCAAATTGCCCGGGCAAACGCCTGCGCAGTAGAACGAAATAGCTGACTTTTTAGTTTAAGTTCAGCTTTTCATTGTACTGCGCATTCGCAACCACGCAATGAAAGAGGAAGCAGGAAGAAGATCTCTCTGTGGTGCTCGCTAGAAAAACCTTGGGCTGGTGCAGTTTTCTGCTGATAGGAGCACCAGCACGGGTTTTCAGGTAAGTTAATACAATCACTTGGGTGTGCCTAACATTTGTCATGTAGGGGGGTTGTGAGAGGGTTTGGTATTGAATGTTTGGTGATAAATTGAATGAAAATTAAATGTAAGAAAGTTTGGTGTTAAATAGCCCTGAAAGGTTACCCAATTGTAGTATATTCCTGATTACTGTACTTCCTTATAATTGCCTAACAACTGACAATGACTCTTCCCAGATCACTTTTGTGTCATATAAATTACCTTTGCACGCAGAAGTCAAATTTGCAAATGGAGTCTTTAAATAAAAGGTGTTGGGAAAGGCTAGGTGTTTCCTTTTTCATATTACTTAATACTAAAGTGTTGGTAATACTTTATCTCACAGTTAGGCAATAAGGGGAAATAAATGAATGTCTCTAGCATATGACGGCAGGAATAGTGAACACATTTGTCATTGTGACATATTGCCGTGCTAAGCAGGAAGTGATTTGTTGGGTCTAATTAATTTGAATCTACTTAATATACCTACAAACGGCATAGTAATGTTTGGTTAAAGGAGAACTAAAGATTAAATATGTAGGATAGAAATGTTGTACATTATGTTCTGGGCTTTTGTACCAACCCAAGGCAAACACGGCCCTTTAGCAAGGAAAATCTGTCTCTCTGAAGAATGCCCAGCAGCTCCCCATCTTGTTTTCTGCTGATTCACTGCACATGCTCTGTGCTGCTGTCACTTACTGAGCTTAGGGACCCACTCACAATATACATTACACATAGAATAGAAATGTCACAATATAAGGCTGAGTAGTAATTAAAACAGATAATTACAACATGGCAGCACAGAAACCAGTGTAACTAGCAGCAAAATTTTATACAATTTTAGAAAGCCTCGTAGCATCAGCTTGTATTACAGTCCAACCTTATTTTCTGCTTGATAATTTGCGACGACCCCCTAAGCTTAGCTTCTCAACAGCTGCTCAGAGCCCACTGAGCATGTGAGTGTCTCGGACACTTTTCAAGATGGTGACCCCCTGGGACAAGTTTGAAGTCCTGGATCATTGCTGCTATTGAGAAGCTGAAACCTTAGGCTGGTGCAATAAACTGAGTATATAAAATATGGCATTTTTAGCCACATTGATTTTTGGAGTTGAGTTCTCTTTTAAGGGATTATACCTTTTCAGGTATAGTTATCCTTGTGAATGAGAGAATTCTCTGCATATTCTAAGATATGTGCTGCTGACTGCCACAGCCAAGTTCTGTGTGAAAACCGATTTATGGGGTAACAAGAGAATTTCATTTTAATTTTCAAGTTTCACTTGCATATAAGCTGCCACACTGAGGACCACTCCCAGTCTTGGCCTTCTTGTTGTCTCCATTGATTCTTTCTTTGATTCTAAGCATTGGACAAAAACAGCTGTTTCATAGAATTGTTGCACTCTGACCTATCTGCTGTAGCTAACTGTCCATTTCAGTCTCTCCTGCCATTTTCTTAGATCCTGGGTCATTTCTTATTACTTTTTTACTTGATTCTGTCCTTCATTGTTGCCTCCCATGCCTCTGTGCAATCACAGCACAGTCATTCTCATAACCTCATACCCTTGACTGCACTAAAGATACACACCTCTGAGATCTGTGTAGTAGATTTTCAGAAATCTCAAATTGACTGACTCCCTTTACTTTACAAGGTAGATCTCATCCCCTTAAAGTGAATATGGCTAGAAATTTCATATTTTATACAAATACAAATAATGTACTGCAGCAGCCAAAAGTTTTGACAGCATTATAACAGTAATGTTCCAGGCCTTCACAATTATCATAGGAGTTCACCATCTTGGATTTTATTAGGCGTGTCCGTGACACCGCACATGCTCAGTGTGGTCTAGGTAGCTGTTGAGAAGCTAAGCCTAGGGGTTATTGCAAATCATTAAGAAGAAAATTAGGTTTGCTTTGCATATAAGCTGATGCAGCCCAGAGCAGGTGCTGTGAATCGGCATATAAGAAGTTTTGTAGCCAGTAGAGGAATGTTGGATGCACACATCTTCACCGCAAATGGCCTTTGGTTGCCTTGGGCTGGTACAAAAGCCCATAACATAATGCGGAGCATTTCTACCCTTTATTAAGCTTTAGTTCACTTTCTGCCTTCTCTTAGGCCCAAAAAGAAAAAAACAATTACTATATTACACTCCGACAACATTACATCTATTCCATTAATCCCGTTAACAAGGTAGCTTAGGGCGTTTTGTTGCTGGATATGGGTGGCAAACGCCCTATCTTCCTCGTGGTCTTCCAATCAGACTGCTATAAATTCTGCTATTAGATTTATCTAATCTATTTATTTGTATCTGCTGCACCTCTATTCTCTTTAGCAACTTTCACTCAAATTCAGTGAGTTAACACTAACATTTCACATCCTTAATAATGCATATGCTGACTGCAGCTCATCTGTCATCTTCAACTATCCTCCTTCAATGTTCAATGTCTACAGCTGACCTTGGCCTATTTTTTCCTTTTCTATACTCATTATAACTTCTGTTGTTCTGTTACATCAAACTTCTGTTTTTCTATGGATTTTCCTGCCGTGGCCATTCAAGCGCTCTTTCCAAATGTTCAGATCCCCCTAAAAGACACACCTGATTAAGTAGGCCTGTCTGATGCAGCCTATCAACATACCATTATGATAATCATCAAGCAGCTTTTTGTGTGTGTTGTTTTCCTTACCTTTGTTTAGATTGTAAATCCCTTTAATCCTCATGTTTCATTCTGTAAGGGTGGTGGCACATGGGGAGATTTGTCGGCAAGCGATAGATCTTCGCTATTGTGGGCAAATAATCTCCTGCTGGCAAGAATGCAAATAATCGACGGGATGTCTTAAGTGTCGCTTTGGTTTTCCAAAGTCGCCCGAAGTTGCCTCAACATGCCATCCAGCCAGCAATTCGTATTCTTGCTGGCGGGAAGGCATTTGGGTAGATTAGTTGCCCAAAGTAGAGAAGATTTGTCGTTGCTACAAGAGGAAGCGATTTTGGGAGACTGAATGACGCATGAGTTTTACCACCAGCTAATCACATTATTTCCTATGGGAAAGCTTTTACTTGAGATTATACTAAATTAGACGCCCTTAAAAGCAAAGATTTATAGCTAGCGATTAATCTCCTGGTGTGCCATTGCCCTAATGCTTTTGGAGATATTAGTGAAAACAAAGCAAACTTTTCCAATGACAAACACTGGATCTAAAGCAAGTGACCTCATGTCATTCCCACTGAAAATTCCTTATGAGTTTGGACAAATCACGACATCTCTAGTGTCCTAGAATATTTAACGGACCTATAATGGCTGCATGGTCATTGTGAACTGTTATAAGGGGAGGTATGTCCCACAAATCCTAATATAGATATGTTCCCCATTCCAGCTAATCTTCCCTACTTGTGGAGATTTGAGAGAAAACTTTGCCCCTGTAGCTGGACATCCATTTACTGGCTCTACTTCCATCACTGATAGGAGCAACGAGTATAATATGCACGGCACCTGCTTTTGCATACTCTAGTGAAACCCATAGTTTTACAAAACCACAGTTCATACTTAAGGGATCAGTGGAGCCTTAGAATGCCTATCTGGTCACATCAAGAGATTTTCTGTATCCCTGTTTGTGAGAAGAGACAGGTGATTTTTTTGCTGGGTGGGGCCAAAAGCTGTGTCATTGCATAAACATCAGCTACAATGTCTTACTGATGTGGGTGAGTAACACATTGTATTAATATTTGGATGCAAAAATGTTCCGCCCTCTATTTGAGCTTGTTTTGCTGTCAGGCCCAATAAATGTGATGTTCCTCATATCCTTGTGTGTTCGCGTAAACACTAGACTGAAATTTCTGCTGGAAAAAGTGGATTGAAGCTGTGCCCTTTGTGTCTACAATTGGCATCAATATCATCCTCCATTGGTGGCCAGCTTGCGTCCTCTCTGATTCCTTTAAAAAATTTGGCTTGATTCCGAAATGGAGAAGAGCGTGGTACACTTTACCCATCGTAACAGCATTGATCTTGAGGGAGAGCTCAGGTACTTTATCATAAATCGTTGGCTCTTGGGCCCTTCTGACTACATGAGTGTTTTTGAAAGATTTCACTTTTTCTTGTGTTTCTTGTTAGGTGCTGGTTGAGTTTTTAATTTTTTAAATGATTGTCTATTCTACACCATCCCTTTTGTAACTTTTTGAAATGGCTATGTTCTGAGATATTTATTTAGATGTTTAGTTAAATTATTAGTATTTCTCTATTGATGTTTTTTCCATCAGCTTTAGGACCTTCCTTAATAAGAGGATGGATTTCTCACTGAATTCATTATTATCTTATTCCTATCTCAACTTGTATCCCTGCCCTTTACACCATTCTCTCTCTTGCACTTCCTTACTTCATAATTCCTGACTTTTTCCACACCAGTCATAGTTTCTTCCATTATCTCCTTATATCGTTTTCCTTGAAGAAGCCTGCAATACCAAAATAAATAAAAATTGTACCACATGCCTGAAGCTAAACAACAGGCAACTTAGAGGGATTGAAACAAATATATATGGAGCCTTTCTTTCAATAACCCATTTGGAGATTTCCTGTGTGAGTTCCCAAGAGCTGTATCTGTTTAATTGGCTGCCTTACATTCCATGTTGAGTATGTCAGCTCAGCACACAGCAAAACAGATAGATTAAACCTGTAACGAAACAAAGGAATGATGAGTGATGGTAATCCCTTCATCCATATAAATATTTTAATTAGAAGCTATATCCTATAACATGAACTAAGCTACTTTAATACAGACATCAGGGTTCTCTTTTAGCATTCATTTTAAATGGTATTTTTTTTGGTCACTATTATGTTTTAGATAAGTTGTGATAGGGGCAATTTGGTGGTTTCCAACCAAAAACTGGTTACCCACTGCTCCATCAAAACTAGTCACCCACTGCTCCATGAGTTGACCGTTCAGGGATTCTTTGGACTTCTGTTGAGAAAGCTAGCCTGAATATGGGACCTCAGAGTCCATAAGGTTTAATTTGTACAATTATATGTAGTTGCCAAATAAAGGTATCACATTTTTGCCATCCATGTATTTTTTTTCTTCTCTGATCTTTTGGCTAGTATAGAAAAACTGCATGGTTTTGGAGGTTCTTGGATTTCTGTTGGGTTTTTGTTCATAGTCTTTTGTGATTAGATTGCTGAGGGCTGAACTGGATAAATGCCAATTGCTGTTGTGCACAATGCAGTTGTTTGGTCCTTTTTTTCATGTAAATTCTGTCAAATTGTAGTAAACTGCATCTGATGGGCAACAAGTATAGGTATATTAACAACCAGGCTTGTAAATATAATTCTTTCTGTCAGTGTTATTAATAGAAAAGCAAGATAGTAGACACAGGAAGGCTTATATTTTTTCCCAGAAAAACCTCTTGCAGCAGTAACATGATTTAATATTTAAATATTTTTTTTTAATATATCAGGGCATTGGTAAGCAATGATTGGTCCACAAAAATGATTCTGTATGTTTAGTATTGATTTTCTATGCCCTATTATGTACTTATCATAAGGGTTGTAGTTCAAAGGATTGTAACTGTCTTATCCACTGAAGAAAGCAAAGAAAAGAGTGGGCCGAGGCGTCTAAACAAGCAGAAATACATTTTGTTTTCATGTGGGAAAAAGAGCTGGGAGGGCAGTTAATCAGTTAAGTATAGAAGGAATACAGTATCTAGTAGAATTAAGCCAAAGGCAACTGGACATTTAGAGTTTTTCTTGAAAACATTTCACCACTCATCCAAGATATAATTAATCCTTATTGGAAGCAAAACCAGCCTATTGGGTTTATTTAATGTTTAATGGTTTTGAAGTAGACTTATGGAAGGAAGATCCAAATTTCGGAAAGATCCCTTAAAGGAGAATTCAACCCCTTATTAAAAAAAACTTGGGATGCACCGAATCCACTATTTTGGATTCGGCCGAACCCCCGAATCCTTTGCGTAAAATTCGGCCGAATACCGAACCAAATCCGAATCCTAATTTGCATATGCAAATTAAGGGTGGGAAGGGGAAAACATTTTTTGCTTCCTTGTTTTGTGACAAAAAGTCACGCAGTTTCCTTCCCCACCCCTAATTTGCATATGCAAATTAGGATTCAGATTCGGTTCGGCCAGGCAGAAGGATTCGGCCGAATCCGAATCCTGCTGAAAAAGGCCGAATCCCGAACCGAATCCTGGATTCGGTGCATCCCTAAAAAAAACCCTACCCTACATAGACCCCCCTCCATCCTCCCCCCAGCCTAGCAGCTACCCTGGGTAAATGCCCATAATTTTTTACTTACCCCCTCGGTGCAGATTCAGGGCATCTGAGTTCACGGCAGCCAGCTTATTCTTCTGTAATTTTCGGGTCTTCTTCTGGCACTTTGGCAATTGCCATAACTTTCGACACATGCGCAGGACCGGCAGTCTGCTCCAACTGCTGGGTGGGAGGAGGGAGGGGGTCTATGTAGGGTAGGGTTTTTTTTTAATCAGTGGTTGAATTCTCCTTTAACTCGGAAAACCCCAAGTCCCAAGCGTCTTGATAATAGGTCCTATACCTTTTTAATCAGTGGTTGAATTCTCCTTTAACTCTGAAAACCCCAAGTCCCAAGCATCTTGATAATAGGTCCTATACCTTTATATTATATCTGGATTGAAATGTTCAGGGTTTGGAAGCTTCTGGGTTTGTTTATGAATTGAGGCAGTGTGTGGTTATGAGCAAACAATGACTTGCTATGCCAACACTGTTTACTTTTTTTGCTATGGTCCCACGGCTGATTTATGTTATCTTATATGACCCTGTTTGCTCTGCTAAATAGTCATTATTGCAACAGATCGATCATCTGACATCGTTCATTATAAGTTGTTATTCTGCTGCCAGAAGCAAATATTTAGAATAATATACATACCGTATGTAATGATATTGATGTTTTCCACTGAGCAACTCAACATCCAGAAGAGAGTCTGAGGTTCAGCCCCAAGGGTTTTTTTTTTTTTTTTTTGGGAGACCCTTTCTGAACCAAGATCTGATTATAAGGTTATGTATTCGAGTAGAGTGGGCAAGAGTACCACTTTTTACTGAATGAGGGTATATAGGAATGCAATATCAATATCACCTTGCTCCTTTGTAGCTTGAATCTCATTGTTGACCTACTAAAGCTTCTCATCAGAATGGTCTTTGTAGAGACCTGATTGAAATGGATCAGGGATGCAGCTGGCATTTAGAAAGCTCTATAAACAGACGCATCCATTCTGTTCTAGGAGTTTTGAAGGGGATTCAGTGGAGGGGATCCTTTGTTATGAGGTAGGCTGGAAACAGGAGCATTTCATAAATAGAAATGAACATTCTCATCCTCATATTTTCCTTTTTTTTTTTTTTTCCAATGATTTACAATTTAGTTTTATTTGCTAATAACTGCTGTGAGAAGATGTGTTCATTTTCAAATGTCTCTCTTTTGCTGTGCTTTACTAAACTTTCTTTTCTCCGTCACTGTGCCGAGATTTAAATCCTTCAGTAACATAAACAATGTGTCAGCAGACATCAGAGTCTTAAAAAACAGAACTTTCCTTGTTTGTTTTATTTCTGGGATTTTCTTTACATACGTTTGAAATGCGAGGAAAGTTTAGCTTACGGTGATATAATATCCTGAGAAGCAGTTGTTAGACTTTATTTCGCTTCATCGAAGCAATAAAATAAGATTGCGTATCATTCCCTAACCATCTCACTTATGTCATTTCTTTTCTTGTCGTTTAGGGTCTTTGTGAACAGAAGTCTTGCCATGGAAAAGATCAAGTGCTTTGGATTCGATATGGATTATACACTCGCTGGTGAGCATGGAAAGAATCTGAGGCCATACAAGTGTCTAGTGTGCTATGACCTATATTTAGTTTGCGTTTGTTTTTACAAAAGTTGACAGATTTCCCAGAATTGCAGCCTATTTGGGTCAACATTACCCCTTATATACTGACTATCTAGTTTAACCCATGCACGTTGGCTGGGCAGTATAAAAAAATCATAATCTTTACGGCCAAATTCAGGAGAGAGCATTAAATTTATCCTATTTTCCCAATGGTTCTTCGTTCTACCTAATCACCTAAGCTATAGTTTAATATTATATAGTGCAATTCACTTTATTCCCATGAAGACATGTTCATTTTCTTCATAGACAGGATAGTTGTGTTGGTGGTTCTTACTGCTGTCATTTTTTTTTTTGTCCATCTGAAAAGTCTGTTTAATGAAATCATGATAAATATAGGTGACTGACCTCTCTGCAGCTGTAATGTAGCTGAATTAAAGGGGTACCTTTGTTTTCCAACTTTGCATTAATTCAAACCAATACAACACAATGCAATTAGTCAGTCAAAGTAGTATTTTGGTTTGTGCAATGCAAAAATTGGAAAATAGTACCAACCATCTAAAACGTGCTTTTAGTAGCCTGTATGTCATTTTGGTGGCATCTTGAGTTGTCCTCTTCAATTCCTTTTTTTGTTCATTTAAGAAACCTACACCAGCACATGGTTCGTCTTAGTTATGCTTGCTCTGTCATTGTCAGTTTTGCATAAAATGTGATGTAGAACTTAAGTATATGTTGAAGAAATGGTATTGAACAGGGTCAGACAAGAGTATCTTCCAGTGGGCCCCAGCCTAGAAGAATTTATGTCAATCCATCTTCATGTCCATCATGGGCCTATAAAAAATAAATATAAATATATATATATATATATACCATTTATTTATATATATATACCATTTATTTATATATATATATATAATATATGGTGGGCCCTAGGAGGTCCAGTCTTCATTATCAAGATAACAAAAACATGTGGAAGAAGTCTAGTCTAGTATAGAGATAATGTGGGGATGGAAGGAAGGATGTAGATTGTGTTGAGCATATGCAATTGGTTTGGTTAGGGGTAGCACACTACATCATTAAGTTGTTAAAGGAGAAGGAAAGGCTAAAATTAAGTAAGATTTATAAGAAAGGTCTATAAAAACACACCAGTAAACCCTCAACGTAATGGCTTCTGTCAAAAGAAACAACACGTTTCTTTCCTTCTATTGTGTATACATGGACTTTTGCATCAGACTTCCTTCTTTCAGAATAAACCTCCATGGCTAGGGCTTGAGCATGCTCCGTTTGCTCCTCTCCCCTCCCTGCTGTAATTTGAGCCCAGAGCTATGAGTGAGCAGGGAGAGACTTGGGCAGGAAGTGATGTCACACCAAGCTAATATGGCAGCTGTTATCCTAAACAAACAGAGAGAGCTTCTAGAGCTGTTTACTCTGGTATGGAAAAGCATTCTGCAGAATAAATATAGTGTTGTATCCTGCAATATTGTGACTAATCTATTGGCAATAAACTGCTTCGGTAGCTTTCCTTCTCCTTGAATGAGTTATTGGCATGCCAGGGGGTCTGTTTCTCTGCTTGGTTTACAAGTAATAAAAATGTCTTATAAAATATTATGGCTGTGTGCAGTACATTGCAAAATCTGTCCTATGAAACTGAATACTGTTTAAGTCAACATACAGATATTTGACTCTTACATAAACAAACACGTCACCCATCCTACCGTATATCAATCAAATGCTGCGGAAAAGTATTTTCCCCATTCTTCATGAGAGGCCAGAGGCACAGAATTATTCTGCCTAGTGCTGGAAGGGGCACCGAGGTCATTTTCGTCAAGCATCACACTTAAAGCTTTTGGAATTATAGTCTATTTCAGTACTTGTCTATTGGGTTACTTGTGCACCCCTTAAGCTGCTTTAAGTTCACGGATCACTGGCATTCAGAACATTAGAGACACCGTGCATGGGGTTGCATTCACATGAGGGCTATTGAATGGCAGCTTCTGGAAACATGAGCGCAGTGCGGCTCAAAATCACCTGTCTGTCAAGCCTGTATTCTTGTAAACATGGATAGCTGCTTCAGTTTTCTGTGTACAGCAGAGACATGTTTATATTCTCAGCTGTTATTCATTGTGAGCCAGCCACAATGCTTTTTTTTTTTTTTTTGTACATGTATGGGACCTGTTATCCATAATTCTTGGGACCTGGGGTTTTCCAGATAGCGGATCTTTCTGTACTAAGGATCTTCATACCTTAAGTCTACTAGAAAAACATTTAAACATTAAAGGAGAACTAAAGATTAACTAAAGAAGTAGCTAGAAATGTTATAAATTGTTTTATGTTTCTGTACCAGCCCAAGGCAACAACAGCCCTTTAGCAGTAAAGATCTGTGTCTCCAAAGATGCCGCAGTAGCTCCCCATCTTCTTTTCTGCTGATTCACTGCATATGCTCTGTGCTGCTGTCACTTACTGAGCTTAGGGACCCACTCACAATATACAGTACATATAGAATATAAATGTCACATTATAAGGCTCATTAGTACTTAATACAGATAATTACTACATGGCAGCACAGAAACCAGTGCAACTAGCATCAGAATTTAATAAGCAGCCCTGTAGCATCAGCTTATATTACAGACAAACCTCATTTTCTGCTTGATAATTTGTGACGACCCCTAAGCTAAGCTTCTCAACAGCCACTTAGAGCCCACTGAGCATGCGAGTGTCACAGACACTTTCCAAGATGGTGACCCCATGTGACAAGTTTGAAGTCCTGGATCATTGCTGTTATTGAGAAGCTGAAACTTTAGGCTGGTGCAATAAGTTCAGTATATAAAATATGCCATTTGTAGCCATATTAATTTTTAGGGCTTAGTCCTCCTTTCAATAAACCCAATAGGCTGGTTCTGCTTCCAATAGGGATTAATTATATCTTAGTTGGATCAAGTACGAGGTACTGTTTTTATTATTGTTATTATTATTATAATTATAGAGAAAAAAGGAAATCCTTTTTAAAAATATGGATTATTTGGATAAAATTGAGTCTATAGGAGATGGCCTTTCCATATTTCGGAGCTTTCTGGATAACAGGTTTCCCATAGATCCCATACCTGTACAGTGCAATAAAAAGTATGGGATCAGTACGGTTAGCATTTGTTGCAGATACGTGATACTGCGCAACATATGCATTAAACGGCAGAGTTGATAGAATAATAAGATATTGAGGCTGTTTATTAAATGGTTCTCATACCAAATTGTCAAACTGTCAATCAAGAGACTGTACATATCTTTCTGTGCCATCTCAAATAAAAAGGACGTGACTGTGCATCGCTTGTTGCGTCATGGGTTGCTTGGGGTCATTGCATAGTTGAACATTTTGGTGGTTAAAACCCTTCACACTGATTGAGCTCTAATTGAGCTCGGAGGCCATATAAAACAAACCAGTTACAAGTAGCACTTTACTCCATACATCGTGTACTAACACACCTGGTGGGTTTAATTCTGCAGTGACTAAATGGAGACCTCAAAGACAACAGCAGTATGTAATATGTAAATATCCAGTTGAAACCAAATTGGCCACTCTCTGAGAACACCTACACATAAGGAAGCTTGTATATCACAATATAGGCACATGCTGTAACAGAACAATAAATATGTGCCGCAACCTGCCAACCACGACCAAACAGGAAGTGATGTTGCTGCAAACCAGAAGTGACATCATCAAAAGTGGGTGGGGACAGAAATAAGTTTTTGTAAAATTTTAAAAGGAGTAAATATAGACAATATAACATAAGATAAGAAATTTAGATGAGACCTGCAACCCCACCCGCATCTGTACCCGCAATTGAAAATCCTACCCTCATTCCTGAGCGTACCCGTTTTTTTTGCGGGTAACCTGCAGGTACCCGACCCGCTGCAGGACTCTAGTCTTTGTTGCCTTAACCTGGCCATAGAGGTGCAGATTATTAGGCTATATCCGATGAACGAACGTTCATATGACAGCAATCATATGAAAGTTATGTCCAACAAATAATAGTGATAGTCACCCATTGATATAGTCAGATATTCAATACATGCAGAGATGTTCTCAGTAGCCGTCAGAAATCTTATAACCTGTCTGATCAACCGAACGATCACCATGGCACGAAAAATGTCGGAGCACTCTAATCAGTCCATAAATCGTACAAATCTTGGTTTCGTGTGATAGTGTCTTTTTGTCTATGGCCAGTTTCAGCTTTCAGTTCTTGCACGACGAACGCTCAGAAAACAATCATTCTTTTCAATGCAACGATCTAAAACAAGCCATTTCGATTGAAGATTTAAGTAGGAAAAAGAACAAATCAGACAATGTTCTGGCCACTAATTGACAGACCACAATTGTACGAAAGTTATGTCCTGGAAATAATAGTGACCGTTCGTGATGTGTGGGTCGAGTTTCCCTTGCCCTGCACCTGTCCTTAACCCACCCAGTCCGGCCTGCTCCGTTCCCTTGGTGCGCCCACCCCTCGGGGACATCACGAAAGGGGGACGGGGCAGGCGCAGGTCTATAAATTTAGGGAACGGAAGCTGCAAGCCGGCAGTGTGAGGTTGCGTGCAGAGAGAGTTGAAGACTGAAGATTTTTTTTTCATAGCCGGCCCGAACCTTGCCCGACACGCGGGTCCTGCGGGTTTTGAGCCGGCCAGCACATGACTAGTGACCATCATCCATGGATCTCATCAGATACAATGCATGCAAAGATATTGTCATAAATGTTTTAACTTGCCCAATCGACTAAAGGACCGATCACTGTGGTATGATTATTTTGAGCCTAAGCACAGCCCTAAAATTTTACCAAACACAGTTTCACATGATTACATCTGCCATTTGCCAGAATAAGATTGCCAGTCCAAGCCTGGTTTAAAGTACAGAGTTCACTTACGACCATAGCACACTTTGTGTTAGGTGTTTTGGTGCAGTTCTGCCCTTGTTTTGTTTTCATGTAGTGCTTTGCTCACTGTTGAAAATAATGTCTTATAATTAGAGCAAATTTAGTCCCCTGTCTCTCTTCTTATCTTATTGCCTCCATCTTTTAATTCTCTGGACAGATATAGAAGTAGGAGTCTGCAAAAACACTGCTGCTGAATTTGAGTTCTCTGAGCAGAAGCACACTTACTGTCCAAGTAGCACCTTCTTTGCCTTCTCACCCCTGCTCAGGTTTATATGTTTAAGGCTAGTGTTACACTGAATCCTTAGTTGCCCTTTATGAGACTTAACTGTTCTAGGAACAAGCAAACACCGTCATTTTAGCCATTACAGTAGGCAAACAGGGCCTATTACTATGTATCTGCATGTTTAGATTTAAAAAATCAATTAATAAGCGAGCTTCATTTCAATTTAAGAGAATAATCTGTTTTGCATGCCTCACGCGCATTTGTAAATTAACCCCTACCAGTCCTTTATACCCCTGCACCCTCCAGCAGCCAATGGATCACAGTCTCACATTACGTCCTGCTCCTAGAACCCAGTAGAAAAAAAGAATGGAGTACAAACAGCGCCATCAAATTATGAGATTCAATCCCAATGTATAATATACTTGTCTATATGATGAACTGCATGGACTATATTTTAAATATTTAAATATTCGGTGCATCGGATTTAATATTAATCTACACTATGCAAGTGCCAGCTATAATTGCAGATATATACATCTATAATTCCTGACCTTTTGAGGGTGGTAATTATAGGCTTTTATATGCTGAATAACTATCCGTCTTTAAAGTTCACCCTCACTGTTCCTGGAATTCAGTTGCACAAATTGTTTTTCCTTGGGGGTATGGCATATCAGTACCGCACATGCACAAACATTCTCTGTAATTTCCTTTCATCCTCAGCCAGTTCTTTTATTCCTTCTTGTAATATGGTTTCTTTCTTACTATAGTTTCTGTTATCCCTACCCCCTTGCTATACATTGAGAACACCCTGTACTAATACAACAGCCAAAGAATTTGACACAGTGGATCCAGGGCCACCTAAAAATAATACAATACTGTGCATTTTAAATTCTTGCCAACATTTTTCAGTAATGGCAGAAAAGGGCAATGAAGGCTTATTGAAGTGAACAGGATATATTTCAGATTTCTTGTTTTTTCAGACTTTATAATCTTAAAAAGTTTTCCATTTAGTCCAAAGTTTGGTCTGGAACCCATATCTCATTAAGTGACAGATATGTAAAAACATTAAGTTAGATCTTTTATTATCCCAAGAATTTTTAGCAAACTTTAATTGGTGATCTGTGGGTCGCATGTGTTCAGCTGATGGACCAAACTTCAAAGGGGCTTCTCCATGTTGATGTTCCTCTACATCAGTGGTCCCCAACCAGTAGCTTGTGAGCAACATATTGCTCTCCAACCCCAGTGGCCTCAAAGCAGATGATTATTTTTGAATTCCAGGCTTGGAGGCAAGTTTTGGTTTCATAAAAACCAGGTGCACTGCCAAATAGAGCCTCAATGTAGGTTGACAATCCACATAGGAGCTACGAAATGGCCAATCACAACACTTATTTGGCACCCCAAGAACATTTTTTAAGCTAGCGTTGCTCACCAACTTTTTACTGAATGTTGCTCACGTGTTCAAAAGGTTGGCGATACCTGCTCTACAGTAATACTGTGCTGATTCTGCCCATCTGTAATACTATCTGAGAGGGGCATACAATTGGCAAGGTCTTCAAGCTATGTTGGGCACGAGTTGTAAAATGTCCAACCCTCTCATCTCTAGTGGCAGACACCAAATTGTACCTGAATTGGTCTTGGGTTTCTACGAATGCATAGGACAAAAAGCAAACATGTAGGAGAGCTAAACCTTCCTAATAAGAAAAGCCCCTACCTACTACCCTAGATAGTCCCCCCCTCCCTGCTTCCCCCCCACCGCATAGTTGATTACACCTAAAAGTGTCCCTAACACAGTACTCGCATATCGCTGCAGAGTGAGCCCAGCGGAGTTCATGGGCTACATCTACCGGCTCTTTAGCATTCTTCCTTAAGTGAACGCCATATTGGTGCATGCATAGTTGCAGCAGTCTGTAGCAACTGCGCATGCGCCAAAAGTGCTGGAAATTGCTGAAGGGAAGAAAGGTGACCCGAAGAATACTGGAGAACTGGAAGATGGAGCTCCACTTTTCTTACACTGCACCGATACACGAGTAATGTGTTAGGGGCACTTTCAGGGGTAACCAACTATGTGGGGGGTGGGAAGCAGAGAGGGGTTAGTAGGTAGGGGCTTTTCTTATTGGGGGAGTTAGTTCTCCACAGAATTGTATTCTCTCTCACTGGCCATCAGGTTATCAGATATGCTGTCCATCAGACTGGGCCTGCATACTTTGCTCTGGGTCCTGCACTATGCACTAAATATATCCTGTCCTGAACAGTCTGTTATCTTTCCAAGAAGAACTAACAGACCCTGATCCTCCCACCCTAGCAGTGCTGACAAGAAAGCATTTTCTGGCCCCTGGCCCACTGCACGTTATATGGCCTAGACCGCAAAATTACACACTTCCATTTCATGAGCAGCACAAACATAACATTACCTGCCAGCAATAATTAATTTGGCAGCTCCACTATACACCATATGTCCAATATATTGGGCCAATGATTGACTTAGTGAGTTTAGTGCCCAAACTGTTGTCTGAAAGCCAGTTAAAGGAGCAGTAGCACCAAAAAATGAAAGTATTTTAAATGAATGACAATATAATGTAGTGCAACCCTGCACTGGTAAAACTGATGTTCGCTTCAGAAACACTACTAAAGTTTATATAAACAAGCTGCTGAGTAGCCATGGGGGCAGCCATTCAAGCACAGACTACACGGTAGATAACATAGACGTTCTGCAGAATCCCGTTGTATACTACAGTGCTTACTGTTACCTGCTGTGTAACCTGTGCCTTTTCTCCTTTTTCAGCTTTCAGTGGCTGCACCCATGGCTACACAGCAGCTTGTTTATATAAATTATGGTAGAGTTTCTAAAGCAAACATAATTTGTACCAGTGCAGGACAACAGTACTTTGTATTTTCATTTCTTTAACATACTTCCTTTTTTGGTGTTACTGTTCCTTAAAGGTGAGATTTGTGGTGAAGGCATATTGTGTATAGAGAGCTTTTAGTTGTTCGTTGTGTCATTTTTTATTTGTTGTATTTGGAGGCAGATGGAGGGGATTTCCCAGATGATGAACCACATAGCAAGCTACTACTGGTGTATGGTGAATCTTTTTGTAATTAGGAGACTCGCTGCCTTGAGACAGAGAGACTATTATCTTACCACAGACGTGTGCAGTTGTCAGCTGACACTAATGTGTCTGACCCCCATGGGTGGTTGTTGGTGCCAGATTGGGAAGTGTTTCCATTGCAATTAAAATAAATCTTTCTGCCAATGCTTTCTCTTCCCTGCTCATCACCTTTTTAAGATCAATATGGTGAAGTACTTGTATTCAGTTTAGCATGCCTTTAATTTAGCCTTGAAGTATTGTTTCTTGGATGCCTTTCAAGTTACTAAAGGTAATTGCTGTTAGTCCCTGTTCTTCTCTTGAAAAATAAATCTTTCTGCCAATGCTTTCTCTTCCCTGCTCATCACCTTTTTAAGATCAATATGGTGAAGTACTTGTATTCGGTTTAGCATGCCTTTAATTTAGCCTTAAAGGCGGCGTCCACATGTAAACTGTTTTTTGTGTAATGAAAGAAAATGCAGTTCCTGGCAACTTTCCAATATACATAAAGTAAACATTTCCAACAATTTTAAAGTTGACATTTATTAATACTTTAAAATCATTGAGAATGTGTATTTTCCCAGGCTACCCTAGCGCAGACATAGGTTCAAATATTCAGTAAAATAAGATCAAAAAATCCCGTGCATGTGTGAGTCTAAGGGGGTTATTTATCAAAGGTCAAATTTTAAATGAACTCAGTTTGCGAATGGTTTCTAATTTAAGAAAAAACTTGAATCAGCGAGTTCAGGGTGAACAATCCGAATACTTGAATTGATTATGTTTTTGGTGAAAAAACTCAAACCACTTAAATTTTTAAGCAAAACCCTCAGAAAAAAAACCTCAAACACGATGAAGACTACAAACATCTTGAAATGGTTCAAGGGACCAGATGGTGTATTTTCAGATTTGAAAAATTCGATTTTTAACTCCAAAATAACCTTGAAAACTCAATTTTTTGTGGAAAACACAACTCAAACCTTCATAAATCTGCCTCTAAGATGGTGGTGTGGAACTGTGGTACTTTTATTCCCTGGTTGGTAAATTTTTTTCCCTAAAAAGTGTGCCAGCCTTGGGAAAAACCTTTTTTGCCACCAGCCCAGTAAAAAAGAAACAGCTGGGGGCAGATTTATCAAAATGTGAGAATACAACTCTCCACAGAAAAACTCACTTTCTTTTCATTTATCAAATGGTGAACTCCATTGCTAAATATGATTCTAAAAATCCCATAGGTCCCATAAATAGAAAGTGAGTTTTTCTGTGGTGAGTTTTATTCGCACATTTTGATAAATCTGGACCCTAGTGCCAGTGCCGAACTTAGGAATTCTTGCCGGTATATTTGTAACATCCAAAAAAAACCTCTGTTCCCTGACTTTCTCTGTTGCCAGTAACTACCTATTCCTCGCCTATGTCCCCACCCAATGTGCCCATTTCTTCACCCACTCTGCCCATTCCCCTGCCTAGTGATGTCATTGTCCGACCGCCTCATATGACATCATTGCCCACTCACCGACCAGAAGGCTGGTTTCAATAAAGGAAAAAGGTGGCAACCCTATTTGATTTACTAGGGTCTAACATACTGTATTGGCACACATTGCTGGGGTACAGAACACTGAATATTCTCAGGAACAACCACCCTCATATTACTGTGCAAACCTTAATAAAAACTGAAGGAAATGCAAAAGTCTCCCATAGCCCTATTGCAATTTCCTCTTGTTTCTCATTTGGAGAATGAGAAATATAATGTTCCCTGTAGAGCCTGATGCTTCTCAGTACACTTAGAAGTTATTTTAATGAGCAGCTGTTGAAGGATATATGTGTAATAATAACGCTGATGTATATGCTGACATTACAAGCTTCCAGGGATCCAGTTGGGAAAAGTCCTGTGCCATTTAACTTGCAAATTGCCCACGCAGGATAAAACAGTGCAATCCAAGTGCTTCTTGTGTTATAATTTCCTACATTCCCAAGATAAAGCCAGAACCTTTCTAATCCTCTCAGGATAAAGTTTTCAGCAACACTCAGATAATACCTATGCTTATCTGCAGCCGTACCCACTTATTATTGGCTTCAGTACTGTAGCGCTCTATTAATAGACACCTAGCATGAATTACTGGTTTTTATGCTGTGTCATCTATCAGCACTGATTGATTGAATGAAAATTCCATTATGTTATAATCAAACAGTTATCAATAGGCTACTGTGCTGATCATGAAAGGGGTAGTTTACCTTAAGGGTAAGGGCACACGGGCAGATTCCGGGAGATTAGTCACCCCGGTGACTAATCGTCCCTTTCCTTGGGGCGAAAATCTCCCCGAACTGCTTTCCCCTACCTTCCCACCGGCTATAATGAAAAATCGCCAGTGGGATGTCACTCGTGGCGCTTCTTTTTGCCTCATGAGGAAACTTTCTTGCAACTTTGGAAAACGAATCACCGCGAGTGCCATCCCGCTGGCAAATTTTCATTATAGCCGGCTGGAAGGCAGTTCAGGGAGATTGGCGCCCCGAAGAAGAGGCAATTTGTAGCCAGGGCGACTAATCTCCCCGAATCTGCCCTTACCCTTAGGGTGATGGCACAGGTGAGGATTTGTGGGAGGTTAGTCGCCCATCGACAAATCTTCTCTTCTTTTGGTGACTAATCTCCCCAAATTCCTTCCAGCAAGAATACAAATTGCCGGTGGGATGGCATACGAATCTCTTCGATTTTGAAAATGTATGCCATCCTACCGGCGATTTGTATTCTTGCCGACGGGAAGGCATTTTGGGAGACTAGTCGCCCGAAGAAGAGAAGATTTGTCACTGGGCGACTAATCTCCCCCGAATCTTCACGTGTACCACCACCCTTACAGTAAATTTAAATATGATGTAGACAGGGTGAATTTCAATCACAGTTCATAGTTTTTTCATTCCTTACTTTGTGTGGATTTTTTAATGATTGTTCTTTTTGCTCATCAATCATGTAATCATGGTACTAGGGTCTAATCTACCCCGACAATTAGGCAGTGATTTGAAATACACTGAAAATGAAAAGGAGCGGGCCAAAACAGAGAATTGATAAAATTGTAGCCTCACACAGCAATAGACTGCTGGGGTCAGTGCTGGAAAGAGGCAGAAAAAGAAGGCAGACTATAGAACTATAAAAAAAAAAACGAGGACCAATTAAAAAGTTGTTATGAACAGAACAGGACATTCTATAACATTTATACCTGTATATACTTCAAGCTGCTAGTTGGCTTTTAACCTCCTTGCCCTTCAGTTACTGGAAACCCCCGGCTTCTTCCATCAGCCATTTCTTTGTTTCTAAGACTATGGATCAACTCCAATGCTATTTTTTTTATTGTATATTTATGTGAATAAAGCAAACATTGCGCTTGATGAAAACTTTTATAATGTAGACTTCTAATTTCTTTATATTTTACAATAAGGAGTGCATTATTCCCTATTGGGTAGTGATAACTTTTACATGATATGAACTTTTGAATATAGGTTATAGGGAATAATGAACCGGTTTACTTTATAAAATATATTCGATTTCATCCTGGAGTTGCATACGCTGTATAAACATACTCAGCTTGTTCCTTCATATGGTCTTGGAAGGCCTCAGTGACTTCTAATAGCCTTATGTTTTACAATAGGGGTTTCTAATATCCAATATTCAGTACTGAACAGAATGCAGTGAGTATAAGCAAGCTCATATTTAAATAAAATACAGCCTTCACTTTCAGCATATCGCTTTCAACCTACCTGCCTTCTGCTGCATTCACTCACTGTAAATATATATATATATATTTGCTCTGTTTCAGTATACAAGTCTCCAGAGTATGAATCCCTTGGCTTTGATCTTACAGTCGAAAGACTTGTATCCATTGGTTACCCTCAAGAGCTTCTAAACTTTGTCTACGATCCCACATTTCCTACAAGGTGAGTATTTTTTACAAGCTGGGCACATTGTATTGCTGAATATTAACCCCAGCAGCCTGAGCTTGTCTTCCCACTTCTATTAGATGTACCTTTGTTGTTATGTCTGAATGGGTGGGCAGTTTCATTCTTATAAACAAAAGCACTGTACTTGGCTGTAAAATGTGCTAGTACCACTGAAAATCGCCTTAAGCTGGCCATAGACGCAAAGATCCCATTGTTCATATCCTTTAACCGTGTATAACAGTTTTGCCAAAATTGCATAGTTGACATGAGTCCATGTAACTGCCATTGAATGCATTGCAGTATTATCTTTGTCAAGGTTATGTCAGACCAACTAGTTGGATCTGAGTTACTAAGAAATACAGGTATTGGACCTGTTATCTGGAATGCTTGGAACCTGGGGTTTTCTGGATAATGGATCTTTCTGTAATTTGGATCTTCATAACTTAAGTCTACTATAAAATGATGTAAACATTAAATAAACCCAATAGACTGGTTTTGCCTCCAATAAGGATTAATTATATCTTAGTTGGGATCAAGTACAAGATACTGTTTTATTATTACAGAGAAAAAGGAAATCATTTTTAAAAAATTTGGATAAAATGGAGTCTATGAGAGATGGCCTTTCTGTAATTCGGAGCTTTCTGGATAACGGTTTTCCTGATAACGGATCCTATACGTATAGGCATACACAAGACGGTCATGTATAGCACTGTTAAAGGAGAAGGAAAGGCAAAAGCTACGAACTACCTCACTCAAAAGTTCTTATCTAGATTAAATCGCATTAGTTTTAGCTTACCTATGTGTATATATAACTAGTAAATCGTGCATCATGTTCAGCTCTCATTCAGTAAACCGCGGCCGCCATCTTGGTTAAGTATTACAGGCTTCCTTTTCCTCTTGTTCGCTTATGCCGTTGCGCCAAACAAACACTCCCCCTTACCCCAGGTGTGTGTCGTAGATGAGAGGAAAGGTGCCTCTAAAGCATGTGCAATAGAAGCAAATTTGGCCCAATGCAACTCAAGGCAGCCTCGGGCAGCCTAAAGGAACTAGAGGAAAATTCAGTGACATCACTGGAGTCCTGCGGACGCATTATCATTAGAGCACGTGTACTACAGCTAGACACCAGGGAGATAGAGTAATTACTTACATAGAATTGCCATAGAGCTTTACTTATGTTTTAGCTTTCGTTGTCCTTTAAGTGATTTTGGATTTCCTGTTATAAATTGTAAAAGGAAATTGTTCTTTTTGTTTTCATCCCACAGGGGTCTTGTTTTTGATTCAACCTATGGTAATCTGATAAAGGTTGATGCCTATGGCAATATCCTTGTCTGTGCACATGGCTTTAACTTCATGAGAGGGTAAGTACAGAAACTCGTTTTACCCAAGTGCACATAAAAGGGTTAATATTTTCACATCATCAGCGGTCTCTTGTGGCAGGTGTGAAGCACCAAAAAAACCACGCCATAAATATTTTCCATGTTAAAGGGAAAAGGAGAATGGATAGTTTTAGTCCTGGAAATTAACTTTAATCTTTGTGATCTGAAGGTCAGAATAAACGTTTAAAAGAGAAGTACAAGCATTTTTACACAACAGAGCTCCTGCTCAGGCCTCCCCTCCAATGTGTTTGGATCCGGAGCATGTGCACTGAAATCCTACCTAGTTCTGGTTTTCTATGTACGTGGTTATAGTCATGGAGCCAACCCTAATGTGCAACTCTGCATTTCAGGACCAGGTACATGTACGGGACCTGTCACCCAGAATGCTCAGGACCTGGGGTCTTCCAGATAAGGGGGTCTTTCTGTAATTTGGATCTCCATACCTTGTCTACTAGAAAATCATTTAATCATTAAATAAAACACTAGGATTATTTTGCCACCAATAAAGATTCATTATAACTTAGTTGGGAACAAGTACACGGTACTGTTTTATTACTACAGAGAAAAAGGAAATCCTTTTTAAAAATATGGGAGACAATCTTTTCAGAATTCGGAGCTTTCTGGCTAACTGGTTTCCCTATTCCTCTCTGTTCCTATGCCTGTACAAGGGAACAGAAAGCCCCTCTCTGAGGTCTGGGTAATGTATTTGGGAAGGGTGGCCTGTGTAAGGGTTAGGGTTGCCACCCAGCCTAGCCGGTAAAACGCCAGGGCCGGGCCGGTATTACAAATTTACTGGCAATGTAGCTGCCGGTAATTTGTAATACCATTAAGAAAAGGCCTTGCTCTCAGGTGGAAACTAACCTTTCCATCCCCATCTTGCACTCCCGCAATTTGCCCCTGCCTCTTTTGTGGTGTGGCCCCACCCCTTTTTGCACCGCAGTCCACCCCTTTAGTTCCGCCCCCCACTGGTTGGTAAAATTTTTTTTTACAAAGGTGGCAACCCTTTGTATAAAAATTGATTTATTACATTATGGGAGCAAAGCATGTGGAAAGGCTGCATAGTGAGCACTAAAAGAGCAGGAGAGTACTCACTGAGCCAGCACAAAAAGCAATAGCAACGACAGGTTGCAAGTAATGAGCCAGCACTAACAACAATAAAATGAGCGGAGAAGCTTGTAAATAAGAATTAAGCTGCCTCAGAAAGTCGCAATAAGAGACTAGCTAGTAGAGAGTGTTGAGAAACCATATATTTTTTTGCCCATTTTTGGTAAAGGGGTTGTCTACCTTTCAGTTAACTTTTAGTATGATGTAGAGAGTGATATCCTAAGACAATCTGCAATTGGTTTTTAATTCTTTTACTATTTGTGGTTTTTCAGTTATTTGGCTTTATATGCGGCAGCTCTCCAGTTTGCAGTGTTTAGCAATCTGGTTGCTAGGCTCCAAATTTCCCTAGTAACCATGCATTGATTCGATAAGAGGCTGGAATATGAATAGGAGAGGCCTGAATAGAAAAATGAGTAATAAAAAGTAGCAATAACAAACAATGGCATATTTTAAATGGTGAACTTATTGCACCAGCCTAAAGTTTCAGCTTGTCAATAGCAGCAATGATCCAGGACTTCAAACTTGTCACAGGGGGTCACCATCTTGGAAAGTGTCTGTGACACTCACATGCTCAGTGGGCTCTGAGCAGCTGTTGAGAAGCAAAGCTTAGGGGTCGTCACTAATTATCCAGCAGAAAATGAGGTTGGTCTGTAATAAAAGCTGATGCTACTGGGCAGATTATTAAATTCTGATGCTAATTGCACTGGTTTCTGTGCTGCCATGTAGTAATTATCTGTATTAATTACTAATCAGCCTTATATTGTGACATTTCTATTCTATGTGTACTGTATACTTGTGAGTGGGTCCATAAGCTCAGTAAGTGACAGCAGCACAGAGCATGTGCAGTGAATCAGCAGAAAAGAAGATGGGGAGCTACTGGGGCATCTTTGGAGACACAGATCTTTACTGCTAAAGAGCTGTGGTTGCCTTGGGCTGGTACAGAAGCTGAAAACATCATGTACAACATTTTTAGCTACTTTAGTTGAGCTTTACTTTTTCTTTAAGTAAGTGAGAGCTGCCATTCTTTGTGTTTTACAGACCCTTCCCTACTGCTTTTGATTATGCCCATTTAAACCAATAACATGGCTACATGCATTTGACACTCTCTATAAACTCTGCCTAGTTCACCAAACATCAGGACCATTAAAGTAACATTTGATTCAAATCTTACCCACACACTGGGCTCCCTTATCTATCGTTTGTACTTCCCTTATGGTTTGGGAAACTCTGTCTTGTGCTATTAAACTGAGATAAGCAAAATAATATAATGCTTGCTTGACTTAAAGGAACAGTAAAGGTGGCCATAGACAAGATCTTTCAAGAAAGATCGTTCTTTTGAATACACACGTGTAGAGTAGATCAGGTAGAAACAATAGAATTCTACCTGTATCTGACGATTCAGCACTAACAAAGGCGGATGTTTGGGTCCCTTCAAAGGCACCCAATCAAAATTTTCCGTCCAGCCCGATCGACAAACCGACCGATATCCAAGTCTTCTGCCGATATCGGTCGGCTCTTTTTCCACCCATACACACACCGAATATCGGACGAAAATTAGTTTTGTACGATATTATCTGTGCGTCTATGGCCACCTTAACACCAAAAGTCTAATTTAATGAAAATATAATGTACTGTTATGCTGCCTTGGTACAACTGGTGTGTTTGCTACAGAAATATTTTATATAAACAAACCGCAGTGTAGCCCATGGGTGCAGCTTTTCAAGCACAGGTTACACAACAGATAAGCTCTGTAGTATACAATGGGGTCCTTCAGAAATCTCCTGTTATTTACTGTGTATCCTGTGCTTGAATGGCTGCCCCCATGACTACATAGCAGCTTGTTTATATAAACAATAGTTGTGTTTCTGAAGCAAACACACAAGTTTAAGCAGTGCAGGACAATAGTACATTATATTGTCATTCCTTTAAAACAGTCATTTTTTTGGTGTTACTGTTCCTTTAACCAAAAGAACAAAACCACACAGGGCTTGTAACCAGTGTCCGTAGCACTGCAGTATAGCTTAGGAAACCATATAAACAGTCGCTTCGATACACGGGTAATTAGCAATGTTAAAAAAGTGATACCAGTGTTTGTAAAGGAGCTAAAAAGCCATTTGTCTGCAAACAATACCTTTGAGTATTCATATTCCGGTGTTTATTCTATATATTACTGATTACAGCTCAGCATGGACTGATTATTTGGTCATCACATGATGCAACCTAAAGAAAGGAAACCTGATGAGCAGTAACACGCCCATTCAAAGTCCTGTGTTGCTTCATTCTGACAAGCAACAAACCTGTTTGTGCTTTATTTGAACAATGTGACTTTTAAGAGAGGAAACTCAGTGACTAATTGTTTAATTACCTTGTCGTTTTAAATGTGTTCGGAACATACATCAGAACGCACTCAACCAGCGGGAGAGGCCTGTTGTGTTACATTTGGTCACGCACCCCACGCATAAACCGTAATAATAACGAGGAGTGTGTTTTCTAATGACACAATTAAGTTGCATATTGTATAATTAAGGCAAGTCTAAAAATATCACACGTGCAGCCGTTTCCTGCGTATAGGGAAGTTATTTCCTGTTACAACAATATTCAGATTAGTCATAGATGTATCTAAATGTAGCCTCAGACTTGTCTGATCTCTTTATACCAATAATTTTATCATTCTTCATGTATTACTATAAGCAAAAGCATGACAGTACTGCAGAGCTACAGCAATGTGATACTGAAAAAAATAAAAAAAAATGCTAGTTTAGGTATACTAAGGTTTAGACTTAAAGGGTTTCTGCCATGATTTTTATTTTTAAATTACACTGTTTACACTGCAAATTACACTGTTTACACTGTTTGACTCTACAATGTAAAATGTAATTCCTGAACCAGCAAGTGTATTTTTTTTAGTTGTAATATTGATGTGTAGGCGCCATCTCAGGTCATTTTGCCTGGTCATGTGCTTTCAGAAAGTGCCAGCACTGCTTTCTGGCAGGCTGTTGTTTCTCCTACTCAATGTAACTGAATGTGTCGCAGTGGGACCTGGATTTTACTATTGAGTGTTGTTCTTAGATCTACCAGGCAGTTGTTATCTTGTGTTAGGGAGCCATTATCTGGTTACCTTCCCATTGTTCTGTTGTTAGGCTGCTGGGGGGGGGGAGGGAGGGGGTGATATCACTCCAACTTGCAGTGCAGCAGTAAAGAGTGACTGATGTTTATCAGAGCACAAGTCACATAACTGGGTGCAGCTGGGAAATTGGCAATATGTCTAGCCCCATGTCAGATTTTAAAAATAAATATAAAAAAATCTGTTTGCTCTTTTGAGAAACAGATTTCAGCGCAGAATTTTGCTGGAGCAGCACTATTAACTGATGCATTTTGAAAAAAACATTTTTCCCATGACAGTATCCCTTTAAGGTGGCCATACACGGAGAAATCTGCTTGTTTTGGCGATGTCTACAAATGAGCGGATCACTCCCCGATATGCCCGATATCTGTCTGGTCCAATCATGGGCCCATATGATCGGATCATAATGAAAGGTATACTGGCGGTCGGATTGCGGGACAGCATCAACAATCCAACAGGATTTTTACCCATGCCCAATCGTCATCCGGCCGACTCTCTGCCTGTTATCAATTGAGGAAGCCCATAGGAGGGCCCCATACACTCGCTTTATCGGCAGCTTCTATTGGCCACCTTAAGCCTTTGTCAGTCTAATTTGCACTAAGCTGATCTAGCTAATGTCTTGGTGTGGGTAATTGCACATGAGCATTTATGTGGGAGTGTGATCCCATCAATTTTCAGCTTCTTACAGCAGTAGTAGCAATTGCAGTCTGCGGACATCTCCTTATTACAATGACAGCAGGCACTACTTATAAGTATTGGATCTAGTATCCAGAATACTTGGAATTTGGGGGTTTTCAGATAAGAGCTCTTTCCTTAATTTGGATCTTTATACTTTAAGGGGGAGATTTATTAAAGGTCAAGTTGTTTCCTCAAAATATTCTAGTTTGTAAGGGTATTTTTCAGTCAAAACTTGAATTTTCGGGGTAAAAAAAAATGTAATTTTCCTAGATTTATTATAAGCTGGAAATAGCTTGAATCTGAAAATACACCATCTAAAACCTGTTAAGGTCATGTAGAAGTCAATGGCAGAGTTCCTTTGAACCATTTCAAGATGGTAATAGCCTTCATGTTGTTTGAGTTTTTTTCAGTGGGTTTCGCTCAAAACCACGGGGAATAGTCGATCAATTCGAGTTTTCAGGTTGTTCTGACTACATTGATTCCAGTTTTCTACATTTCAGTTTTTTCTGAAATGAGAAACCATTCAAGTTGTGAGTTTATTATTCGAGGTCACAAACCTCTTAAATTCAACCTTTTTATAATAACCCCCTAAGTCTACTAAAAAGCAGTTTAAACATTCAATAAACCCAATAGATTTGTTTTGCCTCCAATAAAGATTCATTATATCTGAGTTTAGATACAACGCACCAGTTTATGACAGAGAAAAAGGGAATTACGTTTTTGAATTATTTCATTATAATGAAGTATATGGGAGATGGCCTTCCAGTAATTCAGAGCTTTCTGGATAACGGGTTTCTCCACCAATATGCACTGCTTGATACACAATGGCTAGCTATAAACCATGATGTCCTATAGGTAATATATAAAATGTAAAAAAGGAAAGCAACCCTAAGCTGTGGGTAATAGACAAGATATAATAAATCCCCAGAAGTCCTGTTGCATTAAAGATAGGCAGTCGTTATTCAGACAGTTACCGTAATAATATAAGTAGTACTGACACAGGTGGAGTTAGTCAATAGTAAAAGAGGTACCTACGTGATCTTCAAGTGTGAGTCTTAAAGGGGGTTGTTCACCTTCCAAACACTTCAGTTGTTTTTAAGATTGCTCCCCAGAAATAAAGACTTTTTTCAGTTATTTTCCATTATTTATTTTTTTTACTGGTTTTCCAAAATCTAAGTTTAAAGTTGAATGTCCCTGGTTGAGTCTGGCCGCTCAGTAATTCAGGTGCAGACTCTAAACTGTTAGAATTTTGCAACATTTAGTTGATACATTTCTCAGCAGCAGCAGCTGCCTGTAATCAAACCCAGAGATGCAATGTATCAACTAAATGTATCAATTTAGAACAGTTTACAGGGTCGGCGACCCCTACCTCCCAGAGCTGCTTTAGAAGTTGAAAAATGAAACTTTACACTTCAATATTAGAAAAACTGTGACACATAGAAAGTAATTGGAAAAAGTCATTATTTTTGGTGATCTATCCGAAAACAACCCCTTTAATATTGGATGTAAAGTGGCAAATGTGCTGGACAGTATTTTGATTTCCCAGACCCACATATTTCAACTGTGCAATAAAAAAATGGTCTCTCTCTCCCTCCCCCCACAGGCCAGAAACAAGGGAGCAATACCCAAATAAATTCATCCAGAGAGATGACACCGACCGATTCTACATCCTCAACACGCTCTTTAACTTACCAGGTATCTGAGCCAATTCAGGTTCATTGCGTCTTTTACTTTAGTATTTTTGCTATTTGCTTTTCCATTGGTTAGTCGTTTCCTGCAGAGAACGGTACCGATGCAAAAGTCATTATTAAATGGATGCACCTTATTTTCTAAATGTCGGCTTAAACCATTCAAAAGATTTCCTAGCTTTCAAAAGAAATTAGATAGGGTGCAGTAGTCAGAATGCTACGGCTAGAGAAATACAAGCCTGTGCAGACTATATGGATTATAGATTTATATAGATTATAGTTAATGGAATATTGTCTTTACAAGAGTGCTGCACATCAGTGTACGGGAGAGCCATCAATTGGCAATGGACCAAATTGTACCATCGAGGTGCAAAACTGTGGACCAGTAGTTGTGCACTTTTGACATTCAGCTTGTTAAAGTTACCTAAAAAACAAAGGCCTAATTTATTTTGTAAATCATGGGCATAATTTCCTGCCAGTGACCATATTGCTCATAACAGCTAACAGGAATGCTAATGACTTTGGCTGGGTGACTTTTTAGCAGGGGAGAATATAGTTGCTGAAGATGACTCTTAGTTAAAATGTCATAGAAGAAATGCTCAGTGTAGGGTTTTTATTAATAAGGGGTTGTTCACCTTTAAATTAACTTTTAATGATGCAGAGAGTGATATTTTGAGACTAAATGCAATTGGTTTTCATTTTTTATTATTTGAGGTTTTAGAGTTATTTAGCTTTTTATTCAGCAGCTCTTCAGTTGGCAATTTCAGCAGTCCAAATGACCCTAGCAACCATGCATTGATTTGAATAAGCGACTGGGATATGAATAGGAGAGGGGATGAGTAGAAAGATGAGTAATAAAAAGTAGCAATAACAATACATTTGTAGATTTACATAGTATGTTTTTTACATGGGTTAGTGACCCCTATTTGAAAGCTGGAAAGAGTCAGAAGAAGAAGGAAAATAAATCATAAACTACAGAAAATAAATACTGAAGACCAATTGGAAAATTGCTTACAATTGGCCATTCTATAACATACTTAAAGTTAACTTAAAGGTGAACAACCCCTTCAAAGGGAAACTATCACGAAAATGAAAATTTCATATAAGCTTTAGCATATTGAAATAAGACACTTTCTAAATACAATCAATTAAGAATTCTGTACCGTTTCTGAAACAATCAAGTTTATCTTCACTATTCCTCTCTCAGCATCTGTTTAACCTCATTCTGTCTTCATTCAGAGATGAATGATCCAATATATCGTATAGGGGGGCTCCTTTTGCCTAGAAGATGTATTAGAGCTCACTCTATCGAAATCACCAAAATTTCTCTCTCTACACGCAGAATTTGTGCAAAAGGTAGTTATTTTGTTTGGACTGGAATCCATTATTTGAGAAAGAAAGCCCCCCCCCTAGACTGTGTATTGGTGATTTTAATAGAGTGAGCTCTAATACATCTTCTAGGCAAAAGGAGCCCCCCTATAAGATATATTGGATCTAACTGTCAATGATTATCTGACACCCAACTGCTGCTTGAAGACAGAATGAAGAGAAACAGATACTGAGAGAGGAATAGTGAATATAAACTTAATTATTTCAGAAACACTGCAGAACTTTTAATTGATTGTATTTAGAAATTTTCTTACTTCACTACAAGGAAGCTTATATTAAATTTTTTCAATTTTCGCGATAGTTCCCCTGTTAGAACTGGTCAAGTGTATATGCTGGATCTGAGTATTTGTGTGAATAAAATTCTGAATTGAATTCAATGAAATAAAACAATTCTTTCACCTTTCTTTCAGAAACCTACCTTCTGGCTTGCCTGGTGGATTTCTTTACAAATTGCGACAGGTACTCAAGGTAGGTCTGCCATCAGGTTACATGGTCTTACTAACCGAATAATTTCAACTATTGATTTGAACTCGCACAAATCATTTAGTTTTACTGTGGAAACGCTGGTATAGCTATAGAGGAAGCAAACGTTGCAGGTGGGTTTGGGATACAGGGAGGCCCAGTCTGTGGGTCTGATTCCTCTATAGTTGCTAGAATTCCCTCCAGCTGCTTTCCTACCTACTTTGTTGCTAGGGAATGTGAACAAGTAGGCTGGTTTAGTGGGGGGTTGCTCTGTGTGCCAGGCCCTTCCAACTACTTTTTGGCGAGTGGCCTGGTGTATTGTAGTTACTCCACAGTGGGAGAAACAAGATGTTTCTGAATTATGTACACAAGAAAAAGATATGCAGTATTTACATTGGAAAATAGACACGTTTTTCTGTGATTTCTACATTTTTATTTGCTACAGAACGATGTAGTACATGGTATCAGATATTTCTATAAAACTCCACATCTTGTACTGTAGTGAACTTTGCATCTTAGAACCCAAGGTTGGCTGATATACACATGAAGGATTTTTTCCACCTTTAACCAATTACAGAGGTGCTTTAAACTCATGCCGGTAGTTAGAATGTGGGAGTTTCTCTTATGCTGTAGCACTAGAAATTTCTATCACTAAGCAATTTAGTACTCTTGATTCTCCTTCGATTCATAAAATCATCCAGAATATCACATTGCAATTACAAATCTTCATTTTCTTGTAGGGATGCACCGAATCCACTATTTGGGATTCTGCCGAATCCCTGGTGAAGTTTTGGCCGAATACCGAACCGAATCCTACTCCTAATTTGCATATGCAAATTCGGATTTGGTTCGGCCAGGCACAAGGATTCAGCCGAATCCTGCTGAAAAAGGCCGAATCCTGGTGGAATCCTGTACCGAATCCTGGATTCGGTGCATCCCTATTTTCTTGTTTGTAAAGTACAAAGGTCAATAACATAATTTTTTAAAAAAATGTTTTTAAAAAAATAAATGAATTTCTACATAACGAAGAAAAAAAAAACCACCAAGACACATTTAGGGCCCATTTTACTTAGCTTGAGTGAAGGAATAGAATAAAAAATACTTCGAATTTCAAAGTATTTTTTTGGCTACTTTTACCATCGAATTGGCTACTGCGACCTTCGACTATGACTTTGAATCGAACGATTTGAACTAAAAATCGTTCGACTATTTGACCATTCGATACTCAAAGTACTGTCTCTTTAAAAAAAACTTTGTCTCCCTACTTCTCCACCTATAACCTACCGAGGCGCCATGTTAGCCTATGGGGAATAGGCTCTCTATTTTGGTCGAAGAAAAATCGTCCGATCGATGGATTAAAATACTTCAAATCGAACGTTTCGAAGGATTTAATCGTTCGAACGATTTTTCGTTTGATCAAACTATTTGCGGTAAATCCTTCGACTTCGATATTCGAAGTCTAAGGATTTACATTCGGCAGTTGAATATCGATGGTTAATTAACCCTCGATTTTCGACCCTATGTAAATCTGTCCCTTAACTTTAAATTCGCAAAGTCTTTATATACTCTGCTTGCACTCCACTTCAGAAAAGGCAGCAAGGCGATGATCCATCGTGCACCCCTCGATTTCTCCTCCCTGCCTTGTACAGGAGATAGCCAGGGAGGAGAAATTGAGCGTCGCTCGATGGATCGTCACCCTGCTGCCTTTTCTGAAGAGAAACTGAGTTTCGGTAAGACTTTGTGAAGTTAAAGTTTAAAGGGGACCCGTCACCAAAAAAAATTATTCACAATCCTATTTTATCACATTAGTCAAGCAAAATTAACTTTACTTACACTGTATAAATTATTTGAATCTTGTTTCCTTCAGTCTGGGAATTCAAAATCATAGCAAGCAGGCAGCAGCCATTTTGTGGACACTGTTATTAAGGAAAGCCTTGTATCATCTCAGAATCTTGTTTGTGCACCAGAATGGGGGACCCGATGTCCATCCCCATGCCTTGGCTAAACAATTAAATGGTGAAGAGAAGGGGGAATGTGGGGAGAGCAGAGATTCCTAGGTTGAAGTGTTGAATGGAAAGTGAAAGTAATTGTCTCCCCCGCCTCTATGCCCAGGGCAGACAATATTTGATTGACAGCTGAGATGTTTAAATGAGCTTAAAACAGCTATGAATGCTTTAATAAAAAATAGAAATTGGACTTCATGTTTAATTTGAAAAGGACTTTTATTATACAGATTTTTGTGTCTGGGTGACAGGTCCCTTAATGTGTCTTGGTGTTTTCTTTTTCGTTATCTAGAAACTCATTTTAAAAAAAAAAAAAAATTAGTTTTGCTACTGGTCCTTTAAGTCACAAAAGGAATCCTCCATGAACACTGCCTAGTTATAGGTTCATTGTGTCCGTAGATTTATTTGTTCTCTCCTGTCGTAACCTGATTCTAAAGTTTGTTGCTTTATTGCAGCTGCGAAACGGGGTTTAAAGATGGCGACCTCTTCATGTCCTTTCGGAGCATGTTTCAGGATGTCAGAGATGCTGTTGACTGGGTCCATTATAAGGTAATGCTAGATCTTCAGAATGTAGGCCAGTCGGATTGAAGGTGATCATTGTCTTTGATCTGACCATGCAGGGTGAATCTGTTTGTTTGCCTGGGCAGGAAATGACATCTCTCCCAATTGGATATTTTAAACCTGCCAATAGATAACATGGCTGCCATACATCCAGATATGAACTGGGCAGGCCCCATACACAGGCCAAGCTGTTGATTCGGGCAGACCATTGTTATTTTTATCTTTGCATATTGCTGCTTTAACATTAGATTTCATTTTTTTTTCCAGGGATCCCTCAAGGAAAAGACGGTTGAGAATTTGCCGAAGTATGTTGTAAAAGATGTAAGTCTTCCTTTGTCTTGTTGCAGGTTAAGCAGTAGAGAAATATGAAATAGGTTTGATTGGTGAACTTAAACATTCTTTCCTTTCTTTAAAGGGAGACTCATATATAAACGAATATAAATTATTTTGCAGTAGTTAAAAAAAAAAGAATGTGCAAGCCATAAAAGACGTTCTATACTAATATCACATCTGCCCTCTTCCCAGCAATGATTAAACCCGGATTAAAATGGTCTCAGCAGAGACAATGCCAGGAGACTGACACTAATATGAAGGCTGTTATAAAGATACATGCTGAATGATCAGTCTACCTAAATGGTGGCAATTTAGTATAGATCAACAAAGGAAGGCTGGGGGCAATACAAATCAAAATAAAAGCAGCATTTGTATATTCTTTGCCTCTGTATTTCCCATGTACGGTAATAATTAGAACATAAAAAAGCCCAACAAAAAAACCCAGCAAGCAGTTCCTATTGGTTTGTGCTGTAGTCTTTTACCTCACACTGGGCAGCCCCTCACAATGTATATGTGACATGCTTGTATACTCTCTATTTAACACCACACGCTACAGTTCCTTTTATCTTCACCAGTGTGTAAATGCTGTGCAGGTGACATAAGGGTGATGTTCCTCTGCTCTAGCTCTCAGCTCTAAAATGGTACGACCCGGTCAGTTAATATCACCTTTGCTTATGGTACAACCTGTACCACTTATCTTCTTCTGTCTACTTTACATCACCGGATGCATTTGTTACATCATCAAATCAATTGTTTACATCACTAGATGCATTTGTTTCTGTAGACTGAAGGTTAACACTTCATAAACTGCACAGCTAACGTTCTCTCTGCTTCTTATAGTATCCAAAATCAAAAATGCTTTGTCATAGCAATAGAAAAACAGCAGCGCAGCAAAGCAAAGTGCAAATGGTAATGGATGATGAAAGATTCACTGCACTAGTTTGCCCTGATGATTTAAACAAGTGTATTTAACTCACTAAACAATTATATGTGTACCTGCCTTTCTTAAATACACCTGCTTAAATCACCTCTGTCTGTTCTATTTCAGACTCTTGAAATACTGTAGCACAAGTCTGTTCTATTCCAGGTCTGTGAATCAGGTGGTTTCTGCCACATTATAGCAGGAGTGTAAATAATATAAACAATATAAATAACTTTACAACCAGTGAAAATGTTAAACCAATGTATATTGAGTGTACATTTTCTTTCATTATGCAGTTAAAGCGGTGGAGGATCCCATTAACTTGGGGTTTCCAGCAATGTATATTTATTTCTGTATATTTTATATTTATATTTCATTGTAAACTTGTTTCATCTGCAGCACCATTCATTCATTCATGCTCTTCTTTTACAGCCCTATCCAATACTTGCCTTTGGCTGAAATTCACAAATGTGACAACAAATGAATGATATAATGGTTGTGTTTTTCTAAATATTCAGATTTGTTTTTCTGCAATAAAAATAATCAGAATTGGTAGTCAACTAACTAAATAAGTCTACAGCACAAAAAAAATCCCTCAAATCTCATTTATTATTAAGTAGAAAACATTTAATGCCCTTAAATTCCCAGTGGCACCTCATATAAAAATGCTAATAATATCATTATTCTCTCTGCAGCCCAAGTTGCCGTTATTGTTGAGCCGCATGAATGAGGTTGGGAAAGTGTTCTTAGTCACTAACAGCGACTATAAATATACCCACGTAAGTACTTTGCTTATCCTTAGAACTTGGGTTAAGCCAGTGGTCTCCAACCATTTGTTCACAAAACCAAAGGGCCGTCACTTTTAGTAAACGGAAGCGGAGGGACCAATCCTGTGGAATACCTGCACAATCAGGCCCAAAACCTGACCATCTTGCTGGTATTCTGCGGGTACCCGACCCAATGCAGGACTATATTGTGAGCAACATGTTGCTCTCCAACCCCTTGGATGTTGCTCCCAGTGGCCTCAAAGCAGGTGCTTATTTTTTAATTCCAGGCTTGGAAGACAGTTTTAATTGCATAAAAACTAAGTATAGTGCCAAGTTGAGCCTCTTGTAGGCTGCCAGTACACATAGGGGCTACCAAATAGCCAATCACAGACCTTATTTGACACCCCAAGGGACTTTTTCATGCTTGTGTTGCTCCTCAACTCTTTTTACATTTAAATGTGGCACACGGGTAAAAAAGGTTGGGGACCCCTGCTTTTAAGGGTGGTTCACCTTTAAGTTAACTTTTAGTATGTTATAGAATGGCCAATTCTAATCAACGGTTCAATTGGTCTTTTTGTTTATTTTTTATAGTTTTGGAATTTATTTTTTTATAGTTTTGGATTTATGGTCTGTAAAGCTACAAATGTATTTTTATTGCGACTTTTTACTACTCATCTTTCTATTCAGGCCTCTCCTATTCATATTCCAGTCTCTTATTCAAATCAATGCATGGCTGCTAGGGTAATTTGGACCTTGGCAACAAGCTTGCTGAAATTGCAAACTGGAGAGCTGTAGAATAAAAAGCTCAAAAACCACAAATTATAAAAAATGAAACCCAACTGCAAATTGTCTCCGGATATAAGTCTTTACATCATACTAAAAGTTCATTTAAAGGTGAACAATCCCTTTAAGATATCACATATAGACTTAAGGTGCCCATACACTGAGAGATCCGCTTGTTTGTCGATGTCGCCAAGCGAGCGGATCTCTCTCCGATATGCCCACCTTGAGGTGGGCAATATCGCGCTGAACCGATCATGGGCCCTAGGGCCCAACGATTGGATCCTAACGCATGGGAAACGGGCGGTCGGATCGCAGGACCGCATCAACGAACAGATGCGGCCAGATCTCGATCAGGTGGCCCCATACACGGGCCAATAAGCTGCCCGTGTATGGCCACCTTTAATTTTTGAAACCAATGATTACATGCCTACTGATCACATTTAGAGTGAAATGCTAATTATTTATATTTTTATTATTCCCTTACAGAAAATCATGACTTACTTGTTTGACTTACCACACGGACCGAAGGTAATGTGCAAATAAAATTAGTCATACATTGTGATACCGGCAATTTCCTATTTTAACCAAGTTTTAGTGTGAGCCCATGGAATTTTTTAAATACCACTCCACCGGCAGTTTTGCTTAAAGCTTATACACAATAGCAATTTCTACGGCAAATGGTTGGCAGTGGAGCAAAGGCAGGTGAATTGCAAAAACCTTTTTTTTTTTGCATTAGTCACAAGCACCTGCACCCACACTCTCTGTCACTATAACGAAGAGAAGGTGCATAGGAAACTGCCTTTGGGCATAGCCAATTGGCCAGTGATCAATAAGAAGGGCATCCAGCCACAACTTATATAATATAAGGTACCCATGTCTTCCTTCAAGTGCAACTGTTATATCTATAAACACACTATCCCCACAGCTTTGTATTATAAAGCCAGGGTGAAGTCAAAATTGCAGCACTAAAGGTTAGCTGTGCCAGTGCTGGGGACATGCACATTAGCAGGGTCAGACAGCATGGAGAGGAGACATGTCACAAGGAGACGACAGTTATGCGTTTGTCTGTCTCTCTCCTAAACCAAAGAAAGAAAATGCACAGATGCTGCCTGGGAGAAGAGGCTGTGTAAAGGTATACCCCTCCCCCCCTCCGACCCTCGTTTACTTTTATGTGATTTACACTGTGTTCCTAGTAAGAGAAAAAGTAAAAAGTCTCATATACTTTTTAGTCTTTTTTCTCTATCTGTCCTTTCAGACTTCCCTCTAGATCCATCCAGTTTCATCACTAATAATTATTACTAGCCTCAAAGCAAGGACAGTGGTATCTTTCAGAGTGACGGTTGGCACCATAATAAATTAACAGTTTAACATTGGAAGAACTAGGTGGAAATGAAAAACATGTAGATGAAAGTACAGCATAAAATCAGTGACCAAAGTTTGGCTCATGGAACACCTAAAACAAGCTGATTTTATGCTGGTTAACACTTGCCACACTTTATGGCACGAGGATGCATGCTGCTTGTATATACTTCTATTCTGAAGTGCTGACAGCTCATTGCAGCACACTCTCATATTAACAGAAATGGCTCAGTGATAAGGAATAGCTTTGTTATAATGATTTTCTTTTGCCTTTCCAGCCTGACAGCTCTCACAGAGTTTGGCAGTCCTATTTTGACCTTATATTAGTTGATGCTCGCAAGCCCTTGTTCTTTGGAGAAGGAACAGTGTTACGGCAAGTGGATACGGTAAGTACCAGGTTACACTCCATGCATTTCACTGACATGAAAATTGAGACAGTGCTAGGTAAACGTATTGGTGTTTTTGCAGTATAATTTAATGTGGGCTCTGGTTGCTGGCATCATCAACACTTCATCACCTTTCAATAAGGCTCTGTATGCAAATCCAGGCAGTTACTCTAACTGTATCTGTAACTTTGCTGCCCCCTTTTGTCACTTGATGGAAAGACTAATTTGACGTTTGAATTAGGACTTTTCTTCAGGGATTTAACTTTAAAGTATTTCTTCCCAATGCAGAATACGGGCAAACTGAAAATCGGAACCTACACCGGTCCTTTACAACATGGAATTGTATATTCAGGAGGTAAGGTTTGTGTGTAAAGCTCTAACCTTGGACATTGTGTTGGAAAATCATGCTGGATATATGTGAGATGGTAGATAGAACTGCGGAATCCATAAGAAATCCCAGCAGCGTGTTTTTTTTTTACTATTTAACAATGCTTATCTGCTAGGAGTGCGTTTACAAATCGACATCAGAATGTCTTCTTTGAGCAGTCAAACACCTTGATTTTCAGTGGGTGTCAGCGCTCAGGGCAGCTCATGTACAGCACTGCATATTAACTCTGTTCTGAATCCAGTTCCTGATGTAAACTGCATTTGGAGAGCATATGGTCAATTCTTTTACACAATGGAACAAATTTTTCCAGCATGCAAAGAAAATTAAGTAACAAATTATGGCAATTATTTTTCAAGTGATAATGATCATTACAAAAATGTACCAATAAGTGATAGCGGGTAGGGGTGGAGGGAAAGAACAGAAGTGTTGTTTTTGTATGTTTATTGTTAATCTGCTTTGAAGCACCTATGTACTTAAGCTTGAATTTGGGAAGGCCATCTCCCACAGAATCCATTTTTTTTTTTTTACATTTTGAAATTTTACATGGGGCTAGATATATTGTCAGTTTCCCAGCTGCCCCCAGTCATGTGACTTGTGCTCTGATAAATTTCAATCACTCTTTACTGCTGTACTGCTAGTTGGAGTGATATCACCCCCCTCCCTTTCCCCCGGCAGCCTAACAACAGAACAATGGGAAGGTAACCAGATAACCGCTCCCTAGCACAAGATAACAGCTGCCTGGTAGATCTAAGAACAGCACTCAATAGTAATAATCCAGGTCCCACTGAGACACATTCAGTTACATTGAGTAGGAGAAATAACAGCCTGCCAGAAAGCAGTTCCATCCTAAAGTGCTGGTTCTTTCTACACACCAATATTACAACTAAAGAAATACACTTGCTGGTTCAGGAATGAAATTTAATATTGTAGAGTGAATTATTTGCAGTGTAAACAGTGTAATTTAGAAATAAAAACGACATCATAAAAATCATGACAGAATCCCTTTAATGTTGCCATCCAGGTTCCTCTGATATTTTGTGTGACCTGCTGGGTGCAAAAGGAAAAGATATCCTGTATATTGGTGATCACATCTTTGGCGACATTCTTAAATCGAAGAAGCGACAGGGATGGAGAACATTCCTGGTCATTCCCGAGCTGGCACAAGAACTTCACGTCTGGACTGACAAAAGCTGTAAGGCATTCCATATTGTTTAAATGAATGCAGCATGGAAGTATTAAGTAGCAACTTCACACAATCAGGGAAATGGGCTCCAACACTTTCAGCGTTTGAGCTCCATCAGGCATTCCCTAATGGGTTATGTCTCTGCAGTTTTTATCATTTGTGTAAGATGATCAAAGAAGTGAGGATCCTGTCCTCCTATTTAACATTTTTCACAAAACTAGAGAAATCGGAACAGTATGTTGGTGTATATCTGCCAAGTGGTCTGACTGATGCCCAACTGGTTAGATCAGGGCACTTTACCCAATAATTGGGGGTCATTTATCAACACTAGGATTACTTGCCCATGGGCAGATTTGCCGTGTATTGATAAATGAGCCCCAATGTGTGTGAGCCAATTATACTTCAGCTAATTAGTCACATAATTAACCTCTGTAGAAACGTTATTTCATAGACAGTAGGACCTCCAGTGGTAGCATATCCCATCCATGGGGGGTGGTAGTGTTAGCTTGCATCCTCTTATCTTGGTTTATGTGAGGAGAATGGAAGTTAGAGGCAATGGGATGCATTGCAAAATTCTGTACATTTGTTTAAATGAGCTGGCGAGGACAAGCTCTCTACATTATATACATACGCAGTATAGTTCCAATGTGAATAGACCAGGAAGATAAAGTTACTGAACACTGTGTGTGTCATTTTATCAGTGTGTGTGTGATTTTGATCTCCATATTCTGTATATAATACTGTATAAAGTGATAGTAGCATCACACTTCGTTACAAATCCAGGTTAGCTGTATAGCTATAGTTGTATATGAAATCTGATATTGTAAATTTGAATGTTGTTTTTAACAACACTTTTTGTTTCTGTTTTTATTTTTGTCTTATAGCAGTGACCTGGTATTTCTGTTAGAAGATAAAAACTCCAGTACCTTATTTGGCTGCTGAAGTGCTGTGTATTGATACAAACTTCCACAATGGGAGTGTCTGGCTGCTTCTCCCAAGAGGCCGGTTATCTTATATTGTTACAATTATTATTTGCTTATCTCTAAATTGTTACAGAACTATCTTCTCGGCTCTCTGCAAAAAGCCAATTAAGTTAGAAACGTTGTTTCTTTTTCTGGCTGTTCGGTGCAGAGAAAATTGGGACTTTCCAGTACAAACGAGGGACTGCGGGTTGAGCTGTCAAAAGAGGGACGGTCCCTCTGAAAACTGGACAGTTGGGAGGTATGAGGGTGAAATCATGCTCCATTCCAGCCACAGTTCATAGTCCAGCTGCTTAGTTTGTTTGATTCCTAAAGGGGTGATTTATCAGTTTCCCAAAATCACACAACTTAGTGCTCAAATACAGAGCATTTGTATCCAGGGGATTTCCGCGCAGCCTGCCCTTTGCACCTTTCAATGAAAATTGTGAATCTTAAAGGAGAAAGAAAGGCTAAAATGAAGTAAGATTTATCAGAAAGGTCTATATAAATACACCAGTAAACCCTCAAAGTAATGCTGCTCTGAGTCCTCTGTCAAAAGAAACACTGCATTTCTTTCCTTCTACTGTGTACTCGTTGGCTTCTGTATCAGACTTCCTGTTTTCACCATAAATCTCCAGGGCTAGGGCTTGAGCATGCTCAGTTTGCTCCTCTATCCCTCCTCCCCTCCCTTTTGGATTCGGCCAAACGGCCAAATCTTTTGTGAAAGATTTGGCCGAATACAGAATCGGAATACTAATTTGCACATGCAAATTAGGGGTGGGAAGGGGGAAACAAAAAGTCACACGATTTCCCTCCCCACCCCTAATTTGCATATGCAAATTCAGATTTGGCTCGGCCGGGCAGAAGGATTTAGCCGAATCCGAATCCTGCTGAAAAAGGATGAATCCCGAACCGAATTTTGGATTCGGTGCATCCCTAGTAGTTTTCATTCTTCTTAAATGACACACAAGCTAAGAGTCATTTAAGGGGTTGCCCCTCATGATTACAGGGCTGCCGAACATGGACAAGGCTGTGATCATGGGATAGGCACATGGGAGCACTTTGCACCCTGTCCTGTACTTTCGATATGGCCTATAGAGAGAGGATTTGAAGTGTCATCTATATACCTGATTATACCTGATTTAGGACTTTGAATGTGTTTGTCACATTCTAAACGGAGCAGAAGTCACTCACCTGTAAGTTTGTATCACGTCACAGTTGCTAGCCAAAGAATGTACTCGTTGTGGCTTATACATACTGAAACTCCCGGTTACCTTATTATTTTGTGACCTGATTGCTGAACTTCAGCTCCCAGCAGCTGAAAGGATAGTGGGAGATGTTCGTTGCAGCCACTAAAGGGGCTTTTCTTGTACCAGGATCTATTTCACGGAAATAATGCAAAACCAATTTACAGACCGAAAAACAAATTGTCCCCTCTAATAAACAAGCAGTTTAAAAGCAACATGGCTGCTGAGGTGGCTTGCGAGTGCAGGTAATAAGGTAACTGGGGTTTGTAGCAGAAATACAGGGAATATACACGTGTAAGTTACAGAAGTAAGACATGTAATGGTTTTTTGGATAACCGCACATTCTAATGCCTGCTGGGGTGTTCAGGTGAAATCATGATGATGGCAGGGGTGAGGGTTAAAATATTTATATTGTGCAGGACATGTTTTCATGTCACCCAGAGGAACTTTAACCCTACATAGGATTGCAGCATCACATGTGCATGAGGTGCCTCATCAAGGGTCCACAACCTTTTTTGCTGAGTGCCAAAAGTAAGATTTATTTTTTTCCCCCCTCAATCCTATTTGAGTGCTGCTTCAGATAAAATGTATACTCAATATATATTTATATAAATATATCTGCACATTTACAGTGTATCTCTTTTATTCGCTTTTTAGTTCTCGACTCCCCCCCCCCCTTTCGCTGCCATTCTTTCGCTTACGTTTCTCTTTTGTTCTCTTCCATTCTGGCTGTTTCCATGTCGATGTTAATGTGCCCCGACTGTGCTCAGTCATCATGTTATGATTGGCATGTTATGTTCCGGGTAAAGCTTGCACATTAGCAGAGCCATTTCTCTTCTTATCTCTCTTACTGCCACAGACTGTACTTGTTTCAAGTGTCCACGGCAGCAAAAGGGTTAACGTGCGTTTGTGCTTGTAATGATTCGGGCAGTTTGTCTCCCCACACAGTGCTCCCCTTTATCCGTACTTCTATAATTCTCATTATTTTGTGTCATAGAAAAGTCCTGCTCTGTCTTTTTCTTTCTGTTGTCTCTCTCTATAGTGCTTATGTTAGGCATTATTGTGTTGTTTTTTTTTTTTTTTATATTGAAGCCAAATGCCTTTGCTCAATATCTCGCTTTTTTTCCCCTTCGTTTTAAAACAGCCCTTTTTGAAGAGCTCCAGAGCCTGGATATATTCTTAGCTGAGCTGTACAAGTAAGTTGTGACGCAGGAGTGTGTTTTATTGCAGCTTCACGTATTCATGTGTGGGGATGTGTGCACTGATAAGCCACACACAAAGCACACAGGGTAATAAAGAATGTGCACCTTAGCACTGATTACTCTGCTTAATCCTGCCATTAAAAGGATACTGTCATGGGAAAAAAATGTTAATAGTGCTGCTCCGGCAGAATTCTGCGCTGAAATCTGTTTCTCAAAAGAGCAAACTGATTTTTTTATATTTAATTTTGAAATCTGACATGGGGCTAGACATATTGTCAGTTTCCCAGCTGCCCCCAGTCACGGGACATGTGCTCTGATAAACTTCAATTACTCTTTACTGCTGTACTGCAAGTTGGAGTGATATCACCCCCTCCCTTCCCCCCCCCAGCAGCCAAACAAAAGAACAATGGGAAGGTAACCAGATAACAGCTCCCTAACACAAGATAACAGCTGCCTGGTAGATCTAAGAACAATATATAGTTACCAGCTTGCACACCCTGGCTCTCCAAATCGTATATTGCCTGGTGCCTGGCCGAGAGGGCTTCGGAAAACCACAAACTTCAAGAACGAATAATTCCACCGGCACACAGGTCTTTAGTTGCAAGCAGGGATAACCCTTGCTATATTTTTATTTGCGTGATGCAACGTTTCGGGGGTGATCCCCTTTGTGCTTGACAAAGGGGATCACCCCGAAACGTTGCATCACGCAAATAAAAATATAGCAAGGGTTATCCCTGCTTGCAACTAAAGACCTGTGTGCAGATCTAAGAACAACACTCAATAGTAAAATCCCGGTCCCACTGTGTCACATTCAGTTACACTGAGTAGGAGAAACAACAGCCTGCCAGAAAGCAGTTCCATCCTAAAGTGCTGGCTCTTTCTGAAAACACATGACCAGGCAAAATGACCTGAGATGGCGCCTACACATCAATATTCTAAATTAAAAAAAAAATACACTTGATGGTTTAGGAATGAAATTTTATATTGTAGAGTTAATTATTTGCAATGTAAACAGTGTAATTTAGAAATAAAAACGACACAATAAAAATCATAACAGAATCCATTTAAGCTTCCACTGGGGGTTTCTGTACTAGGCGAGCATTAGTACTGCTTATCTGTCAGATTCGGGCCAGCCTTCTCAGAACTAAATAAATCGGATGCTTTTTACTGCCTGCCCATGAGTCTGAAAACACACACAGTATAACTAGCCACACATATTTGCCTAGGGTCAGAGGGCAGGATAGTGGACCACAGAAGATAATATGTAGACTTATTTAACATTTGTAATGTTTCCCCTTGAAGCCTCGTATGCATTTTAAGTGTTCTGTCATTTTAACTCTTAGGCACCTGGACAGTAGCAGCAATGAACGGCCAGATATCAGCTCCATCCAGAGGCGTGTTAAGGTAATGTTGAAAAAAATGTAGACCGACCCCCACCCACCCATTGGGGTTGTTAAGAGACCCAGTATAACGACAAGCACTCACTGTTTATACACCAATTTGGAAAGCAGCGTTTCATATCGGCATGCAAAAATCTTTTCAGTGGATGTTATTTTTAATAAGCAACAGTTTAGAACACAAAACAGACTGGGACCTCATACAAAGTTGCACTTTAGTTTTTTTCTTGCAGGAAAACTATACCCCCAAAATGAACACTTGAGCAAAAGATAGTTTATATCATATTAAGTGACATACCCAACTGGAATATATATTTAAGTAAATATTGCCCTTTTACATCTCTTGCCTTGAACCACCATTTCGTGACTCTATCTGTGCTGCCTCAGAGATCACCTGACCAGAAATACTACAACTCTAACTGTAACAGGAAGAGGTGTTCAAGCAAACGACAGAACTCTGTCTGTTAATTGGCTCATGTGACCTAACATGTGGTTTGTTGGTATGTTTGTGTGCACTGTGAATCATACAATCCCAGGGGATTTACTACTAGAAAAGTATATTATTATGAAAATGGTTTATTTACATATGAGCTGTTTTATACAATATCTTTTTATAGAGACCTACATTGTTTGGGGGTATAGTTTTCCTTTAAGATTTGCATTATGTCCATTCTTACAGCCACCATCACTAATCACGGGCCCCAATACTACTAATTTAGCAGGACTCCTTCCGCCAGGAGGCCCCTAATTATTAGTCCAATGGTTACCTCTGGGTGGGGAGGTCTTCCTCTTTTATAGACTCGTGCGATCGTCGCGGGTCTCTAAAAGGAACCCAGAAGTTGGACGGGTTGAGGGAGAGCGGGTTTTACCCGACCCGCACATCACTACTCCCAAGCTCCAGTCTGCCCATGATCCTCTCCTTGACCAAATCCTTCTTCCATAAATCATACTTTTCCATCTCATGGGGTCCCACAGGTCCTTTTTCTACGGTACCCCCTCGATGTCTTGTCTCTCCATTCTATTGAAAACCACTGATAATCAGTGCAATGATGCAATAAAGGTAGAAAACGTCTGTTCACTTCTTCCTCTTTATTTGCCTGTATTTTTGTACAGAAAGTGACACATGACATGGACATGTGCTACGGGATGATGGGGAGCTTGTTCCGCAGTGGCTCCCGACAGACTCTCTTTGCAAGTCAGGTGATGCGTTACGCTGATCTCTATGCAGCATCTTTCATCAATCTCCTGTATTATCCATTCAGCTACCTCTTCAGAGCTGCACATGTCCTGGTGAGTAACTCCCTACATCATTTCTTACTGGCTCCCTCCATTCCCCAAACACGAGTGCAGAGACAGAAAGAAGCGTGTGCTACAAATGTCTCCCAATGATTTCTGTAACACACCTCAATGGCAGTGTGCCTTATTCTCCAGAAATGGGAAAGCTGCTCATGTCTACCAGGCAGCATTCAATCAAATAAGCAGTGAAAGAGGATGTATTCGACTTGTTGCCCATAATTAATAGCTATCAAATATGTACACTAAACACAATGTTAATAAATCCAAAGAAAAAAAAGGGAAAAACATTTCTCTTTGAGAAAATCAGTAGCACAAATGCCCAATAGGTGGCAATGTTGGCTACCACAATGTACATTGTCATTCATTTTACAAATAGTGGGAACAAATACTGCAATAAATAAATATACAGATAGTTTTATGAAGAAGCTACTTGGTAGGTGGTAAATCCCTGCCCCACAGAGCCTAAAATATAGGTTAATCAATTAGGAGTTCCATGACTGTATAAAGTCTGCAGGCCGAGTGCTTTTATACAAGTCAGGAGACTTCTAATAATAATAATTGAAAAAAAGAAAAACAATAATTGGCAATAAACGGGTGACCAGATCTCATCACCTAAATAGGTGTGTTGGGCTGTACAATAAACTGAAAAATGTGTCCTCCCTTGAATGGGCGCTGCGCTGCACCCAGGCTTAAAGGAGAACTAAAGCTTAACTAAAGAACTAGCTAGAAATGTTGTACATTATGTTTTGAACTTCTGTACCAGCCCAAGGCAACCACAACCCTTTAGCAGTAAAGATCTGTGTCTCCAAAGATGCCCCAGTAGCTCCGCCATCTTCTTTTCTGCTGATTCACTGCACATGCTCTGTGCTGCTGTCACTTACTGAGCTTAGGGACCCACTCACAATATACAGTACACATAGAATATAAATGTCACAATATAAGGCTGATTAGTAATTAATACAGATAATTACTACATGGCAGCACAGAAACCAGTGCAATTAGCATCAGAATTTAATAATCAGTCCTGTAGCATCATCTTATATTACAGACCAACCTCATTTTCTGCTGGATAATTAGCAACAACCCCTAAGCTTAGCTTCTCAACAGCTGCTCAGAGCCCACTGAGCATGTGAGTGTCACAGACACTTTCCAAGATGGTGACCCCCTGTGACAAGTTCTGGATCATTGCTGCTATTGACAAGCTGAAACTTTAGGCTGGTGCAATAAGTTCAGTATATAAAACATGGCATTTTTAGCCACATTCATAGTTAGGGTTCTTCTTGTTTGTTGACCTTTCCATTTAACATTGTAACACTGCCTGTTGCAGGTGAGAAGTAACCCAATACGTCGGTGCCATATTTCTCACCTTGTGCTCTGCTCTTCTTCTGTTTTAGATGCCCCATGAATCCACCGTGGAACACGCTCACGTGGACATTCATGAATCAGAGTCACCAATGGCCACTCGCAACAGGTGCTCTCTGGATTTCAAGGATTCCGAATTCAAGCGGCACCATCTCACCCGCTCCATCAGCGAGATTAAACCACCCAACCTCTTCCCACAGAAACCCCGGGAAATAACACACTGCCACGATGAAGATGATGACGAAGAGGAGGAGGAGGAGGAAGAAGAGGAGGAGGAGGAGGAGGAAGAAGAATAAAGCAATGGAATATCCACACAGGATATTTCTTACTGCCGTGCTGAACCAGCAGATATGTACTGAACGTGTAACTGAGCGGCTCCTGCAGTTCAGTTTTCTATTCCCATCCGAGACATTTGCACGTTGTTATTGTTTCCCGTGCATTTCCGTGCAAGTGCATGAAGGAATCGCTTGCTCTCTATTCTGGGAGACACAGCACAGTATTCACTCCCCACTCTTCTCTTTCTCATCTGGAATCGATCCGTATTTCTAACAACCCAAAGGGGGGCTTCAGATTTCACCTTAGCGGCAGCCATCATCTTACTTTCTTAGGGCCAAACATAGAACAGAGGAGACCCCTGGCAAAACAGAAATGGGGAATCCAAATCCGAGCGATGTCCGAAGCTGAACGACCGTTCCCAGCAGCTGGAGCTGTTAGTGCTGCAGAGTGGGCATCTCTCATAAATATACTAAACTGTTGCACAAAATAATAATATAATTATAATACTATAATAATAATATACTTTTAGCAACATTTCTACCCATTCTGATGCCGGGGGCCCAGGGCCGATCCCTCTTTTTTAACCAATGCTGTTTTTCTGCCTTTTCAAGACCATCGGGAGAATTCTCTATTGCAGAGCTGTCATGTTAAAATCCTAAGAGTTCAAATTTGCTTTGGAATGGGCATGAAAAACGCACAGAGAAAAGCGTCTTTAAAAACAAACAGACTGTATGGAATGCTAAATACGCTTCTTTCCTTGCTATATTTTTTCCCTATAGCTTGTGATTTTATTTCCCTAGTGCAAAAGCACAATTACTTTGCAGTCGGAAAGCAGCTGGTTTGTTACACCTGGAAAGTTTGTTTCCCCAGGTGCAGCCAACTGTTCTTATACGTCTATGCAATGCAGCTCTGGTACATGCCCAAAAGGGGACTGAAAATTCAAATGTAGCTTTTCTTGAACTATTTCAGAAGCAATGCAGATGCCTGGAATAGTTCCCCTTTAAGGATTTTTAAAGGCTTTTTAGGTCCAAACAAGATAAAGCAACCCCCGTGTGTTGGCATTGAGAGTATATTCCATTATCAGTATGTTTATACTCACATACAATTCGCTCTGTGTTGTATTTTCTTTGTTTATTTTTTTTTCTATTTTTTAGTGAATTCCGTGGGTTCGTTGGGACCCGGAGAAGCTGTGAGCTGATTTGACTTTTCTTTTTGAATTGCGTTTTAACTGGAATAGTTTATAGCACAAGTCTGTTTTTATTCCGATTTTCTGCCAACTGATTGTGCTGAGTATATGTTGTGTTTCTGCCTGATATTGGAATTCCTTTAGTTCCGTCACAGCACATCCAAAATATTATCATCTGCTCGTTTTAAGCTCCACCGACAAGATCCCATCATTGCTGATTGGGTAACTAAACCAATGGAGTTGTCACTCGGCTGAGATTTAGGAAGCAATGCAGCGATGGGGCTATTTTTGTTATTATCCGGAACAGCAGTGCACTTGGTATCGATAGAGAGACTTTCAATGGCAAAACATCCTCACAGTTCCCTCCTAGAGAATCATGCTCACATTACTGGATCACATTACTGGATCCATAGCTTCTTCCTCCATTTGCACCATTAATATGATGAAGGGTTCCTCAGTGATCAATCCCAGGAAAGGTGTAGCACCGAAGCCTATTGGCTCCTACAAGAAGTTGCCACTGCTTTCCTGTTGCACTTGATTCTGATTGGAGTTCAACCCGCAGCTTTCGCTTTTTAAACGTAAGGATATACGTAACTCCTGTATTAGAGTTTGTCTAATTTATTTACTGAAATAACTAAAAACTAAAATATTTCAGTTGTACAGACAATGCAGAGACCAAACTCTGTCTGTGAAGCTTCATATTGCCGGGGGGGGGGGGGGATTCCTAAAGGACAAATTGACTCACAGAGCATGCTGGGAAAGCACAGGCAGGTGACATTGAAAGCAGCACAATGAGTAGCCTCGAGGCATTTACAAGTCATGGGACTGGCGCAATCACAACAATATATTTCAGTCAATGATAGAGCTTCAGGGTTAATTGTCAGTGGCGTCTGAGACTCGCCAGCCGACCCGTTAATAGTGTTAGTTTTCCATATTCCAGTTTGGGGTTGTTTTCTTTACCGGTTTGTAAATCATATTATAGTGTATAACCAATAAATTGTAAAAACTTGCATTTTATATACGTGCGGTTATTTGTGTGTCGTCCGGAAATGACATCACCTACACTATTACATAAGCATTAACCCTCTAAGTGCCACCGACTTTTGTTGAAGCTTTTGCAGCCACAGATCTGTATCTCCCTCCTGTTCCCAGACGACAATCAGTGGTTCTACAGGTCAGATACCTTACAGGCAGGTTAGACAATCCCATTGGGCAAGGACCTCATTGGCCCATTCATATGACCTCCAAAAAGGCCTGCATAGGGTTAATTCACAATCTGAAGCCAAATAATTGGCCTAGTAACTTCAATTGGAAATGTTGGGGTCCTCTACATATTTATAGGGTTGCCAACTTTCTGCAAAACTTTTCCAACCTTTTGGTGCTCAGTGAAATCATGTAGTAGAGAATGGGTGGGTCTGTGATGTCATGGGGTGGGGAATGGCCGAATGATGATGTCAGGGGTGGGGAAATGGGTGGGCTGGGGAGAAGATAGGAAGGGTTTAAAAGGGAGGAATTAGCAACAAAAAACTTTAGGGAGGGGAGGAGAGAGGCAAACACAAATTTATCAGCAGCTACATTGCCAGCAAATTAGTAATACCGACCCTGGCTCTTGCCAGACAAATACCTGCCTATATGGCTATGAATATTGGGTATCAAAGTATTCAGAAGACCCCTGGCATTTATGTTTTTAATGTTTTACGGTATTTGTGTACCTATCAATCTGTGGAAGAGAAAATGCTACAAATTGCAACCTTTCTGAATGATTTCAGAAACCTATATTAACTGCAATATTTTGTAAAGCTTTTACACTTTAGTCATTTAACCTTTGCCTGTGAACAATATGGGCAGTTACATTCTGGGACTGAGGTGTGAACAGTACAGGGTTTTAGGGATGTGAACAATAGAGGTGTCATGTGTGAACCTTACTGCCTGAATTTACTGTCTGCCTCCGCCATAGCATAGAGGCGGGACAGACAATTACTTTCACTTTCCATTCAGCACTTCCTAGATGTCACTGCTCTCCTCACATTCCCCCGTTCAATTGTGTAGTCAGGGCATGGGGATGGACATTGGGTCCCCCATTCTGGTGCCTTAAAGGACAAGGAAAGGCAGAAAAATAAAATCCCATTTTTACTTTCTTTAATGAAAAAGAAACCTATCTCCAATATACTTTAATTAAAAAATATGTACTGTTTTTATAAGAAACCTGAATGTATGAAGTAAAATTCTCCCTTCATTTACTGCTGTGGATAGGAATTGTCAGACGGTCCCTAACTGCTGAGCAGGGAAACAATCATACTTATGAACAGCAGGGGGAGCCCCCGCCTTCCCAGCCACGCAGAACTCAAGCAGCTTTGTTTATGACGATCCCTAAGCAGCCCAGACCACACTGAGCATGTGCAGGGTCAGGCAAAGATGTTTAACAAAGTTACAAGATGACAGCCCCCTGTGGCCAACTTTGAAAGCATAAATCATTTGTTTGATTAGGCTTGTGGTGCAGTGAGTTCATGTTTATATTTAGTATACAAAATACAGCATTTCTAGCCTTATTCTATTTTAGACTTTCCTTGTCCTTTAATAAGTGTCCACAAAATGGCTGCTGCCTGCTTGCTATAATTATAAAGTCCCAGACCAAAGGAAACAAGATTCAAATAATTTATATAATGTAATTAAAGTTTATTTTGCTTCACTAATGTGATAAAATAGGATTTTTAATATTTTTTTTTTTTGACGGGTCCTCTTCAAAGGTAAATAGTCACAGCAGGCAGACTTTCGTGTGGGGGACACACTAGGGGGATCGCGGGGCTGCCAGTTGGACAGCAGGTAAATAGTGATTGAGCTCACTTTACCCACTGTACTTGTGATTGTTAATGGTCTCTTATCGCTTACTCCTTTGGATTTTGGGAGGGCTTGTATTTTTCAGTTCAGGGAGTTTAGTATAGAGAGTGCTCTAATATTTCATTTCATGTGATGCCATGTCCCGATGATATTAAAGGTTCAATAATTCGTTAGAATAAAAGACAAGTGAAGGTGTCTGTGCCCCTAATAGTCTGGAGCCTGGATTTCTAAGCTTTTTATTACAAATGTTGATCAACGACCTGGCCAACGGGCGTCTAAGAAAAGTTCACCTGCACTTTAACTTTTATAGACCCATCGACCACCACAAACATCTGCAAAATTGTCATGGACTCAAATTGCTCTAAAAGTCTCAACATGGATCACACAGCTAAACTGATCCTTCCACTTGCTCAGAAACCCCAAAGATAAACACATTCCCCTTCTATTGAGAATGGAACCTCGTGGCCGTAAGCTTTAACATATTTTTTAGATGATTTGCTCAGAAACTCATTATCTATGAAAAATGGTGGGAACAATATTTTGATTTATCCATTTGTCCTATGGCTCTCATAATCTAAGGGAACCATTGCTAAACCTCAAATTCATCTGTTGGGAAAATAAATTTTTCAAGGAAGAATAACCTTGAATTTTTGGAGATTTATTATACCCCAAAGCTGCTAAAAATCCAAATCTGAAAATACTTCATCTCAAACTGATCGAGATCACGTAGAAGTCAATGGCCGATGTCCCTGCGTTGGATAATCTGATAAAGTCTGGGTTTTCGACTGATAATCCAATACAATCGAGTTTTCGCATCGACAATTCGATAACGTTGAGTTTTTAGAGCGTAAATCGTACGATTCGAATTGACGCTTGATTTGGTCGCAACATTTTTTTGGCTCCGACTTTTTCGAGAACAATTATTATTATTAAGCGTTCAGTTCATGGAATGGAGCTTGGTCAACTTTGTTTTGATAAAAAAAAGATTTGATTAATTTGAGTTTTAGTAAATACCAACTCTTGCCCTGAAAGCCGCCCGCCTGTCACTGAAGTTGTCATGGAAATGTACGTGCATAAGAGCAAACTTATTTTAGCAATTCTACAAAACTAGTTCAAATTGGTTCGACCTTGATCCTCAGCAATGGAACCCTTTAAAAAGTTGTTGAGCTAAGCCTGGCTAGCACTATAAATTGGTGAAAACTGCAAATATCTTAAAATAGGAAATTTAACAAAAATAGTAAAAAAAAAGAAACCCTATACAATCTTTTTTTGAGATATTTGCAGTTCTCAACAATGTTCTAGTGATAGCCGACTCTAATTTGAGCCAAAAACCCGGTGTTAGTCTAAAAAATTTAAATATCCGCGAAAATTCAAAAACTAGAAAATTAATGTAAGTTGTCAAAGTGCTCAGAGGAGAAGCCCGAGTAAGTTTACATTCATTCATGCTTTGAGTTTAGATCCCTTTTAAAGGAAAAACAAACCCTTAATAAAAAAAAGCCCTTACCCCCTACCCTACATAGACCCCCTCCCCCCCAGCCTAGCTGCCCCCTAACTCTTTACTTACCCCTCCGTGCAGATTTTGTCCAGCGGAGTTCATTGGCACCATCTTCTTCTCTTCAGTAATCTTCGGAATGAGACCGGCGCTTCTGCAATTTTCGTGAGTTTCGGCGCATGCACCGATTTGCCGGTCTCATTCCGAAGCTTACCGAAGAGAAGAAGATGGCGCCCATGAACTCCGCTGGACAAAATCTGCATGGAGGGGTAAGTAAAGAGTTAGGGGCATTTGCCCAGGGGGGGGCAGCTAGGCTGGGGGAGGGAAGGGAGGGGGGTCTATGTAGGGTAGGGGGGTAGGGTTTTTCTTTTATTAAGGGTTTGTTTCTCCTTTAAGGAAACACAGTCCTCTTATGAAAGAATTATACCATTAAGTGGAATAAAGAGTGGCTTTACCAGTCACCAACAGTGTTGGACTGGGGGTCACATAGGCTACCGAAGGACCTGACCAGCTCTGAGGCCCACCCGAATTTCTGCAGGTATCCTGATGGGCAGGGCCACAGTATCCACATATGCATACCTCCCAACAGTCCTGTTTTCTGCAGGACAGTCCCGCTTTTGACAGCTCAACCCACAGTCCCTCGTTTGTACTGAAAAGTCCCGACTTTGCACTGAACAGCCAGAAAAAGAACCAAAGTTTCTAACTAAATTGGCTTTTGGCAGAGAGCCCAGAACAGCCACCAGGTGCACCTAAGATACTTTGTAATCATTTTGAGATAAGTAAGTGTAACAATTTAGATAAGTAATAGATAACTGTAATAACTGGGAAATATGTTCAAACTTTTATAACCTGCCAAAGTTTGTAAAATGAACATAGTAATTAGGGGGTGTGGCCACCAAAATAGGCATGGCCGGAAAAAAAAAATCGGCACGCGTATCGCAGCACATTTTTTTGTCCCTCTTTTTTCCCCCAAAATGTTGGGAGGTATGTATATGTTGTTCTAATATACAAGTGGGTCATGCAGATCCCATTCAAGCAGTCATCGCAATACAAATTCCTGCAACCAATAAAAATGAAAGTATTTAGAACACGAGTATTAAAGTGGCTTGTAGAAGCCCGTGGGGCTTTTGTGTTCCGCCGAAGAGAAGGAGGGATAAAACAGAAACATGATGGCAGCCCATAGGGACCAATCAGGGAAAATAAAGAGAAATGCCAAACAGATAGCAATGATTGTTTATATAATGAGAATAACATAAAAAAGCACAATGAAAATGAAAAATAAAATCACAAAATATATAAACAAAATACAAAATAAATAAAAGAAATTGCAAATCTACATCATTTCAATAATCAGAGAATTAATTTGCATAACAATCAGCCCATTGAACGTTTACACTTCATCTGCAGATTTTGTGCTTCATTAGATGTATGTACAACACAGTCTGAAATATCAGTCAGTCTGAAGTGTGTGGGTATCGAGCAGGAAGATTTAACAGAACACACAAGGTCCAATACTGAGAACTCCCCCTGTGTCATACAGTATTGTCTGTGCAGTCACTGGCCCTTTAAATGGGAAGGAATCCTGTTTTATCCCTCTATTGGTTCATGTCATGTGACAACACACAACGGACACTTTATTATTCCATAAAAACTGGGTCTGCACAATGTCTGGAAATGGCTTCAATTCCCTATCCGTGGGATCTAAACCGGTTATTTTATAGAAAGATTATTGAGTGATTTTACATTTAATGTATTACCCTATAACCAGACATGGGGAAAAAGAACATAACTGTTCTGTGCCACTAATACAGAACCAGATTTACATTGATCAGATTCCCATTTTTGCCTATTAATTCATCTGCTGGCCCTGAAGATCTGGGGGAAAGGTTTTATTGAGCAATATCACTTTAAAGGAGAAGCAAACTCCTTATTAAAAAAAAAACCCTTCCCTACATAGACCCCCCCTCCCCCCCAGCCTAGGTGTTACCCCAGGTAAATGCCCCTAACTTTTTACTAGGGATGCAGTGAATCCTGGATTTGGTTCGGGATTCTGGCTTTTTCAGCAGGATTCGGGCAAATCCTTCTGCCGAACCGAATCTAAATTTGCATATGCAAATTAGTGGCGGGTAGGTAAACCACATGACTTTTTTAACAAAACAAAGAAGTAAAAAATGTTTTTCCCTTCCCACCCCTAATTTGCATATGCAAATTAGAATTTGGTATTCAGCCGAATCCAAAATAGTGGATTCGGTGCTTCCCTACTTTTTACTTACCCCTTGGTGCAGATTTACGGCATCGTAGTTCACAGCAGCCATCTACTTCTCTTTGGGCTTCATCGGGAAGTAAGTTCCGTGTCGGCGCATGCGCAGTTGGAGCAGTCTTCGGGTTTTTGTCAACTGCGCATGCACCGAAAGTCACTAAAAATTGCCGAACGCCAGAAGAAGACCGAAGAAGAAAAAATCTGCCCTGGCCAAGTAATTCTTTGGAATTGGACATCTAGATTTCAAAATTTTCGTTTTTTAAAAGGCTGAAAATTAATTTCACACAAAAATGATGATGCTGTGCTTAGAAAATGAAGTTAGTTAGCAAGGAAGAGACATGTATATCGGAGGGGGTCAGATTTTTCAATGGCTTCCTCATACCATGAACCCCAAAGTTATTAGAAGAAGGGTATAAATCCATCTCTGATTGTATTTATTCTGGTCCTTGTGAAAACCATGACACTAGAGCAAGTGTTAAGCCAATATTAGCCCAATAAAAACCCAAGGACTCATTGAGAAAAGTGGATTGGCTGAAGGTTTAAGACCATTTATTAATCACCTATGAATGGATCATATAAAATGTCATATAAAGACTCTTGGCCAAGTCACTGTGTTTGGTCCCATGAGGATCACAGAACAAGACTCTGCTTTTTCATGCATTGTCTTTTTAACATACAGAGAGCGCTAGTATTAGGATATAGATTTCACCTACAAGCAAAGTATTTTGAAGATGCGTTTCTTTGGGTCTTTGGCCCCCTACTACTCACATACAGTAGCCTATGATTAAGTGCCTAGTGAACAAAACACATGAGGCTATTTTTATCAAGTGGCTGCTGTTTCTCCATGGTACGACCCCAATTATGTGCATGTTGGATGGGTGTAGAATGAGGCCATTGCTCATTTACCAATACAGCGAATGACCTTCCACTCAAACCCTATTGCCTGGTGTTTGAGAAAACTAGCAAATAAGATAAGGACCAATCTTCTGAGTTTCTTTTAATTTAGGGAGCACACTGGTGACCTACACTGTCCCCTCATTGTGTTATTTTGCTGGAGTTTTGTTCTGTATGTCCTTTATGGCCTATGGAGCTGATCAACTGCTGTACATTTATTACTTCAACTGAGGAACTATGAAAGATCGGAAGGAACTTTTCAACCCAACTCACCCCACGCTACCACTTGCCACTACTGAACCCACTTCCATTGGCCAACAGCAAATGGGAACTAGATGGAATCTTTTTTTCATGGGGGAAATGTGCCGACCCCGTTATGCCACCCATGCTGCCCAATACTAGTGCCTATGGTTAGGAGTTGTTTCAGCGAAGAATAGACTGGAATGTAGGCCAGATTTGATATTCCTGCCACCATATTGCCCTTCAATTCTGTCCCCACTTACAAAGACTGCTGTGTATGGTAGAGTCCTGCACGGAACCAATTTCTAAGACACGAACCCGACCCAAACCCGCCTATTTACCTACTTTGATCCACTACCCGACCCCAAAATTGCCTTATCCACAAACCGGCCAACCACCATCAAACAAGAACTGATGGTGCTGCAAACCGGAAGTGACATCGTCGAAAGTGGGCGGGACAGAAACAGGTTTTGTAAAACTTTAAAAGGAGTAAAATATAGACAATATTACATAAGATAAGAAATTTAGATGAGACCTGCAACCCGACCCGCGACCAGCAGACTCATGGGTATACCTGCACCTGAAAATCCTCCCCTCATTCCACAAGGTGCCCGCTTTTTTGCGGGTAACCCATGGGTACCCAACCCACTGCAGGACTCTAGGGTGTGGCCCATTATAAGAGGTAGCCCCTGTTTGCACCCCACCAAAGACAGCTCTGTTGCTATCACTAAGGTTTTGCAAGTTCTGGTTAATAAGAGGGCGGTGGTGCCGTTTTCCTTCAATATGCTACAGATAGAAAGGAACACACACAAATGCATTGCACATGGTATTCAGTCATTTAAAAACAAAAGAAAATCAACAAAAATAACAGAAATTACATTTTCATGATAAGGAATGAAAGTACAAAGATGACTTTATTAAAATGACACGCCTTCATCATTCCGCACCGTATTACAATATTTTCATCAGAAGCAAAACAACAACAAAAAAAGGAATATTTAGACCGTTGCATAATAAAATGAGCTCCTGCTACACATTATGTACTTCCTTTGTCCGGCTTTCCACGGTTACTTTGGCGTAACAATCGTTTATGGTGAAGAGTCAGGACATGGAGTCGTGTGGAACACTGGGGTAGGAGTCAGTAGTCACACTGGTACTTAGAAGAAGTCTTACTGTTGGATTGACCATTAAGGAATTCATTGATTAGTTATTCATTATCATGGTCGGAGTTCTGCTCAGACTCTAGTAGCGACCATTCATTTCAGGAATGTCATGTAGAACAGTCAGTGTTGGACTGGGATGCCAGGGACCCACCAGAAAACCTTAGACCCACTTTCCAAACTATTATTCCTCCTCTCCTCACTCAACCTCTCTTTTCTCTTAGTCTTTTATCTCTACATACTATACTCTATTCTTCCATTATAAAATGGATACCGTCATGGGAAAAAAAATTTTTTTCAAAAAGAATCAGTTAATAGTGCTGCTCCAGCAGAATTCTGCACTGAAATCCATTTCTCAAAAGAGCAAACACATTTTTTTATATTCAATTTGGAAATCTGACATGGGGCTAGACATATTGTCAATTTCCTAGCTGCCCCAAGTCATGTGACTTGTACTCTGATAAACTTCAATCACTCTTTACTGCTGTACTGCAAGTTGGGGTGATATCACCCCCTCCCTTCTCCCCCCAGCAGCCAAACAAAAGAACAATGGGAAGGTAACCAGATAACAGCTCCCTAACACAAGATAACCGCTGCCTGGTAGATCTAAGAACAACACTCAATAGTAAAAACCCTTGTCCCACTGAGACACATTCAGTTACATTGAGAAGGAAAACCAGCAGCCTGCCAGAAAGCATTTCTCTCCTAAAGTGCAGGCACAAGTCACATGACTGGGGGCAGCTGGGAAATTGACAATATGTCTAGCCCCATGTCAGATTTCAAAATTGAATATAAAAAAATCTGTTTACTCTTTTGAGAAATGGATTTCAGTGCAGAATTCTGCTGGAGCAGCACTATTAACTGATTCATTTTGAAAAAAATTTTTTTTCCCATGGCAGTATTCCTTAAAGAAATAGGGAATGACCATGAAATAGGCCAAATGGTTAGAAGCAAGAGGCTCACCGACACCTGGGCCCACCAGGACTTTCCCTGATATCCCGGTGGGCCAGTCCAACACCGAGAACAGTGAAATACTTTGGCAATGCCCACTGTTAGCCAAGTGGTAAGGACCAGAATTTCTTTAGAGTATTCCTTACCATTGGCTGGAGGGAAGGGAATATATAGAGAAACAAACCAGAAGCGCATGAATCATTCACAGTTGTGCTGATACATTACTTCAACAAACATATTTCTGTGCAAACATCTTAAAATTAAGGGGGGGGGGACCTTGCTACATTAAAATATCTCTGAGGCTGACAGACCATTTTCTCTCCGTTGGACTTGACTGACTAGTGGAGGAAGAGTACGAAGTATCTGTTGGGAGTTTGCTGGTCTTCACCGACGAGCAAAGCATTTCAGAATCCGTGGTTAACCTTTGGATGCCAAAGAGGTTGCTATCAAGTGAGAACTTACTGGTACACAACATTTCAATACTTTACAGGCATAAAACAACAACAACAAAAATCAACAGAACTTCAATAGATGAATGAAGGAACAAAACCAGTACCAAATCTTGAGACTAAAGCAAATGACTAGATTAAATGTTCAGTATACATCCCCCTCCAATAGTCAACAAGAGTTCAATGGGCAAAGAGTATGCTTGAACTTTTGGACTGTTATTTTAATTAAGAAATATCTATATTGTGTTACTTCTTGCCTGGTTCTATAAAGCAAACTCCTTAGCTGTAAACCTAAGGCTACAGCTGGGGAAAGAGAGGGGCTTGTTTCTACATAGATCATTAAACCAACTCTTCTCATTTGGAGTAGAATGGATAAAAACAAAGCAATGCTCTGTAAGTGCTTTTATAGCAGAAAAAGACAAAAGAATTGGTCAACACTAGAAAGAAAAAAAAAATCTAGATTTTGAATAAAAAAAAACAAAAAAAAAACAGGCAGAACAGTGAACACAAGCCCTACGTATTGTGCTCGTACTGAACAAATGTGTGAGTGTATATTGCCCCTATAACAGAGCAAATGGATAGGTGGAGTTCATTTGGACTTTTCTATTGCAAAACCAGAATGGCAAGATACGGCAAATGCCCAGCGGTGGCGAAAGAATTCAAGGTTCTGGTGTGTTCCTTGAAAACCTTATCTTATAGCACCAATCCGTCAAACAAATATGCATTAGTACATATATCCGGGCATTGTTCCATGCAGAAGAGTCATTGGCTCCCTACGGGAAAACACAACGACACTTCTAGAGTCTTTCACAGAATACATATACAATTCAATAACAACAAATCAGAATTTAGTTCCAAGACACCGTTTACATTGCGTGAGGTCTTTACATTAATTTAACTGTCATCTAAATGAATAAAGTACAGAATAAAGTGAAGATATAAGTAATAATGTATAAATAATAGGGAGGTGCAGGGGGGAGGACTGGAAATGTATTCACTAACAGGTCAAGAGAAATCTCAAAAAATAAGACATTGGGTTTTTATGAAAACAGGTTTTTAATCCTAGATAAAAAAAAAAAAAGTTGCCAAAGAAAAACAATGAATGAGCAAACTGATCAAGTTGGTTGCACATCAAGGCAAACTGATCAAGTTGGTTGCACATCAAGGCAGCTCCACATATATTATATATTAGCTACACTTAATATAAGCCTTGGGAATGGACAATGAAAAGTCATAAAAGAACCATAAAGACATTGCGCCCATTGGGAATCCCATGGTCTGTGCCTATGTGTCTAGGCTACAGCCCTCACTAGAGTCTACTAGTCAATGATGAGCCCACGAGGGCAAGGTTTCTCATATTAGAACTGTTTGTGCCTAGGGAATGGTGCCCTCATAGACCTACAATCCATATAGGACATTATATGGTGGAAGAACTATAACCTAACTGAAGAGGCAGCCAGAAAATTCCATGGCCATAGAGTATCAAGTCTATGCAGATCCATCATCAATGCCCAAACAGTTATGGGTCCCACATGACACATTTTCCAAGGTGTTGCAACAACACTGGACCCCATAAAGATATTTATACGGATGGAGATTGGCCGGAAGTTAGTAACAAACAGAACATCGCAGTCACATTGGTGGATGGAGAGGACATAAAGCAAAAAGAGACAATCTGTTTGAGAATGAACTATCATTAAAATCATCAAACAATACAATATTTTATCTGTTATTAGAATCTAAAGTAAAACTTGCATGCAAATCCATAAAGTGTCATGTAATACAGGGACGTTATTAGTACATTACAGTAAGATATTACTCTACAGGATCATTGCTGCATTGCTAAATAAGAACATGCAACAATGCCCTTTTTCCAATGGTTTTTAACAATTTAGCCGGACTCTCTGTTGGAGGAAAAGCTTATGCCAAGTAGCTGGTATATTACTGATATCTGTGTTGTAAAGTTAATGTTAATATTCTATACAGAAATGTCACTTGAAGGAGGAGCAATTGGTCAATCATGCCCCATCATGCAGCTCATTAATAGTACTTTGCCCTCAAAGCTTTATATATAAATAGTAGCAAAAATCTCTGCACTCAACAGATCAAATCCATAAATATTTTATGTGGAATCCAACATTTTGGTCACAATGATTTCCTTTTTCTTTGGAATAATAAAACAGTAGCTTGATCCAAACTAAGATATAATTAATCCTTATTGAAAGCAAAACCAGCCTATTGGGTTTATTTAAATTTACATGATTTTCTAGTAGACTTAAGGTATGAAGATCCAAATTATGGAAAGATCTGTTATCCGGAAAACCCCAGGTCCTGAGCATTCTGAATAACAGGTCCCATATGTGTACATATATAATTATAGCTTTCTACTGGTCCCCAAACAAAAGTTTTACCCAGCTCCACCAGAGAGTGAGTTTTGTTCTTCAGCCTAACCAACTTCATTCAACGTTTTCCACTTTCAATATCCTAGTCTTTCTATAATGTACATAATCAATTATACAGTATGTAATTATCAAACTCAAAGGTTTTGCATATTTTCTTGCCCAGACACTGGTTCTGGACATAATAAAGGCAAATCATCATAATGGCGGTGCCACCAAGTCAAAACAGCCACAAAACTCTTCATTTAAAAGGCTATCAAAAATATACATAAGGCATCAATCACATTGAAATGGAATTACCTTCTTGGCAAAACACTTCACCAACTTATAGCAAATATAGCAAATTTATTTAATAGGCAAAATATATTATATTAAATTTTTTTCATTTATAAGTAAGAGGACATGGCTTACTCGACATTGACATTCCGCTAAACACAGTGAATCATTTTCGGGTTCTCAACACTGAAGATTAACCTTTTCCCAAACAAACTCGTCTTTGAAGAACCCATTGGGCCATCGATGGAATAGCCCCCAACCATTACATAGTTATGCACTCTAGCAGTGGGCCGACAAAGGCTTCAAGGACATGCTGTAACAGACCTGCTAGCAGCTGCTTCAAATCATGTCTTTCATAATAAGGAGGAAATAATGACAAAACATAGGAAATAGGAGAAAAATAGCTTTTGTTTCGTATTAAAAATACTTGTGAAAAAAATAAAGATATTTTATCATGAAACCATTACTTGGCATCGTCATCAGTGCCCGATACAAAATGTCTCAGTCTACTCCAGTGATGGACTGTACAATTACAAAGCCCCTGAAATTTTCCCATAGCCACGACCTTCTCATAAGAAATGGCAGAGATTCAAAAACTTGGAACGCTGTAGATATCAACCAATGCATCACCAAAGTCATAGGAACAGTGTATTGATCACAACAGTTTCCCCTGATTAAATTAAGGCAATCAAAATATCTACAGGGGACATTACCCCAAGGGCCTAGATTTAAAAACAGGCTCCATTTAATGAAGAGGTATTTAGGGATTCTACTACGACTACCCTCCCTTGTCTATGGGTCAACTTAAGCCTGGCCTTGGATAGGACGGCCCTGTAGCGTAAAATAAAGAGCTGCCAAAACACAGTTGAACATATAGCAACCCCCCCCAAATGCTAAATCACTTTCCAAAATTAAAAGGAGTAAAATGTATGCTTGTGATGTATGTGTTTATATACAGTATCTCTTATATTTGTATATTTTACAGGGAATAATTATGAGTCTGTAGCCTTATATGGTCATGTGGTTATGGGACATCTTAGTGACTTCACAGTACGGGCTGCATAAACATGCACACATTTTTGGCAACATCAGACACAAAAATGGAGAATAATTTGCATACAAGAATATATATATGTATATAGTATAATTTCTAATCTGATTGTCTAGCACCATTGCATTGGAGAAGACCCCACTGTACCACCACCACTACCAAAGGCTCAAGTACCTCATTTACAGGAAAACAACATGTCTTCTATAACATTAATAATAGTGTTATTATCACTTCCTCTTGACAGTAGTCAAATATTTTATTATTTCTAGAGATGCACCAAATTACAAATATTTAGATTCGGCCAAATACCAAATTATCTACAAAAGATCTGTCCGAAACCTAAAATGAATCCAAAACCCTAATTTGCATATTGGATGTTAAAATTTTATGAGAATTCTGTACATTTTGAACACCATTAAAAAAATTATAGCATTTAATTGTCCAGAGCATTCAAATAACATTACTTTAAAGGTTTGCATTTGGTTCAGGGAGACAGATGTATTTTCAAAGTTATTTAGAAATATAAGGGAAAAAAAATTCTAATTAAACTTGAAGGTCATTTTTAGAGATGTAAATATTTAAAAAAAAAAACAAAAAAAAACTTGAAGAATAAAATGGGTTTCAATGTTAAAAATGCATTGACTTCTATAGAAGCTCATCAGGTTTTAGCTGATTATTTGCGTCATTAAAATGTTCAAGATTTTTTTAATTTAAAACTGTACATTTGGAAGACTCAAATTCACACAAATGTGATATAATTTTTTTTAATGCCGTGATATTCTTGAATTGGCGAAAAAAACAACATATTTTTGACTTGTGATAAATAGGCCCCTTAGGTCTTGGTGCATCCATAATTATTTCTAAAGTCAGCAAATGTTTCATTTAACTGAGCTGGGGAATGCTCTAGAATTCTTAAATAATAATTCTTGAATATAGCAATGACTATTCCATTGATCATTTCCACATAATATGAAGGATACAGTAGGAACGTACCAAAAGTCTCCTAGAAGAAGCTCTTTGCACAAGTTATGCCCTAGGATTGCCATCTCTCTGGTTTTGACCCGGTTTTTTGAAGGGCTGTTCAGGTCAAAATGGGCAAGATTTCTAGAGATTGACGCGGCAATCAGCCATGTCATAGCCTGCTCCTGATGTTAGTTCCTTCACTACTGCCCCGCCCCCCGCTACATCGCGGCCCCACCTTCCCTGAAGTTCGTCGGGGGGAAAGGTGGCAAACCTATCATACACTTAACCTGCTAGTCCCTAATTTCCACTTAATATTACTTTTAGCACAAACAAATAATCCTCCAACCCATAGTGTAACAAATGAAAATATCATTAGTTTTCTTAGAGAGCAAGAGAAAGTTTTCTGAATGGTATATCCCAATTTTTTTTGGCTAATCTGTCTTTCCCTATATATCAGTAAGATTTGTATTCCGCACATAATTCTAGAATCTGGCGGGGCATCACCTGTAGCACAGTAGCACACATATCATCATTAAGACTGGCTAACATAGCAGCATTGAAAACATCATTGAAGTACATAAAACACAACATATTCTAGAAAAATATTAGAAATATTTTTGAACGTAGAACACCTTTTTGTTTATCTGCTGGATAACATTATTGGAGAGACTCGCACAGAGAACAAACATTGGGGATTAAAATAATTCTTTTCTCCAGAAATTGCATTGATATTGCGGGTTCTAAAAATATAGAACTAAAGCAAAAACTATTGGATCATTTACACACCATGATAACAGATTATACCAAACATACTCAGATATGGAATAACCATTTCCCTGTGACTTTTTAGCTGTATCACACACAGGGTGGTTGATGATTTGGAGAAATATTCTAGTTTAGTGTTTTATGATGCTCGGTGATCACTTGGACAATTGTACAATGAATAAGAAGCCAAGAAAATATGTTCTTTGTACGGTTGTACGACAGTTGTCTACAGCTGAACAATAAAAACACTCAATGATCTTGGTCATGATCCCCAGCTTTACACAAGGGAATATTCACCATCTAATCATAAGGCACTGACACTCAGCTCAGATCTGGGCTACTAGGGCAAATATCAAGATGGGGAATGGAAGAATCAGGCGGGAAATAAGTAATTTTTTTTTATATTTTTGCTACGTTTTCTCAGTCTGGAAAATCTGGTACCCAAATGCAAACAGCGCTGGATAGTTCATGCTAAATCCTAATGATCCATATATATATTTGTTTAAATTTACATTAAAATTTTTCTGAAAAAAAAAAAAAAAATAAAAATCCAGAAAACGATTTGAAATCTAACATATCTTTGTGTTCGTCCACTGTAAAAAATGATAAGATCTGTATCTTATGTTTGCTAGGGATGCACTGAATCCAGGATTTGGTTCGGGATTTCACCAAGATTCTTTTTTTTAAGCCGAATCCAAATGCCTCGACAAGAAAGTCAAATATGTTTTACTCTTTGTTTTCTTTCTACTCTCTTTCCCCCTAGATTCCCTATTTTACATATGCAAATTAGGGTTCGGATGTAGTTCGGTATTCAGCCAAATCTTTCACAAAGGATTCTGGATTCGAATTCTAAAATAGTGGATTCGGTGCATCTCTAATATTTGCTCAGTGTACAAGGGATGTCAGTGAAACAGAATTACAAGCAAACAAAATGAATTTTGGTACCCATCTAGGTCTGGATTTTAAAGTATAAAACAGAGGGACATCCTAACACATAAGACTTCTAATTTCTGGAAGGAAAAACTAAATTTTCTGCAAAACAACCCGTACTCTAACAGGTTTCCACCGTTAAAGAATAAACACCTTCCAAAGAGGTGGAAGAAAGGGAAACCATTAATTACCCTATGATATTTGATTCTTTAAACACCAAATGGTTATTTTTTGGCTGAAATTTCCAGTGAAATTTCAGGTGAAATAAGCCAGCCACTTTGGAGTTTATGAGAACCAAGCTAGCATGTACTTAAGGCCTGAGTTTTTGCCATTTAATCACAATACTGCAGTAGTGATGGCTGCATTAGGATTGTTCTGATTCTGATATCAAAACACTACCAATTAACATTTTCTTTTTTTTGCAAATGCCATGAGTTAATAAGGGGATACAACGGTGTCTTCTTTAGTTTGATCATGATTTGGTCTCACTCACCAATCCCTAGTTTTTATTTATTACTATTATTTGCTTTATTCCTGATGTCTCTCTCCTGCTCCTGTTTTAAGCACTTCGGTTCCTGCCACCGCTGGGCTCAGAATCTTTGGTCTCAGAGTGCTGGGTGGCACTCGGCATATTACTCAAGATGTTCGCAGTTGCAGTGAAGGAAGCTTGAGAATGAAGTGAGGACAGTCCTGAATGTCAATGAGCTGGGCTGAACCCTCTCAAATTGGACCTTCGTTGTGCATACTGTGATTGGACTTGTTGTGTGTGACACAGTTCTGTTCGTTTAACAGATTCGCTGTTTCGTCTGCTAAGCCGTCATGTAGCTCAGTAAGAGTCATGTCTATTTTAGTGTTTTCACTGTCTGAGGATTGGGGCGTTTTGTCCATACGTGAAGCCATTAACGCATTCTGGTACTGCTGCCTTGTGATCTAATTTGCAGATAAACAAGAGAATTCAATAAGTAAAAGATGGCATTACACATCAGCATGACGATCTGTATACTTACTACAATTTACTACAATAATATCAATTAAATGTTTTATAGCACCAATGTATAACAAGTCAGCCTTCCGGGATATATCCGATATATATCACAAACTAGCAAACCAATAAGCAATTAGCACAAATAAATACAAATGTCTGGCTGCTTTTGGTTACTACTAGACCAACTACTAGATCTGTGAATGCAGAATGTGGCTTGGATTGAGTTTTTGCATTTTTTGTGGAGGATTAAGAGGACATGATGGAGTTGGGATATCTTGAACATCCCTGCCATGTGCTTTATGATTAGGGATGCAGAGAATACAGGATTCAGTTCGGTATTCAGCCATGATTCGGCCTTTTTCAGCAAGATTCGGATTCAGCTGAATCATCGTGCCTGGCTAAAACAAATCCGATTCCTTAAAATCATGTGACGTTTCATCTTTCATGAAGGATTCAGGGGTTAGGCCGAATCCAAAATAGTGAATTTGCAATTTATGAATTTTAGGTATGGGTTCTTTTTTCATTTGCCTTGTGATATTACTCTTAGTGGGCTTCGTAATATCTTGTGTTTGCTATAACAACAATACTTTGGGACTGATGAGTAGTTTGGGAATATAAAGGGCCTGCATAATTTAGAAGTAGAAGAAATATCTGGTTACTCTGTATTTCAGGATATGATTGAAGAAAAAAAAAAGACTTCATTTAGACTTTTATGACAGATGGTGTTAACAAAATTACCAACATGCACTGCACATAATTATTCTGATAACACAAACCCTACCTGAAAACTGCCAAAGCAACTGAAATGTACTAGACACTTGGTGAAATAAAAGGTTTTCCCTCAAGGACAAGAATAGTTAAAATCACTGGGGTGGGAGAAGACGGCGCCAAATGTTAGGCAATTCTCAGTTATTATAACTGTTTATCTAATGCCCCAGGTTGGTTTATCTAATGCCCCAGGTTTTCTGCTGAAAACTGCACTGGCCCCGGGTACTTTTGTATGAGCACCGAGCCACAAATCTTCTAACTCTGCCTTCATTGCAGGCCAGCGCATGTGTTATAGAGTGAATAAGTTGGCTTTTAGTTTAAACTTCAGCTTTTCATTGCAGATGGGCACCCAGGGCCAGCCCTATAAGGCAAGTAATTATAATCAGTGGGATGTGTCGAACATTTGGCAGCCCCCAGTGAATAAAGCTTTTCTTCTGCTTTAATGAATAGCTTTCAGGCAGATATTGGTCAGGTAGGCTGTTCAGAGGGATCCATACTGGCCAGTGGAAGGGACGGCAACAAAGGGGACGGGCCATGATGTCATAGCGGCAGGATGATGACAGAAGTGTGCAGAGCTATGACATCACAGTTGCCTCCAAAAGGATCAGGGAAGAAAAAAAAGCAAAAGGGTAAATTTACAGTAGATTCTGGGTGGATTGGGGGCTGATATTAAGTGTATAACAAATTTATGGGCTACTACACTGCCAGTAAATTTGTAATACTGGTATAATACCAGACGGGTGGCAACCTTACATAAACGGCCTATAAGATTCAGGAAAATCTTAAGTGGACCAGGTTGCCATTCTAAAACGATATACTTCGTCTGTATGTTAGCAACACCTTATAGTTAATGAGATGAAAAAGGGCAAAATGATCACAATCCATTCTTCGTATTTTACTACAATTATGTGATAAAACAAAGGAACAGTAACCCATTGAGCTGGCTGGCAGTACTGACTGTGTTTGGATTCATATACAGCTATATGCTGCATAACAATAAATAGCCATGTAATTAGACAGAGGTCTGTCTGGCAAACATGGTCAGTCTTTAACTATTTTTTTAACCTTTATTAATCGGATTTTGAAAATAAAAAAAACAAAAACATTGAAGTAATACCTTGACAAACTGCAAGTCTGTTATGGCTCTTACAGAGTAATCAGGGATATAGACTTGCAAGAAGGAGGCGTTGAGCTGGTTGTTGCTGCTCCCCAGCGTAGGTGTCACTGCATCAATCCTATCGCTTCTGTTAAGCGAGTCAGAATGGTTCAATCCACATGGACGGGGTGGAGATTTATTCTCTGCTATGACAAAAATCAACAATAAAAAGTAAAATTATCACAATACAGACACACAACCCTGAAGGAACAAACTGGGCTGCAACGGGGTATATGGAAAGAACCAAGTCGCTGATTTATCAGTAGTACTTCCATATTCTCTCTATTTATCAAAATCCTTCCTGCTCAGTAACAGGCAATGATATTTTATACATCAGCCCCTAAAAGAAGAGTAACTTTAAATTAAGTTCAATTTACCTAAGACATAAAATGTGACAAGACGTTCGGTGGTATATACATATTGTGATGGAATTTCTGAAGCTTGAGAACATCGCGTATGTTTGGGGGGGTCTCTATGCTACCCTGAATTTGAGGGTCAATGCCTATGACCTTAGAAGTGGCAAAGGATTGAGCTATATACTTTTTAAGTAGACAATGGGCGTTATTAAACTGTTTGGGCAAACAAAAAGGGGGCTGTCCAGCACTCAAAGTAATCCATGGGGCAAAGTATGATAAAATAAAAACAATATTTATTTGTAGAGTTTACAATCGACACATCTCCACGGGCCCTACACATTTCATGCCCTACAGGCACTTCATGGGCTCTCATGAATGCCCGACAGCCCCTTTTTTGTTTGCCTTATTTCCGCTCCCTGAAGCTGAGGGTCTGGGCCACCTGGACCACTTGTTAGACTTGGGGAGTTATTGACATTGGCACTGTAGCACCTTTTTCTCTTTCCTTTCTCGTTACTGACCAGTTCACACACAGAATATTCTCTGAGAGTGTTCTCTATCACTTTAAAAAGATGAAATGGAAGTGAGAAAATACAGCATTCTGCCATTTTCCCTGACAGTCTATGGTAGCTAGGGTATTAAGTATGGCAGCTATCACATTGTTAAACCAGAAGAAACAGTTTCTCCATGCACAACAAACTATGCCCAATATATGATTATTATGATCAAATAAAGTTTAAGTAAACCCGATTAATTTCCCCTACATGATGGAGCAACGGTTAGTCCTCTTGCTAGTAGTGCAGGGGTCCCAGGTTTAATTTCAGCCTGGGCCCTATCTACAAGGAGATTATATGTGCTCCCCATGTCTGTGTTGTTTCCTCCTATACTACAGAAACACACAGGCAGGAAAATTGTCTACTGATAAAACTGACCATACTGTAGATTGTAAGCTCCACTGGGGCAGGGACTGATGTATAATCTCTGCAAAGTGCAGTAGAATAGGTCAGTGCTACTAATAATGATATGATAATGTTTTAGTAGCACAATGTACAACTGCTGCAGCAAATGCCGATACTGATCTGAAGAGCAATGAACTTTCAAGCCAATTGTACTTTTACATGATTTGCAATTAAGGGCATTGCAAGAGAAAACGCACACCAGTATCTGCTCAGCACTTGTTCAACCTGAGACTGAATAGTGATAGATTAGTGCTGCGGGAATTTACAAGGTCAACACGAATTCCGATGCTAATGGAACAATAGTGTCACACGTTCCTATGCACTGCAAACAACCAATGTTATTATAACAGATTCCAACACACACAAAAAGTTGCTACAAAAAGCTTGGCTACGGTTACCGGTTTGTACTAAATTCCGCTACAAATGATGTTAGAGATTTCTATAAAAAGGGATTTTGTTGCAGAAAGTATGGTAAGTGTTACAGGTTCCTAGGCAAAGCCGGCAAGAAAAAAAAAGCAACGGAGAAGAGCTTAAATAGAAACATGCAGATTTACCTGGAGAACCTGCTAACGATTCTGTTCTGCTGACAACAAAGGTACGAGACAGGGACAAGGGAACTGGAAATTAAGGAAAGAAAAGATGAAAAGGGAGAAAACTGGGTAAGTACTTTACAGCACAAAATGTGCAAGTGGTAGCTCATCTTAAATAGACATATTACAATAATAAAGACAATGGTATTGGAAGACACTCTGCAATTGGTCCTCGTTTTTCTGTTGTTGTGGTTTTGATACTTTTGTTCTGAAGTTCTCCAGTTTTGCAATTCAATTGCTATTTGGTTGCTAGAGTACCCATTAGCCTACCAACGAGACAGTGGTTGGGAAGTAGGGATGCACCAAATCCAGGATTCGGTTCGGGATTCTGCCTTTTTCAGCAGGATTCGGATTTGGGCGAATCCTTCTGCCCGGCTGAACCGAATCCGAATCCTAATTTGCATATGAAATCGTGTGACTTTTTGTCACAAAACAAGGAAGTAAAAAATGTTTCCCCCTTCCTACCCTTAATTTGCATATACGAAATAGGAATCGGTTCAGTATTCGACCGAATCTTTCATGAAGGATTCCGAATCCAAAATAGTGGATTCAATGCATCCCTATTGGGAAGTCAGAATGGAAGATGAATGGAAGAGTAGAACCTCTATAGAAAAATAAGTGATAAAAGCCATGTAGAGATTCAACACAACCCAATAACCAGCATTTTAAACTGCAACCTGAAAAAAAGGCAGAATATGAAAGCCAACCAACATGTTAGATACTAGAGCTTTCCCTGTAAGAGGGAAATTGATTCAGAATAAACCATGATTGTAGCCTGTGTTTGACTGGCACAGACCATTTTCCCCACCCAGTCATTCCACCTCTCCCTCACCTTGTTCCATGTTGAAGTGAGGGATTCTGGGACTTGAAGTCCCTTTGCTTTCCAGAGAATCTCCACAAAGCCCACCACAGAGGCAGAGAGAGATGCATGACACCCTTAGGGTTCCTAGTCCCACTGGGGAGTTAGCTCAAGTGAACTTTTGCATAATAACAGCCAATGTTCTGCATCTGACCTTCATTCCATCTAACAATTAGGCAGTGGCTGGAATAAAAGGTGATGGTGCAATAAAAAAACGTTTGAACAATATTAACATCTAGCCCTAAATCAGGCTGTGACCAGACAGCATGTTATTTTGCAGGTCAGAAAAAACGTAAAGGAGAAAAGAAAATCCAGAAATGTAAAGGAAACCATTACTGTAGGAAGATGCTTTATTTGTACCAGAATAAACTCGTGCAGTTCAGTACACTTGCCTAAGCAATAACAGAACACACCGAGACTGGGTACAGATGGGGGCGGAAATTACAGCACTGCCAGACCTCTATTATATTGCCAATCTAGCTGCCATTCTACAAGCATTTACTACTGCAAGTACTATTAGAAATACTAAGCTCTCACTTGGGGGAGTGGGGGCATCTTGCACTCAAAGGAGAATTCAACCCTAAACTTGAAAAAACCCTACCCCCTACCCTGCATAGACCCCCCCTCCCCCCCCAGCCTAAGTGTTACCCCAGGCAAATGCCCCTAACGTTTTACTTACCCCTCAGTTCAGATTCAGGCATCAGAGTTCACGGACACCATCTTCTTCTCTTCAGAAATCTTCGTAATGAGACCGGCATGTCGGCGCATGCGCAGTTGGAGCAAATTTCAGCTCATGCTCCAAAACTCACGAAACTTGCCGAAGTGCCGGTCTCATTACAAAGACTACCGAATGCGGCTAAAGATGGTGCCCGTGAACTCCGATGCCTGCATCTGCACTGAGGGGTAAGTAAAAAATTTGCCTGAGGTAACACTTAGGCTGGGAGGAGGGAGGGGGAGTCTATGTAGGGTGGGGTGGTAGGGTTTATTAAAGTTTAGGGTTGAATTCTCCTGTTGAGTATTGTCAATTCCAGTTTACGGGACTCTTATGCTGATGTAGGGTGCATGAATAGGGAAAAGAATGTGGGTAAGCAGGTGTGGGTGGGGGGTAATCGGGTTGGGCGCACATCTGCAAAAACCAGCCCATGCAGGTCTCTACCAGAGATTTTGGGCTGGTGCTCCTGAAAAAAGCCCCATCCAGGGTTCAAATGTAGGAGTATCATGTCGCCGTCTTCTTCTAGAAGTAAAGTGAGGAACTGAACTTTAAAACAAAAAGCCATCACTTTGCTCTACTGTACATCAGCACCCAGCCTGTGGACATACAGAGGATCCAAAAATGTATATGTAAATTTAATTGCAATTGAAAGAGGTTTGCCTGTCCTTTGTTATTGTCTTCTAAGAAGCAGTAGATCAGAAATCAGCTCAAGTCAAGACCCCAGTTCCCACAATGCCCTCCTTCTACTATTCTATTTATTCTCAGACCTATCAGGGAACGTGCAAAGCATTGTGGGAAGTACAGTCTTTGCTGAAGGAGATGAGAATACCGACCAATCAATGCTATCAATGCTGCAATGATATGAAGGAGATTAGGGGATTGTAAGAGACACATAGAAACTGCTTTCAATTGCAATTACATTTACAAATAACTAACTTTAATTGAAATTTTAATTAGTGTATTTTCTTTCATTATGCAAAAAAAAAAAATTTCTGGGTGGACAGTCACTTAAAGACACTGTACAGGTATGGGATCTGTTATCCAGAATGCTCAGGACCTATGGTTTTCTGGATAATGGATCTTTTCAGAATTTGGATCTTTAAGCTCCCCATAGACGCGACTATTCTTCTTGCCGAACGACCGATTTTAGGGAAGCCCGACCGATCCTTCGAAATTATCGTGCGGTTAGTGGGATTCGAACGATCGTACACCTTATGATCTGTCAGGAAATTGATCGGCCAGGTCAAAAAATCTTTGTCAGTCCCAGTGCAATCTATCTATGTTTGCAGGGCCAAGCAGACAGCTCCCCTTTGATTTCCTGGCAAATTGATCTTTTTAGTTTATGGTAAATCTCACGATCAGGATCTGATCTTTTAAAAATCTCAACATCTATGGCCAGCTTAAGTCTACTAGAAAATCATAAACATTAATTAAACCCAATAGGCTGGTTTTGCTTCCAATAAGGATTCATTACATGTTAGTTGGGATCAAGTACAAGGTACTGCTTTATTATTACAGAGAAAAAGGAAATCATTTTTACAAATTTGGATTAATTGGATAAAATTAAGTCTATCAGAGACAGCCTTTCCGTAATTCCGAACTCTCTGGATAATGGGTTTCCGATAACATATCCCATACCTGCACAACCATTCTCATGTGTACCAGCAGATGGTGCTATAGCCCTCTCAGTGGAATCAGTCAAACAAATAGAATATATGCCACTGTACTTTCCAAAAGGTAAGAGGAACACATTTATCATCATTTAGGCAATTATATCATGTATTTTATGGAAGGAATAATGGACCCACAGTTGTCACGTGCTAAACAGTACATCTTAGTGACACTGATGAGTCTGTTTGTGCTGAAGAAGAGCCCCTAGCACTTTCCCTTACCCTGTTCAACACTTACTTAAATATGGAATGTCTGAAGAGACTGCTGTGTGTAAAATATTTGGTCTCTCTTCTACTACACACGGCGCAGTTTCTATTATCATATATCATATTATCATATGTTTATGAGCTGAATATACATATATATATATATATATATATATATATATATATATATATATATATATATATATATATATATATATATATATATATATATATATACATACACACACACATACACACAGCACTGCATGGAAGTTCGAGGCAAAATTTCAACAAGCAAAAGGCAGGTTTATTGACTTTCGTCAGGGAAAGTGTCTTTCCCTGACAAAAGTTCCAGTGTGGAACTGAAAACGCTGGAACCAATAAACCTGCATTTTGTTGAAACTTTGCCTCAAAACTTCCTTAGAGTGCTGTCAACTCACCTTGGTATCCATTTATTTTATAGCCATGAATATCCTCTAAATTATATCCTTATAAACGGTGCTTAGTGATGTCATCAGTTATAATTGGAGCTTAGTGATGTCATTTCTGTCACGACTCACTGAAACTTGTGTATTATAATAAATAAGTACCCTCTGTTGCAAAATATGTGGATATTAGAAGTCATTTAATTAGACGTTCCATGAGGCCTTCGGGCTTGCGCTTTTATATGGTATAGAACTCCTCTGTAACTTTGTTTTACAATAGGGGGCACTTTATACCCTATATAATGCAGTGTGCTGAAAACATTGATCCTGGTGAGTGTGAATATGATACAGAATTTAAGACTGCACTGGGGCATGAACTGATTTGAATGATGTATAATCCCTGTATATCACTGTAGAATATGCTGAAGCTATATAAAAATAATAAATATATAACAAAAAAACTTTATAGCTGGAAAAAAGATGGTCCTTTGTTAGCTGGCACAAAGACATTGTGTGAGTGTATACTTCGTGTTAAACTGCAGCTCTATTAGCCTTTATGGTGAGGATTTTAACCAGGCATCAAAGGTCAACGCAAACGAGAAACAGACGATGCACAAACAGAGCAAAGTGAACCATAGACAATTAACAGGTAATTTAACAGCAAACAGCACAGCATGATTTATAGGACAAAAAAAAAATACTAAGGGTGTTGACATATTTAGGCCTATGCAGGCCTATGGCTTGCGGTACATTGCAGTAGAACTCCTTTGCAGCAGACTGGGGCACATGCAGCACGGCCTCCAGGAGTTATTATATTGCACATGTGCACAAGGGACATCTAAGAACAGAGGAAATATAACACCGCTGTGCTCATTGGGAGGATGCCTAACAAATTGCCACCCTACCCTCCAAAAGAATATTTTTCTTGTCCTTTAAAGCTGTGTAAAAGAATGAAACATCTTTATTGCACAGTAGTGTTTGCAAATGAGCAATATTTTTAAAGCCCAGCGTTCAAACCCAGAAAGCACATTTCTGATAGCACTGACCATGAGCAAGGGCCAAACAAAAAACTGCACAAAGAGAAAAAGAGAGAGAGATTCTATAACAAGCTAAGCTACCTGGTGATGCAGTGAGAGCCATTACGCCATAGTATGAAAATGCACCTGCTTCAAACTTCATGACTTCCTTGCTTGCTTCCACTTCTACCTTCCCCTGTGGATAAATAGGTATTACACACTTGGCATTGGATAAATGAAATGTATTGGAAAAGAATGTCATTTGAGCAAAGCAAACTTGTTTTTCTACTACTGAGACTTGAAGGGAAATATATGGGTACGTTCCACGGTTAGGAATGTTAACAAGAGGTGTCTAGTCTTTCTGGTACTTTCCCCAAAACCCTAGTGCACTACAAAGACATGACAACACCAGGCAGTAGGGCAAGGGAAAGATGCACAGCACGTGAAATGCTTGGCAGCAACTGGCCTGACCTGCAAAACAAGAACAAAATAGTCCACGGGCTTATTCCGCTGGTAGAGGTAGTATTCAGCAGACTTCTTGTTCTTGTCATCAAACTTCAGCTCTTGGATGACATTGGGATGTTTCAGAAGCCTTAGAAGTATTTTCTCTGACATCTGAGAGGGGCTAAATGAATCCACTTCTACAAAGGAAACACCATGCAAGAGATTACCCTTCTGTGCAACTGCACCCATGCATCCTAGCCACCAATAATACTAGAAAGGCTAAACTCACTAGCCCAAGGCAACCACAGTCCTTTAGCAGGGAAGATCAGTGCCCCCAGTAACTCTCCATCCTCTTTGTACTGATTCACATTACATCCAGAGCATATATATATATATATATATATATATATATATATATATATATATATATATATATATATATATATATATAATCACTCCAAGGGATTTCAATCAGATAATAGTGGTGAAATAAAAAGGTTTATTAATATCCAACTATTCAGTTTTCAGTTCCTAATTGGAACTTTCATCAGGGGTTTTCCAATTAGGATATTAATTATTATTTCACCACTATTATCTGGTTGAAATCCCTTGGAGTGCTGTCGCTGCTGCATTTTTTATTTTACCCTGTAACAAGCTAATTCAACCAATTTGGTGTTGCCAAACAAGGCCATAACAAGGGTACCCAACTTTTTGCATACTACTTCACTAAAAATCTTTGTTCAGAAAACACCCCAGTACTCAGATGTTCTTGGGAAATGAAAGACTTACCACTGTTATCTTTTTTGTTGAAAGTAGAGAAAATTATTATATTATGCAGGCTGAGAGGGGTTCCCAAACTTTTTCATACGACTGTATTTGTCACACAAACAGGAAGTACATTTTTTTTCTCTTTCACCCATTCCTGTCCTAATGTGCATACGCAAGTAACGATCAGATTCTTTCGGTATTCGGCAAAATCTTTCATGATGGATTCCAAAAATAGCGGATTTGGCATCCCTTTTGCTTAGCATTGTAACTTTAGTGCCAGTCACATAATTGCCACATAGCTGGCAGGCAAGGGGGTTTAACATGCAGTTTAGGGGACCATACATGAGCTGATAAAAAAAAGCAGCTGACTGAGGACCCCCAGAATGAGCGGGCGACTGCACATGTGCTCTTCCAGGGTCCATGCAGTATGATCGGATTGTTTGACCAGGGACAAAATGATCTGATCCACAATCGCTTGACGACCTGCCAAACAGGCGGGTCTTTAGATGTATGGCCAACTTAATAATACGTGAATGGCTTATCTTAGTGATATTGTGGGGGTCATGCCATTGGTTACATAAGATTTTGTGTGGGGGAGGGTGATAAGGGTGATGCTAGTGACCTGCAACGGAAGCAAAATTCAGGGTCACTCACAAACCCCCCCCCCCTAAAGTTACACCCCGGTCTATGAGCCACCATTTTGTAATTTTCTGTGTGTCACTCACTGATTAAAAAAAAAGCAGCTGATCACCTGACAGGAAATAATGCAGGTTGTAACAAACAGGAAGTAGTGTGGGAAGATACTGTCTATTCATTCATTGGCTAATGTAACCTAACTGATATGTGTGCCCTTGTGTGACAGCACAATGCCTAGTAAAGCACATTCTACTTTGTTTTTCTACTTGTTTTACACTATTTCCAAGTCACTTTACACATGGCTGCATTGCAAAAGAGGCTCCTGAACAGTTTTTTTCTTATCTTAACGCTATTTTTAGATCAATAAGAAAAAACAGAATTCTCTAGGCCTCTTACACATTTAAGCGTCACAAGCTCAACTCTGAGATATGTTCTTTTATAGCTGCTGCTGCTGTATAGATTAGTTTCCGTGATTCTTCAGTGACTGCACTCAGGAAGTGAGAAACACGTGTCGGCACTGATGGAGAATTAAAAGTCACTTGTCCCTAAGCCCAAGTGCCCCTTTCCCATCCCCAGTTAAATACTGCCTTTTGTATTACCAGTGATCTCAAACTGTGATAAGCCCAACTTGCCTGTTGCTAGGAAACGGTGCATTGCCAGGAGAAGCTGTGGTGATATTTTAACCTTCATCTCGTTGTCGGTTTGTTTAAAAGCAGAGAAGTCCTGCTTCCTCTCCCGGTGCATTACCTTCTTTTTCGTCCTGTTGTCCGCTGCAAAGTTACACAAACAATACACAAATTGTCGTATGTTAACATACTGCTGCTGAACAGTTGCGCAAAAGAAAATGTTATTACAAAGGCGAAATGTGTTGTGACCACGCCCATTTTTGTGATCACACCCCCTAATTACCATGTTCATTTTACAAAATTTGGCAGGTTAAGAAAGTTTAACTGTAATAACTGAAAAACATATTTCTGTTTTTCAGTTATTACAGTTTTGCAAATGAAGGTGAATTGCCCTTTAACTGTGAGTCTAACTTTTCCCAAGGGACCTCCTTATTTAAATTGTTACAAGTATCTTAGTTGCACCTGGTGGCTGGGCTCTCTGCCAAAAGCCAATTAAGTTAGAGTCTTTGTTTCTTTTTCTGGTTGTTCAGTGCAGAGAAAGTCGGGATTTTTCAGTACAAACGTGGGACTGCGGGTTGAGCTGTCAAAAATGGGACTCTCCCACTGAAAATGGGACAGTTGGGAGGTATGGTATTGAACTATCAGTTACAAAAAATATAATGTGTGGCACTTTTATATAGTCAAGGGCCACAGACGGGCTACTTAAAATGTTGCATCTTTTGCTGTTGCTGTTTTATGGCTAATCTAAGTTAAATATATATCTTTATTAAAGGTGCTTGTGACATCATGATATACAATCCATGCTTTATAATGTCACATTTACTACAATAAAAATTGCATTTATAAAATATGTTCCTCCTGTTGTAAAACACAAGGATATTAGTGACATCATCAGATATAATCCATGCTTAATGATGTCACGTGTATTACACTGAATATTACACCGAAAATTGTATTTACAAAAATATGTACCTCCTGTTGTAAAATGCAAGGATATTAGGAGCCCTGAATATTCCAGCAGCCTCATATAGCACAAAAATTACCATAGTAAGGAAAGGACTGGTTGGCGCCCTCCAAATCATTTGTCTCCAACACAAGAAGTATCCAAAGGGTTTATTTACTATAACCCTATACACAAATGCCAATGCATAAAGGGGCTGTTCACCTTAAAATTAACTTTTAGTATGATAAAAAGTAAAAAGAAAAAGTAGCAATAACAATATATTTGTAGCCTTCCAGAGCATTTGTTTCTTAGATGGGGTCAGTGACCCCCCATTTGAAAGCTGGAAAGAGTCAGAAGAAGAAGGCAAATAATTAAAAAACTATGAAAAAATAATGAAGACCAATTGAAATATTGCTTAAAATTGGCCATTCTATAACATATTAAATGTTAACTTGAAGGTGAACCACTCTTGTGCCCCATTGCACTAATTAAAAAAGCACTTCTGCCCAGGGTCTTGAAGTGCAAAGAGGAGCCTAACCCCCAATTATTTGACATAATGAAATAAATGTTAATTCTTAGAAATCTTCCAACATATTTAATTCCAAATGTCAGTGATTTTAGAGTTTGTAATTGTGGATAGCAGTGTCTTTCTGTCCTACTATATTGTTTGTAGAATCACCAGGGCCGGGCCAGGCCGGCCAAGAGCCCTATGCAACCCGGCCGGCAAGCCCTGCCCCCAACTCAAGAGAAGGAGAGTGAAGAGACGGACGGGGTGCAGAGAATACTACTTGAAAAAAGTTGATAAATACTAAACAATTTTTCTTTGAGAATGAATTTGTTTTTCCATCTCAACCTTTGCTAAATCTGCTGCCATTTCTTTACTCACTGTACAAGTCTGTTTCATCCAAGATCTCAGATTTGATGATCTCTTCAATCACATCTTCGAGGGTAACAATGCCAAGCACTTCATAAAATGGATCCCCTTCTCCCTCATTGTTAACCCTTTGCACTATAGCAAGGTGTGATTTACCTGCAGCGGAAAAAAAAATAATGTTAGAAAAGATTTTATTGCCACTTAATTACAAAGCCAATGACAAACTAAACAAATAGCTTTTCTTAAAAGGATACTGTTTAATCCATAATGGGTGACAGTGCAGCAGGATTGTTTCCAAAGGACACTTCCCTTTCCATTTTCCCTCTTTACATCCAGGGAAGGTAAGAGAAGGTCCCAGGAGCGTGTCTTTGTCTGGCAACAGGATAACTAACAATTCTTGTTAAGGCAACAGTTAATAGAATCTTATTTTAGAGAACTCGAAAGAGAATAATAATAATAAAGATCTGAAAATGAATACCGGCGTTTTGGCTCGAACTCAAGGCATTGGCTCACCAGTTAATTGCTATGGAGGCAGACCCACACACCCATGATCCTATTTGCCAGAACACCAAGGTTATTGCTCTGAATATCCAACATAAGAAGCAATACTGAATCCAGTAAACATGCAATTGTCAATATGAGCTTTGCTGAGAATCCCTTTGTGAAATCTCTGCCACTAACAAAATAATAACCCTGTGTTAGAGTCCTGCAGTGGGTCGAGTAGCCGCGGGTTCCTGCAGGTTACCCACAAAAACATGCGGTAACCTGCGGGTTGAGGGGAGAAGGGTGTGGGTAAAGACGCGGGTCGGCAGTTCTGCGGGTTTGCGGGCTGCGTGTTTTCTCAGTAGCGATATTTACTCCTTTTTTCCGGCTAATTACGACAACACTTCCTGTTTTACTCCTTTTTTTCTGATCAGGTCTACTTCAGATGATGTCACTTCCGGTTACCAACGAAAGCACTTCCTCATTCTTGATGGTCAGCGGGTCACGGGTCCAGGTTGCGGATAAGGTACTTGCGGTTAGGGTCGGGTGGCATTTCTAAGCGGATAAGAATGCGGGTTGCGGGTCCGGGTTGCGGATTGCAGGTATGGGTCTGGTCCCAGAAAATGGACCCGCGCAGGAGTCTACTGTGTGTCACAAAATACATTAAAGGGCAAGCAGAGCTCAATGCATTGCCAAATTTATATCCTATATTTTTATATATATTTATTGTGAGTTGGTCCCTAAGCTCAGGAAACTTGACAGCAGCTCCCTTGGGCTGGTACAAAACCCTAAAACATACTGGGAAGCATTTCTATCCTACTTCTTTGTAAGGTTTAAGTTTTCTTTAAAATTGCATTTAGGCTTTATATTCTGAAGCGGATTCTGATTTAGTACCAAGGGATCTGTTCCAAAGCTAGAGAATTATGTTATTGTTTCTACACAAAGGATGTTTTCAGAGTAGGTAAATTGGTATAGGATAGTCATATTGTCCTCCTTGAATAATAGTTATACCTATAGAAATAAGTCAAATCAACTGGACTAGCTGTGGTTTTTCTTCAAGAAAAACCCAGCAAGTCCAGTTGATTGGACTTATTTCTATAGATATACCATGACCTGGATGAATGAGAACTTTCACAAGCATATTGATGAATAGTTGTTCTTTGCATCATTCAGTCCTCATAACTGGGCATTTATGGCATGGGACCAGAAGAACATTACTATTTTGTAATGATTTCTTTCAAACAATTTTTTTTAATCAAATGAGTCTACAAACCAGACAAAAATAAACCTTGTAAGTCTAAAGGGTCATCGGTGAGTCTGTCAGAGTGAAAGGATCGGAATAAAATTAGCCCAGGAATGAAGATATGTCTTCTCAGCTGATATAAACAATGAATAAATTCAATTTTCCCATGGTTAATCGCAAGCGGTTAAAGATTCTTTGTGAATGCCGTTTGCTGAAACTTGAAATTCTTTTGCTATTCTCAGCTTGTGATCATTTAAAAGGAATTTTCCGAAGAAGTCTAATATTAGATTTAAAATGAAGTTTCCATTCTACTTCAACGATATTCTCACCAAAGTAACTGCTATATAATCTGATTGTCTTCGAGCCACTCATTTAAATGCAGATAGACATACTTTACATAGCAGCTGAACACCAAAGACTTAAATCAGATAGGCCTATGTTTGTTATTGTAAGCACTTTCCGACCAATAATTAAACAGCAGAAAAACACATTATAGTAACAAGCTGTTATTATTTAGTCACAGCCCGTGGGCTTCTGCCACATGTGATTATACAGCATGCAGTGTGATTGGGGCGGATATGCCAAAGTAACATGCACGTGGGCTCAAGATGAGAAAATCTAGAAACTTTATAAAAGATAATTACGTTCATTGACAATGGCATACAATTGTAAGTAACACCTCAGAAAGCATGGGACACTAACCATCACTTTAAGGGGTAACTATTTGAAAGCATATTGTAAGCACTATGACTATGTTCTCCCAGCTATCAATACAGGTATGGGACCTGCTATCCAGACCTCAGGACCTGAGGCATTCCGGGTAAGGAGTCTTTCCGTATTTCCATATCCTAATCTACTAAAAATATCATGTAAACATTAAATAAACCCAATACGCAGGTTTTGCTACCAACAAGTACAAAAAAAAATTTGAATTATTTGATCAAAATGGAGTTTATGGTAAATGGCCTTCCCGTAACTTGGAGCTTTCTGGACAGGTTTCCTGATAACGTATCCCATACCTGTACTATTAATAATAGGAAATGTAAAGCAGTCTACACACACAGTATACTATACATACATACATACATACATACTGGGTGCCATCCCCACTACCGAAATTAGCTGCAAATTGCACCTGAACCACGGACAGTTTTGATGTATCAAATGGAATTAAGAAATACAATGCTGCACTCAGCTGCAATAATGCTGAAATTGTGAGAAGAAAGACAGCATTTTGCGTAAAAAAAAAAAAAAAAGCCAATTTACATCTGAAATATCACTTTGCACAATGCACTTGCCTAAATATACTATATACAGTATATATCCGTACAAATCGGAGTGGAGCACTTGACCTGTCCCGGACTTACAAATAATATATAAACAAAAAAAGTCCAGATTTTACATGGAATTTGTCTGGACTTTTTTGTTTTTATATATATATATATATATATATATATATATATATATATATATATATATATATATATACACATATATATATATACAGTATATATAAAAAAAAAAGGTTGGAGTGCGGTTTCATTTTGTTATTTGCATATCTGTTTATGACCAGCACCCAGGCATTTTCTTTTGGTTTGGTGGTGCACCAGCTGTGGTCGGGCTATTTGGGGCAAAACTCAACATTTTTAAGATTTATTATAGCCCAATGCAGCAAAAAGCCAGAAACCAAAAATCCTCCATATCAGACCTGCCGAGGTTGTGTATAAGTCAACGGGAAAGGTCCCAAATACTATTTTGACGTTTCTGTGGTCTGTGCTGGAATTAGCCCGAAAATCCAACCATTTCGGCAAAAGTCTGAAAACAAAATCTGGCTTTTCAGGGGAAAAAGCTCCAAAAAATGGTATGATTTGGCTTTCGCTCGATTTTATTGAGTTTTTACTCAACACAGTTAAATTTAGTTTTTTTTTAATAATAAATAAGGTAAAATCAGGCATGGGAGTTTGGTCTGTTTTTTTTTTTTATTTAAAAAATTTGTTAGGGCTAGTCCACACGGGGAGATAGCGACGCGTTTGCGGTCGCCGCAACAAAGCGCCGCGACAGTCGCCGCGACCGGCGCAGGCGACAGTTTTGTATGGGCGCCTATGTAAAAACGCCTGTGCTAACCACACGAGGCGATGCGCTTTTCAACAGTCGCCTGAAAATGCCTCGCCAGGCTCAGGGCTCAAATTCTCTGTTCTACTCCAGTGAACTTGTTTGTGGAAAAAACAATAATTAAATGTTCTCTGTGAAGATCTATTGGTTCAAGTGAATAGACAAAAGAAACTCTAATGGAAGACAAATACTGGTTTGGAGCACCCAACACCCTGCAAACTGCTAAGAATGGTCAGAGTTATTATGCTGCATTATGATTTCTCCTTGTGCTGTAAATGCTGCTTTTATCCTTCAATCACAAATAGGACCATTGAATTGCTACTAGTTATGTAATTAAGTGTTACACATCTCTGTACAATAAGGGGCCCCATTTACTTAGCTCGAGTGAAGGAATTGAGGAAAAAAACTTCGAATTTCGAATGTTTTTTTTGGCTACTTCGATATTCGAAGTCGAAGGATTTAACTTCGACAGTCAAATATCGAGGGTTAATTAACCCTCAATATTCGACCTTAAGTAAATTTGCCCCTAAGAGTTTAAATAAATGAGAATGTAAAAACTTTTAGTGAATGGACCTTACTTCCTGGCAGGCAAGAGGCAGAATGCTGCCCAGTATACTGTGGGTGAATGTACTGGCATTATAATGGTACAAACATGTGGGTGTTTGCCAACAATGACCACTAGACCTCAGGGCTCAAATTCTCTGTTCTACTCCAGTGAACTTGTTTGTGGAAAAAACAATAATTAAATGTTCTCTGTGAAGATCTATTGGTGCAGGCCCATTTCCGGTAACACTACATTTTGTACACAAACAAAGCCAAGCTCTTCAAATTTCAAGTACAAGGTAAGATTCTGCATAAATCCAATATTAATGCAAAGGTGCCAGAAAACACTTTAGGTTGCTTGGCTGAAATATTACAATGGTATATTGCCCCTGGTAATATTCAAACTGGCAAACTCTGAAGACTGGCTAGTGGCTGAGTTTCAAGTCTATTATTCTAGACTTCCATGGGTGATTTCTAATTGGTAAACATTAAATCACTTATGTTATACCAGGGAGGTGCAGCCAAGATGGCACACAGAAGGCTCAATTGCACTTACCATATGTGACTGGCTGCCCATTGACGAACCAATCAGTACATTTTTGGTAGCACAGACCTATCCTCTGAATGATGACACATTAATACTGGGCATCACTTAGGGGTCTGTAACAGGCAATCATATGACTGCATTAAACAGATAAATCAATGCATGTAGCCAACTTGAAGGTCATGGGTTCCCAATTATATAATTCTGTAACATATTGGTGTAGATCAGGCACTCAAAGAGCAGTATTCAAAAGAGGTGTGTAAGGCTAGCTCCATGTGTACCTAAATTAACTTTTTGGATTTTATGCATCTCTTTAGATGACTGCTCTTTGAGTGCCTGCTCTACACCAATACAAGACAAGGCTACCTCCATGTGTACCTACATAAACTTTTTGATTTTACACATCTCTTTAGAAGACTGCTCTTTGAGTGCCTGCTCTACACCAATACGGTTTGATCTGCTCCGCCAGCTGAAGACTCAGGGTGCACCTAGGCCTCTTCAAGTACTTGGTGAGTTATGTGAATTTGTTTTGGAACCTTTCTCAACCCCTCTATAATGTAATTGTGTCTGCCCCACCTCTTAAAAGGTTGTGGTAGGGACAACTTCAGCTATAGATCCCAGTGAATCCAAGCATTCTCTTTCTGCCCTTACAAACATTGGTTTATGAGAAGAAACCATAACTGGTTGCTGCCAATGTGTCCTTCAGCAGAAATTTGCCTTGATCTCTATTTCCAACAAATACTGGAATACTGTGCCCTAAGGGATTCTGGGTTGCAACCAACACCATAATGATAAACAGACTTAGTGTAAACTTATTTGGGAGTCTCTAATGAAGACATAAGAACATTTTTCCGATGAGCACATGGGAATAGGAGCTAACTCAACTCAACAATTAGCCCAAATAATAGTTATAACATGATGAGGAGAATTCCTTAGCAGTGACTCAGAGGCTAGATAAACTGGGCTGTCACAGACCCAACAAAAATGGAATAATAGAGAGGCAGATCATAGCCGGACTTCACTTTGAAGGCAACATATGAAATAAAAGGTTGGTGTGGGTCCCTTCCAGGTGCTGTGGTTTTTTTACTACACTCCAGAAAATGCTGGCAATTTTAATTGGCTTCTGGTGAAACAGACCCTATAAAATTGGATTAAAAGCTTTTACAGACCTCGGACCAATGAAACATTGTATTTATATTGTGATGTGCAATAATTAATCTGTACTTGCTACAATCAAATGCATTACCAGCACTCATATAACCGCAAACTGTATCCTCTTCATCTCAAGCCTTGCAATTAGGCAGGACTATGAAAATAATTGCATACATAGGGCCATACTTGCAAGCTGGCCATGCATAGAAAGATCAGCTTTTCTGGAGAGTTCCCTAAATCAATAGATCTTTGCCAGACTTGGATGTGGTGGGATGGTTCTGGCACTGCAAGGTCTGCAGATCTGGAAACAACATTAGTATGCCCTTCATTAAGGATATAAAAGGGAGCCCTGGAATTTATACCTACATTGAGGAGGTGTTATGGCCGTGTGCCTTGTACTTTGCAACCTGCACTTTATTCAGCAAAATGAGGAGCAATCAACTGATGCAAAAGTATCTTTGGGAACAGAATTGCAATGGTCACACTTTTGTGCTTTGCATCCCAACGTGGCTTAGTAAATGAGTCTTCCAGGCCAACTGAAACTTTGATGGTTTTGCAATGTATTGGCTGTACATTTCTGGGGCTCATTTATAAACACTGGGCAAGTCTGCACCTTGGCAGTAACCCATAGCAAACAGCGCCGGATTAAGTGGGCGGGCGGCCCGAGACTGCATGATCCTGGCGCTCGGCCACACAGTCCTAGCGCCCGCCCTAGCTGGGCTCCCCAATGCTCCCTGGGAAGTGGCTGGGAAGTTGGGAAATTGCCGCCCCTAATATTCTGCAGCATTAGCCCCCCCCCCCCGAGTGTCCTGGCACTCCCTAGTAGGTTAATGTGTTTAAAGAAGAAGGAAAGCTACCAAAGCAGTTACTGCCAATAGATTAGCCACAATAGTGCAAGCTATAACACTATATTTTTTTCTGCAGAATGCTTTACCATACCTGAGTAAAACGCTCTGTTTGTTTAGGATAACAGCTGCCATATTAGCTTGGTGTAAAATCACTTCCTGCCGGAGTTTCTCCCTGCTCACTCATAGCTCTGGGCAGATTGCAGCAGGAAGGGGAGGAGGGAGGAAGGAACAAACTGAGCCTGCTCATGCCGTGCCCTGTAGGTTTAAGCTGAAAACAGGAAGTCCGATACAGAAGCCCATGTGTACACAATAAAAGGAAAGAAATGCTGTGTTTTGTTTGACAGAGGATTCAGAGCAGCATTACTTTGAGGGTTTACTGGTGTATTTATATAGACCTTTCTGATAAAGCTTAATTTTAGTCTTTCCTTCTCCTTTAAGAGCTTGGATGGTTTCTTGGACAGACAAATTTTCAAAGGCTATTTAGTATAGATATGTGTATATATAATTTATGTGAAGATATGGAGGGGTGTGTGTATGGATATTGGGTTTCATTTGGAGTGGTTGAACTTGATGAACTTATGGAAAACCTAATACTAAGCAAGCCTAGGTCCAGATAATAGATCAAAGATCTATATGTGGCCAGAATGACAATTAAGCAACTTATTCATTTATACAGCAGAAGCAAGAAAGAATGCCTAATTCTCTTTGCACACAGATTCCATATGTAAAAACACCCGTGCACCTTTTTGGTGTAAGAACCAGAACAATGCTTGTACACAGCGCCTACATAAATTATATGTAGGGGCCCATAGGGTTAATGGGCCCCATGGCTTTAAATCTTTACACTTCCTGATCTCTTGTTAGGCAGATGCCCATGTAGCTAGATGTAATTTGCACAGGGTGTAGCAGGGAGTAGCTTCCCAGGCTGTAAGATTTGCCTACAGTGAAGGGACACAGGGGATAGGATGTCAGGCTTTAGGTTCTCCTCCCTGACCACTCCACTGGGTGAGGTATTTCTGCCTGGAGGTGCTGTACTGCTTTGACTACATCCTCAGGGAATGCACCTGCATCTACCTCTGACATACTGTCTGAGCTGTGTTCCTATATATTCCGCAAATGCCTCTTTACTGATGTAAGTAACCTGTGGATCATTAGTCTCTGACAAATAAAGTTATTTTGTTCTGTTAGACTGCAAGAACCTCCTTTATCGGTTAAAGCACAATAGCCTGTGGGAGTTGTAGTTTCACAACACCGCACCTTCATTTCTTCCACTTTGCGAAGGCCCTGCCTTAAGTGTTAGAAGCCTATGTAACCCATGCTCTAGTATACTAGCTGGTGATTAACCCCGTTGGTATAAATAGCCCAAAATCGTGTTACAGATATTTGGGGAGAATTGCAAATTGGACAAGTTACAATTAACCTCCTTTCATGCTGTTCAATATGGCAGCAATATGCCTGGAGACTGCTTTCTCCCTAGATAGTCAAGCCATTAAGAATGTATAGAGATGCACTGAATGTGAACTTTGTATTTAACATGACTTGCAGTGAGTCCATCACTAGAAGAAATATAACAGAGTGTGGTTTAGGCAAAGACATCTCTGTGACAGATGAGCCTTACTCAAATGACGGTGTCACGTCTCACTGTAACCTTGCACAAGTTATTTAATCTCCCAGAGACCTGGGTACCAAAACTAGATTACAGCACGTGATTGGACCTGTAGCATAGATGCATGTCCTTTTGTTCCACTTGCAGGAGCTTTAACACACAGAGGACTCATTTATTTATAAAAGGGCAAGTTAGCAGTCCACTCTTCTTTGCACAGGGCTGCATTTGTTTCCAGTGCTACATTTCCCATCCACATAAAACCAGGGGCATTCTCAAATATCTACAATGGCCACAAAACTAAGAAAACCATGGGGTAATTGAAAAAAAAAAAAAAAAAAAAAAAAACAACTGACAAAATTATTATAACTAGTCTTCAAGACAATATCTTGCATTCATTGAATGTGACCAAACATATACCGGTATGGGATGCCTAATCCGGAAACCTATTATCCAGAAAAGCTCTGAATTACAGGAAGGCCATCTCCCATGGATTCCCCTTTTCTCTGAAATAGTAAAACAGAACCTTGTACTTGATCCCAACTAAGATATGTGGGCAAAACAAGCATATTGGGTTTATTTAATGTTTACATGATTTTTTAGTAGCCTTAAGGTATGAAGATCCAAATGAGTTAGTTATTAGTTATAATTAACTACAAATCCTACAATTCTCATACAGTCATTGGGGAATTAAATTGAAATTGGAATGGATTGTGTGGGAGAAACTGACTGTAAAGAGTGTGGGGACTTGGTTTGATCAGAGGCATACCTCCCATTTTTAGAGGGACAGTCCCTCTTTTGACAGCTCAACCCGCAGTCCCTCATTTGTACTGGAAAGTCACGTTTTTCTGGCACTGAACAGCCAGAAAAAAAAAGTTTCTAACTTAATTGGCTTTTGGCAGAGAGCCCAGAACAGCCACAGCTTCAGATAAGATACGTTGTAACAATTTCAAGATAAGCAAATAAGTAATTGTAACAATATAAAATAACAGGTCCTATGGGAGAAGTTAGACTCACAGCTTAAAGGGCAATTCTGTAATAATGGGGGGAAAAAAAAAAACCACAGAAATGTGTTCACACTTTCATAACCTGCCAAATTTTGTAAAATGAACTTGGTAATTAGGGGGTGTGGCCACAAAAATGGGCCAACTTGAGCAAGCCAACTTTTTTGTCCCTCTTTTTACTTCCAAAATGTTGGGAGGTATGCAGAGGTGTAACTGGCACTGGTCTCGGGCAGAGTTTTATCAGTCAGGCTGGTGAAATATTGCCCCAAATTGATAGATAGATGATAGATATAGACAGATAGATAGATAGATAGATTATACAGTAGTTAAGACTACTGCAATCTCTTTCTAACCAGTCTCTCAGACTCCTACCTCTCTATCCTGAAGCTAGAATCTGAGGAAATCTCTTCACCCCAGGTAAAATTCCTATCAAGACCTTCTCTCTAGGGATGGGCGAATTTGACCCGGTTCGTCTAAAATTCGCCACTGGTAAAATGTTGCTGATGCCCATTAAAGTCTATGGGCGTCAAAAAAATTGCCGCGCGACGAAATCTGTGCACTTTTCCTTTGATTTGTGTCTGTATGTGTTATCCAACCTTAGATTATAAACACCATGCGGCAGGGGCCTCCCTCCTGTGTCTTTTAGCACGTCACTTAATATTTGTACAGGTATGGGACCTGTTATCCAGAATACTCGCGACCTGGGGTTTTCCAGATAACAGATCTTTCCGTAATTTGGATCTTCATACCTTGTCTACTAGAAAATCATGTAAACGTTAAATAAACCCAATAGGCTGTTTTTGCTTCCAATAAGGATTAATTATACATCTTTGTTGGGATCAAGTAAAAGCTACTGTTTTATTATTACACAGAAAAAGGAAATCATTTTTAAACATTTGGAATATTTGGATAAACTGAAGTCTATGGGAGCCATTCTGTAATTCGGAGCATTCTGGATACCGGGTTTCCATATAACGGATCCCATACCTGTATATTTATATTTATTATTATTTATACTTATTTATTATATTGGTCTTTCCTGGCTGTACTTTCCTACTCTGCAAAAATTGCACAGCGCTGAGTATTCTTGCAGCGCTTTATAAATAAAATTACACTTATATACATAAAATGACATTTACAAACAACTGTCATATTAATTTATGTATATTGGAAAGTTGCTTAGAATGAGATTTTCTTTTATTACACAAAGAAAAACAGGTTGTGGGTGTAGATCCCACTTTAATCATGGGAAAAGGACAAGTAATGGTCTTTCTGCACAATGACTAATGCAACAATGTATTAACAAATAAATGTACGAACTGATCGTAGATTCTCTAAATAAATCCTGAGAAAATAACTTTAAACCAGTGGACAATACAAATAGACCATTTTCCATCACCACATGATTATTTTAGGATGACATTTTTTCCATTTTTTGATATGCCTTTTCCCATAATTAACTCAGAAAGTTCCCTGGGTATCTCTTCATCATTTGGGTGGTCTGCTAAACTTAAATGATGGAATATTTTCCTAAGCAATATGGAATGGAAACTCAGTCCTGACCTGAGACACTGAGGAGATAAGGCAAATGGAAAATTACTGCTCTTGCCCAGTAAGGCAGGTACCACACCGGCACCCGGCAGAAACATAAATTGGTGGTAAATTTGCAGTATTTAAACATAGTTCTACTTAAGAACCCGCACAAACAAATACTGTAGGTTAGCAATTTTTAATTTCTGTTTGCATTATGTTCATAAACATATCAAAAACAACTCACTAGAGGCCACCCCTTTAAACTAGAGCAGCGGTGCCCAAAAGGTAGATTGGGATCTACCAACAGACCTTTAGTTGGTGATCACTAGATCTCAAGACATGGTCAACAAACAGCTTCCTTCCTATTTTTTTCATTCAGATATTTATTAAGGTTACATAAGAAATAGTTACATATAACAATATACATTTTCCCATAAATCAGTTTAAGTAATATTTTCCATGGAACAGAATGCCAACAATGTTTTTATGGATGGAGATCATAATGGGACAACATAAAAGTAGACCTCGCATTAGTAAGGTATGGGCACTCCTGGACTAGAGGAACAGAACTTTCATTAGAAGCAGGGTAGGGTGTTCTTCACAGTGAGGACCGTGAGGTTGTGGAATGCACTGCCGGATGATATTCCGATGGAAGATTCGATTAATGCCATTAAGCATGGCTTGGATGATTTCCTGGCCAAGCAGAATTTGAACTTTAAAGGGATACTGTCATCGGAAAACATGTTTTTTTCAAAACACATCAGTTAATAGTGCTACTCCAGCAGAATTCTGCACTGAAATCCATTTCTCAAAAGAGCAAACAGATTTTTTTATATTCAATTTTGAAATCTGACATTGGGCTAGACATTTTGTCAATTTCCCAGCTGCCCCTTGTCATGTGACTTGTGCCTGCACTTTAGGAGAGAAATGCTTTCTGGCAGGCTGCTGTTTTTCCTTCTCAATGTAACTGAATGTGTCTCAGTGGGACATGGGTTTTTACTATTGAGTGTTGTTCTTAGATCTACCAGGCAGCTGTTATCTTGTGTTAGGGAGCCGTTATCTGGTTACCTTCCCATTGTTCTCTTGTTTGGCTACTGAAGGGGAGAAGGGAGGGGGTGATATCACTCTAACTTGCAGTACAGCAGTAAAGAGTGATTGAAGTTTATCAGAGCACATGACTTGGGGCAGCTGGGAAATTGACAATATGTCTAGCCCCATGTCAGATTTCAAAATTGAATATAAAAATATCTGTTTGCTCTTTTGAGAAATGGATTTCAGCGCAAAATTCTGCTGGAGCAGCACTATTAACCAAATCATTTTGAAAAAAATGTTTTTTTCCCATGACAGTATCCCTTTAAGAAGAATTTGAGCTTTAAACAGAATTTGACCAAGCACAGAATCTCCACAAAAGATTTGTCGAAGTAGCAAACTAAGTCTTGACCCTACTTTGCAAAGAGTGTAATTGCACAGAATTGCACAATCTGCGAAAAAATATTAGTTGTAGTCCAGAGATTTAAAGGCACATGACTTTACGGGTCCTGATCTATTATGGCTAAAAATTTCAGATTTATTACAATGTTATAACAAGTGCTAGAATTCAGTTGAAACCCAAACCAGAACATGGCTATGCCCCTATAAATCTCTTATATTGGTGGGGAACAACCAGACCCTATTGCAAACAACAGAAAACAATTACAGGTATGGAGCCTGTTATCCAGAATGCTCGGGACCTGGGGTTTTCCAGATAATGATCTTTCTGAAATTGGACCTTCATACCTATAGTCTACTAGGAAATCATGTTATTTGAAACATTTTATACGGTAAACCCAAAAGACTGGTTTTGCCTAAAAAAGGATAAATATCTTAGTTGTGAATCAAGTACAAGGTGCGGTTTTATTACTATAGAGAAAAAGGAAATAATTTTTTTAAATGTGTATTATTTGGATAAAATGGAGTATATTGCAGATGGCCTTTCCATAATTCGGAGCTTTCTGGATAATGGGCTTCCAGATAACGGATCCCATACCTGTACCAGAACAAGCCATAACACTTTGACTTGTCAGCTGAAATGGTTGACATTTCTTTAAGCTCTACAAATGGGACAAAACCTTTAAAAATGTTAGTTAATGTTCCTAGATGTTCATAGTTTACAAAATCATCAACTAAATATTAAGGGGGTTATTTATCAAAGGTCGAATGTTAGAGTTTTTTTATACCTCGAATGAACTCACAGTTCAAATGGTTTCTTATTTAAGAAAAAACTCAAATGGAAAAAACTCAATTCAGCAAGTTTTAGTTGATTTTCGATGAAAAATAACTGTAATCACTCGAGTTTTCGGGCAAAACCCTCTGGAAAAAACTCGAACATCATGAAGCCTATTAACATCTTCAAATGGTTCAAGGGACGTTTGCCATTGACTCCTACATGACCTCAACAGGTTTTAGATGTGTATTTTCAGATTCAAGCTATTTCCAGGGTTGGGGTATAATAAATCTCGAAAAAATTTGAGGTTTTTTTTTTTTTAACAAAAAAAAAATAACCTCGAAAAACACCACTTGAACCTTAATTAATAACCCCTAAGTAACAGCATGAGATAGCATTCTATAGTGAGACACATATCTAGTATTTTCCTTTAAAGAAAAAAATATTCACGATGACCTGGTAAGGGTAGAAAGCAATGTCTGACTTAGTTGTTAGTACTGCTTTACTGGATGCCATGACCAGTTCCAGTGCTTTGTCATATTCAGAATATTGCTCTGTTGGTTCATCCCTATCTGTGTCATCAAAATTATGGATTTCCTAAAACATACCCATGTCGTTCATAGGGATGTTATCCAGTGAAGGAACTAACATTTCAAAATGGTGGACTGTTAAATTGTGGACTGTTAAAAGAGAAACTTCCTTGAAGTAAGACAAAGGGTAAATAAAAAAATGCCCACTTTTTTGCCTCATCCTCTGGGATACTTTTTCAGCCAAGGAAGTATCTTTTCCTTTCTCACTAGGCTCATCTGGCTTGACTAGCATCACTATTTTTAAATATAGGACAGCGGGATGCACCCTACTGAAAACGAGCACCAGTGCCTAAACCTTCAACTACTGGGAATGAGAATGTATGAACTATCCTAGAGGATACAGGCAAAATTAGCTAAGAATGTATTTTTTTTTTATTATTATTATTATAGGTGGAGACGGTTTTGGGTGTAAAGCTGGCCATAAATGTAAAGATTTTTAAAAGATCCAATCGTTATCGTGAGACCACGATTATCTCGAAATGATCATTTAAATGTACGATTTGTCCAACAACTAAAAAGACCATTTCAGGCGATATTGCCAGCAAAACTGAAGAGTAGCTGCTTGCTTGGCCCTGCAAACATAGATAGATTGCACTGGGGCCGATAAAGATTTTTAAACCTGGCCCAGCGCCGATTCAGAAAAAAAACGCCACCTGAGGCGGCTCCTGCAATGCCGCCCCCCCTCCCGGTTTACCTGTCAGGAGGAGAGGCAGGAACTCTAATGCGGAGAGCACAATTAAAGCCGAATTTCCGGTTTAAAAAATGGAAATTCGGCTCTTAAAAAGGTACCAGGAGCGGCTTTTTGCCGCCCCTGGAAATCTCTCCGGCATGCCGCCTGAGGCAAGTTACTCAACTCGCCTCCTTGGCGGCATGCCCCTGACCTGGCCGATCAATTTTCTGACAGATGTCGGCCAAAAATCGCAAGATGTATGATCATTCGAATCCCACTAACCGCACGATAATTTGACGGATTGGTTGGACTGCACTGCAATCGGTCGTTCACAAAGAAGAAACGGCGCGTCTATGGGGACCTTTACCTTTACAAATATATCACTTTAGGTGTTTCTAGTCAATACTAAACTGTGCACAAAACTCAAAATAATCTGCTGATTAAGATCTTGAAGCTGGAGCTCTAGTGCAGGCAAACAACCAACGTGTTTACCAATAACAACTGTGTAATGAAACGCTCATTGGTCTATTACATGATGTGTTTCTATAAGTTTCCTATTAAAAACTGGATTTGTGCCTGTCACTCACATTCTGCTTTGGGCTGCGTGGAGGTTTAAAATAGCAACTCCCTTTTATAACCAGTCTGCTGTAATAAATACTCCCCAAATATCAAAGGATGAGTACCCTGAGATATTTTTTTTTTAGAATTTCTGCCTTTAATAATTAACATTGGAATATCTGCCTTATGAACATGAAATCACAGGTTCCCTTTTGGTAGAAATCCTAACTTTAGTGGTGTACTCCTTGAATGCCAGTACTATTCTTCTGGCTACAATGAGGTTTCTATTCCAAGCCACGGTGCCCCCGGTGATTTTTAAACCTAATTAAAACATAAAATACTTTTTTTTTGCCCATTTTGAAAAATATAACACCACACAGTGACAGTTTTACAACAAATAATTCACCTAGTGAAACAAGAATTTCGTAATTACAGGATGCTTTTTTAAAACTAACTTAATCCTATTTGCCTCTTGGTGCTTTGATTTAGCTAATGAGATTTACCACTTATGCTAAAGGAATGTTAACCCTTTAGCTGGCGCAGTATTCCCTATGCATTAAAAGTTATCCTCACATGGCACATTTATAACCATGGGCCAAACATATTCTAATAATAACTCAATAAGTCTCATTTAAAGCAGAACGTGGCCCAAGGTCACACTAAACTTTTCTTACATTAATCCACCTCCCCAAATGCCAGAAATATCTAGGCATTGAGGTGACCACTGAATATTAGTGTCTAATCCCACGCAGATTTCTCAGGCCCCTACAAAAGTAGATTCAAGGCCACCAGCTGTCCTAACACTTGCAGGCTCACGAAGGCTAGCATTATATAGGCATTGTAACTTGCCTAGTTACAAGCAGATTATGTACTTCAAGGGGAAATATAATATTCCCTTATGAGACGGCTTATGAAGAAAATATGTTATTGCTCTTGTATTAATTGTTTTTCTTTAGGGAATAGAAAGCACCATGTGACACGACCACCTAACAAATGGCCACCGAACTGGAAACGGCAAGGTCAGCCTAGATCCCCCATTGTGTTCCACAGTTCCATATTATCATAATTTAGCACAATATAACTATAAAAGTTGGAGAGCACTGGTCCACCACTTCACAAAGGCACAGTAAACAAGATCATTTACATTATTCCAGTCCCTACTTGGTTCAGCAGACTCAAGTAAGAAGATAGTGAAATAAATTTAAACAATTATACCAAAACAACGGACAACAAAAAAAATGCTTTGAACCAAAAACCTATCTCAGTCTTCTCTGGCCACAAACCTTTTGCCACATTGCAACTGGGTCACTCGAACACTTTTTGTTAAAGGGATACGGTCATGGGAAAACATGTTTTTTTCAAAATGTATCAGTTAATAGTGCTGCTCCAGAAGAATTCTGTAATGAAATCCATTTTTCAAAAGAGCAAACAGATTTTTTTATATTCAATTTTGAAATCTGACATGGGGCTAGACATAGTCAATTTCCCAGCTGTCCCCAGTCATGTGACTTGTGCTGTGATAAACTTCTGTCACGCTTTACTGCAAGTTGGTGTGATATCATCAGATATCACCCCCTCCCTTTCCCCCCTCAGCAGCCTAACAACAGAACAATGGGAAGGTAACCAGATAGCAGTTCCCTAACACAAGATAACAGCTGCCTTATAGATCTAATAACAGCACTCAATAGTAAAAGACAAGTCCCACTAGGACTGATTCAGTTACATTAAGTAGGAGAAATTACAGCCTGCCAAAAAGTAGTTCCATCCTTAAGTGCAGGCACAAGTCACATGACTGGGGGCAGTTGGGAAACTAACAATATGTCTAGCCCCATGTCAGATTTCAAAATTGAATATTACAAAAAAATCTCTTTGCTCTTTTGAGAATTGGATTTTAGTGCAGAATTCTGCTGGAGTAGCACTATTAACTGATGCGTTTTGAAAAAAAAACACGTTTTCCCATGACAGCATACCTTTAAGACACAAATTCCAATTGTTCAGTAACAGCTTCTGGCTTTAAGATACAGGTCAGTGCAGAGCTCCTGATATGGTTGATATACCTCCAAAAAAGTACATTACTGTGGTGGCAGCATTGTTTTGTGGGACTGCTTTTCACCAGTAGGAATATACGGTAAGAGAACCTATTGAAGTCTAACAAACAAGTGGATTTTGGGTGAAAATGTATATTTCAATTTAAAACTAAACACAAGGCCAAAGCAACAATAAAATGGCTCAAGAATAGAAAGGTAAAGGTGCTATAACAATTCAGTTGAAATCTCAATCGCATTCTACATGAGAGTCATAATTTGAAAATTGAGGTTCACATGTGTCGTCTGACTATATGAATGTGAAAGACAAAAATATTACAGAGAGTACATTTTTTTAGGGTTGAATTAGTTAAATTAGAAATAGATTAGGAATATTAGATTAGTAAAAATTAGAAAAGGGTCAAGGATCTGGCACTTTATCAGGTTATGCAAGTGATGCTATGAAATCAGCTTTTGGCCACCATAACACAAACATATAGAGTGAGTATGCTAAATAGTATGGACTCTGTTTTCACATTTTGTAGAGTTCATACGGGCACCAATATCAAGGGCCAGAACTAGGGTAGGCAGAATTTACCTTGGAATTAACTAGCGGTGATAGTGATTGGCAGGTAAAGGAGGCACCGGAGTAAAGCAGGGGGAGCTTGGGGGCTGTTTGGGCTGAGAGGAGTTTGAGGTTGAACCAGCAGGTGGGCAGGGTGTTGGGCCAAGTAGAATTTAACAATTTTATGTTGGCAGTACATGTATAAAAATCAAATTAAAATGGCTACATGTTGTTAAAGGGGTGGGTGTAACAAAAAGCTTTCCAGTTGCAGCAGAACTGCAACTGATTATAATGTGAGGCCAGCCATATAGCTGGGCACACGTGCAGCAACCAGTTTATCTGGTTTGGTCTATTTAGACCTTTTACCTGAGCTGAATGACCAGTGAATCACTCTAGAGCTGACACCTGTGCTAATGTGCTTGGCCTGGACTTTTTTTGAGATCACAGAATGAATTTCGAAAGAATTTTTGGGATGCTTGCTTGCAGGACATTTTAACTACTTAGCAGTGGCGTAACTATAGAGGAAGCAGACCCAATCACAGGGAGGACTGGACTGTGTAGTCTGCTTCCTCTATAGCCAATAAAAAAACCTCCTCCCCAGCCTCTCTCTTACCTGCCGTGAGGAAGTCGGACGCAAGTTGGACGAGAGTGGGCAGAGTCGGGCGGGGTGGAGTAGGGACATGGGCGGGAAGGGAAGTTGGTGGGAGGATGGGGATCAGAGTACGCCGAGCCCCTCTGAAGATTTATTTTGCAGGGGGGCCCGGTGCACTCTTGTTACGCCAGTGCTGCTAAGATCAGTGTCCTGCAGTAGGTACCTAACATGACATAGAGGCCTATATATAAAAGCTCAGATTTTAGTTGTTTTAGAGCAGAGGTGCCCAAAAGGTAGATCGGCATCCACCAGTAGACCTTTAGCTGGTGATCAGTAGATTTCATGACACTGTCAACAAACAGTTGGTGTAAATCACCCTCCTGTTTCATGCTTTTCATTCAGATATTGAAGTTAAGGTTACATAAGAAATAACTTGTTAGAAATATAAATTTTCTCATAAATCAATATTTAAGTAATATTTTCCATGGAACAGAATTGTAACAATACTTTTATGGATGGAGATCCTAATAGGACATCATCACTAAAAGTAGACCTTGCATTAGTAAAGTACGGACACTCCTGTTTTAGAGGTTCTTGAAACTACGACTAAACTCACAAACGCTAAAACTACAAATGTCATGGAAGTATGAAAGGAAAATCAATCTGAACAATGAACTAAAAAATACGAACAAAAAACCACTGTCAGAATTAATTTAAAACAGTCCAATAGGATCAGTGCAGCTCCCACTGACTTCTATAGGACCTCGACAACTTTTTTTTTTTAAATAGGAAAACTACAAATTTTTAGAGATTTGCGGGAAAAAAATCAAATTAAAAAAAAAAATCAAAAATCGATGATTAGTAAATGGGCCTTTTAGTGTGTGTAAGGGCCATCCAGTTTTTAAGTATACAGAAGTAAGGCACTTATTCACTAGGGCAGGAGTGCCCATACTTTACTAATGCAAGGTCTACTTTTAGTGATGTCCTATTAGGATCTCCATCCATAAAAGTATTGTTACAATTCTGTTCCATGGAAAATATTACTTAAATATTGATTAATGATGTATAGAAAATTTATATTTTTAACAAAACTATTTCTTACGTAACCCTGAACTTAAATATCTGAATGAAAAGCATGAAACAGGAGGGTGATTTAAACCAACTGTTTGTTGACAGTGTCTTCAGATCTACTGATCAGCAGCTAAAGGTCTACTGGTAGATCCCGATCTACCATTTGGGCACCCCTGCATTGGGGTATGGGTAATTAGCTGTCCTCTGGCTGCATGCAATGTGGTATAACTAGCGCACAATTACATCAGCATTGCGGAACGTGTGGGTCATGTTTGTAAGCAAACTCTAGCAACCAAGCCAGCATAAAAGTACATAGAAGTACTGTGATGATCACCTGTTTTACTAATGTCTATCATGGCCAAGGGGAAGCACTGGTCATTGACAATTTAGGGTTCCCCCAGAGGTACACAACTACTTCAAAGCAACAGTCCCAGTCATTGTTTTGAATGCTGTACAGGTTTCATAGTATGCAACACAATACATCTGTATTCAAGTTTTCTAGGGAGTTCTTTAGAAGCATATGAAGAATGCCTCAGACAAGACCATACTTATGACATTAACAGTGTCAGAATGGGATGTTTCAGAACCACCAGGTCCATTCCCAATTGGACCCACAGGTACCTCTTGTGGCAACACAAACTGATTTCCAGAGCCCAGGCTGGGGATCAATAAACGCTACAAACAGCATATATTAGTTGACGAAGGGCAATGTTTTCTACAAACGCAAAGCTGGTGGACTCAACTCACAGGGTCCTGAAAATAAGCTCATCAAAGGGAAATGAGAGGGAGCACTTGTAATTTCTCCATGTGGTTTCAGAACCATCGCTGGGTTACTGCAGCATTATTTGTTCCTTAGAGCTCGGGGGATTACAACTAATCCCTTCACTATTAGAAAATGGCTTTAACTCTTTCATAATTACCCATGTCAGCAATGCAAGGTAAAGCCCTTTTCGGTAGAAGCTGAAACATAAAAACAGAATAAAGTGCAAAAGTTTGTTAAAAACTGATGAACGCACATCACATTATATCTGTAGATCCTATAACAATACAAACTTTGGAAGATTGCCGAGTTTAAAGAACAGTTGACAAATGTAAAAGAAAACCATACTTGCGTATATGTATTTCACTTTAAGACCAGCAAAATAATCGAGCATACTTCAAATCCGTAGATATGGAAAGTTAAAAATAACTCGGGCAAATAATGGAAATCTGTTTAAGAGGCTTTAATATGTAAATTCATGAGGAATGACCTCACCTCTGCCAAAGAGCCCCAATCCTGTCCACTCAATGTATCTAGACTCAGAAATAAAAAAAGTCACTACTTGCGCTAAGAATCACAGTAACCCGACAAGTATGTGGCCATCGTGAATCACAGGTTCCATTCCACAAGTTCAGTAACAGAACAAAATTAGATTTAATAGCAATTTACATCACGACACGCACTAGATTTATGGGACATAATAGCATTCAAGATGAAACTGAGTACATCCAGTTCTAGATATATAACAATCTTCAACAACAAAGACTTTCCACCAGGGTGCACCCCATCAGACTTCAAACCTTGGATAAGGGCAAATATGCTAACTCTAACCAACTTTCTATTTGCACATTTTTTACTTCCTTGTTTTCTGACAAAAAGTCATGTAATTTCCCTCCCTGCCCCTAATTTGCATATGCAAATTAGGATTCGGTTCGGCTGGGCAGAAGGATTCGGCCGAATCCGAATCTTGCTGAAAAAGGCCGAATCCCGAACCGAATCCTGGATTCGGTGCATCCCTAATATTTTCAAACTATATGTCACAGACAATCCTACCCTAACCATCTAATCTCATTACTATTCACATCTAGCAAGCAATACCACAACCATACAACAACCTCATATGACCAAATGGGAAGAAGATCTTAATATCAATATACCAGAAAAGACCTGGGCAAACATCTGGGAAACAGCTAGGAGGACATCTACACGTGCAGTGAAGGAGCATTTAAAAAAAAATTTCTGGTGGTATTATACTCCCTCTTGCATCGGCACACTCAGTGGCAACCCAAATCTCTCATCCTGCTTCAGGGCTGTGGAGAAAGGGGATCTTTCATACACACATGGTGGATATGTACAGTAGCCCAGAAATTCTGGGAGACAGTATCAACCCTGCTCTTCAAGGTCCTACACTGCACCATTAAAGCAACTATAAAAGAACTAAACACTCAAAAGAACTATACACTCAAAGCAGTCCCGCAAACTAGCCACTCACATTCTTACAGCAGCGAGCAGCAAGATCATTACTAGCAGCACATTGGAGAAAACCACAAATATGAAAACTACACACACTGATCACAAAAGTGAACTGGATCAGAGCAATGGAATCGATCAGAGGCTATTTACTGGAGAGGAGCTATGAGGGAGAGCTGGAGTGGCTTCCGTGGACCCATTATCTGGAAAACATGCAGCAGGGAACCAATAACTTAGGATGCCCAATATAAAAAGCATTTTCCTTTTAGAATTCAGAATAGAACCTGTGTCTAAACTCTTACCCTAATTTCTATTACTTTCCCCAACCTATTCTATCTTCCTATTTGTCTAACAAAACAGCTAAAAAACGGTGCAATAGGCTGTCAATGGGTACAATACCTTATCCTAATTGTCTCAATGACTCACTGCATAAAACTATGTAAATGTGACACGTAATGACTATGTGATACGATTATATGTAACAAGGTATTACCATTGCCAGCTGTTTAACCTACCTTTTTTTTTTTTTGAAAATCAATAAAAAAAGTTCAAATGAAAAAAAAAAAAAAGATTTAATAGTAATTTCTATTTGAACATCTTTATAAGTATTTTCCTATATTAGATATTTTCTGTTTTTAATTATGTTACATTCTCATTAATCACCCCAAGTGCAGTGATTATGTCTCTTAAATTCCATCCAGCACAAACCATAGATCTGACTCAGATCCAGTGGGTATAAATGTTATCCCCATCCTTTAATATACCCAGCACAAAGCCATGTCACACCAATACGATTAAATAGTCTATATCAGTTATCCCCAACCAGTAGTTCATGAACAACATGTTGCTCCCAGTGGCCTCAAAGCAGGTGCTTATTTTTGAATTCCAGGCTTGAAGGCAAGTTTTAGTTGCATAAAAAACAGGTGTACTGCCAAACAGAGTCTCATGCAGGCTGCTAGTCCACACAGGGGCTACCAAATGGCCAATTACAGCACTTATTGCACCACCAAGAACTTTTTTCATACTTGAGTTGCTCTCCAACTCTTTTTACATCTGTATTTGGCTCGCAGGTACAAAAAAGTTGGGGATCCCTGGTCTATATCTAATGGTCCACAGGGTGTTCCTTAGAGTGTTTGACATTCTATGGTGGGCCCTAGGAGGTTCAGTCAAATTCTTGCATCCGTACATAGCCCTGATTTATCCTTCTGTAAAAAGTGCACCAGTCCTGGGCTATTTTCACTTGTTTTCCCAGGGATCCTTCTAGATGCAATGATCTTTATATTCTTGGTTTGACAATTGTCAGGATGCAACACAATCCTCTTTACTTATAGATTAACTGCTGTTCAAAGTCCATACTGTCCCACATACCAGATGACAAGGTTGGGGTTGTTTTCTCTGGAAAAAAGGCGCTTGCGAGGGGACATGATTACACTTTACAAGTACATTAGAGGACATTATAGACAAATTGCAGGGAACCTTTTTACCCATAAAGTGGATCACCGTACCAGAGGCCACCCCTTTAGACTAGAAGAAAAGAACTTTCATTTGAAGCAACGTAGGGGGTTCTTCACAGTCAGGACAGTGAGGTTGTGGAATGCACTGCCGGGTGATGTTGTGATGCTGATTCAGTTAATGCCTTTAAGAATGGCTTGGATGATTTTTTGGACAGACATAATATCAAAGGTTATTGTGATACTAAGCTCTATAGTTAGTATGGGTATATAGAATTTAATTAAAAGTAGAGGGGTGTATGTATGGATGCTGGGTTTTCATTTGGAGGGGTTGAACTTGATGGACTTTGTCTTTTTTCAACCCAATTTAACTAACTATGTAACTATGATATAAATGGCAAAAGCCCCCAAAGGAACAACAATATCAAGATGGTGGATGGGAATTGGGGCACTGAATAAGGCATAATTTCAACATATTTATGCAAAGTTGCAAACCCAGCCATTAAAGGAGAAGGAAAGCTCCAAGACAGTTTATTGTCAACGTAACAATTACAATCTTTCTTCCAAGAAAGATTGTTCGTTTCAATACATACGTGTAGACCTGAATCGTCAGATATACAGGTAGATATACAGGTAGAAACAATACAATTCTACCTGTATCTGACGATTCAGCACTAACAAATTTTCCGTTCAGCCCAAACGACAAACCCACCGATATTCAAGTCTCCTTCTGCTGATACCGGTCGGCTCTTTTCCCACCACACACGCACTGAATATCGTACAAAAATTGTTTATTACAATATTATCTGTGCGTCTATGGTCACCATTAGGCAAATGTTAAACTTGGAGCCTGGAAAAAATGCAGAAAATTTAAAGCAGCACACTTTTGGGACTCCATTTAGCCATAACGACCTTGATATACCAGTCAGACTACTATAGAAAATGGACAATGAGTAGACCATTAACCCCACACAAGCCAGTACGATCAGAAGAAGTCACATAGCAATAGAGTTTGCAAGCCATGTTTTCGTAAGCCACACCTACTGTATTTTTTGACCACTTCAGAAACTAATTGTCAAACCACATCTATTTTGCCTCTGTATATTTACCCATAAAGGCTACAGTATAATGCAGGCTTATCCATATTACTCCAAACCAAAATTAACATAACCACATTATAATTCCAAGGTACAGGTATAGAATCCGTTATCCAGAAAGCTCCTAATTATGGAAAGGCTGTCTCGCATAGACTCCATTTTATCCAAATTTTTAAAAATGATTTCCTTTTTTCTTTGTAATAAAAAAAACAGTAGCTTGTACTTGATCCAGGTATGTAGATCCAAATTATGGAAAGATTTGTTATCCGGAAAACTCCAGAGCATTCTGGATAACAGGTTCCATACCTGTATTTTTCATGGAAACCACCCACATAAATATTTTGTATTAGTGCTCTTTGTGGCCCATGTTTACAAGCAGTACAAAATTGCTTATACAAAAGCAGTGCCAACTTTATACTTATTGCCTCTAATACAAGGCAGTAAAAATGCAGAGGATACTTTTTGTTTCATGCTCCAGAACACACAGCCAGTATAAATGTATAGCAGACTTCATTATAATGCCCTGTGCTGTGTCTTATGTTGCATTATGATACATAATTCGTTTTTTTATACACAAGCAAATATATAATTTACAGAAATCTATGTGTTAAGTATTATCATACACAGTTATGATCGATCTGTTCACCCCTAGAACTTCATGTACTATTGCTTTAATCCACCAACATCTGGATTGGACAAAGGACTCTTCCTTTGTTATGTTGGGTTCCTGGTATTTACAATGTAATCTCCAGCTCCCAGCATGCTCCAACAACCATTTTGTCCTCCAATGAGTACAGCTGGTACACTCCAGGGCACCCACGAGAGCCGTCATCACTGCTCCCCAACACAGCTCTGACCACTGATATTTCATATACTGACTCCCCAGTGGGAGTGCAGAGAAATGTAGTCCAGTTGTAGCAGAAACTTTAAGACAGGACTCCCCCACCAATGTGCACAACAGAATGACCTCCACCTCTCACCCCAATGCTTCATGGCCCCCAAAGTTACGGCTGCTGCCTTTTATAGTGCCCCTCCATTACCGTATATACCAGAGTTTTTCAGCATCCAAAATGTGCTGAAAAAAGTCTACCTCGGCTTATACTCGGGTCAGCGGTACCCGACCCGAGTAGCTGAGATTGCAGTCACTTTTAATCATTCCTATACCAACAGTTCACTTGGGGAGAGACTGCAATATCCCACAATGCCCTCTGTTGGTTATATGAAAGAACAGTGCGCCCTCTGTTGGTTATATGAAAGATTAACAGTGACTGCAATATCACACAGCGCCATCTGTTGGTTGTATGAAAGAATAACAGTGCGCCCTCTGTTGGTTATATGAAAGATTAACAGTGACTGCAATATCACACAGCGCCATCTGTTGGTTGTATGAAAGAATAACAGTGCGCCCTCTGTTGGTTATATTAAAGAATAACAGTGACTGCAATATCACACAGCGCCCTCTGTTGGTTATATGAAAGAATAAAAGTGCGCCCTCTGTTGGTTATATGAAAGAATAACAGTGACTGCAATATCAAACAGGGCCCTCTGTTGGTTATATGAAAGATTAACAATGACTGCAATATCACACAGCACCCTCTGTTGGTTATATGAAAGAATAACAGTGACTGCAATATCACACAGCGCCCTCTGTTGGTTATAAGAAAGATTAATAGTGATGGCAATATCAAACAGCACCCTCTGCACATGGTAGCGGGACAGTGGGACAATGCACACAGTAATCCGTTTGGCAGTTCTCTGTCACCATCAACTTTGCAAAGAAGTCTGGTTGATCGCTGGGGGGTCGCTTTGGCAGAATGTGCGCTGCTGGGAGACAGGGCTGTAGTTGTGTCTAGGCTTATACTAGAGTCAATACGTTTTCCCAGTTTTTGTAGGTAAAATTAGGTACCTCGGCTTATACTCGGGTCGGCTTATACTCGAGTATATAGGTAAATACACTAGCAGCACTTTAATCTCATACTCAACTCAGATACTACGCATTTGGTACAAGAATGTAGATGATACAAGTATAGGACCTGTTATCCAGAATGCTTGGGGCCTAAGGTTTTACAGATAAGGGATCGTTCTTTAAACATTTAGGATTGATTTGCTTCTAATATAATAAGGATAAATTATACATTTGTTAGGATCAAGCACTATGTACTGAACATTTTAAAATGTTAATATTTTGATTACAATTGAGTCTATGGGGGATGGCCTTCTCATAATTTCAAACTTTCTGGATAAATGATCCCATACCTGTATTTGCTGCATCTGTTGTAGAAATTGGAGCACAGGCTGAGTGGGCTACTAACTGATAGTAAGAGCTGCCCCTGCTGGAGAACCTAGGAGCAGCAGAATGACAAACCAAAAAGTTACAAAATAAGTGCCGGGGGACTATAAAGGTGACCATACATGGGCCGATAAAAGCTGCAGACAGACCGAGTCGGCAGCTTATTGGCCCGTGTATGGGGCCCCCCGACGGGCTTCACCGATCGAGATCTGGCCTAAAGTCGGCTAAATCACGATCGGCTGGGACTAAAAAATCTCGTCGGATCGTGGCTGCATCTGTTCGTTGATGCGGTCCCGCGATCCGACCGCCCATTACAATCTGTTAGGATCCGATTGTTGGGCCCTACGGCCCGCGATCGGATTAGCCCGATATTGCCCACCTCAAGGTGGGCATATCGGGGAGAGATCCGCTCATTTGGCGATGTCGCCAAATGAGCGGATCTCTCCGTGTATGGCCACCTTAAGCCCCTGGGTCTCCAAAGGCCTTATCTGCAGCTCAGTGACTGCTCACTGGCCACTAAAACCTGGGGCCTATGGCGAGCACCAGTTAAGGAGTACACCAGTCAAGGAGAAAGCTGCAGACAAGAAAAGTCAAAGTGAAAATAAATAGAAGATAAACCATACACCTAATGTGATTTAAAGTAATTCCTTGTACACAAAATACTCATGTAATATAAATAATCTGTTCAAGACTTTTGACAGAAACAATGCATTAGAGAAATGTGCCTTTTTTTTTCCTTTTTAAAACTGTTATTGAACTAATTTTATATTCCCGACTGTCTCCCTGACCTATATTGTGAGTAAATCTCCCAAATTAAAAACTGTTGGCATTAATATGGAACAACTGCCTTGATTGTTTGCAGCGATTAAAGAGGCTTTGGGTTGCCAGAGGGATTTCTACTAAAAGTGTCCTGCTCGCTGGCAACTAATCCCTGTTCCCAGAACGCCTGTGCAATCTGATCTGCGGCTGAGGGTATCAGAGAAGAAGGATGGCCATATGCATCTCATATGGTTAGTGGCACATAAAAGACATATCTGTCCAAACAGCTTCGTGTAGGAAGAAGAAAACAACACTATGTTCTCCTTTGATAATAATAATGATGCCGGTACAAACCTGACAGGTCATAAAAGAGTAGAAAGTCCAAATAGATAAACTGTAGAGCTTACACGGACATTGCGTAAAGACTACAGCGTCAAGGTGCCACTAGAACAATATATTCCTCTCTGGATATCCCCATTCATACAATGGCCTATGAGATCAGGGTTGGGCAATCGGGTGTTCTCCAGATGTCATTGCACTACAAAACATACGACTTCCATGAAAAGGTAAAGACTGTTGCAGGGTGCTGGGTGTTGTAGTTTAGTGAAAACAAAAAATAATAATATGAGGTCACAGTTCACTGTATGTTCTGGATAATCCTACAGGACATTGGTTGAGAAATGCTTCCTGCACTGGTTGAGGAACCATTTACTAGGACCCCAAATACAAGTTCTAGAGCACTAAAGGGTGCAAAAGCGTGAACCTTAGCACTTCTTCAAAATACCTGGATAATCGAAACAAGGAAGTACACTGAACTTTGCCTTGAGTTGGCTTAGTTATTTGAGGACAAATGGAGATCAGAGGATTTTGTCAGAAGGGGACAACTTGTGATCCAACATAAGTTTACACAAAACCCAGAATGTGTCATGTAAAGAGTGTAATACGTTATATATAGTAAAAATTTCACAATATTAGAAATGGGAGCCAATGTACTGCTTTCTTACAGCAAGCTCAGTACTTGAAGAAAACAACCAAAACCGAAACTCACATCTTGAGATCCAAACACTCTATTCCTTTGCGTGAACATTATCACTATCTGCAACTCAGCCACTTTCTCCAAAAACACAGAGGTAAAACTTCGAGCCCGAAAACTTTTTTGAATTTCTCTGTGCCCATCCTCACACTAAGGGACAAATTTCCTTGATTTATGCTCACTTCCGCTCCTCTGCCACTCCAGATAAAAATAAATATATGGAACAATGGGAAACGAGACTTAATAAGGTACAGGAGAAGGCGCAATGGGAACGGGCCTTTGACAATATTAGGAAAGCATCCATTAACACCATTATCAAGGAAAATGCCTATAAGCTACTATATGATTGGTACCTTACCCCAGTAAAGCTAAACCGAATATACCTCTCTGACCCTACTTGCTTTAGAGGTTGTGAAGCACTAGGCGATGAACTACACATGTGGTGGGAATGCCCACTAGTTTCTGATCTTTGGAAAGACATATTTGCTCTCTTGAGTGATATCTTTAACAAACAGATCACGCCGGATCCTTCTCTTGCCCTCCTTTCCATCCACGTCTCTTTCTAAGACAGAATTTAAGCTCTGCTCACATATATGCTTGGCTACCAGATGTGCTATTGGCCGAAAATGGAAAGAAGGTATACCCACAATCATGGAAATTAAACGCAAAATATGGTGGGTGTCCTCTATGGAAAAGCTTACTGCAATGATCCAGCATAACAGACAATTATGCTACTATTTGGAGCCCATGGATGCTCTGGAATGAGACGGACTTACGAGTTCCATCAAACTTGCCAGCAAATATGATGTGACTGTCCTCTGGTAATGTCTTTCATGATGTTCACTAATAATTGTAAGGTTCCCGGTACAACATGAAGTGATGTGTTTTTCATATATCTGAATGCTGTATGATGTCAATTGGCGAGAGTCCTACACCCTTTCCCCCCCCCACTTTCCTTTTTCTTTTTTCCTATTGTATTTACCTTTTGTTATATGGTACTTTCACAATCCAACTACCACTACTTGCCAGGAATCCCTGAGATATTCTCTGAATTGTAAAACTCTGTTTTTTTTCTTGTGGCCTGACCGCTGTATTATATGACTGGATTGTGGAAGAAATAAATAAAAAGTTGAAAAAAAAAAATACCAAATATCTGTATCTGGTAGTAATTTAGGGTTCCCTTACCTCCATAGGCGAATGCTGTCAAAAGCTCTCAAAATAGTTCCATGCTGCTTCCCGTCACAATGAATGGAAAACGGTGGTTGAAATGTAACACATGAGACTTACTATTCCTTTAAATACCCAGGGAGAAGGGTAAATGGAATGTTTACACATCCTAAAAAAGTTGGCGGTTCAAGCAATCAATTTCCATTTCTTGCTGTACAGTAAATGGGAACATTTGCAAAGACTTTTGATTGAGAGTGTTGTATCTTGCGAGAGCCACAGAACTAACATTAGAGATGAGAATCCCATCAATATCTCTAAGAGGCAATATGGGAAGGATCACAATGTACTGATCTCTATACTTTATGCCACTTTATTTATGGTGTACTCTTTGGCTGTACATTATTCAGATGGGCATTTGGCAGCAGTGTAATATATGGTGCAGCCAATCCTTGGAGGCCTTTCTGCTAGGTTACTGCAAGTATTTGGACACTTCAAGTCCATGCATCACACAAGGTAAGTGTGGATACCCTGGTTGCTTGTGTGGCCTTAGTTTATGAGCAGAATCTATTAAACTTTGGCACTGTTGCAGTCACATCAGCTTCCCAATATATAGGTGATATGAACAGCAGCTCATCAATCACTTCAATTGAACAGTACAGCCCCAGGAAAATACTCAGCTTAAATTTAAAGAAGGCCAGTATGTTGTTTATACAACCTTTACCCAGTTACCTTTGGCAACTTTGATACCTCTTTGGTATAAACAATGTTCTTACAGAACCAAATGTACTTAATGCTCTTCATTTAATGTTGTAAAATGTAAAGTGTATTTAATAAGAGAACAAAGCCACCCAACCGAACTGCATGTAATGCTCGGTCAGTTGCCATGTCTGGCCATCTCACATCTTGTGAGCAGGCTCCAGCTTTGATTGGCGACCAAGAGAAATCAGGACGATGGTTCTACTTCTCAGAAATCAATGCCCGCTGTCAGGGCTGATCCTATCAAATGTGGGGCCCAATTGGGACCATGTTGGCGGGGCCCCTAGACAAAGTGTTGCTGGCTACTGACACACCAAGTATTTAGGAAAATAAGGGCATACAGGCACAAAATAGAAAGGAAAGGGGCAGACAAGGTAAGAGAGTGAGAGGGATGAAATAGGGGCACATAATAGGGGCACACAGGGTAAGAGAGAGAGGGAGGAAATAGGAGAGTGGACTGGGCCAATTAGTTTGGGGCAGGCTGGGCCGATTCAGCTTGGGAGCAGGCTTGGTTGGATTGGAGGCAGGCAGGGCCTATCAAGGTTGGAGGAAAGCTGGGCCTATGGGGGCAGGCTAGACCTATGGAGTTGGGGGATAGGCTGGCTTATCAGAGTTGAGGGTGGGCTGGACCTATGGATTTGGGGATGGGCTGGACTCTCAAAGTTGGTGGCAGGCCAGGCAGCATCATGTGCTGAGGGAAATATCTGTGCTGCCCTGTGGTGCGGGGCCCAATTGGTCCAATTGGCCTAAGGCCGGCCCTGCCCGCTGTGCTACTCTTTATTCTCAACCCAGGTAGGGGAATGGGGGAGCTGATGGGGGGGAGCATTATATGCAGTTTGGGAGGGAGAAGAGGGCCTTTAAAAATAAACTGGGGCTTTAAAGTTAATTTCCATTTTCATGTAGGTGGAGGTGCTATAAGCATCTTTGAAGTTGGCTTTTATGTTGAATTTTTGTCTTTTTTTATTGTTTGCCTTTCTCTTTAATATTGATCTTAAAACTTTGTTTTCTAGGGTCAGTGACCCAGACAACTACAAATCCCTACATGAGACATTAATGGGGGTGTTTGCCCAAAAACACACTTATAGTGAGTACTATACCCTAACAACTAGATGCTCGATCGAATAGCAGCCTTGAAGATAAACAGGAGAGGGTCAGAACAGCATCACTCGGATAGTTATGGCTGTCTCTCTATTGTTGTCTATACAGACATATCATACAGTTGTGCACAACACACCCATGGAAACCAGGCTGGGGGGGGTTGCAGCGGCACATCTAAAGAGGTAATATAATTTGCTGTCAACCAAACAGGAGAAAGTTGAACTTTAGGAACAAGGCAGTCAATAAATTAATAAATGCACCTACTGGCCTAAGGTTGGTATACTCTTTCAGCATGTGGCATCCTTGCTGGAACAGTATCTATTAGTCATTTGAAAGCTGCAGTATAACAAAAGTGTACTTACTTCTATACTATTCCAAAAAGGTGTTGCCACACCAGCATGTGAGAACTGGGGTGCCAATTTATTAGTCACCCCCAGTTTCTTAACTCTTATCCTGGACCAAGTCTCCTCTTCTTTAAAGGCCAAGGAAGGGGTTAATCACTGGAAGGGTACTATTATATTATAATAATCACTTACCTCAGACCACAGACTGGGACTCATATTTGCAAAACACCAATCGGACCAGGGTATTATTCTAGGGGGCGCTGCACCACCATATTTAATAACCTTTTTTTTACCTCAGACCACAGACTGGGACTCATATTTGCAAAACACCAATCGGACCAGGGTATTATTCTAGGGGGCGCTGCACCACCATATTTAATATCCTTTTCTCTGTAAATACAAGACAGTACCCTGGACTTAATCACAACTAAGATATAATTAATCCTTATTGGAAGCAAACAATCCCATTGGGTTTATTGCATGTTTAAATTATTTTTTAGAAGACTTAAAGAGATCCAAAGTATGGCATTCTGGATAGCAGGTTCCATACCTGCAATTGGAACTATGGCTGAATGACTACTACGCCAATGCTTATATATATATATGTAGCCTTATTATAAGGCAAGGGGGCCCCTGAAAATAGGTTGGTCCTCCAAGGGGACTCAAGGCAGCCCCATGATGTTGATGCAACTGTCAGCTTCAGAAGTGAGTAATTTGTTCCTGTTGTGTCATGTGTCCTGCAGCCATTCTGATTCTGAGCCAGTTTGAGAAAAGGTTTCAAGTTGCAGTTCTACCACAGCTGGAAGGATTTGGTTTTATTTTAGTGCCTCAGACTATTGATCTTGATGAATTACTAGAAGATAAGAGAATATAAAATGCACACATTTATGGATCTATTTAAGAAACCACTAACAAGGGATGTCTTGTAAATGAGACACTGCAATAAAGACATTAAAGAGAGTCAGTCGATAACAGAAGTTGCCTGGTAGGTTCTTATTTCAGGGCATTACTCTGTAATTTAAAAAAAAAAAAGCGATTGCAAGCTGGAACTAAAATCAAGAGGTTTAGGGATGTTGGGAACAAACTTGAGCCTCCAATTCTGGTACAGGCAATGTAACAACTTCCTTTAATCCCTTGGTTGTGCATAATGAGTGGATGATCAGAACTCATCATGTTTTCTACCACTTGAGCACAGAGGGGCAATGAAGCAGATCAGCATTACTTGGCAAAAAGAGCTAAACAATGTTTTAAGAATATACAAAAAAAAACAGTTAGTTAAAGGAGTTCAGTGTAAAAATAGAAACTGGGTAAATAGATAAGCTGTGCAAAAAAATAATGTTTCTAATATAGTTAGTTAGCCAAAAATGTAATCTATTTACCCAGTTTTTATTTTTACACTGAACAATTCCTTTAAAACGATATCCCACTTTTCCATATTTATGCGAGACAGAGTGCAATTATGGTCCCAAAATGTGATGGGGCTTACCAAAGCAGGTGGGGATTGAGCAGGTCAGAGCATGCGGCATAGATCACTCAATATTTTCCAGCCACCAATTTTGGGAGATTATGAACTACAATAAAAACCATCCCAACCTGCAATGTACACACTTACCCAAATGCATGGGGCTTGCCAAAAGTACTAATGTATTATGAGTAAATTGTTTTTGTAACAATTTCCTAATTTTCTACATCTAGTTGGTCTTTACATAATAAAGAAGACATATATTCTGAATATAGAGATTAATCACTAACGGGATATAGTTACCAACTGGTATAGTTACCAGTTAAACTAGAATGTTTTTACAATCAATTGAGCTGCTTTGACTTCACCACTGCTTGTTTTTCTCTGTGTTGCCTGTATGGCTCCCTAAGCTGAAGGTCTGGGGGACGGGCACCAGGAACCAACGTATTAAGTGGTAAGCAAGTACATAACTGATCTCTTTATTCAGTTTGTGTCATATACTATTGTCATATTTGTAGTAGCCCAAACATATGGAACCAGTAAAAGTCCTAAATAACATCTGGTGCAACCAAATGCCTCAAGAATTAACATAATTAGTTAATTGAAGAATACATGAGTGGCAATGACCATATGGAACATAAATGCTATACACATGTGTCTGGATGTCCCCAGAATATGTTAGAACGGTAGAAAACATAGCTATACACGAAGAACAAAGAGGTATCAAAATAAGTCAAAACAAGTCCAGATTAATGTTCTGGAGAAAGCAGTCGTATGGAATACACACACACACACATATATATACATATATACATATATATATATATATATATATATATATATATATATATATATATATATATATATATATATATATATACTGATGCAATGAAGAATTTTTTTATATATGGGAGTGCTGGTTCCTTTGAATATTAAGATATATAGATATATATATATATATATATATATATATATATATATATATATATATATATATATATATATATATACATACACACACACATGTATTAAATAAAATTTAGATGTTTTACTTCTGAAAAGGCTCCCAGTGTGCACCTCATTTTTTGTAATTTTTGTATACAGCATTCGGATGGTAGCACCTGGGTCAGATGTTCATCGTTTAGTGGTGTGCTGAAGAAATTGGACTATATATATATATATATATATATATATATATATATTCATATATATACACACATATATAGAGGCATGTGGCAGACACAGCAAACCTGGTTACAAAAAAAAAAAAAAAAAAAGTTTCCTTGTTTGATGAGATCAAAATGTAACTTAGCCTTAGCACAGAATGCATTGTGGTGATACAGGCATGGGACCGACCTATTATCCAGAATGCTCGAGGCCGTTATTTTTTAAAATGGCAATTTCGTATTTATGATTACCCAATGGCACATACTACTAAAAAAGCATATTATTATGAAAATGGTTTATTAACATGAAGCAGGGTTTTACATATGAGCTGTTTCATGCAATATCTTTTTATAGAGACCTACATTATCTATCTCCACCGCTGCTCTATCACTCCACTACTTACCATTCCCCTGCCCACTCTGTCCCATTACATCACTGTTCCTCCCCTTTTTGGCCCCTCCCTGTAACCCTTAAGTCACCACATGGCTCCATTTGTTTGTCAACTCTTTGGATAAGGGTATGGGCAGAGACACAATCTGCTATTTTGGTAGATTAGTCGCCCAGGGACAAATTGCTGCTTCTTCTGGTGACTAATCTCCCCGAACTGCCTTCCCGCTGGCTAGAATGTAAATTGATAGCTGGATGGCACTTGAAATGCTTGGTTTTCTGAAGACGCCCAAAGTTGCCTCACGAGGCAAATTTAGGCGACTTCCCGCGATCCGAACGACATCCCGCTGCCTATTTACATTCTAGCCGGCGGGAAGGCAGTTCAGGGAGATTAGTTGCCTGAAGAAGTGTTTGTCGCTGGGTGACTAATCTCCCAAATAGCAGCGTGTTTTTCTGCCCTAATAGATGGGAATAGGGGGTGTGATTTAGAAAGAATGAAAGAGGAGACCCTACATAGATACTAAATGATCTAAACTAAACCCCTGCTCACAGTAATGACAAACTTAAAAGCATGCTATTTACAGGCAAATGTTGAAGAGAATTTAATGAATGTCATTTAGGGTATAGAAAGTGATCCAGCTCCCAGTATAACAATGAATTCAAGTCTCCATTATCTACTGGGCATGTGCAAGACTAATGCTTGGCATTACTAATTGCTAATAGCTTGGGCAGCAGAGTGGATAATGTCAATGGTAGGGGAGTATTATTTTAAATACCGTAGATTGTCGTGTTACAGTAGCCCTATAACAAAAGTACATAATATGTATATTTGTGATGGGTTCTTTATTTTCTGTTTATTCTGCACTTTCAGTGGAATTTCCCACACCTAAGCGAATGCACTTGCTGCTACCTCAAGGTTACAAAAGCAGATTAGAAGAGGCGCCTCTGGTACCCACGGGCTCTGAAGCTTTATTATTTATTGCCATTTGCTAGGCATTCAAAGGGATATCCAGCTGTATTATTTGAAACAGGTCATTCACTTAACGGCATAGGATACTGGAGTGGTGAGCAGCAGCAGCCAAGCATAGGAAACGTTCCTTGAAATAAAACTGGGTGTGGGTTTTCCTCCTTGAACCCAGCAACTTCATCATAAATATTGCAGTACAGGTATGAGACCAGTCATCCAGAATGCTCGGAACCTGGGGTTTTCCGGATGAGAAGCTTTCTGTAATTTAGATTTTCATACCTTAAGTCTACTAAAACTAATAGGATGGCTCTACCCTCAGTAAGGATTAATTATATCTTAGTTGGCATCAAGAACAAGGTATGGTTTTATTATTACAGAGAAAAAGGAAATGATTTTTTAAAATTTTGATAAAATGGCCTTTCCATAATTCAGAGCTTTCTGGATAATGGGTTTCCGGATAACAGATCCCATACTTGTAATATTACAAATGCATTAACTAGGAAGAACAACTTACATTCAATTGCAAGCCTAAAAAAATGCGTCAGGTGCCCAAAGACAGAGTTTTCCTTACACGTCACTAGTTCAGCCTACAGACAAAAAAAGTGATGTATCAGGAGTCATGAGCAACCACATGTTGTTAAACAGCAATTCTCAATTCTTCTAGTCAACTTTTGAAGGGCCACAGGTGTCCCATCACTGCTGCAGAAGTGTGGAAGAGCACTGGCTTCTGCTGCTTCCCGGTCCACCCATGATCTTCTTCCACATGAACTCGGTCCTCTCTCCAGACCAGACTGCAATCTTATGGGATCACATGAAAGTCTGAAGACACCACCCACATGGATTGATGGTTGGTTTCCAAATTCTCTGTAGCACTTTAAGATCTGACTGATGATATCTGGCCCCACTACTTATATCGATTAACTCCTGATGCAACAGGCTCTGGTATAACTGAAGTGCTCCTGAATAAAAAGCCAAATAACTCAAAAACCACAAAAATTAAAACCAATTGCAAATTGTCTAAGAATCTCACTCTCTATATCATACTAAAAGTTAACAAAGGTTAACAACCCCTTTAAAGGGCACCTGTTGCGTAAAAATGTTATCCCCAACCAAAGGTGTGGGTTAATAGAGCCTGCATTCCGGTTGAGGATAACAGTAGTTTTTTTAAAAAATGCCCCCCGCCAGCAATACTCTACCCACACCAGGAGGGAGCTCCTGGTGCTAGCAGCCATGTCCCGAAAACTCGAGTTTTGACCAAAAAACACCCTCGAAAACTCGAATTTTTGTGGAAAAATCAACTCGACCATTAAAGGATAAGTAAACCTTAAAAATAAGTGAATGCAAAATTAATGAGGGGGCTATTCTAAGCACTTCTGCAATGTACATTCATTATTTTATTTTTTTAATTGCAAGATATTAAGGGATACATGTACTGTTAATATGAATGAATTTTGTTACAACAGCGCCACCTGTTGGTCAGTTTCCCACCAGTCTGACCAGCAAGTAGTCAAGGAAGTTGTCAGGAGAAAGAAAGAGGCTGCTCTGATGTTCTTCTGCTTAGGAATAAAATTAGAAACCTTTCTCACATCTTTCCTAAGCAGAAGAACATCAGCCTCTTTCTTAGAATTTGGTCCCTCCTTCTGGGCTACTAGAAGTCTTGGACATTATACCTGTAGTATTTAATGACCTGAAATACTGTGGGGATCATATAGCTAAGCAGGGAATGTGAATTTTCATGCTCACCACTGCAGTTTTAGTCACCAAAATCCTTGTTTTTAGGAAAGGTACCATATCAGTTCTCATAGGGGTATCATAGTGGAGACATATACAAAGGATTTAAACCGTAATTAGTTCCCTCATTATTATCTATAAAAACTTGAATTACAAGTTGTAAGTGTAGATTTCAATATCAGGAGGAAATTATTGAGGTCTGTTTCAAACACCTTCAAATGTAATTTTCTATACTGCTGGTTATTTTACTTGCTATGAAAATTGGTGAACAAATTAAAGGGGTTGTTCACTTTAAAATTAACTTTAAGTACTATGCAGAGAGAGACAACCGGCAATTGGTTTTCATTTTTTATTTTTTGTGGTTTTTGAGATTTAGCTTTTAATTAAGCAGCTCTCCAGTTTGCAGTTCAATTTTCCCTAGCAACCATGCATAAATTTGAATAAGAGACTGGAATATGAATAGGAGAGGACTTGAATTTAAAGAGTAATAACAAGTGGCAATAACAATACAGTTGTAGCTTTACATAGCGCTTGATATTTAGATGGGGTCAGTGACCCCCATTTGAAAGCTTGATAAAGTGAGAAGGCAAATAAATAATGACCAATTGTAAGGTTGCTTAGAACTTAACGTTCTAGAACACACTAAAAGTTAACTTAAAAGTGGAACCTCCCGTTTAACCAAGAGGCCGTTACTATATGAGCATTCATAGGACAAACCTCATTCTCCTTGCTGTACAGATAATTTAAAAGTAATAGCCCCCTTACGAGTTTTAAAAAGCTACTCACAAGGGTAAAACTGATCCCTTCACATGGAAAATTAGCCTGTAATTTATTTAGATTAGCAACCTTGTTCAAATAACTTTATTGCCTCAGTTCCAAATTTATGGTCCATAGCGGTATATAATGAACCTGCTGTACGTAGAGGACAAAAAAAATTAGATTTGCAGGTTACACTGCACAAAATACAAAGTGTCAAGTGCTTCCTTCAAATATGGAAGCTCACATTTGCTTGGAGGAAGAGATTTATTTGGCTTTCATCTAAATTGTGGTTCTAACACAGACAAGGTTGTCTAGTAAAGTTGGCAAGTACTGAATAACAGCCAATGAGCTTTTTCTAGACCCAATTACTGAAGTTTAGATTGATCATTCACTGGCATATGATGATATCAGCAGGTGGCTTTTGGCTTCGTCATATAGTCCAAAGCTAACAGAAATAAATTTTTGTTTTCACATAATATCCAGATTCATTCTAATGGTGGCCATACACAGGGAGATCTGTTCGTTTGGCATTGTCGCCCAACGAGCGTATCTCTCTCCAATATGGCAACATTGAGGTGGGTGATATCGGGCTGATCCAATCGTGTGCCCTAGGGCCCAACGATCGGATCAGAATGGAGGCTATACGGGCAGGTGGATCGCGGGACCGCATCAACGAACAGATGCGGCTGCGATCTAACATGATTTTTTAACCTGCCCGATCGGCATCTGGCCAACTTTAGGCCAGATATCCACCGGAGACGCCTGTCGGATGGCCCCCCACATGGGCCAATAAGCTGCCGACTCGGTCTGTCAACAGTTTTTATCGGCCCATGTGCCTTGATTTAATTTAAGATGGACATAGATGTGCAGTTATACCTGCAGTATCGAATGAACAATCGGACGTACCAATCTCCCGACCTGCCAATAACCTTTCAGATGAAATAAAGTAGTAAAAGAACAGATCAGACGATGTTCTGCCCTGACAGAGCTACCAAAGTTTTGTCCGCAAAAGCTGGTGACAGGTCTCCCAATGATATCGGCAGATCCGCAATATGTGCAGAGATATTATCAGTAGCCAATAGAAATTCTCTAACCGATCAACTGAACGACCAATCGACATGGCACAAAAAATGACGGGACTCTCCATACATGGTCCGCAGATCGTACAAAACGGAAATTCGTACGATCATATCTGCACGTCTATGGTTAGCTTTAGAATAATGTGTTAGAGGAAGAAATGCAATGAATTACAGGGCAACTATGTCTTCATTTTAATATTGATAGTCCAAACATATATCCCAATACCAATTCTGAGATTCAAAATTGATATAAGTAATTTTTATCTGCTTGATCCTTTATATCACAGCAGTTAGAAATCCGCTCACCGTTGGTAGTAATTGGCCCGGGTGCACCTGCCCCGAGCCCTGCGTTTATTACACAATCCTTCCCACGTTCCTTCCAACAGTTGTTTGTATTCATAAGTAAATATATATAGGGATCAGCTTACCCTCTCCACGGGGTGACCCGGGTGCTGCCGCCCCGAGTCTGTCGCTAAGGGAGACGTTTCCAAACTGATTAACCTGATGTAACCAATAAAGGATGAATTTTTAACCAACAACCTATTTGAGCGATCCTTTCGACTTTGGAGTGCGCTGTACCGACTTGGATGTTCATTTTAATATTGTACTATTTTCTAATGGAGATATTAATCAGAGTTTTTTTTTTTGGTTTGTTTTGTTTTTAAAGCCAAAGAAGCTGGCTGGCCACAAAATCTATTTAACACTCTTACATTGCAAGAAAAAAAAAAGGCAGAACAATATCATTTCATGGGGTTCTGGTTGTCCAAACAGCACTTATCACAGGTGCTTTTCCCCCTACCACAGCTTTTTTGCACCCTGACAGACAACAGCACAACACCCCACCCCCACCCCCTTGTGGGCACTGAGCTTGCTCAGTGGAATGGGATTCAGTAATAATGCAAGGGACATTTTGCCCATCTATCTGCTCAGACCCTTATGAGCTGGGACATAGATTTCCAGCCTAGTGCTTTGTGAGCTTTAGTTCTCCTTTAAACTGTTGTCAACTTGACAGTACTGCTTTACCAGTGTCACTAATTTCCCTTAGGGTATACTATGCAATTGCATACTCTTGCACTGCTCTGCTAACCTTAAATTCCCGGTGCTCCTGTCAGCTGAAAATTGCACCAGCCCAGAGTACTATAATGTTGATGCATTAAAAACAAAAATACGAACCAGAAGGTTAACAATTATATTAACTTGGGTGTGCCTATCATTTTATTTGTTCTTTAAAATGAAAACTCACTTTTGTGTACCTTATGAAGAACTAAACTGTAGAGATTATTTTCTGTTTAAAGAACACTATAGGTTTATGTGTAAAATAACAAAACAATCTTTACCCATTGGTGGCTGGCTCCTAGACTAGATAATCAGGCAGTCATTTTGGAGGTGCAGTAGTGGGGTTGTTAAATGTCCTTGCAAAAAAACTCCCTATAGGGGATCCTTGTTTTTATAATACAGGTATGAGATCCGCTATCCAGAAACCGGTTATGGAGACTGGGTCACTTATCCAACTTAAAGCAGATCCATAGCAGGCAATACACCCAAGGAGGAAATAAAAAAAGTAAAAGTAGAAAACAAAAAAGTAATTAAGATACATGGGGTCACTTGAGAGACAAATCTGCTCATTATTATTATGCCTGTTATATTATATGAGATGCATTAAAAAGAGAAATTACTGCATGCATAGTATCACTTTTGTTATCTTCCCATGTTAGTGTTCTTTAGCAATAATCAGTGATTTGGATACAGTTAGAATGTATTATAGTCTACAGTGTAAAGTCTTGGCTCATACATACACCGCAGGATTTGGTAGTACACTAAGAATAACAAATTTCCTAAAACACTCTGCATACAGGATCCTAACTTTCACACTGCTTTTAGTCTACTATCGTCTCAGTCTGACCTAATTCTTACTGCGTATTTGGGCAGAACCAAACAAATACTATAATTATTATTATTTATACCCAATAAGCCTCCCTTGAAGGGTACCTATGAACTGAAATTGTTTCCCAGAGGTGATGGGCTAATAGAGCCTCCAGTCCGGTTGGGGGAAACAGTTAAAACATATTTTTTTAAATAAGCCCCCGCCAGCACAAGGCCACCCGAGCCTGGAGGGAGTTCCTGGTGTGGGCAGTCATGTTGTATAGAGTCCACACTTGCTCATTATGCACACGTCCGACATAGGCTACAACGGTGCGAGATCTGCCGGGGGACCCTGGTCCAATCAGACCCCCTGCTCCCCCTGTATTTCCGCGATTGCAATACGGCCACTCATACCAGGAGCTCCTTTCCAGTGCAACACGCCAGTATTTTCCTATAACTGTACATATTTCATGAGCTATGGGGGCCCTGGTCAAAGATGGACCTTCAAGAGGGGAGCTAGCCAAAACGCTGGATCTTCAAGCAGAGTCTGAAAAAAATCAAATGCGACACTGCTGTAAGGCAAGAAAAGGTATTTATGGTACATGTTCTAACTGCATCCCAGAAGCATCAGTCTACAATAGCATGTGCACTGGGACAGTAATAATGGGAGGAAAACATTATAGACTGAAAAACCATCTTTTCTGGTACATCCCTGAGTTTCAAACCTGGCCAATATTTATTGCAACTTGCATTTTTTTGACTACAACTTGGGTCTACTCCATTAAATCAAAATCTAAATAAACATCAATTTTGTTTCAATATATACAAATATGAGACAAAGAACCTTCTCTTTAAAAAGAAAAAAAAACTGCTATGTTATTTTTTTAAACAAAACACTATATCTTCAATCTTGGTAATCTTAGAAGAATCCAACAGGGTAAGGTATTATGTTATGGGTAAGTGTAAATGTTACACCCAAGCATCAGTTTCTTATTTGTGTGTCTAGGGATTGTGGTGTGCCATGCCCTCCTAAAATACTGAAGGATAGCTGTGTTTTGGTCACGGAAAACAAAAGAAAATATTATGAAATGAAAAGCTTTGCAGAGATAACCAATACCAAATATTTGAGACTTCAATTTGCTTTGTGGACCCAAAGGAATACGGGAAGTAGAATAACATTGAAATGTTAGTTTTATATAAAGTCTGATAGCTGCAAAGCCGTAGACTCCCAACTCCCACACTGAGCTCTCAAAGGCTTCAATGTCTGTTATCAGAAAAACATTTCTGTTACCGAAACAGTCAGCTGCACGGGACATAAATAACAATGTTGTGTCTTAGTTTATATCTTGGATAGAAGCTCAAGTCCACCTCCCACTACTTCCAACTCATACCCCTGCCTCCCATTTTCAACATACCCATATGTGGGCTACATCAATGTCATGACATCTGATAGAAATTCTAAAAACAGCAACAAAGCCCAACACAACATTTTGGTTTATTATAAAGTGCACCACAATGTTTGGATTCGTAATTGAGAAAGCTAGACATGCCCTTCCTATGGCACTTAACAAGCGATAGTCTTTTCAGACAATGGGGTTACAGTTTTCCAGATACTTTACAAATCCTAACCACAAAGTAGAATTATTACTCAGTGTCCTGAGCCCTCAGCATGGGGAGCGGATAACCGAAAATAAATATGGAACAGGCACTCAAATGAAGGCAATCTTCCTTCAGATAGTTGAAGCAAAGTAAAAAGATGTACTGTGTCCTCCCGCCTAGGCTTCAACTATCTGATGCAACTTTACAAATCCTCTTTGTAATTTTAGTATCAAACTTCCAAAACATTACTGCTTTCAATAAACCTAGTGTCAGGGTATAGATTTATAAACCTATAAGAAGCGTCTTTGATTACAAATGACTTACATAGAGATGCCTGATTTTTATATTATTCTTTCTGTATAGTTAAAGAAATAACCTTATACATCTCTTTACACATTAAGAACAAAAATTAACAAAAAAAGAGCAAAACTAAGAGAATCCAAATTGATTGAAAGGATGTTTGGGTACACCTTACATGCCAACACAAATAAGACCAGCTTGTTCACTGTCAATATTTCACACTGTCTGGGTTAGTGAAACCCAATTGAATATAGAGTATTCATAATAGTAAATCAGATAATGGTTGGTGGATATATAGGTAGGGGATAAATTATCGGGAAACGTATTATCCAAAAAGCTCCAAAATACCAGAAGGTTGTCTCCCATAGACTAAATTGTATCCAAATTTTATGTTATAATAAAACAGTACCTTATACTTGATCCAAATGAAGATATAATTAATCCTTATTGGAGGCAAAACCAGCCTGTTGGGTTTATTTAATGTTTACATGATTTTCTAGTAGATTTAAGGTATGAAGTTCCAAATTATGGAAAGATCCATTATCCAGAAAATTTCAGGTCCCAAGCATTTAGATAATAGGTCCCATACCTGTATACAGAAGCATAGAAGCCCGATCTATGCATATCAGTCTACTACACATGAAAACTGTGGTGGAAAACTGTCCCAACTTTTTTCTAATTTTGGTTCTGTACATTACCACAATGAATTTTAAATGAAACAACTCAGATGCAGTTGAACTGCAGACTTTCAGCTTTAATTCAGTGGGTTGAACAAAAAGATTGCAAAAAAATGTGAGGAACTAAAGCCTTTTTTAACACAATCACTTCATTTCAGGGGCTCAAAAGTAATTGGACAAATCAAAAAACTGAAAATAAAATGTTCATTTCTAATACTTGGTTGAAAACCCTTTGCTGGCAATGACAGCCTGAAGTCTTGAACTCATGGACATCACCAGATTCTGGGTTTCCGCCTTTTTAATGGCCTGCCAGGTCTTTACTGTAGCGGCTTTCAGTTGCTGTTTGTTTGTGGGCCTTTCTGACCGAAGTTTAGTCTTCAACAAGTGAAATGCAGCTCAATTGGGTTCAGATCAGGTGACTGACTTGGCCATTCAAGAATATTCCACTTCTTTGCTTTAATAAACTCCTGGGTTGTTTTGGCTGTATGTTTTGGGTCATTGTCCATCTGTATTATGAAATGCCTCCCAATCAATTTGACTGCATATAGCTGGATTTGAGCAGACAGTGTCTCTGAACACCTCCGAATTAATTTGTCTGCTTCTGTCCTGTGTCGCATCATAGATAAACACCAGTGTCCCAGTGCCCCTGGCAGCCATACAGGCCCATGCCATCACACTGTCTCCACAATGTTTTATACATGATGTGGTATGCTTTGGATCATGAGCTGTTCCACACCTTCTCCATAGTTTTTTTCTTGCCATCATTCTGGTAGCGGTTGATCTTGGTTTCATCTGTCCAAAGAATGTTTTTCCAGAACTGTGCTGGCTTTTTTTTTTTTTTTTTTTTAGCAAAGTCCAATCTAGCCTTTCTATTCTTGATGCTTATGAGTGGCTTGTACCTTGCAGTGCACCCTCTGTATTTACTTTCATGCAGTCTTCTCTTTATGGTAGACTGGGATATTGACAAGAGTGTTGTTCACTTGTTTGGCTGTTGTGAAGGGGTTTCTCTTCACCATGGAAATGATTCTGTGATCATCCACCACTGTTGTCTTCCGTGGACGTCCAGGTCTTTTTGCGTTGCTGAGTTCACCAGAGCTTTCTTTCTATCTCAGGATGTACCAAACTGTAGATTTTGCCACTCCTAATATTGTAGCAATTTCTCTGATGTGTTTTTTCTGTTTTTGCAGCTTATGGATGACTTGTTTCACCTGCATGTTGTTTGCTCACAGCAACCCCCCCCCCCCTCAAATCAACTCCAGGGCTTTTATCTGCTTTATTGATAATGGCATAAAAAAAGGAATTGCCCACACCTGCCCATGAAATAGCCTTTGAGTCAATGGCCTTTAATTCACAGAATTAAAGCTGAAAGTCTGCAGTTCAACTGTATCTGAGTTGTTTCATTGAAAATTCATTGTGGTAATGTACAGAACCAAAATTAGATAAAAGTTATCTCTGTCCAAATATTTATGGGTCTAACTGTATAACCAAAATACATTTAAAAACAAAGAAACCTCAAAGAAATAGGAAGGTGAAGCCCTGTTTTCAAAATATTTAAAATTAAATATCTAACAAAACATTCCTAAAATAAAATATTCATAAAAGCTTGACTGCCAAATACAGACACACCCAAGGTCACTTTCTTAAATAAGGTGCGATTGTGTCTCTTTGGCAGGTGAGTTTGTGATTGTTGATAACGGTTGTTTAAGGTTGGGATAAAAGAACATGTAGCAAAAGATCCAAATTGCCACCAGTCATCATTGTAAACAGGCAAAAAAAACTCAGTGACCAGAAAGCTTCAAAAACGTGGATGTCACTGCGCATATACTACTTTATACTTAGATACAGAGCCACTAAAAGTCACTTATATATAGCAATATTCATCTAGTACAGCTAATAAGTGCATTTGGCCAGATCATTATTATTAATGTGCATTGGTGCAGATATTAGTATTAATTATAGAGATGGCAATTCCCTTATAATTCCATCCATCATATAAATGTGACCCACACCCTTAAGCCCCAAGTCTTGTCATTTGCTAGAGAATTAAGTCAATATTTTTAGAATTATTTATATGTAAAAATAGATGGGCACACTGTGTACACATTAGAGCTTGCGATAAACCATTAATCAAGATTCTATCAATTATGCTTAAAAATCCATATCTGAGAGGGGAACGGATCAATAAAGCCGAAAGAAGCAATAAAAGCAGATTGCAAGTAAAGTGTAATTTGTAAGCACAATTGTGTTTTTTTCCCATAACACAGCATTTCCCCCCAGAATTTCATTGTCATTGTCGCGTTGCGCCTGACAGCCCAAATTAACACAAATGTACTTTGTAGTAACCATTGCTATATTTAGGTACAGTGGCACAGGAGCAAATCGCACCCCCTCGGCTTGTCACACCAACATGCACACGGACAATGTGTTGTCACATCCAGTTGTGCGCAACGTCATTTCCGCCAGTGACTTGCTGCCAAGCGCATGAACAGAAAGTCCGACCAAACTAGAATTCACGATTTGACCTTGTTTAATATTAAAAAAAAAAAAAGTTTAATCGATTTAATTGGATTGGGGAAAAACTTGATAAAATCGAAAGAGAACCCAAATTGTTAATTTTTTTTTTTAGAGGTTTTCCCGGATCATGCGATTTTTTTCAGGCTTTTCCCTCGAAAAGCCAAAATTTTTCAGGATTTTGCCCAAAAAGCCCGAAATAGATTTTCGGACTGATTCCAGCATAGACCACATAAACTTCCAAATAGGACCTCTCCCATTGACTTATATACAACCTCGGCAGGTCTGAGATGGTGGATTTTCGGATTCTGACTTTTCTTTTTCCATAAGGAAGAGACGAAATGTAACACTATCTCCAGGCCTGTTACAAACTAGAGCAAGGAACAGAGAAAGCTGAAAACATATTAGGACTATTCCAGGTGCAGAGGAAATTATGAGAAATAAGGAGAGCATGGAAAAGGAGACATGTACAGGTATGTGATCTATTAATGGGTTTCTGGATAATAAATCCTAAAACTGTGCAGCAGAGAAATACTGGTAAAGAATCCTGCAAGGATGGGGGTTCATTTATGCTGCTGCTTGCTTTCATTTCTTCATAAATAAAGCACACAGCCCCACAATCTGAGGTTAAAAACATGTTTTCCTATAGTTTCCTTTAACAATAATGAACTGCGTAAATTGACCGGTGCTGCCGCCCAGCACATTCTTCCCCATGCTTGTTTACACGTTGGTGAATCATAATACCACAACGAAAACAATTACTCGGGACTAAAAGCCCTAAAGCTACAACAAGCTAATTACAAACACAGGCTCAGTGCAGTCCCAGCTAAGCTGTGAGAATGACACTAGATAAATAGATGTGTGAATTATGTATGAAGGCCAACTAAAGCTTAACCAAGAAGTAGGCTAAAATGCTACACATTATGTTTTGGGTTTTGTACTAGGTCACGATGATCACAGCCCTTTTCCAGTCAAGATCTGTGCCTCTGATTATGCCCCCCAGTAGGTAGGGTTGTCACCTAGCTGGTATATTTGTGTTTTCCGAAAAAACTTTGGATCGCATAGTGCAGCTCTGCTTCTTCCATGAAATCAGTTCACTTTTTAACATGATGTTCTTGCAGGTCACGGAGACATGAGAATAATTATCCCAAGGAAATCACTTGTCTTTATGATATGCCAATATAAAAAGGTGGAACTGTTACGGAGCACATTTTGCTGCTGAATCAGCATGTTCTCTGCAACATCTAACAGCAAACACAAGATACAGCCAAGAAGAAAAACAGCTTTCCCAGGACATCTGACAATCGCATTGTATTACAATATACGTGTCACGATATTATGACAAATTTTAGTCTACGTTTTAATGGATTTTTTTTGGTCTCCAATAAATGCTGCATTCACAACTTGAGTCCTGAGAAATACCCACCATAAGGGAGTAATAGCTGTTCCTAAGCTTAGAAAAATAACAGATACTGCATGGTCCCACTAAATACAGCCTTGCACTAAATGAGCCTTTTTTCACTGTATTTCAATATGAAAGATGAATTTAAAAACTGTGCGTGTCACTCTAGGAACAAAGGAATATTTCCACACAAGTAGAGAATTGATCTGCATGTTGAATCACCAAGTGATGATAGCAGGGTGTGTAATAACAGGAATGGAGAGAAGCACAGTGGCCAAGCCTGCAATAATACAAAATATTTAATCTGCAATAATACAACATTTTTAATCTTTTTAAATATCTGGGCCATCATTGGTGGTAAAAGTGATTTTGGTTTAGTCTGTATTATAGCAATGGAAAATGCAGAATTTCACTATTCTATGAGAATGTCTTCCTCTTGTTTAAAGGAGAAGGAAAGTCATTTAGCACTTGGGGGTGCCAAATGTTAGGCACCCCCAAGTGAATGTATTTACTTACTAGAAACCCCAGGTCAGTGCTCCTATCAGCAGAAAACTGCACTGGCCCAAGGAGATTCCCGGGAGCACCGCAGAGCGATCCTCTTCCGGTTTCTTCTTTCTTTGCGCAGCTGCGAATGCGCATTAGAGTGAAAAGCCAAACTTTTTACTTCTTTTAACTTCTACTGCGCATGCGTTTGCCCCGGGAAACAAAGAAGAAGCTGGAAGATGATGTGCCCGCTGGAAAAAACCCTGGGCCGGTGCAGTTTTCTGCGGATAGGAGCACTGGCCCAGGGTTTCAGGTAAGTAAATACATTCACTAGGAGATGCCTAACATTTTGCACCCCCAAGTGCTAAACGACTTTCCTTCTCCTTTCAAGTACTTTTATCTCTCCCCAAGCCTATGGATTTGCAGTCAGGGTTTGATGCCAATGTTCCAGATGAACATGGAAAAGGATGGGGTTTACTCGTCATTGGGCTAAAGAAAATATTGCATAATTAAATATGTGCAAATTAGTTTTAAAATAGTTTTTCCCACAAATTACAAAGTAACATTTTTATGATTTGGGTAACTCGGACCAGCAATTGGTGCCTAGGGCACAACAGAGAGAGGGGTGCTAGATACCTACCTCTTCTGACTACCCATAGTAAGGCTTGTAACTGGAGCTTCCGGGAAATACGATACATGATGGTAACGTGTGGGAGCCCCCACTTACCCTTTTCCCTATCAAGGGCTGGAGCTCGTTTTGGACACAAACATTGGTGAAGGCACTGCCAGCAATACCACAAAAAGCTACCTTGTTGATTAAGGGGCAACTCTAGGGATGCACTCAATCTATAATTTAAGATCCAGTCAAGTACTGAATCTGCCTCAAAAGATTTGTCTGAATCATGAACCAAATTAGAAACCTAAAAGCATATGAAAAAAAAAAAAAAAACTTTTGATGTCCATGGGTCTAGGGACTTTAAGGGTTTGGAAGCAGTTCCACCAAGCACTCGGGATTCTGTGCATCTGAAATGGTTGTGGGTATTTACCCCCAGCAGATGCCACACTAGTGGCCCAATACACTTACCACAATTTCTTCATTAAATACTCAACTAAACAAGGGAATTGAAGCTGCCATACTGCATGGCAAGAATTAGAGAAAGCTGAATGTTCATCAAAGATTACAGACATACATTTTTATGGCCACTAGGAATGCATCTGTTACAGTTCTGTCTATAAAGGTAAGCAATTAATGCTCCTTGTGAAAACAGATAAATGTACAGAGAAGCAATAAGTTCTGTCTATAGAGGTAAGCAATATTTTAACGCTCCATGTGAAAACACAGATAATATACAGACAATAATAAGAACACATAATAAACTAGATCTTCAGCTGATAACTAAAGTATATTTAGTCATGTGTTTTTCCCCCCGTATTTTAAAAGCAACGGATTCTTTAAAAAACTGCTTACATGGAAGGAACATTGTATGCAACCACCTGAACTGAATCTCTACAAAGGACCAGAACCAGCAACCACAGTGATCTAATGAACTGGGTGTATTGTTCAAAGAAATATTCAACACGTCAGAAGAGCTACAAAAGGGATCTGTCATTTTAACCTTCAGGGGAAAAATGCATCAAATAGCATACATGTGTTATTCCATCCTTTTTCTGCTGACCTAACACTGAAATATTTTGTTAATCTACAGTGATCACCTTTGCTTTAATCAGCACATTCTCTCTTCTATGCTCTTCCCTTAACATGTGTGCTATCTAATGGAAGCTACTATCCCATGAATGGGGGATTTGTAATGGCAGATGGCAGGGGGGAAGGGCTTAAATTAGAGGTACTAATGACAAAATATGGGGGAGTAAACATGTCTGCACACACTAGGATTGTCACCATCTTCCTATTAGAAATAATCTGTGATTCCAATGTTATTAAAGGAGAAGGAAAGGTTTGGTGCATTTCTGGGTGCCAAATGGTAGACACCCCCAAGTGATCGTATTTACTTACGTGACACCCCGGGCCGGTGCTCCTATCAGCAGAAAACTGCACCAGCCCGGGGTTATTCCAGTGAGCACCACTGAGCGATCCTCTTCCGTCTTCCTCCTCCTTCACGCGCATGCGCAGTAGAATGAAAAGCCGAACTTTAACTAAAAAGTCGGCTATTTCTTTCAAATGCGCATTCGTTTGCCCCAGGAAATTGAAGAAAGAAGAAGACGGAAGAGGATCGCTCCGTGGTGCTCACTGGAATAACCCTGGGCTGGTGCAGTTTTCTGCTGATAGGAGCACCGGCCCGGGGTTTCAGGTAAGTCAATACAATCACTTGGGGGTGCCTAACATTTGGCACCACCAAGTGCACCAAGCCGTTCCTTCTCCTTCAAAAGGAAAGACAGAAAAGGGTTTTTCCCACAAAAGCTGGTAAATGTAGGTTATGTGCATCGCTCTAATCTGCTGAGCTATAGATATCATAATAGGCTCAGTGTACTGCCATGGTCATATGACTTTATTGAAAAAGAAGACTGAGCAAATTATTCAGTAAGCCTATTGAACAGAAAGGGATTTTGCGACTAAAACACAGGAACATGTAAATAACATAACCACTGTTAATTACAGCGCAATGCTATTACCAACATGGGGGCCTTTAAGGAATTGTTCAGTGTAAAAATAAAAACTGGGTAAATAGATAGACTGTGCAAAATAAAAAATGGTTCTAATATTGTTACGGTAGTTAGCAAAAAATGTAATGTATAAAGGCTGGAATGACTGGATGTCTAACATAATAGCCAGAACACTACTTCCTGCTTTTCAGCTCTCTTGGTTTCCAATGATTGGTTACCAGGCAATAACCAATCAGAGACTTGAGGGAGGGCCACATGGGTCATATCTGTTGCTTTTGAATCTGAGCTGAATGCTGAGGATCAATTGCAAACTCACTGAGCAGATATGTACCATGTGGCCCCCCTTCAAGTCACTGACTAACTCAGAGTTATAGAGTTGAAAAGCAGGGAGTAGTGTTCTGGTTATTATATTAGACATCCAGTCATTCCAGCCTTTATACATTACCTTTTTTGCTAACTAACTATATTAGAAACATTTTTTATTTTATACAGCCTATCTATTTACACAGGTTTTTATCTTCACACTGAACTGTTCCTTTAAAATCTCCTGGGAATGTCTACAGGTTCAGCAATCAACAATCTAAATCCCATGCATGGTGTATAGAAGCCTGATGCATTTGGCAAGGTGATGCACATTAATATTTATGTAGGGCTTTATTGGTCCTTAATTATACTGTAACAATTTATTAAACAACCATGCAACTAATGTAGGTTTTACCTAGCCAGCAAAACACCTGTCAACTAGGCCGGGGCTGGTATTACAAATCTACTGGCAATATAGTAGCAGGTAAATTTGTAATAGAGTAAGATGAGCCCCCGATGAAAAACAAACCCTTGCCAAATTAGTTTAAGGCAAAATCTGGCAATACACCTTGCCACTCAAGGTGGGCATATCAGTGCAAAATGTATGTGTTCGGCAACCTCTGCAAACCAGTGGATCTGCCCATGTGAGGCCACCTTTAGACTGAATTGGCAGGGGTTGACATAGCATATTTTAGAGCTGCAAAAGCCGTTTGAAACAGGGATGACAAATTTTTCGGAACATAACATGAATCAAATGTAAGTTATGCTTTAGAAATTCAGTGTGGTTGCACTATCCTGTAGCTGCCTATGGTAGAGTCCTGCAGCTGGTCGGGTACCCGCGGGTTACCCGTAAAAATCGGCGGTACCCTGCGGGTTGTAGGTAGAAGTTTCGGGATCAGGTATAGATGCGGGACGCGGTTCTCCGAGTTTGCAGGTCGGGCCGTAGGTCTTCTTAATAGCGAGTTTTACTCCTTTTTGTTCTGATCATACCTTCTTCTAATGATGTCACTTCCGGTTTACAATGACAGCACTTCCTGTTTCTTTAATGTTCAGCGGGTTGTGGATAAAGTACATGCGGGTCGGGTAGCAGGTCCAAGCAGGTATTCGGGTTGCCGGACGGGTTTAACAAATTGGTTCCGCGCAGGACTCTAGCCTATGGGGGGGGGAAAACACCTATAACAAAATTTTGTTTCCCCCCACTGTAGGTGTAGCCTACCGGAGCCTGGGGGACATAGCATTGTATAACCTAGCATTCACTTAAAACGATGAACTATCAATATTTAATTTCTCCTTAGTCTAAATCTGTACCCTCAGCATCTGATGATGCATAAATGGGTAAGTCTTTCTGTTTGGCCTTGATATACATACCCTGCACCCCCTTGATGGCCAGGAGACTCCATCCACAGACAGTTTGCATGTAGCCAAAGATGGGAGCCACAGATAGATGCATTGACACAAAGTTTGAAGCAAATACCAGATCCATGCAATTTATTGTTCCCGGCAAGACTTTAGTGGCCCTTTAACAGCCAATAGGCATATATAGGCATTGGACCGGTTATCCAGAATGCTTAGGATCTGGGGTTTTCCGGATAACAGATCTTTCCGTAATTTGGATCTTCATACCTTACGTCTACTACAAAATCATTTAAACATTAAATACGCACAACAGGCTGGTTTTGCTTCCAGTAAGGACTTATTATACAGGTATGGTATGCTATCCAGAATGCTTGAGAACTGAGGTTTCTGGATAATGCATCTTTCTTCGTACTTTAAATATACTAGAAAATCATGAGATAGATAGATAGATAGATAGATAGAAATCAAGATAGATAGATTATACAGTAGTTAAGACTACTGCAATCTCTTTCTAACCAGTCTCTCAGACTCCTACCTCTCTATCCTGAAGCTAGAATCTGGGGAAATCTCTTCACCCCAGGTAAAATTCCTATCAAGACCTTCTCTCTAGGGATGGGCGAATTTGACCCGTTTCGTCAAAAATTCACTGCTGGTAAAATGTTGCCGACGCCCATTAAAGTCTATGGGCGTCAAAAAAATTCTCACACGGCGAAATCTGTGCACTTTTCCTTTGATTTGTGTCTGTATGTGTTATCCAACCTTAGATTATAAACTCCATGGGGCAGGGGCCTCCCTCCTGTTTCTTTTAGCACGTCACTTAATATTTGTACAGGTATGGGACCTGTTATCCAGAATACTCGTGACCTGGGGTTTTCCAGATAACAGATCTTTCCGTAATTTGGATCTTCATACCTTGTCTACTAGAAAATCATGTAAACATTAAATAAACCCAATAGCCTGGTTTTGCTTACAATAAGGATTAATTATATTTTAGTTTGGATCAAGTACAAGATACTGTTTTATTATTCCAGAGAATAAGGAAATATTTTTTTCTTAAAATTTGGATTATTTGGATAAAATGGAGTCTATGGGAGATGGCCTTTCCGTATTTCAGAACTTTCTGTATGGTTTCCGGATAATGGATCCGATACCTGTATAACCTCCTGAAATATGACAAATAGATACAGCACTGCTTAGCAAATAATACTGTATATAACATTATATGCACAAAGCCACTAATACCCTGTAAAATGATTTCTTATAAACAGTACAGGCATATATTCAGCTCTAACCCATGCTTGTTAATGTCAACTGGGCCACATGATGATTTATAGAACATTGTTTATCAATAAAAGATGTATGTATGTTTAACTTTATTTGTAAAGCACCGTTAAGGAACCGCAGCATCATACAATGCATAAAAGTACAATATATAAAAGAACAATATATAAATACACACAAGAACAAGTCAGAAAATAAATATACACAATAAAAAGAACTCAGAGGTTAAGTGCTATGTGGTAAGAGACACAGTAGAAAGGAGGTCCCGGCCCCGTAGAGCTTACAGTCAAATATACCCCCCTAATTTAATATAAAATCATAGCACAAGACTCCTCAGTTCTTTAATTTACTTAAAAGCAGTCAACGCACTGCACTGTGAAATTATATAGCTGCCATACCCTTCAGTGGTTCCTAACATCCTTATATTTTTACAATAGTAGTCCCAATATAATCTTACCAGTCACAAGAATGTATGCTGTGCATAAAGAATCCACTTTTTAGCTTACCCACTTACAACCAAAGAAAGTCAATTAAGGAAAAACAGACCTGAACCGCATTTGAGGTTTCCAGTCACCTGAAATGTTCCACATTACTAAACCATGAACACTACCAACTACCATGTGGTTTCTTTTTCCATCAGTTTCCACTCATTTTAAACCATATAACTGAACTGAAATATACATCAAACACAGCAAAAACTCTAGGTATCATTCATATAATGAAAAAAACCCAAAACAAATAAATGAGTCAGGATAATGCTACCAGAGTTGCAAAACCACAAAAATCCACAAAGTTCAGTGTTATTCCCACATTCCACAGTTGAGGTGTTTATGATGTCCGTTCAATAGTGACAAATCGGCAAACAACTGTAACTGAATGGGAAAAATGTTATGTCCTGCTTTATCAGTCACTGGCCATAGGAGCAAGTCTAAACATAGATAAATAAAGTTCATGAAAGGCAAGGAAAGTCTCCAGTTTTCCTTGTTCTTAGGTGAAGGCTATGTTGACTGACTACTGCTTGAATCTGAAAGAAATCTTAAAAGCAAAAACTGGTAAAAGCTGAAGGGAAACATACTGAAGCAACTACAGGTGCTACTTGCTCTAGGGAGCACTGCTTGTCGTTCTAAGCTAAGGCTATAACACACTGTAGTATAGTTACATACTACATAGTTAATGTGGGCTATACACATAACTATATAAACTAACTGTAGAAATGTAAATTACTATAGCCCTGTTATTGTTTAAGCCTGTTTAATAAATAATATTAAATCATGTACCCTCACATGGGCCTTTTATCCAGAGGAAACAAAACATCTTTGATAATCTTTTTTCATACTTGTTCCATTCCTTTTGCCAGTTACACATCTCTTCAGCTCATTAAAACTGCACTACATACTAAAGGTGAGGCCTTAGCAGGGATCTATACAAAGGCAAAATTATGTTTTCATCTCTTAAGTGTAATGCCCCTTTTAATTCAAGAAAAAGTACTTTCTTTGCTTTAGAGACACTGCCTAGAGTTGCAGAGTAATGTGTCCACAAAAATCCCCAAATCCTACACAATTAAGCAGAACCCCTTCCAACGCAGATGGGAGTGGGAACAGCAATGGTTCTTTGTGGTGAGCATAATTCTGCATTTTAGGTAAAAGTGAGCTGCAAGTAAAACACTGCTGGAAACAGGTTTCCTTAAACTCAAGCAAATTGTGCCTGGAAAATAAATTGTACTCCACAGCCAACTTTAAGTCAGAGCATAAAAATGGATATATATAACTGCAGTCAGGATCCAATCAGAAACATGATTATAAATGTGTGACATGGCTTGAGGGAGGTGGCCAAACAAGCTCTGGAATGTGACTACGGACATTCCAGAAGGCTCAATCCTATTGGCCTCTCACAAAAATTGCTGTAAATGTTGGGGTTGTAGGTCAAAAAGCTGCAAGTCCAGTTAAGATACCTTCACATTTCAAGCAATTTCTCTGTGGAGTCATGACCATCCCATTAACAAAATTTGCATAGACCTGCTGTCTGTCATGAAAAACCATGGACCATGCATCTCTTCTGTGACACCAAACATTTATGTAGCCTGTTTGTTATTTTATACCTGAATTATCTAAGGGAAGTGTAACTTAAACCAATGAATCAGTTTTCATCAAGACAATTCCCCTACAGCAGCCTTGAGAAACATCTCCCTGGAGCAAATTAACAAGAATATCCAGATAGTTCAGACAAAAAGAGCAGATGCAACAGTTCGTGGTATACTAGCACAAGGCAAGTAAAAAACCCATGGGGGAGTGCACTTGGTGGCCCTGGGCAACAGCAGACTACCTTTCAGGCCAATAATTTATTTTGCCATCATTTCCTGTTAGCATGGCAATCATCTCCTATCTAAATATGGTATATACTCTAATTAGACAACCTACAATATCTAATGACAATGTTTGGCAAGGAGAGAGATGGTGTACAGGTAGTGGAAGGTGTTGGGACAATTGAGATGGAAGGCAAGAAGGACTAAATTCTAAATTATTACAATTTGAATAATTGGCTGAAAGAATTTCTAATAAAAGGGCAACCATTACATCAGATGTAATTGGGAGCTGGCAGAAATAAAAGAGGAAAGCAGAAGGGACAGCAGCTGAAAAATAGTTCATATAAGACAGAATAAAGATAATGCTGCAAGAAAAAAAACATTCAGAAGAAGATGTAATAAAACAAAGAAGAAAGGTTAGAGAGAGAACCTTATCAAGTATGGTCAACTTGGGACATCAGCAGTGAAATACTACAACTTTCCCGCTGGTTTGCCCTCTTCAAGTCCATGTTCCTTAAACCTTTCAAAAATGTTTGTTTTATTTGTAAGAAGGTTGTTACAACATCTTGAAATCTCCACATCCCTTATTCTGCAATAGCTGACCAGCCAGAAGTGTCCAGTATAAACAGGTCTAGCCAGGCACTGGAATCAGGACTTTGACATTAACATAATTACTCACCCCGTTCTACAGCTATTGGTTAACTACAAACATACACATTGTTCCATGATTTTTGTAACTGTGGTTTGGCAGTAAAAGGCACATCCATTAATACTTTTTGCTTTATCAGTGAGAAATAGGCCCTGTAATGGATTGAGCAACAGACCACTGAAACATTGATGGGGTAACTTTTAAAAAGCACAGTCACTTACAATGAGGCAACACAATGAAAATGTATCGAATTGATGGAATTATCAGTTAAAATGAATGATTGTATAAAGAATTTAAATATAGGTGATCTTCAACACTTTACCTAATTGTATATTATAGTATTCCTTTTGTTAGCAAGGTTTGGAGAAATGTAGTATTGTTTCCAGATCACGGCCCCAATATAACATCCTACAATGCACCCAATATTTGGACCCAAGACAAAATTCTTTTCAGCTTCTAAGGGTCAGTCCACAAGAGCAGATTCGGGGAGATTTAGTCGCCTGGCGATTAATTGCCTCTTCTTCTGGGCGACAATCTCCCCTGACTGCCTTCGCGTGTCTTCCCATTCGCTTTAATGCAAAGTCACCTGCTCTAAAGCACGCGCGGCACTTTGTTTTCCGAAGTCAACCGAAGTTTCCTCGGGGAGATTGTCACCCAGAAGAAGTGACGATTAGTCGCCAGGCGACTAAATCTCCCCGAATCTGCTCGTGTGGACTGACCCTAAGGGCTGCAAAGAATTTAGATTGCCAACAATACAAGGGATGAAAAAAGGGTGATCAAACAATAGACAATATAAGAATTGGGCAGCTTAATTCATATGTCATTTTCTCTTTACCATTGTCCTACTAACAGTAGAGATAAAAATGCATAATGAAACTGGCTATATAGTAAATTGATTTTAATTTCTAATAACTGCTATTGTATACAAAAAGAATGTTATTGTATAGATAAACCCGCATTATCAATCTATAATGCCCTCTAAAGTACTTGCACACAGGAATCATGTCCCCATACAAAATGTATTTTTTTCCCCAGACAGAACAACTAATTTGAATCTTCCATTCCCTTAAAGGGGAACTAAAGTCTAAAATAGAATAATGCTAGAAATGCTGTATTTTGTATACTAAACATAAACTTACTGCACCAGAAGCCTAATTAAACAAATTATTTATGCTTTCAAAGTTGGCTGCAGAGGGCTGTCATCTTGTAACTTTGTTTAGAATCTTTGCAAGACCAATACCATGCACATGCTCAGTGTGGTCTGGGCTTCAGTTGGGAGGTACGGATCGTCATAAATTATCAAAGCAGCAAAATAAGTTCTGCCATAGAAGCCGATACATCAAGACTGATTAATAATCAGAATATGCAGACTGCCCTGGGTCCTGTGGATAAGAAGCTCTACACGGTCGCAGGCTGCTCTACAGGGAAACAAACAAAGCTGCTCGAGTTCAGGGAAGTAAGGTGGGGGGACTTGAAAATATGATCGTTTCCCGGCAGAGAAGTTAGGGACCATCTAACGTTTCCTATCTGCAGCAGTCAGAGCAAGTAAAACCAAGGGGGAATTTCACTGCATACAGTCAGGTTTCTTATAACAATGATACACATTTTTTAATTAAAGTATATTGGAGATAAATTTCATTAAAGCAAATAAAAATGGGATTTTATTTTTTTGCCTTCACACCCCCTTTACTCAACTCTTCACTCTTATTAATATCCCATTATATATTGTACTCTAGGTGAAGCCTTACCAGGGCCCTATAAAGAGGCAAACATATTTTCATACCTTGAATTTATGCCTTTTTTATGCAAGACAGCACTTTATCTGCTTTAGTAGCCACATAATGACACAGCCTGGAATTAGACAACTTGTTGTCTACAAAAATCCCCAGAACCTTCTCAATTAAGGAAACCCGCAACACACCACCATTTAATGTATAAATTGCATTCATATCTACCATTATTGCCATCAACTCAACAATGTATTACAATCAACACAACAATGTAAAAGGGCCTTCAAGAAAAGTACAAAATGATCTAGTGTACAGATGAAAACTAGATATGTAATGCAATGACAAATATTTACAGTCAATAGCACACCAACATTTACGATCAATATGTTTATGGCTTCTTTGCAAAGTCTCTGCCACAGGAGGAGGTTAGTATGGCTAAGAATTATTTTTTCAAAGGTAAAAACTATAGAAAATTCAGCAAAATATTTTAACTATGGAGGAAAGTATCTGTTGTCTAAAACTAAAAAATGATTTGGGGGCTTCATCCAAAGAGAGGTGTCAATAAATATAAATTGCTTGCATCCTGAGTTACAAAGTTAAAATTTAATTTATTATGTTCTCCCCCTCTGTAAAGATCCAAACAAGCAGTTTCCAAAAGGCAACTTTCCCACGTCAAGTTAACTTTTGGTCACCATGTGCCAGGAAACTGATGATGCCAAGAGAGAACATGGTAGATTTAACATGCATAAGTGAAGCGGTTCTCAGGTACACCTTGTTCTGTTCAGAAGAGTGCTCTAAAAAAACAGCAACAAACCAGTTTTGTGGTTATCCAGAAGCAAATAAATCAGTAAATCACACATTGGTGCCAATCCTCGTCTTAGTTTTAGGGTTTTGAAAAGACTGTGGTACAAAAAAACAGATGTGATTAATTAAAATAAAAGAAAGAAAACTTGTTTCTAAAATCAACACCTGCTTACTTGAGAAATTGAAGTCTACCCCCACACATACCAATTAATTTATTTTCTGAAAGATATGCTGTAGCAGAAGAATGACTTGGACCTCCTAGAGACAGCTGAAGTGAGAATCTATGGTTCAGTGCCATAGAATCTGGATATGATTAAGGACAATGTTACAAGGGGCCATTCAAGGTGGTATGTCACCTGGCCAATCTTGAGCTCAGCAGACAGGCTGATGCTTTCCTGACTCTTGCTTGTGTGACAAAATCCACCCATGTTGAGGAACTACATAAAGAAGTACAATAATTGTACTTGCTTGAGTAAACAACTGGAAAAAAAAAAGAAAGTGGAGTACAGTGGTTTTAATTATATTATAGCTTAGCATGACAAATATTACAATTCCATTTATTCAAATTCAAGGAACAGAAATAACAGAATTTTAGGAAAATATTTTGTTTAGTTACCACCACACTGGTATTTATCTGGCCTGGGTGGCAAGAATTATACTTGATGCCAATGTAATTAAAGCAAAAAGAAATTTAAAAAATAGGATACTCATTAAGGGGCAGATTTATTAAGGGTTGAAGTGAAAATTTTCTTTTTGGTCAAAACTCTTAAATTCAAATTGTGAATTAGCCAAACTCATTCGAGTTTTATTTCGAATTCCGAGATTTATCATACTCTGGTCCTTTAAGAACTCGAATATGACTATTTGCTACCTAAAACCGCCGAATTACTGTATAAGTCAATGGAAGAGGTCCAGGGATCAATTTGTTGATGTTTGTAGCCTTTTTTAAATTTTATTTCTTTTTTAAATTCGACTCGAATTTTTAGAATTCGAATCAAATTCAATTTGAGTTTTATTGGGTCGTTTAAATTGGTTTGAGTTTAAAAAATTTGATTATATTAATAAATTTAGACTGGTCGAATTTATGGCAGTTTCAAAATTTGACCCTTGAAAAATCTGCCCCTTAAAGTGGCAACTAACACTTTTTACGCAATAATTCTATTCTTAACAGAATAAAGCTAGATATAAAACAAATGTAATAAATTCTATGTGAATAACAATTTATTGTACTTGTACTGATTTATAAAGAGAATCTTGAAAGGTCTTAAAATACTGCTGCTTAACGATTACCTTTAAGGTAAACTTGTTGTATATCCATAAACTCTTAAAGGAGAAAAAAGCCACAATCACTTGTGGGTGCCCTAAGTTAGGAACCTCCAAGTGATTTTAATCATATAACTGATACCTCAGGCTGGTGCTCTTAGCAGAAAAATGCCTAGGCCCTGGGTTCTTCTTAGCAAGCAGTGAGGAGTAATCCTCTTCTTACACTCCTCCTTTCTTCAAAATTCCAGGTGCCAATGCATGTGCGGTAGAGTGAAAAAGCCAGCTTTTTTTGTTAAAGGTGAACTAAGCAGTGGAATCAGATTCCTGACTTGTCCCAACTGCGTATGCTCCCGCAGACTTTGTGTCGGTGTTGAGTCACAAAAGAATATGTAGCGGTGGATGATGGTGCTCGGGAGCTATTCTGCGCTGCATTTTAACGTCAAATTTTTTTTCCAAGGTTTTTTTTTTTACTGTACAATGTGGAGAGGGGATGAGAAGTAATGGCAGGTAGTTAAGGGGGAACTTTTTTGGTACGAGGTGTTTAGTTCTCCTTTATAATTCAGCTTTACACTCTACTGCACGTGCACACCTGCGAGAAGAAAGAAGAAGCAGGAAGAAGATCACACTGTGGTCCTCAATCAGAAGAACCCTGGGTTGGGGCAGTTTTCAGTTGATAGGAACATTGATAAACGAATACAATCACTGGTGGTATCCTCCAGTCATTGTTGCTTTCCTTCTCCTGTAAGATTTTGTAGGGACCCATAGGTTTATTGTCCCTTATGACTTCATTCATCTACCAGTGCCTCATTCCCTTGTTGCTGGGTTAAAACTCATGTGACCATTTGTTCTTTTTACATACCCAGTTCATTGGCCTGTAGGTTCTTGACCATATCCTTTGTAGGGGTAGGTCCTTCCTCTTTGGCTTGCAGCAGTTTATCTGGGTGAGTCTGGAGTCAATGCCCCAGAAGTGTTAGGCCCTTAAAGGACAACCCCTTTAGAGAAGTCTGGGTACAGGGACCCCATGATCAAGGTTAGCTAGTGTGCGGGACAGCCACTGTTATAGCACTCTCTAGGAGAGTGAGTCAGGGCGCATTAGCTAGCAAGAACAACTTTAAGCTCCACCAAGAGGAAAGACAGGAGTAGCTCTCCTCCAGGCTCTGCCTGTACCGAAGGGACTGCAGTACTGACAAGGGAAACAGGTTATTGTTCGACCTCTGTTCCACATCTATTGTAGGGATCCTGACCAGGATGGTCCTGACATGAGGTACAGACAACCTGGAAGGTCTATACTTTCAACTCTATTCCTTAAGTGGTGCCACCTATGCTGTGTCTGCTACATCTTTCATTGTACCTGGAATTTATTGACCTTTCTCATGCGCTGTGAGTATGTCGAACCCTGTGTGCATTTATACAGCACCAACACATTTATGCCATGCTTTACAAAGATTATGTATCATTTGCATCAGTCCCTGGCCCAGTGGAGCTTACAGTTTAAGGACCACATTCACACCATAAGGTCAATTTCAGTAGGCGTCAGCTGATGATATAAATATATTAGCGTTGAAATGTGATCCCTGTGGCAAGCATTTTATACAACCCACAATAATACCACAAATATATTCTTACACATTTTCTAACTTTCAGACACTTTGGTTGCTAAAGTGAAAAGTTCAGCAGTTTTACAAGACAGGGTGAGAGCAGAGACTGGTGCACGTAGAGCATGTTGTAATTTTTATGCTAGTCCAATAAAATTGTATTGGAAAGCCTCGAAAGATTTATTGACGTTAGTAAGGTCATAGAGGAACACAGAGGAACATTTTGCTTTCAGATAATGTGCAAAATTCAGGATCATTTATAACAAACAGTTTTTTCTTCTTTATTGGGGATGTTATTACAAAACCACCTCATTCAGCCGTCCCTGTTTATTAAAAAGACATTAGATCTGCCAATAATACACCATGTTTAAGGTATTTTTTTTAACGTACCAGAACCATTTAAAGTAGTGTGCTGTCTGTGTAAGGATAGAACTCAACGTGCGATGAAACGCATGCAACATGCGTTCTACCCTAAAGCTGGCCACAGACGCAAAGATAACTTTGTATGAAATGAAGATTTGTACGATTTTTGGACTGTGTATGGATTGTCCCAACATTTCTCATGTCATGGTGATTGGTCAATCTGTCGAAAGATTTAGATTGGCTAACGATAACGCGTTTATTGGAAGATTGCCTATGGGAGACTATGGGAGACTGACACTACTGTTTGTTGGACATAATTTTTGTACGATTGGCGCCTGTCAATTAATGGCCCGAGCATCGTGTGATTTGTTCTCTTTACTACTTTATATTAATCTGAAGGGTTAGTTGCAGGTCGGAAGATTAAAACCGACGGCCATTTTACCACAGTGAATTTATGCATAAGAATCGTCACCAAATACTTCTGGTCTGCTAAAGGCTAATGGAATAATAGGAAGGAAAACCTTCGGGCTGTACCAACATGCAGCTGTGCGTCTATTTGCTAAGTGAGTGTGGGGATCCGGTGCCTACGCATGCTGGTGCAACTAGGCGGGTTACATCTACATAAAAGTGAAAGATTTTGCTCTTAAGCCATCTAATTGGCCAAAATACCTTGTACCAGAGACATGAAAAAATTGTTTATGAGTAATCCTGTTGGGTTTCTAGGAATATCTAAGGAATTAGTGCTCACCCTGAGTTCAATGGCACATAGGGCAGTTTTTGAACTTTGCCTGCCATATTTTTCTGCACTAAAAAAAGGCAGTAACAATGGCTGTTATTGCAGGTGTCAATGGGTAGGTGAATTTAGAAGTTCTAACACTGTGCATTTAGCAAGGAAAAAACATGGAAGTATGGAGGAGATCCATAGATTTCCCTGCAGAACTGAACAGAAGGGTGGGTAGAAGAATCTCGTGCTGCAATGTATGGTTAATGTCACAGTTAATTAATGCAATAGGAAGATTTCAATAGCAACAGGTTTAGGTGCAAGCACTTCTCTCAACACAGTGTCAGCCATGCAGTAGGATTGAACAAGAACTGCAGGTCCACAGGTGAATATCTGCCAAACTGTCCAATCCCACCGCATGGCTAATGCGAAGTCTGTATTGTAATATGGTTGTAAACCTACAAGGAACCTTAAGTCTCTTATTGAATAATATGCTTGAGTTGCTAGAGCCCACTGTCTAAGATATAATGGTTAACTCATTTTTGGCATGAAATAATGTGCCGGAGATATTACTGACATAAAGACCACCTGCAAGTGAATACTACCAGACAAAGCCCAAATATTGGTCCATAAACTCTGTGTGTGCACTCCAGTATACAGCATAGCAAACAGATTCTCAACCCATTGAGCCACAAAACTCCAGTCCCGGTTATTTTAATTGTATCAAACTCATTGCAGCCAATTTAATAGGACTAGGATCATGGAAGCTGTAGGTCATCCACTTCTGCTAGTTTTAGCGTCCTTGATGTAGTTACTGGTGCAGAATTTGCTCCAGGTCTAATAACCAATGCGCAACAACCAGACATTTATTTGTTTAGTGCACCTAATCTCAATATCTGTTTGTTTTTGTTATTAAACCTGAATACATTTTAGCTCCCATTCCAACATCTTGTAAAACTTCTGAAAACACAATTTAATATGGGTGGGTTTTAAAAAAGTGGGTGTGACTTCATTTTTAAGTACGCTACATGTGGTGCATAGCATGCCCCCCCCCCCCAGAATAAAGATATTCTGCTTCCGATAACCAGTCTTCAGAATGGAGTTTCAAGGATTCTCTATAAATCTCAACATATTTTTTTATTGTTTAGTTCTGCATATAATGATCAACTAAAAAATACAGGTATGGGATCTATTATCAGGAATGCTTGGGACCTGGTGTTTTCTGGATACAGGATTTTTCTGTAAGTTAAATTTATGTGCCTTAAAACGTGTAAAAAAAATTACATGTTAAAATGGAAACCCACAATTGTTTTGCCATCAGTATAGAAATAAGCCAGCTTATTCATCATTATGTACAGGTATGGGATCTGTTATCTGGAAACCCTTTATCCAAGGGGTTACAGGAAGGCCATAGCCCATACACACTATTTTATCCAAATTTTTAAAAACTATTTCCTTTTTCTCTGTAATAATAAAACAGTACCTTGTACTTGGACCAGACTAAGATATACAGGTAAGTAATCCTTATAATCAAAAGTAGCCAATTGGGTTTATTTAATGTTTAAATGTTTTTTCTGGCAAATGTAAGGTATGAAGATCCAAATTATGGAAATCCGTTACCTGGAAAACACCAGGTCCTGACCATTCTTAATAACAGGTCCCATACCTATACATGGTTTAATCCAATTAAAATAGAAAAAAAGCAAATACATAAAAACAACTATTTGCTTACATAGAAGAAATTGCAATGCCATATTTCTGAGCTTTCTGTTTAATCTATTGCTAGAAATACCCTGTATTTCAGTAAGACAATAAATAGAGGCAATATATACTTTAAGATCTCAAATACAGTAGAACCCCCATTTTACGTTTTTCAGGGACCAGAAAAAATTGTTGTAAAATCCAGGAAAATGCATAATATACAGAAGGATCACAAATAAACAATGTAAAATGAGGGAAAAAGTAAAATGAGGGAAAACGTAAAATCAGGGGACTTAAAATGGGGGTTCTACTGTAGAAAAGTACCTTTACAACCAAAACAGGGCTTCTGCAACCAACTAGAGAGATGGAAGCAGATCATTTATATTAAAAATATGGGACTGCAATTTCACATAAACATTCAAAGTCTTGTGCTTTTCAGTTGAATGAGCATACAAATATGAACTATCAGCAATAATGCCACAGCTAGGGATTTTCAAGGGAAGTCTCAAAATGTACTTATTACTCCAAGTGACATGAATTTATACCGTAACGGTTATTTTTCACATAAGTAAATCTAAAAGTAAATTTAGCTTACAATCAGACATTATTCTTATTTTTCATTAAGTATTAAAAAAAATTGATGAGGAGAAAGATTCTGGTAATAATCAGAAATCCTTAGATGCAATGACCTTTTCCAAAAGTCTAAATTTCACAGTTTCCGTTTATTCAGAAATGATTTTATGATTTTATCTGACCAAAGGAAGCACAGAAAGCACGCTGAACATGCTTTACATGAAGGCTACATTATCTCGTCAAGATTTAAAAGCGCAATCGCTGGGAATATTTCCAAAAGGCGCCTTCCTTGTTAATTCTTGACAAAGTAACTGGAGACTTTTTGAGGGGGTTACACTAATAGTACAAAGGTGAGTGGCAAAGGCAAGATAAGGTAAGAGAAGTGTGATTTGCTAAACTGTACCCCAAAGCACATCTGTAACATGCAGAATCAGCCAGCTTTATTAGTTACTGCACATAAGGCCTTGAAACCCAAAAAACTAACAGTTCTGCCTAGTGTCTGAAAATCTAGTGACTAACAAGCATTTAAGACTTTACACATACTTTCACTTCATCATTTTTCATTGCTGCCATCTCTTTCCAGTTTTGAAGAGCCTGAAGGTCTAGCTAAGATCAACCCAGAATAATGTGCCTATAAAGTGGCCTTCCACTGCCTTATCTGTCTTTCAAATCATAATTACCCAATTCCTGTTCCAGTGCAAGCCACCTAAAGAGTCCCCTAAAGCCACCCAATATGACTTTACCATATCAGGAAATGTTACACTGTGCCAAGTATAAACAACCCAAGTTCAATCACATAATTCCAAGCAAGAGAAGATGCTGAATATAAGCTTTAATTTACCTACTTTGAGCTCAATGAGCTGGACAGAGGATCAATCATTAGTACAAGATAGGGCTACAATCAAATTGGATACTTTCCCATTGCAATTAATGAACGATCTACCAAAAAATTGGCACATTATGGTGCCAGACAAACAATTCATTGATATACTGTAACTGTATTTTGCTTTACTAGGCACAGTAATAGTTTGTCAATGCCAACAAAAGGGGTTATGGGCCCATTGCTTACAAAAAACAAGTGTGACAAGCCAATCAGAGATGTCACGAGAGTTATCCTGAAGGGTTTCTGCAATAAACGGCAACTAGATGGCCACAGGAGATAACAGAGCAAGTGACAGCTGTACTTGTCACACTGGGTAACTTAAGTTCTATGAGGCTGACCTTCAATTTACTTGAACCCTGATTAAATTTTAGCAACAAAAAGCACTTTACAAACAACCAGTAAATGGTTTTACACAAAAAAACAGGTGACCGTTTGTTAAAAATACAGATATGTAGTTTTAATATCTGCCGTTTAGAAAGTAAGCTCTCACAAGTGGGGGTCCTTAGTGTCTCCTAACAATATTTAACGTTAAGTATGCATATTGGTATAACTGTATAATTAGCTGGTACTGTATGTCTTGTATTTGCAGGAAATGATGGCCCCTAGATAAATAAGAATATTAGAAATAAATACTTGTAAACATTTTAGATGCTGGAAGCCTGGAATGCACCGATACAAAGCTTTTGTCAGCAGGATTCAGGTTTGATCGAATACAAAACAAATCCAAACCAAACTATGGAAATTGGTGCTTTTCCCCCCTGGGAAATAAAAAATTTGCATACGCAAAATTAGCACTTGGATTTGGTTCAGGATTGATTTGCCGAAACCAGAAAACGTGGATTTGGAGCATTCCTTTCCTTTATCTTTCAGCTTTATAAGTGAAGTCAGTCTCCAAGTCTCTTGCCTTTGTAGGGAACAAAATTCTCTTTCAGAAACTCTGCTAGTCACTACAACCCCTTCCCACTGCTAACGTCCTGCTGATGACTATGACAAAAGCAAACTACCAGTGGAAGATGCTTATTAAGTTGAAATCCTCCAGGAACAGACTAAAACACATACAGAAACTCTGAAACTCAATTACTTTTCCAGCCCTTCTAAATAATCAAATAGTAAGGCCAGCAATGTAAGCTTTAAGTAAGCTCTGGGTCTATTGCTCCCTAAGCAGGGATCTCAAAAAGTGTGCCTGAGGCAAGATTCTCAACTTGCCTCGGGCACACTTTTTGAAATGCCTGCTCAAGTGGCAGAAGATGTTCTCAGTTTCTAACATTGTCTCAGCAAAACAGCACAAAGTTGTGTTCCACTAAGTTCTGCCTTAATACGATAAAGCAAAGGTTGCGTGTTGAACACAGAGAAAAGAACATGTAGAACAAAGTAACAGACTTTTCACTCTCTCACTAGAGGTACTATCTCACAAACTATATAGAGACTAACGGCACGGCAGAAACAATAACTGCAGAAACTGTATTTTTGCATAACAATAAACACATTCAGAACTGGTGGGTTTGCTCTCAGAATGCAGATGGCCTCTCAAGATTGGAGAAAGACAAAACAGAAGAGGTGGTTTGGGGTCTGGAATCTCATAATTTTGCTTTTACTGGGTTTTCCTGGTAATCTAAAAGATTGTAAGCAACCCGCAACTGCTACTGTGCTCAGATAGGCTTCCCATAACAAAACAGAAGCTTGCTTCCCTTCAATTTTGCAAAAGCAAAAGACTGGCGAATAAACATTCGGAGCCCAAGCAGGACTGTGGTGTGATACTGTAATAAGCTGCTTTATGGCGGTTGGCAATAAAACTGCAGAACTGGGAAAAAATTAAAATGTATTTTTCAGTGTCGTCATATATAGTACCTTACGGTTGCCATATGGTAAAAAAGCACATTATCAGGGCTAAAAGATGCTTTAAAAGGATGTAATGCACAATCCATATTGTTTATATATTCAGAAACTGTAATGTGCAAATACAACCATTAGCAAAGATGTTCTCAAGCAAGCAACACTCAATTAGTAAAAGAATATTTCCATAAGAGTTTCTTGCTTTGGCTTATTGCAACTGAGACATTATGATGGACACCACAAGATGCACTACAATCTGGCCACAGTCCATTTCTTTCTTGCATTTACAGAATTTTACCACTGCATCTGCCAATACCCTGAACATAATGTACCTTTCCATGAGCTAAAAACCTGCTAAAGCAAGTGATTCAGCAGCCAGCTTAAACTTTACCCAGAAGTGAATGATACTGGTTCAAGTCCAGACAGCACATGTTGGGTTCTTTTTTGCTGCAGAAGGGTCAGAAGGCAGTTATTTCAGGACGATGAATATGTAGCATTGCTTTTTAGTGGCCTGGTACAGAGTATGACTACTGAGGTTAATATGCAACTGTGGCATGTATCAAACCAAAAAGAATGGGACATTTTATAGTAAGTACCTTAAAGGTGATATAAAATTGAAGGGAATAAAAGAAAGATGGTGTTGGCAAAAGGCTGACAATTAAGGCAGCAGTGATGGGACAACATTCGTGTTATTACTCAAAAATGATCTAATAATCTGGACCATCTGAACTAAAGTAGGAAAGTGCTACAGCCCTCTTACTTCTGAATTGTATCCACAAAGAGGCCTCAGCAGATCAAATATGGTTTCCAAGCAGCCAGATCCACTTACTTTCCAAGATGTCTATAGATCATTAGGGCATTAAGACCAAAACTGTCAAAAAATCCGTACCATATTAGCCACCTTCAGAAGCCGGAATATACATTTGCCTTATATGAAACAATATTATGTTTTATAAAAGCATTACAGTCAAACCCCGATTTTCCCTAACCCCAATTTATGCTTTCCGGTGTTTCTTTTTTTCCGGTCCACTGGAAAACATAATATCTCGGTTTGATTACATTACTGTGCCACAAATAGTGAAGCAACAGTCTACTGAGCCTGGGATGGGGGCAACAAGTCACAGCAACCTTAAGAGAGGGAAGATATGTATCTCTAGGCTGGAGATGAAATGGAAGTCAGACTGTATGTGCATTTTGGCTTCAAGACGGGGCTCTTTGAAAGCATAAATGTTGAAACAGGTCTCTGATTAGATAAAATTTAATTCCTAAGACTGGTGTATAACAGATATGTTTGCATGAACGGAAGGAAGAAAAGGGGGATTATTTAGAAAAGCAATGAACTAGAAGAGAAGCAAAGAAATAAATCTCAGTCCCTCAAGAGTAAATTGAGATCCTCTAGCGTTAGATCCCATATGCTCTTAGTCTCGGACATTTGAAGCAAAGTTGTGGCTGCTGAAACATTTACCCCACTGTCTGAGGCTGTCAATTCTAATCTGAGTCAAGAGGATCAGAATTTGCTCTGATTGACTCGGATCACAATCGGATTAAAGGCTGCTAGAAGCCAAAGATTTATTGAATACTAGATGATAACAAGGAGCCCATAGCTTTGGGGGAAATTATACAGGGACAATTTAGTCTTTTAAAAGTCCTGAGTGGTAGTAGTAGATAAGGGCCACTTTACAGCTTAAAGTCTAATGTGAGAAGCAAAAAAAGGACATTGTCAGAGCTAACAGTATGAAAATAGACAAAATTCCAGCACAATTGCAAACCTTAATCATCCAAGGGGTTTAGACAAAACACCAGAACAAACAGTTGGTTAAAGGAGAACTAAAATGTAAAAATGAATATGGCTAAAATGCCATATTTTATATAATGAACTTATTGCATCAGCTTAAACTTTTAGCTTCTCAATAACAGCAATGATCCAGGACTTCAAAATTGTCACAGGGGGTCACCATCTTGGAAAGTGTCTGTGACATTCACATGCTCAGTGGGCTCTGAGCAGCTGTTGAGAAGCTAAGCTTAGGGGTCATTGCAAATTATCAAGCAGAAAATTAGGCCTGTAATATAAGCTGATACTACAGGGCTGATTATTAAATTCTGATTCTAGTTGCACTGGTTTCTGTCCTGCCATGTAGTAATTATATGTATTAATTATTAATCAGCATTAAATGGTGACATTTATATTCTATGTGTACAGTATATTGTGAGTGGATCCCTAAGCTCAGTACGTGACAGCAGCACAAAGCATGTGCAGTGAATCAGCAGAAAAAAAGATGGGGAGCTACTGGGGCATCTTTGGAGACACAGATCTTCCCTGCTAAAGAGCTGTGGTTGCCTTGAACTGGTACAAAAGCCCAAAACATAATTCTTCTTTAGTTAAGTTTTAGTTCTCCTTTAAAGAACATTGAACCAAAGCCAACACGGCATCTATTCACAAGCTGTTTGTGAATATGCTTCAATGCTATTCTAGATGAAATGGCTGATGGTGGGCCATGGGCCCCTGTTGGCCTTTGTAGTTGGCAAGATTGGACATCAGCCATTGCCATAGAGGGAGTGACAGCAGTGATGTGCTAACATTTGCACAAGTCATGTATGTATTGCATGTATTGAAGGTGGTTGACTATCGCCTATAAAAAGTTCTGTTTCCACCATTCAATCTATTTCTATCATTTAAATGCATAACTCTCATTTAAGGGGTTATTTATCAAAGGTCGAGAGTTGGAGTTTCTTTTTACCTTTTTCTAAGAATAAACTCGATTGGTAAAAAACAGATTCAGCGAGTTTGAGTCCCACAACCTGAAAACTTGAATTAATCGAGTTTCCAGCAAAAACACGAATCGCTAAAATCATTCGAGTTTTCCGGCAAAGCCCTCCAAAAAAAAAACTCGATCATCAAACAGCCTCAAATGGTTCAAGGGAACTCTGCCATTGACTCCACGACAGGTTTAGGTCATGTATTTTCAGGTGTATTTTCGGATTCGAGCTATTATCAGGGTCGGGGTATAATAAATCTCAAATACTGACATTTTTTTTTTATTCAAGTTCTTTTTAACCCAAAAATTTGAGTTTTGACCAAAAAATACAACTCGAAAACTTGAATTTTTGTGGAGAAAACAACTCAAACCTTAATTAATCTGCCCCATATTGTATGCACCCTCTCCATTTACATTCTTGTATTATTCCATTGCATACTTCAACTGAATGGTCCCCAGCCTCCTTTGTATTGGTCCATTTCATATCATTATTTCATACCTATTACTGGTGCAGTAATTAGGACTGACCAAGCGCAGTAAACCTCGATTTCCAAAGCACTCTATAAAGGAGGACGGCATATAGATGGGGCATTTTAGTCTAGTAAAGAACCAGTGTAATGACCATTGATTTTCAGGCAGTCGGACAATTATGTTTTTTTATAGCAGATCAGCATATTGCGTGCAGTAACGAACTCTGGCTAACGGAGAATCAGGAGTCGCAACCCTCCTGACAATTGTGGTGAAGACAGAAAACCAATTACAAATTAATAGTTTTACATCACGATGCATTTCATGTACCACAAAAAGAAAAAAAACAGAAAAACAAGGAGTAAAACTCACACTCATTATATGGTATTTGCACAGGTCCATCTACGATTAAAGGGGATGTAAATCCTTAATTAAAACTTTGCTTAATGAAAGAAGCTGCAGTTCTATGCAACTTTTCAATACATGTTTTCAATATGTTTAAATGTTTTACATTTTTAAAACAATAGGGGTCATTTATGAACACACCTGCAAATGGGGCGGTGCTCTTAAATGGACAGAACGGAGATCATATGATGCTGCACTTCCACATGGTTGCCTATCATGTGTCTGATGAATGGTGCACAACTGCAACTTCTGACACTGGGGAACCCTGGAGATAATGCCCCCTAGATCTGGCAGTAGCTTCAATGTTCTTAGAGTGGGTTGCACCAGACTTGCACCCTGTGAATGGCATGCAAACACCATTTTGAATGCTCACTCTGAAAATGCTAGACGCAACTTGCACCGCATTTGCATCACATCGCAAGTGCATTCTCTTAGATGCATCTAATATAACTATGGTTGGCACAACTATGAGTGAGGCCACTAAACTGATTTATGTCTGAAATTACACTGGTGCTGGAAAATGACCCCTAATAACCCCTAACATTAATATTTTAACTGATGCACTGGAGGAATGCTAGGAATTGTAGCACCTGAAGAACAAAAGGTTGTTAATCTTAACCTTTACTATGTAGTTTATCAATTTATTCTATTTTCTATGCTGACAAAATCAGATGATACAAAATTCAAATTTCTGGGCATCTCAACTCTTATAATTTAAACATTTTATTGTAATTGAAGACAAAACATAGTATTAAAGTCAACCGGTGATACATTCTTAACAGAGAAATGAAGGCTAGAAAAGCTAAAACCCATGTTCTGCAATTTCTGTACCAGCCCAGGGCCCCAACAGTCACCTAACAATAGCGCCCTATCATCTTTCTGTTGATTCACAGGATATGTTGTGTTACCTGAACATAAGGACAAACTCACAATATGCTGTATATATGTATAACATACAATAAATAGACTGACTAGTAATTCAGATGCATACAGGGTCAGACTGGGCCCAGGGCTCTAGTGGGCCCTGCCGGCCCCAAGCCACCCAGTCCAACCCTGGATGCATATATGAGCAATATAGAAATCTGCGCATTCAGCATCAGAAATAGTTAAAGGATATGTAAACCCTCAAAACAAGTTAACGCATAATTGCTCAGTGTTCTAAGCACTTTTGCAATTAAATTTTGATTTGGTTCCCAAGATAGTAGCAATTTTTAAACTAATATAATGAATTTGTAAATTAAAACCCCACCTACAGGCTGTTTTGGCCAACTGTCTACAGTCAGGAAAGAAAAAGATGTCTAACAAAAGAAACCTGTTTCTAGGCGGACCACAGAAGCATCATGTAAAATTCCGGTATTCAATTTTTTTTCCAGTCACAATTTGGCCAGCAGGTGGCACTGTTGTTTACAAATTCATTTTATTTGTAGATTAGAAACTGCTAATATCTTGGAAGCGAGGGGGAAAAAGTACACTGAGCAATTTTACATGAATATATTTTTTTTAAGGGTTGACATATACTTTAATAAGTCTTGCAGCATCAGCTTCTATAACCTTACTTTGTACGTTTAGGCTACGGACACACATGCGGAAGTAGCGAGCGGATTTGGCACGGTTCGACCCCATCTAAAAAACAAATGTTCTGTAAGGCTACAAATTTATTGTGATTGCTACTTTTTACAGCTCATCTTTCTATTCAGACCTTCTCATTCAAATTCCAGTCTTCTCTTATTCAAATCAGTGCATGGTTGCTATGGTAATTTGGGCCCTAGCAACCAGATTGTTGAAATTGCAATGTGCTGAATAAAAATCTAAGTAACTAAAAAACAGAAATAAGAAAATGAAAACCAACTGCAAATTATCTCAGAATATCACTCTCTACATCATACCAAAAGTTAACTCAAAGGTGAACAACCCCATAAGTTTAGTATATAATACACAGCAACTTTTCTGGTCATATACTATTTATAAGCTTTAGATCCCAGGTGAAAAAGAGAATGTGCACTTATGTAGCCACAAAAGATAAGGTTACCAACAGTCATGACACCTTTTTGACAACTTTGCCCAGGTCAGGATATACCTCTGTCTTAAGGTGGCCATACACGGGCCGGTAAAAGCTGCCGACAGACCGAGTCAGCAGCTTATTGGCCCATATATGGGGCCCCCCCGACGGGCTTCCCCGATCGAAATCTGACCGAAAGTCGGCCAGATCTCGATCGAATGGGACTAAAAATCCCGTTGTATCGCGGCCGCATCTGTTCGTTGATGCAGTCCCGTGACCGCCCGTTCCCATTCAAGGTGGGCATATCGGAGAGATCTGCTCGTTTGGTGGCCATGCAGGGGCAGATTTTAGATGCCGAGACCAATTCAGCAGTTTATCTGACCATGGTGGGCCTTCTGATGGGCCCACCCAACCACTATATGGCCAAAAATTGAGCAGATGTAAATCAGACAGGTCTGATTTCTTGTTGCATTGAAGTCCGTATCTGCTTGTTGATACAGTCCTTGATCAGACCTCTGGCAGAACAGCAATTATGATCCGATCATTGGCCCAAGGGCAAAATGATCAGCCCAATATTACCCACCTCAAGGTGAGCGAATCGATAAAATATTTGCTCGTTTGGCAAACTCGCCAAATAAGCAGATCTTATAATATATGGGACCGGTTATCCAAAATGGTCAGGACCTGAGGTTTTCCGGATAACGGATCTTTACATATTTTGGATCTTCATACTTTAAGGCTACTAGAAAATCGTGTAAACATTAATTAAACCCAATAGTCTGGTTTTGCTTCAAATTAGGATTATATCTTAGTTTGGCTCAAGTACAAGGTACTGTTTTATTGTTATAGAGAAAAAGGAAATTTTTTTAAAAATGTGGATTATTTGCATAAAATGGAGTCTATGGGAAACAGCCTTTCCGTAATTCTGAGCTTTCTGGATAGCGGGTTTCTGGATAACAGACACTATACCCGTATAGCCCGAATTCTGTTCTGCAGTTCAAACCTTTCCTAGAAATCTCTGGGACTGATTTTGTTAGCAGAATGCAGATGAATAGAAAACACAGTGATTCTCGTTGTAGCAACACAATGGATGAAAGTGGTTTTATATGAGCAGCTACCTTTGAAGTAGCAAAGTGTGGCAAAATGAGAGAGAATAAATACAATTCACTGGCACAATGTACAATGAAACAACATCGCTAGGTAAATAAGAAAGTGACCCTGGTAATGCTTCACCATCTCCCCTGACTCCGTCAACCTAGTTTTACACCACGGACACATTAATAAGTAGAGTAGTGCCAAACAATGACAAATATGTGCGGCCGCTGAACTCTACTGAGCTACAATGAAGCAGGGAAATAAGCCTCTTAATTACATAACCCAGCCAAACCATGCAAGCTTTGTTTGTGTGTTTCTTTGGAAAATCCTAGCACGGGTGCCAGCTAGCTACTCTTCAAACTGAATGCTATGCCCTCGAGTCTGAAACCAGAGAGAAAGGTTGCCTATAGTGAGAGACCATCAAACAAGCAAGTGGTAACTGTGCAAAAACCTAAATCTATATATTCAATTTTGATACACGCTCTTTAGTACAGGTATGGGACCGGTTATCCAGAATACACGGGACATGTGGTTTTCCAGATAACGGATCTTTCCGTAAAATGTAGAAAATCCTGTAAACATTAAATAAACCCAATAGGCTGGTTTTGCTTCCAATAAGGATTAATTATATCTTAGTTTGGATCAAGTACAAGGAACGGTTTTATTATTACACAGAAAAACTAAATCAGTTTTAAAAATTTGGATTATTTGGATAAAATGGAGTCTATGAGAGATGGCATTTTCGTAATTTGGAGCTTTCTGGATAATGGGTTTTAGGATAACCCTGTAGATCAACCCCACTAGCTGTTTCAGACGTACCATTTTCTGTCCCTGCAAACCCCACAGTTTGGGAACCACCGTTCTAAGGTGGTGTAATGGAAAAAATAATGCTAAATATAGAGGATAATGCACCCCCACTGTCATTTATAAGATTATGAGAAGTCACCAAGGCGTTTCAGAAACAATATAAAAACATGCCAGTGCTTTTGTAAAGGTCACAGCCTTATAAACCTTTGTAATCCACAAATTTTAATTTAGGACAAAATATTTGAAGGTAAAATAAGCAATAGCATTAAATAAAAAAAGCAGACCAGTCCTTATCTTTGATAGGGTGAAACGCTGTTGGGATGGGGCTACATCAGTGTGGTTTAGGCTTGGGTGCCAGTCTTGTAAAAACAAAACAAAGTTTCAGTTATACGCGAATGTCATTGCTCCCGGCTTCTGTTACTTTTTTTCAGAAGTCAGAATCTGTAGTGCAGAGACAGATAATGCTTTCTACTGCTATTAGAATTACTTCAAACCCCAGTAACTGTAAACTGACTGTACATTTATGATGAATGTACATTATGAAGTTGCTGAGAACGTTTATTTCATGATATAAAAAAAAGTCACTGGGGGGACATACAATTCCAAGGGCACTATATAACGGAATTACACTTGGGGCATCACTGGCGAAATTACCATTTTATAACAAACATAAAAAATAAGTATACTGCCAAGTAGAGCCTTTTGTAGGCAGCCAGTCCACATAGGGGCTACCAAATAACCAATCACAGCCCTAATTTGGCACCTCAATGGACTTTTTCATGCTTGTATTGCTCCCCAACTCTTTTTATATTTGAATGTGGCTCATGGGTTAAAAAAAGGTTGGGGACCCCTGTCCTACATTATCTGTACTAGCACTAATTATGGGTACTGTAGTGCCACAACAGGTGCACCACAGAAATTTCACGTTTTCCTATTTATTCTTCCCATCACCCATTTTCTACAGTCAAAGAAATCTAAACAGTTTATTAGAAAAGGAATGAAATGCTGCACGATTGATAGGCTGTAGTGTTTGCAAACAAAAACCAATACCAGTGATCTGAGAGTCCCATAGGTAAGATTTCGATGTATGACAATGAAGTAAAGTGAATACCACTGTAAAAGGAAGCAATGCACAAATGTACATGGATAAAACCGGGATGATACATGTTACATACATCAGTACTTCCAAATGTTATGTTTAGACTGGGAGGCAAAACCAAAAGGTGGGATTTTTGATGGCAGCCCTGAATGGAGGTGGTAATAAAAGTAGCGCTGGATTTTTAAGGGCCTCTAGTCTTGACATTGAATGTCATTATAAAAAAAGATTCTAAAATGTAATGAACAAAGGAGCATAGGATACCCGCTCTGCAAATATGGTCATTAGTCTGGAAATATGTAGGCTTAAAACACACATCAAAGCTGCTTACAAGGATAAGGCCATTTGCCTGTATTTAACATGATACTAATTTAAGGATTGATGGGCAGGATAAGTAATGATAGTGTATCTTGTCTTCTAGTCTACCATTAGACTGAAGGCACAAATGTCTCAATGTCCTTAATACTTAATGAGTGCATGTATTAAGTTTGTAGTCACAGGCTTATTGGTTTCAAAATTAGCGGTGAGCACAAATTTCCCTTGTTTGGGGGTGCAGCTGAACCAGGGACAACCCCCCCCCCCCGGGTACTTTGCACCTTGATGTAAGGACATCTTGAAAAAGTGCTTCCCAACACATTTTTTGGAGCAGGCAACTTTAGTTTACCTTGCCACGTTAACAGGGATTTTCAACCTGCTGAGCTACAATCCCCAAATTCTTCATCAGCAACTTGATCCCTGATGAGCAAATGAAGGTGTGTGGACTGTGCATGGGCATATCCTAGCTAGCATGTTTTGGGACAGCGAAACCCCAGAGCTTTTGTTAAATTACCCAACTTAGGTTGGAGAACCAACTTCACAAATTAGTTTAGAACATTTATGCATCATGTTTTAATTAGCATTTACTGTTGCAGGAGGAACTGTTGCTGTAGTTTTGGGGGATCATAGTGACCCAGGCTAGTTACAGTAGTGGGACCCTATTATAATTCCTGACCCAAGTACTAATTGGTGGTAAAGCATCTTTGATAGGGTTCTCCAACCGCTGACCTCCAGCTATAAGACTACAACTTTCAACAGAATCTAAAAATTGTAATGAAAATCTGAATAGTCCCAAAATGGGCAAACCCAGACTACACGTTACTGTACCTCATATAAGCTAAATAGATCTGTTCTCATACTAAGCCCAAAATGAACCAATAAAACCAGCTGACTTTTCTAGAAGGTTTTAATCTACTGATGTGATCCAGTTATTGCCTATGTGAGAAGGTTCCCTTCATTATCCTCCTTTTAGAACAGTAATTAATAAAAAACAAAACGTCCCACCTTTTTTGAATTCCTCAAGCATGGCATCCAGCTTGGTGTCGTTGAAAACAAAGTGCAGGGGGTGGTTGTAGAACCTGGTGATAGTCTTTAGAGGTGTACAGTCATCAGGGTCCACAAATGCCAGGTCCTTGACAAAAAGTAAGTCCACGATGTTGGACCTCTCCCCTTCGTAGACAGGTATCCGGGTGTAGCCGCTTTCCATGATCTCGGACATCGTGTTAAAGTCCAGTACTGCATCCCCAGCCATCATGAAGCAGTCTCGGAGAGGGGTCATCACATCCTCCACAGTTTTGGTCCTCAGTTCCAGGGCACCCTGGATGATATTGAGTTCCTCTTTGACCAGGTCATTGTAGGGGTCCGTGACCCTCAGCATCTCCAACAGTTTCTCCCTGTTGTAGACAGTGCCTATTTCCTGACCCAGCACACAGTCTAGCAGCTTGCTGACCGGGTAGGAAGCGGGAAAGGTCATCATCATGAAGAATTTGGTCAAGAAGATAGTGTTGGCCCCGACGGCGAGCCCATGCCTGGAACAGATGGCCTGTGGCGCAATCTCTCCGAAGATGACGATCCCTATAGTAGACACCACCACTGCCACCAGTCCAGATCCAGCGATGTCGTCCAACAGGATAGTCAATGTGGTGTTGACCAGGACATTGCCAAGCAGAAGGGAGCAGAGCAGGTAGTTGCCCTGTCTACGAACGGGTTCGATGCGTTTGGCGTAGTTCTTTTCTCTCTCGGTGCCACAGTTCTGGACAATGCGCAGCTCCATGGGATCCAGGGCCATGAGTCCCAGGTTGAGGCCACTGAACATGCCGGACAGGCCCAGCAACATGGCTATGAAGATGACCTGAAGCCAGAAAGGCAACAAGAACTTCTTCTCTTCCACCACAATCACCTTGGTGTCCTCCCCATCGTGATAGATCCAGGTGGTCTCGGCCCAGGGCTGCGGGTGGCCACCACTGGGTGGAGTGGAGATGGAGGTGCACAGGTAGTACGACTTGCTCTTCTCAGTCTTCCTCAGGGGTTTGATATCGATCTCCACGATGCCCGAGCTGCGGCGGCTCAGCACAATAAAAGGCAGGATGATGATGTCCGACGTGCGTATACCGCAGGGGTGGAAACCTTCCTCTTCCCCCGGGGCCCCGCTCTGGCTTCGGCTCCGCTCGTGCTCTGTGAAGGCGATGCGGGACCACGTCTCGTTGTTGATGTTCTGACCGTAAACCCGCAACCGGACCCGAGTCCGCTCACTAACCCGCAGAGCTCCGCCGTGCATGGACGACACTTCGTCAGTATCCTCCAGCCGCAGCCCTATAATGACGGTCTCCTCACTGTCCTCTCCGGCCGCGGACGAGCTTCCCGTGCAACCGCAGAGCACCACAAACACCAGAGCCAGGACCCAGCAGAGGCTGTGCGCCGCCATGTTACATAGGGGCAATGCTTTAGGACCACCCGCCATCTTTAGTCCGGGTGAGGGGGGGTCACATCCAATCACGGCCTGGCTCCATCCCAACTCTTTCACAGGCGAAGCCCGCGCTGCCCGACACCCGCCCGTGTTCTGACAGGAGCTAGCAGCCGCTTCCAGAATTGAACCAACTCTTCCCGGAGGGGGCGGGCACCTAGTGAGCGACTTGCACACGAACAAATGATAAGGCGAGAGCTCTGTCAAGTGGGCGGAGTAAACTGACAGCTGAAAGAGGCGGGACCAATCCGTGTGTTTTCAGCCACAGTGGGCGAGTTTTCGAAGCGAAAGGGGCGTAGTTAGCACGGAAAGGGCTTGGTCTTGTGTGAAGACATGCGGGTTTATGGCATGTGTACACAGAGCTGCTGCTGCGCTGGGATGTTCAGCGTGCGCTTTTCTAGCTGTCACGTGTCACTTGTAGCTCGAAAGCAGCCAATGAGCCGCAGTTTGAAGATCTCTCAACCTAAACACATCAGCCTCACGCTTAAAGGGGAAGTGTACCCAAAAGTAGCTAATGAAGAACGTGTACATTCCTTAAAAATATGGGGGAAAAAAGTAATTGTTCCCGAAAGCAGTGTTTGTTTATACCTTTCTTTTCTCTGGTTCTGAAGCAATAGTGTAGCATTAGTTCTCTGCCTGGTTGTTAGGGTATGTTGGACCCTAGCAACCAAATAGCAGCTGAGATTCCTAACTGGAGAGCCGCTGAGCAGAAAAGATCATGAATCAATGACCACAAAAAAATAAAGAAAAACTAAAAGTTCATTTAAAGGAGGGTTGTTTGTTTCAAATCGTAGGGGCACATTTATCAAGTATAAATTTGAATTTCGAGCTATTTTTTGTGTACTTCCACTAGGGAATATCGATTCGATTTGAATTTGAAAAAATTTGCATTATGTACTGTCCCTTTAAAAATTTGACTTTGAACATACTCCATCTAAAACCTTCAGAATTGCTGTTTTGGCCTATGGCGGACCTCCTAGAACCCACTTAGAGTCAATTGGTGGACTTTGAGAAATTAAAGTTTTTTTTTTTTATTTCTATTTTTTAGTAAAAACTTTGAATCTAATTTGATCGAATGCAATGTTACTTCGAGGCGTACGATTCGAATTCGAACGAAAACGGCCTATTCACCCAGAAAAATGTATTTATTCAATTTTTAATAAATTTCGGTTGGTCTTCTTTTATCCGAATTTCAAAGTTTGATCCTTGATATATCTGCCCCTTAGAGTGTGATTCCAGTATCTATGCCCAGTAAGCAGTGCTTCCCAGGCTCTACCTAATCTACAGGTGATATGACCTTTGCTTGCACTGCAGTGTTTTATAGCTTTCCACCAGCAAATCAAGCTGTTCCAGGGTTTCCTCCCAGTAACAAGACCGTGGTTCTTTGTAAGAGCAGCACTTCATTTCCCCAAGCAGTGATTAAATGCCTGGAGGTATAGGAGAAAGTGTACAATATACTTTATAGAAAATATATAAGGCAGAAATTATTAACCAATGGAATGGGTTCCAAAAAATGGGTCTCTGTGCTATTTAGGCTGGTTCTCCATTACTGTCTGTTTACCTACAGTAGACAACCCCTACATAATCCTTATACGGTAGAACCCCAGTTTTACTATTTTCAGGGGACCAGGAAAAAATCATGTAAAATCCGGGAAAATGCTAGATCAGGGAAATTATTTAACTGTGTTAATAACAAGGGTTAAGCATTGCAGTGTTAGGGGGCAGATTTATCAGATTTAAATTCGAATTTCGAGTTTACTTTAGTGTAATTCGACTAGGGAATAGTCCAAATTCGATTCGAGTTTAAAAAAAATTAGAATTTCAAATTTTGAAATTGATCATGTACTGTTCCTTTAAGAATTCAAATTAGACTATTCGCCATCTAAAACCTGCTGAATTGGTGTTTTAGCCTATGGGGACCTCCTACAATCTATTCGGAGTCGTTTGGTAGACTTTTGAAAATCACATTTTTTTTTTAAAAAAAAAAACAAAATTTTTTTGGTGGAAAAACTCCAATCTAAAATCTAGTTTTTTAATAAATTTCGATTGGCCTTTTTTTTTTCGAGTTTATGGGTGTTTTTAGAAACTCCCATAAACTCTAGATTCGACCCTTGTTAAATATGCCCCTACTGTTACACTATGGGGAGCATGTGCAAGACTTTCTGTCAGTCACATACACAACCTAAAGCAATAAGTGATTGATGCAGGACTGTATAAGGGGTAGAATAATTGGAATTTACCATTTACAGGCAGAACCATGGCACAATAAACCTTTGGTTAGTATTTTAAACCTCTTTATTTCATAAATAATAACATTCATAGAGGAAAAAAAAGGCAGTTTTTGGGAACATCAGGACGATGCACCCATTGAAATGCAGTATTGGTGGGACCACAAATAAAAAATTAAAAAATCAGGAAAACTTAAAATCAGGGAATTTAGGAGCAGATTTATCAAAGGTCGAGGTGAATTTTCGAATGAAAAAAATTCTAATTTCAAGTTATTTTTGTGTACTTCGACTAGGGAATAGTCCACATTTGATTAGAATTTGCAAAAAATTGGAAATTTGAATAGCGAAATTTATCATGTACTGTCTCTTTAAAAATTCGACTTTGACCATTCGCAATCTAAAACCTGCCGAATTGCTGTTTTAGCCTATGGGGGACCTCCTAGAACCAATTTAGAGTCAATTGGTGGACTTTGAAAAAGCAAAGGTTTTTTTTTTTTTGGGGAGAAACTTCGAATTCGGCCGAATAAGGACTTATTCGATCGAAAATGGACCTATTCGACCAAAAAAAAAAAAACTTTGACTTAATTTCGGTTGGTCTTTTTGACTTCGAATTTCAAAGTTCTTTCAAATCAAAATTCGACCCTTGATAAATATGCTCCTTAAAATCGGGTTTCACTGTATTATATAAAAACATTCAAAAGAAAATGCCGTGTGTAAAGTGCAATTTTCAAGAGTAATTGCTACGTTCCCCCCCCCCACAATGCAGCCTCTTTCCCCAGAATTCCCATTTAGGGGAGTTTCATCTGACGCAATCGTGGCCAAGGCATTGAAATTAGCGGCTTTTGAATTTTCTGAAATTGAGGTTGGCATCGTCGCACAACTATACACAAGTGCCTTTATCTCTAGGAATAAGTCAAATCAACTTGACTTGAAGACTTTTTGCTACTCATCTGATTTCTCAATTCAGAATGTCCTGTACACACATATTTCTGGTTTATACCCTGGAATCTTACTCCAATCAGCACAATCTGTTTAGTAAAACCAGCATTGGGTCAGAGGCCTCATCAAGGCGACTGTACTTTCCTACATTGTAAAATTGTACAGCACTCTGTTTCCTAGCTGTGCTATGTAACGTATTTCATAAAGTTATACATACTGTACGTACATAAGGGTTGTTCTCCTATGTACTCCTACTGCTTTTCCATGCTTACTAAAAGCTGGCACAGGCAATATTATACAAAGGCTACACATGGCCCTTAGGAGTGACTGGCAGTTCAAACTGACAGATACATTTCTACGGTACACGTTCCCCTTGCCAAAACATGACTTTAATGATCTCCCTCTGTTAAACATTAAATAGGGGAAAAGTGATAGACAAGATAAGAGATTTATCACAGATATCTGTATTTTTATCTTCCAACCATCTGAGTGAAATGCACCAATAAAATCAAATGCATTTTCCTTGCCTTGCAACTAAAGAGGCACACTGGTTGTTCCTGGGGCACCTCATGTTGCTTTCCAAATAAGGATTTTATAATGCACAATACTCCACAGCTTCATATATCTCTAACTTTATCTGTGTGATTAAATCTAGGCAGCATTATAAGGGAACAAATAATTCATTCCAAGATATTCAAGGTACAGGTATGGGACCTGTTATCCAAAATCAGGACCCAGGATTTTCTAGATAAGGGATATTTCCTTAATTTAGATCTCCATACCCTTAGGGGCAGATTTATCAAGGGTCGAATTTCGAGTTTATGAGAGTTTCTAAAAACTCCCATCAACTCCCATTAATTAGAAATTTGAAAAAAAAAATGACCCATCGAAATTTAAAAAAAAAAAACAAAAAACGATTTTTTTAAAAAATGAATGAATAGGATCGAGCTACAAATTTGAATCAAATTTGAAAAATTTCAGTTTTTAAAAGGCCACCAAATGCCTCCAAATTGATTGTAGAAGGTCCCCCATAGGCTAAAACACAAATTCAGCAGGTTTTAGATGGCGAATAGTCGAATTTGAGTTCTTAAAGGGACAGTACATGATAAATTTCAAAATTCAAATTTTCTAATTTTTTTCAAATTTGAATCGAATTTGGACTATTCCCTAGTCGAAGTACACAAAAATAACTCTAAATTCTGATTTTTAGATTCGAAAAATCACCTCGACCTTTGATAATTCTGCCTCTTAGTCTACTAAAAAATGCTTAAATAAATTTAAATAATTTTATTTTATTTTGCCACCAATAAGGATTAATTTTATTTTAGTTGGGATCAAGTACAATGTAATGTTTTATTATTACAGAGATAACAGAATTATTTAATAAAAATGGACTCTATGGGAGGCGACCTTCCCGTAATTTGGATGGACCCAAATAATGGACCCAATATTTTGTTAGCGCATAATGAAAAAGAAAAAAGTGGTCAGTTTACTAATACACCTTTTTAATTGCCCTTGTTGTTTTCTATCACGTTAGGGTTTCAGATTTAACATCTTTCTGTGTTTGAAGAGTTCAGTTTTCTGTCTATACTAAGATGACTTATATCTTCCTCTCTCACAATTAAGGGGAAAATTTATCAGTAGAGGTGAATTTTTGAATGGAAAAAAAAAAATAGAATTTCAAGCATTTTTTGTGTACCTCAACTAGGGATTAGTTCAAATTCAATTTGAATTTGAAAAAAATGTAAAAATTAGAATATCGAAATTTATCATGTATTGTCTCTTTAAAAATTCGACTTCGACCATTCACCATCTAAAACCTGCCAAATTGCTGTTTTAGTCTATGGGGACCACCTAGAACCTATTTGGTGTCAATTGGTGGACTTTGAAAAATAAAAGGTTTTTTTGGGTAAAAGGCGAATTTGAATTCAGCCGAATATTTGATCTATTCAACAAAAAAAAAACTTTGACTTAAGTTCAAAGTTTTTACAATTCAAAATTCGTCCCTTGATAAATAAGCCCCCAAATCAAGCACAGGCCAAATCCGGTTACAATGTAGTGAATAAGCCTCTATTGACAATACTTCCAGACTGATCCTGAGTGTATATCTGCATCTGTGTTATCTCTGCTATAAAATATAACCAGCTTCAGTCTTGCTCTATAGAAAGCAGAGGGTCAGAAAATACAATCCCCCAATGAATAATTTTCAATTAATCCTTTCCCCTGATGTAATAATACACAGTAAACATTTGTTTAGGCCTTGCAGTGTTTCTCAATACGTATTATATATGCATACCTCCCAACTGTCCCATTTTTCCTGGTACAGTCCCGATTTTGACAGCTCAACCTGCAGTCCTGGACCGTTACTGAAATGTCCGACTTTCTTTTTGATCTCCTGCACCGAGCAGCCGGAAAAAGATACATGGGGCAAATTTACTTACTTTCGAAGTTGCGCCAACGTTGGCTTTGCCGCACTTTGCCAGGCGTAGATTCGCAAGGGCTGCACAAATTCACGAAGATCGGAAGTTGCACACAAGTTACCTTTCGTTTGCGAAGTTGCGCTAGTGATCTTACGATCAGCAGTTCGAAGTTACGCTAGCGAAGGCAAATTTGCATACGGCGTGCAATTAAAGTACAATGGCCGTATATGCAGCAGCAAACACATTACACAAGGCCAGGGAACCTTAATAAATGTGTTCTAATGCCCTACACATGTGCCCACAGTATAGTTTAGGTGCCATATGTTATCAAATGTAGGAGGGAAGGAGGGTACCCTAAAAAAAAATCGATCTTTTTCAGCCTATCACCCTATAAAAAGTAAAAGACGCCAGCGTATTTTTGGGACTTTTCAGCTTTTTTTGAAAAAATATCTACTCTATTGCACTTCGCCTGGTCCGGGGATGGCAAAGTAAAGTCTGGCGCAAGAGGTAACGTTCACGAAAATCCGCAAGTTAGTGAATTAGCGTAGTTACGTCCCTTCGACATAGCGCAACTTTGCCTGGCGTAAGGTTGCAAAGTAGTGCTAGAGTAGGTCCACTTCACTAGCGAATTTACGTCAGCACCCGTTAGTAAATTGGCGAAGTGGCAAAATGACGCCACTCTGGCAAATGTTCGATAGCGTTAGCCACTTTGCCCTTTAGTAAATTTGCCCCATAGTTTCAAAAACTTAATTGACTTTTAGCAGAAAGCCCAGAATACATGGCAGGTACACTTAGACAATTTAAGATAAGCTAAGAATGAACTTCAACTATTTAAGATAAGCAGGTCTCTTGGGGAAACTAAGACTTTGCAGCTTAAAGGGCAATTCAACCTGCCAAATTTTGTAAAATGGACATGGTAATTAGGGGGTGTGGCCACAAGAACAAAAAAAAAATGTCATAGTGCTCCGCGCAGCAACTCTTTTTGTCCCTCTTTCTATTTCTAAAATGTTGGGAAATTAATTAAGCTCTGAATTACAGAATGGCCATCTCCCATAGACTCCATCTAAATCAAATAATTAACATTTTTGAAAATGATTTCCTTTTTCTTTGTAATAATAAAACTGTACCTTGTACTTGGTCCTTACTTAAATCATAAATCATCCTTATTGGAAGAAAAACAGTTTAATTATTGTTCATCTGATTTTTTAGTATGGGGATCCAAATTACAGAAAGGTGTCTTTTCCTGAGCATTCTGTATAACAGGTCCCATACCTGTAGTATTACTGCATCATGGATATCATTTATCAAAGATATTCTAAGTATCAATTACTACTCTCACAAAGCAATCAGAGAACATCCAAGTGCACAGAAGTAAAATTTGAGGATTCCTTATGGTACGCAGCGCCCTCTACAGGTGTAACATTGGCATCTATTGTGAATTAACCGCTGTGCACAATCTCAGTTGTGTTCTACTTTGTTTTACTTATGTAAAATCATTTACACACTGTGTTATTTGATGTGGTTTTAGCTGGATCACACTCAAATGCCAAATTGGTGCCTGTTGTCAGCACAGCTGCACAATTGTTCTGGGACTCTGCTTGACATCACAGCCCCATCTGAACCATTTCTGTCTTCCTTTTAATTCTGAATTGTTCCTCCAATAGACTTTGCCTAATGAAGAACAGGCATCAGAGTGTGACATAGAGAAAAATGTATTATACAAAAAAAATGTATTATACATTATAATAATGTATTATACAGGGGAAGTATAGCTAGTCATATTTGTAATGTGCCGCATGTTTCCATACACAGATTCTTTTTCAGCTAGTTGCACCTGAGCAAGGATCTCCTTATTTAAATGTATAAACAGGAACACCGCTAATTACATATGAATGACAATACTTTACTCAAAGGCTCTATGTTGAAATTTTGTATACAGGTATGGGACCTGTTCTCCAGATTGCTCGGGACCTGGAGTTTTCCAGATAAGGGATCTTTCTGTAATTTGGAACTTCATACCTTAAGAAAATCATGTAAACATTAAATAAACCCAATAGGCTGGTTTTGCTTCCAATAAGGATTGATTCACTATAAGTTTGGATGGGATCCGTTATCTGGAAACCCATTCTACAGAAAGCTCTGTATTACAGGAAGACCATCTACCATAGGGGCAAATTCACTAACCTCCGAAAATTCGCCAGCAACGGCTTGGCTTACAGCACAACACTTCGCCAGGCATAGATTCGCCAGGACAACGCAAATTCACTAAAATCCGAAGTTGCGTCCAGGACGATGAACGCTGGCCAAGTTGCGCTAGCGTTACTGCGCCAAATGAAGCAAAGTTGCGCTAACGTTGCCTAATTTGCCTACGGCGGGAAGTTAAAGTTGAATGGACGTATATGTTGCAGCAAATACATTACACTACACAAGCCCGGGAAATAAAATATAGTTGTTATAAAGTGATGCGCAGGGAATTATACCTGCGCAGGCATGGGCAGGTTGATGGCGAGTAAGTGGTTAACCTCACCTGCCGAGCGTTGACTTGATTGCGGATGCCGGCCCGGCAGGTGAGGTGACTTGGTTGTGATTAGCCAAATGCGGTCATGTGACCTATTCGGTGGGGTATAAAATACCTGCGGCAACGGTGACTCAGGTTCTTCGCAGAGTCAGCAGAGAAGGACTGCACCCACCCACCCAATTGTTTTATGAATGGAATAAATAAATAAATTGGAAAAAAAAAACTGTTGCAGCATTATAAGTAGCAATTTTTTTGTGTTTATGCATTTGGTGGACATGACAAATAAATATGGCATGGATATTATAATTTGCTAGGTTTTTGGATTGTCATATGGTGACCTGCTCGGTATGAGCAAAGGCCGGCTGGTTTTTTCGGATATCAAAAATGATAATTTTTGTTTAAACTACACTGTAGTGTTTAAAATGCTAGTTAAACAGTGCTGCGGCCTACCCTCCAACCAGAATGTGTTCTTGGTGTTGTCTGCAATTATTTCTCTATATATTTCAGGTTATAAGAGTACATCATACCTTGCCCATGCCCGACACATGGCTCAGTGTATAGTTTATGTGCCATATATAAGGAAATGTAGGGGGTAAGCTGATTACCCCAAAAAACATTTACGCTCGTTTGCAGCCTATCACCCTGAAAAAAGGAAAAAACGCCAGGGTTTTTTGGGACTTTTTTGAGGAACTCCTATTGCACTTTGCCTGGTCTGAGGTGGCGAAAGCAAGTCTGGCACAAGAGGTAACGTTCAGTAAAATCCGCATCTTAATTAATTACCTCCATTCGACAGACTGCAAATTCGTCTGGTGTAAGGGAGCGAAATATCGATGGAGTCTATCTTCTTCACTAGCGAAGTTATGCCAGCGACCGTTAGTAAATCGGCAAAGTTCCGAAATTCTCGACCCCCACATCACTACTGGAAACAGCAGTTTTGCAAAACTCGATAAAACTGAGTGAAAATCTGAATCATACGATTGTTCGGATCTTTGCCCAAAATAGCGAGATTATCAGGCTCAATCCAGCACAGCACTTCCAAATAGGATAGGGACTTCTCCCTCTGACTTCTATACAACCTCGGCAGGTCTGAGATGGAGGATTTTCGGATTCTGACTTTTTCCATCCTAACAAATCTCGAAAACTTTGAGGTTTTTTTTCCACAAAAAATTGGGATTTTATAGTAAAATAGTAAAATGAATATTTCGCGTTTAGTTGCATTTGGACTTTTATACATAACCCCCTTATTATTAAAAATATGGAACCTATCATGTAACTTTACACCAGTGTTTTTTTCTAGATAAGGGGTCTTTTTTTTTTTTGTAATGTGAAAGGCAATTTTTGTATCTGTATAATTCTACACATATTTCATCGTAGTATCCAGGGGACAATTACATGTGAATAACAGTGTGAGCTTTATCCATATTAACCCCAGAACACCAGAGATCAGTGGCAGTGAAATTCACTGGTGGGGAATCTTGCTTTAAGGTAACTAAAAAAATCGTTTGGTTTTGCTATTAGCATGGATTTATACTAGCTCAGATAACATTTTTTCCCTTTTTATTAGAGAGGGGAAAAAAAGTCTGTCAACAATAAAGAATTGTTTGTTGGTGCTAAGGGAACTGTGTATTTTGGAACTTACTGGACAACGTGTTTCTGGAAAAAAAAACCCAAAAATTTCACAGCTGTAGTATTTTCCAAACAGCGAGCCTTACGAGCTCGGTGACAGTTTTAGCTGTCCTTATTAGCAGCCCCTGCTCCAAGGTAAACGAAACTGGATACTGTAACTGATCATAGTGGAAATGTTAGCGCTTCATAAACAGGGTAACATCTTATAGTATAGTCTGGTTACGGAATGGTCACAGCATGCCCAGAATTTCTATTATTTGTTTATATCCCAAAAAACAAATACAAATTTGACTTAGTTCTAAATGCCAGCATTGCCAAAGCACTTTAACTTTTTTTTGCATTTAAAGGGTCATAGTGTATTGCTCTCACTGTACATTATTGTGCCAAAAGACATGGCTATTAGATTTTATTACAGTGTAGCTATAAAATCCTGGGGCATTTTCAGGACACACATTTCCATTGGACAGAAAAAAACTCAAGACTGTCCCTGGACATTAAAGTTACTAACTTGGCAGCTATGAACATGTTTGAAATTAAATATATAAGGGCTCATATACAAAGCGAAAAACATTGGTGCAAACTAGCATGTTTTTTTTTACCCACAATGTAGCATTATCTCCCCAGAATTCCAATGCAATTGTGCAAATCAGCATCCTCATCGGTAACTTGCGTAAAAGTTGTGCTTGGAATTGACATCGGCCATAGACAGGCGGATGCACACAGCATTAGTAATGTGGTTTGTGTGCAAGTCACTAGTTGCAAGTCAGACGTGTAGAGGTGCAACATGCTAAGACAGGGGTACCCAAACTTTTTTTTACCCCTAAGCCATATCCAAAGGTAAAAAAGAGTTGGGGAGCGACACAAACATGAAATAAGTCCCTGGGGTGCTAAATAAGGAGTTTGATTGGCTCTGGCCCTTATGGGACTGACAGTCTACATTGGTTGCCTACTTTGCCGGTGGCTAGACTCCAACAAGTGGGGCGGGGCAGATAGCATTGGGGGTGGGGCAGTGATTTTGGGGTGAGCATGATGACATCAGAGGTGGTCATAATGAAGTAGGTGGAGTTATGACACTGGGTCGAGGTTATTGCATCACTCAGGCACAACTGGCTGGATTTCTGTTCGGGTTTCTTAATGTTTTAAACTGTACAGAAAATTTTAAATGGACAGCCCTTTGAAAAACTGAGATGTCCATTTCAAAACCACAGGGTTTGCAAACCTATCTCAATCTATATTCTGCCTGATGAGTAAACCCAATCCTTACATTTTTATGGGATCTATTATACAGAAATCAGTTATCCAGAAAGCAACGAAACAAAGAAATGCTAATTCAGACAAACAATTTCTTATATTTGATTGACAAGATGTTTTTTTCTTGTTTCTGTATCGATAAGAAGTGCACTTTATAATTAAGTTATGTTAAGGTGAATATCTTATTTAAATGTTTTTATTTTATTGGCCAAATTATTGTTCCGGTTTCGCAAGGTTGAAAACCGAACAGAAAATTGAGACCCGAACAGGCCTTAGAAATACCAAATTGGTTCAAAACCGAACAGGTGGCAACCCTAAGGGGGTTATATACTAAAACCTAAGTTTATTTTATTTTTTTACAGTCAGCCAAACTCCCATCCATGAATTTAACTCATTTATCAATCAATTATTCTTGAAAAAGTCTGACAAATTCATGCGCCAGGTCGAATTGTACGACTGAAAACTGATCGTTATTGAATTGTCGATGCGAAAACTCGAACATATGCCATTGACTTGTACGTGACCTTGACAGGTTTGAGATGGAGTATTTTCACTTTTGGATTTATTTTCCCTCTAAAAATTTGAGTTTTCCCCTTTAAAAACTCGACTAGAAAAATTTGAGGTTTAATAAATGGAACCATAAGTCTACAGGAAGCTCTTTTGGGCAGTACACCTGGATTTTATGCAACTAAAAAATTAAAAAATAAGCACCTACTTTGACTCATGAGCCACTGGTTGTGGATCACTGTGATAAGGAAACCCTGAAAATAACAACTCTTCAAGACAAATGTTTAACCCAGGGCTCTCTCTCTATGTTACAGGCAATCTCTTGGCCTACAACAATCAGTATAATCCATAATCTGACTATCCTTACTGAGTATTATTGCAATATACATTTTATTATCATATGATTTTTTTCAGTTTTCTTTTAATTTTGGAATAAAGTTTGCTTGACCCATAAATCTATTTAAAACTCGAATCCAATAATCATAACACAATATAAAATAAGTGGAGCCTTCTCATGTGAGACAATGAGTGTAGGGGGAAGACAGCATTAGGCAACTTAATAACAGGAAAAGGATTGAGCACTCGCCAGGTGTTAAATGACATTTAAACCCTTTACATTGTGATCCACGCAGGAAAACCAGTGTGTGCTCTTCAGTCAGATTGGCCATTGTTAGAACAAACTAATTAAAGCCGTAGAACGGAAGAGGCAATCACTTGAGATTCTACCTAAGCCTGCTGTGCCTATATTAACAGTTGCCATTTGACATTTTGCCTTCCTCCTTAGCTCTCCATTAATGTATTATTCATGTTCTGGCCTATAAGAAAGGTTATTCCTGAGCAATGCAACCAGCCAAAAGCTTTGCAGGGTGTCTGGGAGAGTTTAAATATCACTCTATGGCAGCATTAAAATGAAAGAAAAACTTGTGTGTATAAAGCAGGATGGGAAAAGGCACAGGGAAAATATTTCAAATATTATTTTTAGTATCTCTATTACTGTCATGCAACATGCTACATAAAATGCAGCTCATAATAACAGATACTTTTTACTGGTATTTTCGGATTCTGACTTTTAGCAGCTTTGGAGCATAATAAATCTCAAAAAATTCAAGGTTTCTTGTCCTTGAAAAATGTGAGTTTTCCCCTTTAAGAGCCCGACCAGAAAAATGTAAGCTTTAATAAAGAACCCACACAAACAATCCTATTGGGTTTATTTAGGGGCACATTTACTTAGTTCGAGTGAAGGAACAGAATAAAAAAAACTTCGAATTTTGAATGATTTTTTTGGCAACTTTAACCATCGAATTGGCTACTTCGACCTTCGACTACAACTTCGAATCAACCGTTTCGAACTAAAAATCGTTCGACTATTCGACCAATCGATAGTCGAAGTACTGTCTCTTTAAAAAAAAATTTGACCCCCTACTTCGGCAAGTAAAACCTACCGAGGTGCAATGTTAGCCTATGGGGAAGGTCCCCTAGGCTTTCAAAGCTTTTTTTGGTCAAAGAAAAATCATTCGATCGATGGATTAAAATCCTTTGAATCATTCGATTCGAAGGATTTAATCGTTTGATCAAACTAATTGCGGTAAATCCTTCAACTTCGATATTCGAAGTTGAAGGATTTACCTTCGGCAGTCGAATATTGGGGGGAAAATTAACCCTTGATATTCGACACTATGTAAATCTGCCCCTAAATGTTTAAATTATTTCTTAGTAGACCAAGGGGCAGATTTATCAAGGGTCGAATTTCAAAGTTAAAAATACTTAGAAATTCGACCATCGAATTAAAATACTTTTTAAAAAACTTTTTTCATTGAATTTAGCTATTCTGCGGTCGAAGAAAAATTGAACGATCGAACTATTAAATAGTTCGAATTGAACGATTCGAGCTATTTTATCGTACGATCAAACGATTTTTACTTCGACTTCAAAAACGTAGAAAAATGCTGTAGAAGGTCCCCATAGGCTAACATAGCACTTTGGCAGGTTTAATTTGGCGAAGTATTGAAGTTGAAGTTTTTTATAGAGACAGTACTTCGATTATCGAATGGTCGAATATTCAAACTATTTTTACTTCGAATCGAAGTCGAAGTAAATTCAAATTCGTAGTATCCCATTCGATGGTCGAAGTATCCAAACATTACTTTGAATTTCGAATTTTTTTACTTTGAAAATTCCCTCTAATTCATTTTGACCATTGATAAATCTGCCCCTAACTGTATAAAGATACAAATCCAGAAAACCCCATGTCCCAAGCATTATGGATAACGGGTCCCATACCTGTATATGTAATTTTGCAATCAAGAAAGAGGAAATATATGGGAACTAAACAACATGGAGGCAGAGCACCTGCTTTTGATTTTCAAAGCTTGTAAGGAAGTCACGGTTGTTGGCCTTCTTCTAAATCCCATGGTATGATGGGCTTGGGGGCTTTTCTAGACTGGAGATGCCTTACAAAGCTTTGTGTGTTTTACTGAGAGCACACAATTTAATTGCCAGTGCTTTAAAGGAACAGTAAAATAAAAAAATTAAGGGGCATATTTACTAAGGGTCGAATATCGAGGGTTAATTAACCCTAGATATTCGACCATCGAAGTAAAATCCTTCGACTTCGATATTTGAAGTCAAAGGATTTACTGCAAATACTTTGATCAATTGATCGAAGGAAAAATCATTCAATCGAACGATTAAATCCTTTGAATCAAACGATTCGAAGGATTTTAATCCATCGATCGAACGTTTTTGGGGTTTTTTTTCAGAAAAGGCTTGCAAAACTTATGGGAACATTGGAGCTCGGTAGGTTTTAAGTGGCGAAGTGGGTAGTCTAAGCTTTTTTTAAAGAGACAATACTTCGACTATCGAATGGTCGAATGATTTTTAGTTCGAATCGTTTGATTCAAAGTCGAAGTCGTAGTCGAAGGTCGAAGTAGCCTATTCAAATTCAAAGTTTTTTTACTTCGAATCCTTCACTCGAGCTTAGTAAATGTGCCCCTAAGTCCTGTACAATACAAAGGTGTCTTACCTGTTATGTGCTAACAGATCTTTCAGTAACTTACTGTATATCCCCATACTTCAAGTCTACTAAAAAATAATTTAAACATTAAAGAAACCCAATACGACTGCTTTGCCTCTATCAAGGGACCGATTCACTAAATTCGAGTGAAGGATTCGAAGTAAAAAAACTTCGAATTTCGAAGTGTTTTTTGGACTACTTCGACCATCGAATGGGCTACTTCGACCTTCGACTACGACTTCGAATCAAAGGATTCGAACTAAAAATCGTTCGACTATTCGACCATTCGATAGTCGAAGTACTGTCTCTTTAAAAAAAACTTCGACCCCCTAGTTCGGCAGATAAAAGCTAACGAAGTCAATGTTAGCCTATGGGGAAGGTCCCCATAGGCTTGCCTAAGTTTTTTTGATTGAAGGATATTCCTTCGATCGTTGGATTAATATCCTTTGAATCGTTCGATTCAAAGGATTTAATCGTTCGATCGAATGAATAATCCTTCGATCGTTTGATCGAATTTTCTGCGCTAAATCCTTCGACTTCGATATTCGAAGTCGAAGGATTTCAATTCCTAGTCGAATATCGAGGGTTAATTAACCCTCGATATTCGACCCTTGGTAAATCTGCCCCTAAGTATTAATGATATCTTAGCTGGGATCAAGTACAAGTTAGTGATGGGCGAATAAATTCGGCTGTCACAAATTCACTGTGAATTTCGGAATTTCACCGCAGGTGAAAGAAAAAAGTCAAAACATTTTTGGACGCGTGTCTGAAAAGACGCTTGCGTCAAAATCGGCGTGCGTCAACACTATTCGGACACCCACAAGTTACTGTTTTATTATTACAGAGAAAAAGGAATAGGAAAAGTATATTCTTCCAGTTACCTAATCCCACTAGGTATGTAGCGAACTGTTCGCCTGCGAACTTCGACCGTTCGCGTCCGCCTAATGTTCGCGAACGTCGCGCGACGTTTGCCAATAGGTGTTCGCGTTCGATTCGAACAAAAATCGTTCGACCATTCGATTGCTTCGACCGTTAAAATCGAAGGATTTTTGTTCGAATCGAACGATCTAAGCCATTGGATTGAATGAAATCATTCGATCGAATGGCTTCGATCGTTCGATTCGAACGAAAATCCTTCGATCGAACGATTAAAATCCTTCGATCGTTCGAATCGAACGATTTTCGGATGTTCGAAGTTCGCGAACTGTTCGCATTTTTTGCCGGTGTTCGCGAACACATAAACGGCAGTTCGCTACATCCCTAAATCCCACTTGCATTATACCTTAGCTCTACAGCATGGCTCTACTGCCCCAGTAAACTCCCAATACAATTTGTAATTGGTGTGTGACATCATTCCATGTTGAAATGTACATTCACTGCGGGGAATGATGTGTATGTGAGTGTATGTGTGAGAGCGTTGGGGGGTTGGTGTGAGAGCTGCAATGGTGGAAATTGCCCCAGGCCCCTGTATTTAATTTTTTCCTTGTTAGTTTTCCCAAAACACCCTGTATCTCAGCTGAATATGTTCTGGTCAGTTGTTTAACTGGCTGTAGCCTGACTTAGCTAGGGCTGCTGCTCTCCGCTTGTTCTAGTTAGTCCTGCTCTGCAGTAAACATTTGTCACTTCATCTCATGACAGCAGTATAATAAGGAGGTCTCAGCTGAGCAAACAGCAGGGCAAGAAAATAGAGGTAGTAGAGACAGCCAGAGGCAGGCGCTCAAACGTGCCAAGCCCAGCCAAATCATTGCATACGATTCGTTGGATAAAAATGTCTTATTGGATTCTGTGCCGCTTTATGATGCTGACCCTGATATACTTTAAATGCATTAGTCTGAGGAAGCAACTGTATAATTGCAATTAATTTAAAGTCAGGATTCAGAAAGTACTATCTCCACAGTGATTGTTGTCTAAAGTGTGAAAGTGGGTGCACAGGGTGTGTTTGGACAAATGCTCTTTATTTACGCCCCTTAGGGAAAAATCCTATAGCCCATTCTTGGGCATTGCCCAGATGGATTTGGACACAAAGCCTGGGGATTTTTCTGCTACTGACAATGACAAAAATACAGGGCTGAAACTAGGGGTAGGGAAAAGAGGCATGTGTTTAGGGCACATTGGGGGTGCTAGGGTGCTAGGCACATACCTCTCCTGCCTCCAACACCACTGTGGTTTGTGTGTATGAAAGTGGGGCTTGGGTGAATCATGGGCTGACTATTAGTATAATTGGCAAATAGTCAGGTTGTATTAGGGTCGTAGGACATTTTATACTTTTGGGCCCAGTTTACTTCTTGGAAGGGCCCAAAACCCAGGAGGCTCTGGTGAGCAGTGAGCTAATAATTGGGTCTACTTTGCGGGGGGTTACTGTATGGTGCCCCATGATTACTGATGTGAACCTTGCCGTTAAACGTTTCGACAGATATTTTGGTTTGGGCTATCTAGCTGGAGCTAATTTTCATGAATGAATTCACTTTCTACTTGAGGATCTCTCTCCTGGCTTGAAGTTTATAAAATCTGATATGTCACATACCCTACAACAAGACATTCGACGGTAGACGGCACTTCTGAACAAAAAGTGGGTTTATTGGAAATCCTGCTGGAATACACCTAACGCGTTTCGGGAGTTATCCCTTAGTCACATACCCTACTACACATTGTATTTGGGTCTCATTTCATTGCACAGAATGGAATAAATGGACGTCCAGTGTGAATAAACTTGTGCCTATGTGATTTATTTATTGCTTTGTCATATCGTGCCCCATATTGGTAGAAATATAGCATTTAAAGGTGTGTTCCTAGCATGCAAGCCAGGTGCAAGGAGGTACAGCATTCACCCAGCTTTGCTCCCATGTCTGACCAGTAGCACTAAGAATCAGATGCCTGTACAGCTATATTGGACTGTTAATTGATTCCATTTCCACAAGACCAGTTGGATCCAGTTCTACATTGGAAAGTGTCCCTCCCTGTAAAAATCTTATCTGATTGGGTTACATGGAAATCAAAATCAATCACAAGTCAACAGACAGCAAAAGTGAATTGCATATCATTTTCTGAAGGACGTCGGCAGAGGGAGGTCACAGGCTCATGTGTAAGAAGCTTTGCTTGTTCTACTAAATACTGAAAGGCTGCAAACAGGGCTCCCCTCTGTGTGGGGGATTCATCAAAAAGTTCTAAAAATACACATAATCTACTGCTATTGGCTCTCATTTAGTTATTTCTGATGCCTTCAGATTATACAGCAAATCCAGATACATGTAAACCTCGTTATGTTTCATAATCCATTAAAGGGTAGTTCACCTTTAATTATAAATTGATTATTAGTATGTTATAGAACGTCCTATTCTTAGCAACTTTTCAATTGGCCTTCATGTTGTATTTTTTTATAGTGTTTGAATGACTTGCCATAGCAGCGATTTGGCTCAATTGCGGGAAAATGTGAAATAAAGCTGAATCATTGCAGCGACTACAAGGTGAGTGAATGGCAAGTCATTTTCTGGAATATTTGTCACCCTTGATAAATATTTGATGTGGGTGACAAATTTCCTTGTGTGTTATTGCCCTTAAATTTTATTACTTATCGTTATAGTCAGGCCTTTCCTATCATCTTCCAGTCTCTCATTGAAACCATGCCATGGTTTATTGGGTACGTTGGTCCCTAGCAGCAAGATAACTGCTGACATTCCAAACGGGAGAGCTGCTTAATAAAGCTAAAGAAATCAAACATGCAAAAGATTGAATAATAAAAACTAAAAAGGATTAAAAAATGAAAACCAATTACTAAATGTGTGAGAATACCACTGTCTCCATCATACTAAAAGTTCAAGGTGAACTCTTTATTTTAGACCTCCCAATGTCACTGCTGTTGTATTTCTAGGAACATCTGCCACCTTCAAAGTTATCTCCTGAACACGAAGATTGGGCTCCATTGCTCTCTGCTTCTGCAAACTCAAATGGATCCCTAATGGTTTCCTGCAGAGAAGAAAGAGAGGGAAGTAATATCCTAGATCTAGAACATAGAATTTGAGAAGGAAATATTGAACATTGGGCAGGAAGCCAGGACTTTGAGTGGTACCAACACAACATTTATAGACAGATGATAGATAGATGCTAATGTCAGGACTTTGAGTGGTACCAACACAACATTGATAGACAGATGATAGATAGATGCTAATGTCAGGACTTTGAGTGGTACCAACACAACATTGATAGATAGATGATAGATAGATGCTAATGTCACACCAGCTGTTTTTTCCACCGGCAGAGGACTGGCAGAAACTGACCGTGTCACCTGCCACTGACCTAAATGGCAACAGCATTTTGAGGTGCATTACGGTCCAAAAACTCACACGTTTTCAGGACAGAAGTGTCTGAACCCAGGCCCAATTTGTGGCAAGGCCAAATAGGTCCAGGCCTAGGGGCGGCATGCTGCCTAGCCGCATTATGGGGACCATATAATAGAGGATTAAAGAACTTTAGCTGCATTATTTTTATGGCATCAGTCACTATTTCATTGTCATGAAACTCAGAGGCTAAAGCCAAGCAAGAGGCTATTGGCAGGGGCGATCCTGCCCAATTTGCCGTCCAAGGCGGCTTTAGTTTTTGCTGCCTCCCCACGTCACTCACCTTCAGCACCAGACAGGGGTCGGGGGGTCCATGTCGCTAGCTCACTGCACTAGAAGAGCCGAATTTTCAGGTTGAAAACCGGCTGCCGCCTGAGGCGAGGGCCTCAACTCGCCTCATTGGCGGACCGCCCCTGGGTACTGGAAGCAGCATCACAAGGCTGCTATCTATAATATAAGATTTTGGGGAGTTATATTTGGGAAACATTTTACAATTTGAAATCTATATTATCATAGACAGCACCATTTGCGAATTTCGTTTCTTTAAAATGCCTTTCTATTTCATGCTTGCATTTGTGTTGTATATAATAAGTGAATAAACGTGCACTTTGTGTCATAAGTGTGCTGCAGCCAAGGAATTTGCCCCAGGCAACTAGAAAAAGGAAGGACATCTACTAATGAAAAAGTACAAAAGACATGTTATATTGAGTGACATTGTTATATTTTTTTCTACAACTGACTGACATATCTTGACTGGGGCAGCTGGGAAACTGACTATGTCTAGGCCCATGTTAGATTTCAAAATTGAATATAACAAAAATTGGTTTGCTCTTTTGATAAATGGATTTCAGTGCAGAAGTCTGCTGGAGTAGCACTTTTAACTGATGCGTTTTTAAAAAAAAACATGTTTTCCTAAGACAGTATCCCTTTAGGTATTGTATAATAATATTTATGCTGTAGAAAGACTTAAACTGACAGCTAAAGAAGTTATTTTCTTTTATTCCCTTCCTTATTATCAGATGGTAACTTATTATCTTAGAGCATATCGCACCTGAAACTCCTAATTCCTTATAGGAACAGGATTTTAATTTCGGGGTATTTAAAGGAATCCTGTCATGGGAAAACATGTTTTTTTCAAAACACATCAGTTAATAGTGCTACTCCAGCAGAATTCTGCACTGAAATCCATTTCTCAAAAGAGCAAACAGTTTTTCTTATATTCAATTTTGAAATCTGACATGGGGCTAGACATATTGTCAATTTCCCAGCTGCCACTGGTCATGTGACTTGTGCCTGCACTTTAGGAGAGAAATGCTTTCTGGCAGGCTGCTGTTTTTCCTTCTCAATGTAACTGAATGTGTCTCAGTTGGACATGGATTTTTACTATTGAGTGTTGTTCTTAGATCTACCAGGCAGCTGTTATCTTGTGTTAGGGAGCTGCTATCTGGTTACCTTCCCATTGTTCTTTTGTTTGGCTGCTGGGGGGGAGGGGGTGATATCACTCCAACTTGCAGTACAGCAGTAAAGAGTGATTGAAGTTTATCAGAGCACAAGTCACATGACCAGGGGCAGCTGGGAAATTGACAAAATGTCTAGCCCCATGTCAGATTTCAAAATTGAATATAAAAAAATCTGTTTGCTCTTTTGAGAAATGGATTTCAGCGAAAAATTCTGCTGGAGCAGCACTATTAACGGATTAATTTTGAAAAAAATGTTTTTTCCCATGACAGTATCCATTTAAGTATTGTATAATTATATTTATGCTGTAGAAAGACCTGAGCTGAAAGCTTAAGAAGTTCTTTTCCTGTATCCCTTTCCCCATTATCAGGTGGTAACTTATTAACTTAGAGCATATCGCACCTAAAACTCCTAACACCTTCTAGGAACAGGATTTTAAATTTTTGGGTAATTAAGTATTGTATAATTATATTTATGCTGTAGAAAGACTTGAGCGGAAAGTTAAAGAAGTTATTTTCCTGTATCCCCTTTCCCATTGTCAGGCGGTAACTTATTAACTTAGAGCAAATCGCACCTGAAACTCCTAACTCCCTGTAGGAACAGTATTTTAATTCTTGGGGTAATTAAGTATTGTATTCTAACAGCAGAACAAATGTTGACTAGTACGTCAATCAACATAAATGTTTAACGAATCATGACGGGGTCACTGGTTTAAACTAGAACACCAGCTAGTCCATTGCTGTAGGTTGTATTCTAACTAGGAAGCAGTGAACTTTTGACATTGGTCATTATTTCGATCATAAGGAACTGCTGAGCTTGATAGCATCTATAGTACCCTCAGGATTTCTAATCCAGCCCCTGGTTCCATTTAAAGAACTCTTTAGTAGTAGTAAATCTAATTAGGAAAGCATTGCTGGGAACCTGTTTCTCCAAATACCTGTGGGACAATTTACAATGTAGAGGAAGCAAAAACAACTTCAAAGTATGACACTCAGCTCCGTGCACCAACTCCACCAGTAAGGTGTGCAGCTCGGGACCAGGTAAACCAGTTGTCACCTCAGTCGACAGGAGCAGTCCAGTCAAAACTTTGTTTTTAATGTTCTTCAAGATATTAGTTTAGTTTGATTTTCAATAACATTTTCTCTAGTGCAGTGGGTTTTTTAAACATTTTGTGGTTCAACCACCAAATCACATCTGCAGGGACATCGCCAATTCACTAACAGGCGCAGGCGTCAATTCGCTAGCGAGAGAGACCGTCGCTAGTGTTTGTTCGCACTCTATCGCCAGGCGACTTTTCACTCTGGTGAATGGTCGTTACTCAGCAAAGTCAGTAAAGTGCGAATTTTACTGAACGTTACCTCTTTTGCCAGATTTGATTTCACCACCTCAGACCAGGCAAAATGCTTAAAAGTAGCTAGATCTTCCTCAATCTTCTGTCACTTACATCATATCCTGTGTGCTGAAAATGCATTAAAGTTCAAAAAACACTGGCGACTTTTACTTTTTTTAAGTGGGATTGCATGCAGAAGTCCTAACAAACTTTTTTTGGGTAACTGGTTTTCTCCAGACATTTCCTAACATATGGAACATTTTACAGTGGGCTTATGTGTGGGGTATTGTATTTATTCTCTTATCTTTATTAAGGTTTCCTGGACATTTGTAATAAAAAGTGTTAACTTCAAGCATTTGCACCAACATTTATAATAAAGACCTCCATACAACCTCCTTTTTACAACTTTAAATTACCCGCCGTATGCAAATTGACCTAAGCGTAAGATCACTAGTGAATTTTCGCCTGCCGAGGTGGTGCGATGTGTGCGAATCGGTCGCTGGCAACAATTCATCCTTTAGTGAATCTGCCCCTAAGTCTCCATCCAGAAAGCCCTGACTGTCCTCTAACATGTTCATAAATGGAGATAAGAAAGTTAAGGAGTGTCTTCATGCACCTCATTTAAAGAACCCTGTATTTACCAACTGCCCTAAACCACCAGGTCCGGACTGAGAATTAAAACAGGCCCTGCCATTTCAGGTACACAGAGGCCCAATCAGCACATACAGAGGCCCAAACAGCCCCCACCAGCTCACTAAATACTGACTTTCTATGGCATCTTATAGCATTTGCCAGAACCCACAGATTGCCAGTCCGGGCCTGGTTGCCACCTGCCCTGGCCCAATGTTATTAATAGGGAAAAAAGATAAATATATAGGAAGGCCGGTATTTTTTTCAAGAAGAGGTGGCAACCCTACCTCCACCACTGTGCTCTGCATCTTGCTTTAGATTCTTAAACCATTGTAAGGGGTAAGCAAGAGCCCAAATGCAATTGCTATTTGAATGAGCACTAAAGGCGTAGCTTATTGCTCTAGCATTTGTGTCTGGGATCATTGAAAATAAAGCACTAGTTTAGCAGTCCAATAAACTTGTAAGTTAATACACATAGACATAAACATTGCAGAAACATTAACTTCCATAGAAACAGGGAAAATATCAGCTGCAGGGTAACATCATAATGATGCATAGTCATAGTCAGGGCACCTAGACTAACCTTAATAGGGTGAGAACTTTCAGAGCATGGCATCTTTTCTGCTTCTTGAAGTGAAAATTTGTCTGCAAATCTGGAATGCTTCAGGATTCTGCCCAGTTCCTGATCCACTTCCACAGCTTCTCCTACCTGTAAGAACAATGCCATAGATGCTTGCTGGGACCACAGAGCATTGTTTTGCAAGGTACAGGTACTGTGATTACAGGACAAGTGCAGTAAATGGTAAAAGTGTAGTGTCCTTAACCAGGAGACATTTGTTTTTCATTAGTATCCCATAAACCCCAATTCGACTGGTAGAACAATAGATTATGGCCTGGGTTGACTCTTTTCTGTACCCAGAGAAGCAGCCCTGCATACTGTACGCTGAGAGAATCAGTGCTGCAAGACAAATGCTGCTTATTTTCCTTGATAGAATTATCATTAGCAAACAATACTTTACTTTGAATGTGAAGTTGGCATCAAATTCCAGTTTATCCTCATAGCCTGTAATTCCACCGTTGTAAACAGCCTGACTCTTTACTTTCACGGCATCTTGCGGTACTTTAAACAGACGGAAGGTGGCTGAGACAAACTTGCGGTCTCCTGGAACATATATTCATATTATGCCTGGTAAGTAAATGCACTTAAAAAAAGATGGAAATAACTGGACACAGTAATATCCATGTGTGGAAGTTGCCATGTAGCCTGTCTTTCTAGAGGCATCTTAGGTGTATAAACAACAGTTATGCAAACAATTTCTGTTTCACTGAGAATACCTTTGTCAGGTCAAGTAATACAGTATCAATGTATTCTCTGTACCCATTAGGGTTATAGTTTGTAGATGAGTTGGAATTGCAACCAAGAAATGTAAAGTGTCACTTTTACTATGCTGATTTTATTGGTGCAAAACAAGCCATTTTGTAGTATATAGTCTTTGGGGGTTATTTATGAAAATCTGAATTTATAAGCTCAACCAAACTCCCATCCCCAATTTTGCCTTATTATTAATATAATAACTTGAATGAATGGAATGGAATGGTACAAAAGCCAATAAAATCTAGCAATAAAATGTTTTTTTTTCAGACTTTTTTCCCAAATCACTCTATTTTTTAATGTTTTTGCTAGAAAACCCTGAATTCATCATATTGTCGGGCTAAACCCAGCGCAGACCACGATATCTAACAATTGGGATAACGACATCTCCCATTGACTTATACATGACCTCGACAGGTCTGAGAAACCAGATTTCGGATTCTGGCTTTTTGCAGCATCGAGGAATAATAAATCATGAAAATTTGTGCTTTTGCCCCAAAAACTCAGACCAGATACTATAAATTAGAGGTTTAGTAAATTACCCCCTTTATGTATTCTTATGTATTTAATTTAAGGGATTAAATTCTTAATTCTATATTTCGCAGGTTTTTAACAGTATGAGTATAACGTTCTTGCTATGGAGGGCAATACTCCTAATTACTGAGCAAAGGAGCAGCCAATGGGAGCTGAGTATTGTTAATAAACGTTTAAATACATAACTGTATATAGAGACATACATGTAAGAGCAGCTAATATTTACTGAATAATTACCAACAATGTTTTTCAGATCCTCGTTTACTGTAATGTATCTGGCGGTAACAAGTCGCGGAGTACAAAAACCGATCTCTGCAGCAATATGAAACAGTTCCTTCCATGTGAGTGCTCCCCCGATGCCTTCACCTGTATTACAGGAGATGGAGCATCATTATACAGTCATTCAGTGTTACTGTATGTCCATAGCATGACAATAGACTAGATAGATCCATCAAGCAGGAAATATACATGCAGAAATATATAACATATATACCATTACTGGCAACTCTTGCAGCTATAAGATACTTATTAGAAGGTCACTGCCTCAGCTCTATAAGACAGGCATATTTAGTGTGTGTGCTCTGGTCGCTACAGGAGTGCCTGCCCGGTAATGAAATAGTTATGACTTACCCCATAGGAGTTTGTTTTCCTTCAGTTCAGCAGGAAGTGCCTTGTTAATATACATATCACTGAAGTATATTTCACCACCATCCTGATAAAGAAAGTCATTTCTTTTAACATTTGTACACAGAGAAGGGCACCCAATGCCTATTTTATACCAAGCTTTCCTTGGTTAAAGGGAGTAGCGATTTATCTGGAAAGTCTTAAGTTACACTCACAAGTGTGCTGTCATTGTGATTTGTAGGCACATTTATTTCCAGGCTGCCCAGTGACCTCCATGATTACAATTTAGATAATTGGTTAATTGCTTGTTAGAGGGGAAACATGCTCAACTGTGGTTGCCATCTTTGACTGTGGTTAAAAGCTGGCAAAGGGCTCAGCTGATGCTGTTGCATACCTCCCAACATTTTGGAAGTAAAAAGAGGGACAAAATTTTTTGTCCCGCACGTAATGCAGCCATTTTTTGACCACACCCTTTTCTGTGGCCAAACCCCCTAATTACCATGTTTGTTTTACAAAATTTGGCAGGTTATGAAAGTTTGAAAATATTTCTCCTTATCTAAACTGTGTTTTTGTGTCTCAAAATTGTTACTAAGTATCTTATTTGCACCTGTTAGCTGTTCTGTGCTCTCTGCTAAAAGCCAATTAAGTGAGAAACTTTGTTTCTTTTTCTGGCTGTTCAGTGCATAGAAAAGAGGGACTTTCCAGTACAAATGAGGGACTGTCCCTCCGAAAAAGGGACAGTTGGGAGGTATGCTGTTGGGGGTGAGGCGTAAGGTTAAGGGTTCATTAATGGCATTGGGGACAGCATGATGACATTTCAGGGCAGAGTAATGATGTCAGAGTTGTGATGTTGTGCCACAACTATGTAATCAGGTAGATTTCTGTCTGCTTTTCATAATGTTGGAAATTGGGCAGAAAATTTAAAATTGCACAGCCCCTTAATAACCAGAGCGGTAGCACCCCTATGCTCAACAACCATAAAATTCACTTTGTAAGAACTGGCCATCGTGTGACTTAACTTGGCCTGAAAACAAAGTAAAACAAAAAAAGAAATAAAAAAAAACAGACTAATTTTCTTATTTCAGGGTGGGCGGCACATTAAAGGTTTTCAGGTCTGTGGGCAAAACTATAGTTTGCAGAAAGCGGTTGTGAGTTAGGTGTGGGTCAGTGTTTGGTAACTTGGGTAGGTGTGCATTTGGGTAGCGTTCCTTGATGATTTGAGCTGGCTTCATACCTCCTTCTTGTGACTGACACTTTTTAGGTGAGGCACCAGTTTATAACTGCCTTGTTGAAATGCAATAATATAGCACTTGTCAGTCTAAATCAGTGATCCCCAACCAGTAGTGCATGAGCAACATGTTGTAAGCATAGTGCCAAGTAGAGTCTCCTGTAGGCTGCCAGTCTACATAGGGGCTACCAAATGGCCAATCACAGTCCTTATTTGGCACCGCAAGGGACTTTTTCATGCTTGTGTTGCTCCCCACTCTTACATTTAAATGTGGCTCACGGGTAAAAAAAGGTTGGGGACCCCTGGTCTAAATGGAATCATGGTGACTCCAGGATTGCCACCCAATTTTTTGCAATATGAAATTACCTTTAATACTCTATATGCTTCTCTTAGTACTGCCTTTTTATCCGGGGAGAGGTTTATTACGCAGTTAGATCTGCAATAAACACAATCAACATTTATCTAATACATGGTGAATTATCTAGAAGTAAAAGATATTCATTTTCACTTACATGATTACATCATATCTATTGTCCTTTATATTGGCGGCTTTGAGATCTTCAATGTAACCCTTGATGAATTCAACATTGGGCTGCTGGAATCCAAACTTCTCTGTATGGAAATCAATGTATTGTCTCGATAACTCCAGCTAAAACAGAAAAAATCAAAATATAAATAAGTAATACTATATCGTATTTATATTATTATTATAATACTGTGATACAGGTATAGGATCAGTTATCCAGAATGTTTGGAACCTGGGGTTTTCCGGATAAGTCATCTTTTCTTATCATGTTCCCCATTTAAGTCTGAAAAATAATTTAAACATTAATAAAATCCAGTGGGCTTGTTTTTCCTCCAATAAGGATGCATCGTATCTGAGATGGGATTTAGTGCAATTTATTGTTTTATTATTACAGAGAATTTCGGATTATTTTGAGTCTATGGGAGATGGCCTTCCTGTAATTCAGAGCCTTCTGGATAACGGGTTTCCGGATAACAGATCCTATATCTGTACTGCATATACTCACTTGTTCATCAGTCATGTCTATTCCCGTCACATGACCCCTTTGTCCTACCAGTTTACTTAGCATGTAGCAATCTCTACCACTTCCACTGCCCAGATCCAACATGATACAGTTCTCCAAATTTTCTGGCACAGAGAGTCCACAGCCGTAATACCTAATAATGAAAACTGATATAATAACTGACATTTTTTTCTAATTAAATATACAGCTGTCTTTGGTTATTTCTGGAAATTCTACTAACATATTCAGTGTTGTGATTACTATACAGTAGGATCTACTGTGGTTCCACCACCCCTGCCCTTGCTGCCCTCCACAAATGAGTGGGTGCATGGGGGGTGCTGCTGAAGATGCTCATGTCTTGAGAACATGTGGCTTGAGGTTCCAGGCCAATAATGTTACACCAATATATATATATTCAATACAAAACTGTGTAGCAAAATTAAAGCTGCCCATACACAGGACAAGTTAGCAGGCATCGTTGGCCAACTTCATAATGAGTTGGCAGCTTATCTGCCCATGTATGTCCTGCCTGATCTACATCTAGTCAGAAATCAGGCAGATATTCATCAAGCAGGTTGTAAAATCCCATTGGAGAGGACCACACCAGTGTGTTGATATATAACCAAATATCAGCCAGATATTTATCCGGCAGGTTCTTTTTGGGAGAAAACAACATTGAATCATTGATAGGGCCCCTGTCCAACGGTCCCCATACTCCTACAGTATGATCCAACCACTGGTCCCTGCAACAATGAACAGATCTATCTGATTTGGTCCAGCATGCAGGTGGGCAAAACGGACAGAGATCCACTTGTTTGGTTTCTAGCCAAATGAGTGGATCGGGTGGCCATATACCATGACTTCCTAGTTCTACACTCTCAGTTTAATGTTCCGACCATACATATATAAAGACAGTAAAATTTTTTGAATAACATTGGTTTGCTTTAAGATCAGTCACTGAACTGTTCATATATGGGGAAAAGCTAAAAATGTTTAGGGGCACCTATCATCAAAAGAATGCAGCCATGTTTTGACACAAAGCAAAGTGTCACAGTTCTCGAATGTTACGGGCATGTGTGACTGTACATGGCCCCTGACCAGAAGCTCCATCCAATGGCAGGTTGCTTAGTGCTTGCAGGGGACAATTAAAAAAAATGTAGCCCATACCTCCAGTGGGGGAAACATTTTTTTGATGATTGGTGCATCCCACAGAATTGTTCACAGTTGACAGTTCATGGACAGATATGATTGTTTCTTAAAGTGACGACAACCAGCTTTTCAAAGCTAAGCAAACTGCTGATCACTGTGGAACAATGGTATCTGTAGTCAATGTTTATTAGACATATATGTCTTGAAAATTTACACTAAAGTATGCAATGAAGGTCAAAATTTGATTTATGGCCACCATATGCCCCCTGATGTGACCCTGTGGTATCATGTAGCTAATTTGGTGAGAAACAATCAACACTAGCAAACTGCACAACATTTATTAAGGTAGGAAAAACTGTACTATGCCAGTGCATGTAGAGCAAAATGCTGGGTTAGCCATTCTCCACTGATGCTAGAGATTCCCCACCATTGCAATTTAACATTAGCTGTTGAGCATAAGACTGGACACCCCTAATACATGTACAGAATACATCTAGTCATTTTAACTCAAAAAATATGTACTTTTACTTCACCCCACCCTCCAAAGGGCCTGTCCATTCTGTGGACTAACATTAGATGCCCTCCTAGCCCTGGCCAAAGCACACAATACCGTGAGGAAATGTCTTCATGAATTTTATCTAGTGCATCCTTTAGATGTCTGGGCAGTGGTTTAGATGGTGCGGCACAAGCGGAGGTTTTCAGGTCTTTTGTATTACTTAGCTGCTTTCCATAGTAATCCTGGGTAGCAAAACAAGAAAAAAAGGGTTTATTGGTTCTTGCCCTGGGTTAAAAGGCGAATAAAAAAAGGATAAATAGGAGAGGCCTGAACAGAAAGAAAAATACATGAAGCAACAACAAACTTTTAGGTTACAGAACTGCAGTTTTATAAACTACTGGGTCAGTGACCCCCTAATTGCAAGACTGAAAGAGGCAAAAGAGGAAGGCAAATTAAATGTCTACATGTAATAATTGTGAGAGTGGGTCCTGGATCTCGGGTTCCTCTGTAGGCCCTAGAAGGTCTAATATGATGCTGGATACAAGAAACGTATGTGTTTCACAGTAATGTGGTGTTCAGGATCAGAGCTATGGGTAAGCAGAAGCGCATGTTCTGTCTGTAGGTTTGGGCCAAATTTAATTTAATTTTTAATCTCCCTGCTCACCAATGAAACAGTAGGTGATTCAGATGTTGGGGAGGTATGAGTCGGAGTGGAGGACTTGCACGTGGCAGGGGGGCTTGCCTTGGGCACCCTTCCCTGTAGGCAATGATGGTGTTTAACCATAGGTATCATGTGACTAGACTTATGACCTACATGACATGACCATGAGGTCTGTAAAACAATTGTTGATATGTGATTTATTGTTCCTAAATACCAGACCTTGAAATTATTCCATACCAGCCTTTAAGAACTATACACTTATCATGCCAATAACCCTACTCAAGCGCAAGGAAACAAATCACACTGACAGGCATGAATATGTGCCTTAGGCTAGTCATAAACCTAAACATCATTTGGCAAAATTGCCAATTTGGCTATCAATGTGCTGGGCCATATTTGGCCCCCAGGCCAACAACTCAATCATACAGTGGTTCATTGGTGAGGATTTCCAAACCTGTTTCATAGGATATCTGCCTAGATTTTGGCCAGATAACAGTTGGACAGAGTCCCATATACAAACTGGAGAGGCCTATATATATATATATATATATATATATATATATATATATATATATATATATATATATATACTCGGTTACTACCTTGACATCTTCATAGGTTTTTGTTGAGCAGGACTTTTCTATGGCAGAACTGTGAAAAAGAGCAGAAAAATACAAATGGAACATACTGTAGGCAAACTTCTGTATCAAACATTGCTCAGCATGATACTCCATTTAAATAGATCACTATCCCACCTATTCCCACTGAAATGAATGGCTCGACTTGCTGTACTATGGAGTGTCGTGGTACGACTTGTGCTCCACCTGAGCCGTGGGATGTTGAAATATAGTTTGCTCCATCTGTATAAGGGAATGAGAAAGTAACATTGTCACTAAACCTTACTTAGCATTACTAAGCAAACACTACAATTTTGTGGACTAGTTATGCTACCCTATTATTAAGAGGTCTGTATGTCCTTTTCAAGAGAGACTTCCAGTCAGTGGAAATGGCACCAGCTTTGAGAAGAAATCTATGGTAGAAAACGTTAATAGCATCACCAGAAATTCTATATTGAATAGGTGCCAGCCCAACCCAGGGTTTGGGGGTTCCCTTAATTGAGAAGCTTCTGTTTTTTTTTTTTTGTCTAAATCCAGGCAGTGTCATTCTGTGGCTACTAAAGCAAATAAAGTACTGTCTCATAAAAAAGGGAATTTACTCAAGGGATGAAAACATAATTTTGCCTCTTTATAGGTCCCTGGTAAGTGCAGTTTTAGTCTCCAGTCCTTAAAAAGGATGTAAATGAGCTGGAGAGAGTGCAGAGACGTGCAACTGAACTGGTTAGAGGGATAGAAGATCTAAACTTTGAGGAAAGACTGTCAAGGTTGGAGGACATGATTATTCTTTACAAGTACATTAGAGGACATTACAGAAAGGCCCTCACCCATAGACTCTGTTTTATCCAAAGTTTCAAAGATGATTTCCTTTTTCTCTGTAATAACAAAACAGTAGCTTGTATTTGATCCAAACTAAAGATGCCCATACACTGAGAGATCCGCTCGTTTGGCAATGTCGCCAAACGAGCGGATCTCCCTCCGATATGCCCACCCTGAGGTGGGCAATATCGGGCTGATCCGATCGTGGGCCCTAGGGCCCAATGATCGGATCCTAACGATGCCTTAACACGTGGTCGGATTGCGGGACCGCATCAACGAATAGATGCGGCCGCGATCCGACGGGATTTACACGGGCCAATAAGCTGCCGACACGGTCTGTCGGCTGCTTTTATCGGCCTGTGTATGGCCACCTTAAGATACCGTATAATTAATCCTTATTGTAAGTAAAACTGGACTGTTTGGTTTATTTAATGTTTGCATGATTTTCGAGTAGATTTAAGGAATGAAGATCTGAATTATGGAAAGATCTGTTATATGGGAAACCCCAGGTCCAGAGCAGTCTGGATAACAGGTCCCATACCTGTATTTATATATGCTGACAGACAGCTGCTGGTCACATTGTATTGATAAAGATTGAGATAAATCCCATTTGATTAATCACGTGTATTTAGATGCAATTTGTAATATGAAATTGTATCCTGCATTGGTGTTCATGCTATGGCATGTCTTTATATAAGATTTGTTTGCTATTATATTAATGGTGGGATAATCTGTTAATATTACAGTACAGTACTACTCATTATCACTCCCAATCTCTATTTATTCCAATATCTATGTCACTGCAGGTGCTGAGCAGCGCAGGCCAGCTGTGCAAGGTGATCTCTGCCTAAATGTCACCCCCAGCTGTCAACCGGCAGGATAACAGGCAGTGCATACTTTCACTATTTACTGTATAACACAGAAATGGCTTCACATTGTGTATTGTAATAGACTGCCCGATGTTAGGGATTTATTGGTGACTTGATTTCCTTATGTTGTTTCTACTTGAAGAATATTATTGTACTAGCTGGGTCTTCATGTGCCAAGAAGTGTAAACAACATTATTAGTGCTCATACTAGAACGGAGCTAATTACCAGGGCTCTGGGTGCAAGAACAAAATTAGTTACCGGCACTCGAGGCAAATAAAACAGTACAAGCACCTTGCGTGTTTATTTACATTGGGACTTAAATAAACATGCAAGTGGCGTGTCCCCTGTTTGATTTGCCTTGAGTGCCGGTAACTAATTTTGTTCTTGTATCCAATTTGGAATTGCCGTCATCCCAGGGTCTGTGCACCAGGCGGTAATCTAAAGGGCTGTACAAGGGTTCAAGAGGGCTCTGGGTCAAAATCTGCCTCCACCCATTTATTGCCCTATGCCCAGCTCTCCTCAGTCCTCATAAGTCTTCCCTATCTCCCCACTTCCAGTCTCTGCTTGCTGATTCCCCTTCCTATGGCACCCACACCAGTTGGGCCTGATGCACATGCCCCTTATGCCCACCCTTAATTCCAGCCCTGATTCCTTCCCACAAGAATCATTTATTTTATAAATACTCTTACTTACATTTATGCTTACAATATTATATATATTCATGAGAACAAACCTTGGATTCTTCAGTGGAATACATTCACTAGAGTTAAAGTTGACCTTTTCCCTGCTGTGCCTGAAAGATCAGATTGTGCTATACCCTGTCACACAGTAACCAGAAGTGACAACAAGTGCCTGAGCTATATATACATATATATACCGTGTGCACACAAAGTATAGAGCAGCCTACAGTTCACATTGTATATCTTTCCATAAAAGAACTCTTCGTCATTCCCCACAGTAACTCAACAAGGGCATTCTTAAGAAATTAGCTAAAATGTGTATATTGCAAAAGCAGAAACTTTACCTGCAAAGTGACATTTTCCAAAGGGTGACAGACCAGGATGAGAGGCAGTACCTTCTACATACATTTCTCTCCCTGCCACTCCCTCCCAACATGATTGACTGAGATTACATACGTTGGAGGCGGCAGGCAAGTAAGCACAGCAATAGTAAAGTCAGTGAAGAGTAAAGTGTTTGTGCGCAAATGTCACAGGCTATACTGACCATTATATACAGCTACATCCAACTACTGCCCATATAGCTCAAAGTGGGTCATAAAAGACATACTGTTTTTGCATGATAATAATAATTGCTTTTGTATTAATGTAATGACTTGATCCAGAGTCACAAAGAGACCTCTGACTCTGTCCTGCCTGTGTGTCATTAGTGATGATGAAGGACAAGAGTGTCACAGTGAAGTCTTCTCCATTCTTCTGTTGCCCTGGGCCAGTGCAATATAAATTTCTCATGAGCACCTGCCAAGAAGAAGCTCATAATGTGGTGCTCTACAGTAGTACCTTGGGCCGGGGGCAGTTTTACAGCTAACAAGAGCTCTGGCCTGGGGTATCAAGCAATTGATTATAATTACTGGATGTGTGTGGGGGATGAAATTGCCTAACATTTGGCACGCTAAGGGATTATACCTTTTCTTCTCCTTTAAAGCAGTGGTTCACCTTTAAATAACTCAAAAACCATGAATAATAAAAATAGAAAACCAATTACATATTGTCTCAGAATATCACTCTCTACATCAATGGTCCCCAAACTTTTTTTTACCTGTGAGCCACATTCAAATGTAAAAAGAGTTGGGGAGAAACACAAACATGAAAAAGTCCCTTGCGGTGCCAAATAAGTGCTGTGATTGGCCATTTGGTAGCCCCTGTGTGGCTTGGCAGCCTACAGTAGTCTCTACTTGGCAGTATACTTTGTTTTTATTCAATTAAAACTTTCTTCTGGAGTCTGGAATTCAAAAATAAGCCCCTGCTTTGAGGCCAGGGAGAGCAACATCCAAGGGGTTGGTGAGCAACATGTTGCTCACGAGCTTCTGGTTGGGGATCACTGTCTACATCATACTAAAAGTTAATACAAAGGTGAACAACCCCTTTAAAGGGATTCTGATGTGATTTTTATGGTTTTGTTTTTATTTCTACATTGCACTGTTTATATTATTTTATATAATTCACTCTACCATATAAAATGTTATTCCTGAAGCAACACATTTATTTTTTGTTTAGTGTGTAGGCAGTCATCTTGGGTCATTTTGCCTGGTCATGTGCTTTCGGAAAGAGCTGCACTTCATCATGTAACTGCTTTCAGATAAGCTATTGTTTTTCCTACTTAGGCTATAGCCAGACTAGTTGAATCTGCTCCACCACTGCTGCTCTTCTTCCGAATTTGCCTACACCCTGAAAAATTACCTTTGATGGGTGTTTCGGCGGAGAAATATGACTCGTCTGCCTGCACCCAATCGGAGGTAATGTTTCCATGTCGAGGTGCTTTGGACAGAAAGGCAGCAGCGGACTTACCACCCACTATATTCCTATTGTTATAGATTTATTGCTCAAAAAAAGGTCCAGTGGTGACTTGGAGCTACAGTGGCTCCATAATAGTATAGTGTATATTACATACGGCAACTTTGTGTATGGGAAGGGAATTGTGGTCGATCAGGGTTTTTAAAAATCACGGTGACTAATCGCCTTGTTTGGATGGAGGCAGATGTGGTGGATTTTCAGCGCCAGAAAACTCTCACTTCGGCACAGAAATCTGCCACATATGACTGCACATGGGCAGATGCGATCTACCGTGTAAATGACATATCTAAAGATATGATAGCAAGTTTTCCTATGGAAACAACCCCCCCCCTTGTGGTTGTGAGGACGTAATGCATTGCTTGTGTTTCAGTTGCACTACATTTCTAAAGTTAATTTCTCATAAAAACATTATTAATAAAGATAACTCATTACAAATCTCTGCCTCTGCCAAAGTAATACAAACAAATTGAATTTAGGGAATACACTGTGTTTGATGTAAAACGTATTATTTGTAGAATAATGACATATAACCCAAGGCCTATCATCTTGAACGTAAGTTTCTTTCATTTGCACAATATATAACTTGCTGGTGTCAGGGACTTGAATAAACATTCAGAATTCCTGCATTAACTACAAACTCTGCTGGATCTTCACCATAAACTTTGTTGAAAATACATGAAACAGGCTGGTTTTGCTTCCAATAAGGACTAATTGTACAGGCATAGGACCTGTTATCCAGAATGCTTGGGAACTGGGGTTTTCCAGATAACGGATCTTTCCATAATTTAGATCTTTATGCTTTGTCTACTAGAAAATCGTTTAAACCTTAAACAAACCCAATATGCTGGTTTTGCTTCCAGTAAGGCTGAAGCACAAGGTACAGGTGTACTATTACAGAGAAAAAGGAAATCATTTTTAAAATTCGGATTATTCGGATAAAATGGAGTCTATTAGAGACAGCCTTTGCATAATTCAGAGGATAACAGGTTTTCCGAATAACAGATCCCATACCTGTATCTTAGTTTGGATCAAGTTTGGATCAAGTTTGGATACTATTTTATTATTACAGAGAAAAAGGAAATCATTTTTAAAAGCTTTGGATTAAATACATTTTTTTATTTTATTTTTTTTTACTTTACTTTTTGTGACCCTTGCAGATCCTTCGAGTGTCTATAGACACATGTTGCTGATGTTTACGAATGTCCACTCCCTAAACTGAGGGTCTAGGGCTTGAGCACCTGGACCACCTATGCTGGGGAAGCACATTTATCAAGGGTCGAATTTTGAATTCATGTGAATGTCAGGAAGGCTGTAAGCATCTCAAAAATGGATCCCTGAACCTCTCTCATTGACTTAAACAGTAATTCTGCAAGTTTTAGGTAACAAATAGTCGAGTTTGAATTCTTAAAGGGCCAGGGTATGATAAATTTCAAAAAATCTAATTCGAATTTTTTACAAAACTCGAATAGTGTTTGGATAATACCCTAGTCGAATTTGACAGTGTTGACCATAAAAAAAATCTTCAAGAATCTTCAATTCGATCCTTAATAAATCTGCCCCTTAGTGTTTACATAGTTGGTTCTTTAAGTGCCCTTTGATATTGTTTAGTGTGAGGTTATTTACGAGTGCTCATTTCTAATCAAGGTGTGATAATGTTTTCTGTTTTAAATGTGTCATATGTTCTTTCCCCCTTGTGTAGTGAAAATGTCAAAGCAAAACACCAATGCCACATGTAAACACAAATAGCAAAGATTACTGCAACCGTATTTGGTGTGGCAGCTCTTAGTAATTACTCAAGAGGTCTCTAGTATTTGCATTGGTTGTCTGTTCTATTACTAAGTAATACAGGTATAGGATCCGTTATCGGGAGACCCGTTATCCAGTAATGTCCGAATTATGTAAAGGCTGTCTCCCACAGACTCCATTTTATCCAAAAAATCCAAATGATTTCCTTTTTCTCTGTAATAATAAAACCTTGAACTTGATCCCAACTAAGATATAATTAATTCTCATTGGAAGCAAAACCAGCCTATGGGGTTTATTTAATGTTTAAGTGATTTTCTAGTAGACTTAAGGTATGAAGATCTAAACTACTGAAAGATCCATTATCCAGAAAGCCCCAGATCCCAAGCATTCTGAATAATAGGTCCCATAGCAGTAATAGAATGGCTTGGAAGGTGTATTTGCCTTTACTAATTTTTACAATTCCCTTTTGAAAACAAAAGCTGGTTGCACAATAGGAGCAACAAAGACCAATGTCGTGTCTGTTGAAGTGCAGAAACCAAAGAAGGGAAAGAAAAGCCTAGATGGAATATACCTAATAAGAAACACTAGATGGCACCAAATCCCTGGGGAAAGGTTTTCTAAGGCAATGATTAATGACTAGAAAGGGTCTGAAACGCACCAACGGACTTTAAGCTGTCATGATTTGATCTTCTGTGTTTTTACACTCATTAATAAAGGTACAGTTTTACTTGTTCATGAAGGGGGGGTCTAATGTTTCTTGTTTCCTAAGCCAATAGCTTTGTTGCTGGCTGTCCCCAGGACTGAAGTTTATTATAGATGTACAAAAGCACAGATGGTGTTATACCAGTAACGTAACTAGTGGGGGGCAGTAACGTAATAAGTGGAATTGGAAGTGTTGTCTAAAGGTGGCCATGCACGATAAGATCCGCTCGTTTGGCAAGGTTGCCAAGCTAGTCAACCTTATCTTTTCCCCGATATGCCCACCAACGGCAGTGCGATATCAAGTTAATCCGAATGTTCGGCCCTAGTGTCCGAGTCGGTGATGCAGGGAACCCCGTGAATGAGGTTAGCTAAACAGGGTTAGTTCTGTCATAGACTCTCTAGGAGAATAAGCTAGGGAGGACAGATAGTAGGGATGCACCGATTCAGTTCGGGATTCAGCCAGGATTCTGCCTTTTTCAGCCAGATTCGGAATACGGCCAAATCCTTCTACACAGCCGAACCTAATTTGCATATGCAAATTAGGGTTGAGGAGGGAAATCTCATGACTTTTTGTCACCAAACCAGGAAGTAAAAAATGTTTTCCCCTTCACACCCCTAATTTTCATATGCAGTTTCCTTTCACGAAGGATTCAGGGGAACGGCCGAATCCAAAACAGTGGATTCGGCGCATCCCTAACAGATAGTAAGAGCAGTTGGAGCTCCATCGAGGATTGTACTAGGGAGTAGCTTCCCAAGGCTTTTGAGGCCTAGAGTGAAGGAACCACAGTGGCTAGGGTGTCAGGATTAGAAAAGTGTTCTCCCTGACCACTCCAATGGGTGGGAGCCGGACCACTCTGAGGTATATTGCAGAGGAAAATGGATGTACTACTTGACTACCTTGCCTGATGGGAGTCACTGTCTCTGCTGTGTAATGTAACCTGTTTCAGCCTGCTGTGTGGCATTGTGTATGCCTTGTACTTCTGTATGTAAACCCTGGGCTCATTTATCTTGTACAAATAAACTGTTATTCATCTGGTTCATCACAAGAATCTCCTGGCGCCCATTATTTCTATTCGGTGTAGCAAAGTAGCGTGAGCGTTGTGGTTATACTACTCCACCTGGGTCTTGAGTCACATGTAACCCATGCTCTAACAACTAGCTGGACATTAACCCCTTTTTAGTCTGCCTAGTCAGATTAGTGTTACACAACTTTGAAAAAAAGATTATTAAATAGCAAACAACATCACAATTTCCATTTTATAAATTTTTTCAATGAATACAATTCCTATGCTAACTCACTCATCTATTACAATTAGATTACCCCCTTTGTATCAGTGAAGGTGCAGGGAGTTGTGGATGATAGAGACAGAGCTGGAGGGAAGCTAACTGGATGGCTGGAGTGGGGGCTGCAGAACAGGCAGATACAGTTGTATAGAAGCTGCAGAGGGAATGAGTGTGGGGATATCTGCAAGGCAGTTAAAGGAATTGGTCACCGTTACATTAACTTTTAGTATGTTATAGAATGCCCGATTCCTAGCAACTTTGCAATTGGTCTTCATTATTTATTTTTATAGTTTTTAAATCATTTGCCTTCCACTTTTACATCTTTCCAGCTTTCAAATGGGGGTCACTGACCCTGACAGCTAAAAACTATTGCTCTGTAATTTTACAATTTTATTATTGTTATTACTCTGTATTACTTATCTTTCCATCCAGGCCCTCTCTGATTCGTATTGCAGTTTCTCATTTAAACCACTGCCTGGTTGCTAAGGTAAACAAGACCCTTGCAACCCCTGCAAAAATTCCAAACTTGAGAGCTGCTAAACAAAAAGCTAAGTTCCTAAAAAAAAAACCCCCACAAAACCTAAAAAAAAAACAAATGCAAATTGTCATAGAATATGTATATGTCGTACTAAAGGTTAATTTAAAGGTGAACATCCCCTTTAAGAGTTTTGGTACCAAGTTCAGACTTTCACCACTTCAAATGCGTCAAATGGGAGCTTTAAATTCAGATGTTAGGAACAGTGACAAGTGGAGAAAAATGTTTTTAGGCCTACTGCTTTCATATAGAGCAAAGAGCTCAGGGGTGAGTAATTCCTGGAAGGGGGGGTGGAGGCTACAGTATATTGTAATACACAGATTTTAGTTTCATTATAAATAAAGGTCATTTGCTTTTTTGGCCCCTAGGCAGAAAAATCTGGGCCCCCTGGAATTAAATTTAAATCATAATTATTAACCTAATTATAAAGTTCCAACTCACTGTAAAATAGAAGGTTGGACACATATACAAACAATGACTGATATATGAGGTATCTGCTTTTTTGGCCCCGGGGCAGTGCTGGAAATGCTGAAAAATCTGGGCCACCTTGAATTAATTAAATTTAAATCAAAATTATTAACATAATTATTAAGTTCCAACATACTGTAAAATAGAAGGTTGGATACATATACCAATACTGACTGATACAGGAGGTAAGTGGCCCCCTGCTCATTAGAGTTCACAATACGTTTGTAAGAATCAGGAATGGCAGAAGAGATTTAGTGCCTTTGAGATCTGTGGCTGGGTGATGTCTAATGATCCCTCTCTCCTCAGGTTTCTCGGAATCACTCATTCATCGCTAGCAACATCCTTTTGGGCCACAGCAGGATCCAGAACTGGGAGACTGAGGCTGATTCTTGGCCTCTTGGGCAAGCTGGAAAGGGTCACTAATGACTTCCTGTTGACAAGAAAGAAAACCCAATAATAACTGTTACTTCTATCAGTAATATTTTAAAGTATCTGTATGACATATAAAATTTACACCAAGAATTCCCATGCCATCCCTGCCTGTCACTGGCACCGTGTTTCCCATTCAAATGAATTAATAGTGACTGCTGAACATAACCACCATAATGGTCATGGTTGAGAAAAAAAACAAAACTCAACCAGAAAAATTTGCAGTTTAATAAATAGGCCCCCTAAGCCTACTAAAAATCATTTAAACATTAAATAAACCCAATAGGATTGTTTTGCCTCCAAAGTATTACTAAAATCTTAGTTGGTATCAAGTACAAGGTACTGTTTTATTATTACAGGTATGGGGCCTGTTATCCAGAATACTCCAGAATACTTGGGATGTCCGGATAATGGATCTTTCCGTAATTTGGATCTGCATACCTTAAACCTACTAGAAAATCATGTAAACATTAAATAAACCCAATAGGCAGGTTTTGCTTTCAATAAGGATTAATTATATCTTATTTGGGATCAAGTACAAGCTACTGTTTTATTATTACATGTATGGGACCTGCTATTTGGAATGCTCGGGACCTGGGTTTTTCCAGATAATGAATCTTCCCGTAATTTGGATCATCATATTTTAAGTCTACTAGAAAATCATATAAACATTATAAATCCAATAGGCTGGTTTTACCTTCAACAAGGATTAATTATATCTTAGTTGGGCTCAAGTACAAGCTACTGTTTTATTATTACAGGTATGGGACCTGTTATCTGGAATGCTCGGGACCTGGGGTTTTCCAGATAATGGATCTTCCCGTAATTTGGATCTTCATACTTTAAGTCTACTAGAAAATCATGTAAACATTATAAACCCAATAGGCTGGTTTTGCCTTCAATAAGGATTAATTATATCTTAGTTAGGATCAAGTACAAGGTACTGTTTTACTATTACAGAGAAAAAGGAAATCATTTTTAAAAAGTTATTTTGCATTTTATTCCGCAGCTCTCCAGTTTGCAATTTCAACAATCTGGTTGCTAGGGTACAAATTACCCTAGCAACCATTCATTGATTTGAATAAGAGACTGGAATATGCATAGGAGAGGGCCTGAATAGAAAGATGAGTAATAAAAAGCAATGCATTTGTAGCCTTACAGAGCATTTGTTTTTAGATAGGGTCAGTGACCCCCCATTTGAAAGCTAGAAAGATTCAGAAGATGAAGGCAAATAATTCAAAAGCTATAAAAATGAAGAAATGAAGACCAATTGAAAAGTTGATTTGAATTAGGCATTCTATAACCTAATAAACTTAATGGTGAACAACGCCTTTAAGTCCTGATCTGCTCCAGTTCCACCTCCATCTTACCCCTTCTCTGCCTGTTCTGATTTTGCTCCACTATCCACCTAATTGAATCGCCCTTCATTGTCATTAGCCCAGCAGTTTGCGCTACTGGCCTACCCCTTTCCATCACTGGCCCCAGCACCAATATATATATTTATACTGTAAATATATATTTTTCACTTTACATGGGCAAAAAAAATATATATAATGCAAGACTGAACTGATAAAACGGACTAGAATTTTGTACATGTAATGATATACAGATATACACAGCTATGAATGTGCAGTGAAAAAGAAGACATTTTATCTTTAAGGAATTTCCTGAGACTTTGATGAAAGTGGACATTGCAAGGTCAATCCCGCATACTTATTAGGAACATTCTTTTCTTGTACGGACACAGAGTTCCTTTTTCTCTATCATTCACGATAAAGCAGGAGCGGCAGGAGACTTCACACATCTGCTCGACTCTCACATTAATGTTATCGTTTGGCACCATTGATACAGGAAAGCTTGTAACCAGCAAGTCACCCCATGAAACAAACTCCCAACATATGTTGATCCTTTTCTTCATTTTGTAATTCAGCTCCATATTTAAAACGGTATTAAAGGTATGGCATCTATTATCTGAAATGCGTGGGACCTGAGGTTTTCTGGATACAGGGTTTCTCATACCTTAAAGGGTGCTCCATCCAAAAATTATTATTTTTTGCAATGAACAGAATGTTATTCTAAGCAACTTTCCTTTATACATGAATTAAAATTTCAAATAATGTAATGTAAATGCAATTGCTATTGAATGCAGTAGCTGTCTCCCGGTTGACATCATACTGGCTCTGACTTATGAAATAATGTAGCAGAAGCCAACTGATTATAAGATCTGGAGGAGAACTTATTTTTTCTACAGTGTTATATGGCTCCTATTCCATGTATTTTTTTCTTAGCTACACGACCATTATAAAAAAAACTGGGCCCCTGTGTATGAATACCAGCTGGGACTTAGGAATATGATCTTTCATATAACAAAATATAAATAAATACTGTCTGTAAAGCCAACCCTCTACTCTGATTAAAAGTGTTTTCTCTGTGTAAGGAACCAGGGGCTTGCCAGAAATAGCCTTCAATTGGGCATGTAGTATGGAGGGGTAGAGTTGGCAGGTCATGTATGGTCAGCTTTACTGTCAGAAACCTTAGAAGCTACATCTTTTTTATTATAATTTTTGATTATAATTGCTTAAATGAAACACCAGACAGGGCGACTACTGTAGAAGCACCTTCTTCTTCTTCCTGGTTCCTCTCTATGACCCAGCCTTGGTCATACAAGCAGTGCTCTAAATATATGTGTATATATATATATATATATATATATATATATATATATATATATATATATATATATATATATATATATATATATATATATATATATATATATATATAGTCGGAAGAGGCACCTGCCTAGGGCGCAACTCTGAGGGGGTGCTGGGCAGGTGCCTGGTCAAGATTCTTCTGCCTTCCCTGCTAAAGGCCTGTGGTTCCCTTGGAGTGATACGGAAGCCCATAACATAATGTACAACATTTCTAGCCAACTCCATTAGTTTGGCTTTAGTTTTCCGTTAAATGCAGTCACTACTGCATACCATCTGTAGTTGGTATACAAATAAGCAATGCTTGTACATTTTGCCCAGTAAGATGGTAAGTTGTGTTGAGTTTCCATATCACACTTTGTTGTGTCTGAAATTTGAACAAACCAAAAGTTCTCTTCTAAAAGATTGGCTAATTTCCACAAAGCAATGAATTTTCCTTTGGTCTTAAGCTGTACGTGACATTGAAAATCCGGAATGAGGTGAAGGACAAGGGCACTTACGGGGAAACAGCAAAATATAAATGGGAACACAGCATATTTCAAACCTGCATGTTCCAATCAAGGATAAATAGCAGATACAGAGCTAATTATTTCTCTTTGCACTGCAAGGAAAAGTTAAACAAAAGTATTCTAACATTCTCCTTTCTTTTCACAATCAAGGGGTTGAAAGTTAGATAAAAAACAAGGTATTTAACACGTAGAGCATATGGCCAGCAAGTTAGTATTCTGATATTGAATAAAGGTGCAGGCTGACTCTTTAAATAAATTAGTAATTGGGTCCCTTTATACAAATGCTTTTTATCCATTTATATTTTGTAATCCAACCCATACCTTATTAATATGACTCTTTATTAATAAACTTAATAGATTCTGCCACTAAGTGGAGCAGCCAGTGAAAAGCAAACAGCTAAAATCATTGGAATACAGCATTGCTGCAAAGACTCCACACATCACTGAACCTGTTCTCTCAGCATTCTTCTAGATAAACTACAATAGTTTGCAGCCAATTGCATCCATAGGTTTCTTAAAGTCTCTGTATCTGTTGTAATTACAGACAGCGAGTCTAATGTCTAGGCAAGTCTATCTCTCCTTATACATGTATGTGTGTATAAAGGGAAAACATACGCTCATTAAACTCACCTTTTTGGGCTGGCATTTGCTGGATGGACCTCCCTTCTCACATGGACGGAATAAAAATTCATCAGCCAATCTAGAGTTCTTCAGGATTGCCCCCAGCTCCTCATCAACTACAACAATTTCCCCTTCCTGAAGGAAAGAAAGGAGCAACCTATCATCATTTTATTGACATGAATATTATCACCTAGATCAGGGCTGTCCAATATGCACTGCAGCTGTTGAACTAGTACACCCAACCGCCCCCTGTCCAGTTTGTTAGAGGGCAAAGAATTGGAAAACCCTTCCCTAAATGGCAGAATGAGCAGACAGGGTGCATAAGGGATTTAAAGATCCTTGGTATAGGCACTTATTCCAAAGGACCTGTTTTTATACAGGTAAGGGACCTGCTAACCAGGACCTGGGGCTTTTCATAATTTGGAACTTCATACCTTATGTCTCCTAGAAAATCATGTAAACATTAAATAAACCCAATAGGGTTTGCTCCTAATAAGGATTAAATATACTGTATCATAGTTTGGATCAAGTACAAGGTACTGATTTATTATTAAACAAAAGGAACACCAAGAGCCCCAATAGCGTAATATGTATTGGTAAGGGATAATGAAATAAGAGTAGATAACATATACTCACAAACCAGGGTTACCAATAGGCAACCACTGTAAAGGCAGGTGGGGAGATTGTCCTGACCCCACTCAGGATTAAGAAGTCGCTCTCTGTAGATAGAAAAAGGATATCAACCCTCCACCCAGGGTGGACTTAGTATTGTATAAAAAGAACAGAGGCGCCAAAAGAATAAAAGCATATAAACGAGTTTAAAAACCAAAACTTGGTAATCAGAGGAGGCAGTAGTGGACTTACCTCCTCCAAGCAGACACAAAACGACTGTAATTAAGCAGTCAAATTTATTAATGAACTCCAATCAGTACAACGCATTTCACTGGCTCAGACCCGCTTCTTCAGGCAATAAACATAGGAGTTACAGCTGTGAATTTCAGAGACCAAAGTGACAAATAGTATGCTGTGTGCTTATTCGTCAAAACGAAAGCTTTTTTAGTATTACAAAAATATGTATGGTAGTCATTATTCTGGGATAAATGTATGGTGCAGGGATTGGTTAGCTATTAAAAAAAATGGGGGGATTTTGGAATATACCAAAGTAAAGGTTGATAAGTATTAGAGGATACAACAATTATACAGGTGAAGTGCAGTGAGCAAAAACGTAGTGGGGCTGCAAAGTTAATATAAAGTCATAACTAACAAAACAGATAAGGCATAGATGGTGTGTGGTAATAAATAACAAGACTCACCATCTGGCAGTAGTATACACACTTAGCGCCTCTGTGCCAGCGAAGGACGCCTGAGTATCTTTTAAAGTGAGAGTTTGGAGGGGAACCAGCATCTTACAAACAGGAAGTGCATCATAGGGGGGTGGGGTTAAGGCAAAAGGTTCAGTACTATAGTATAGGGAGTAAGTAGTCGCCATGTTGGGAGGGGCAATGTAGGGGTTACTTAGCCGCCATGTTGGATGGGACAGAGTAGTGAAATAGGTACATAAAAGTGCGTGAGGGTACACATATAAGAAATAGGAGAGTGTTGATCATATTGATGTAGGCAAGCGGCTATAAAATCGGAGGAGAATAAAAGAAAAAAAAAATTTAAATTTATATCAGGGCAGGTTATTAAAATGGAGTGCCATAGTGCATGATACCTGAATAATAACCATATGGAGCAAAAACAGGTTGCTTATACAGAATAATAAAAACATTATCTAAAACATATATTAAAAATTGTAATCAAAAACATACATCCATAAAGTATCAGATACTGTGATCAAAAACATATATTAAAACATATATTTAACCATTTGATTTATAATAAATTTCATCGATTTATTACCACACACCACTCTATGCCTTATCTGTTTTGTTAGTTATGACTTTATATTAACTTTGCAGCCCCATTACGTTTTTGCTCACTGCACTTCCTTTTTACCCTATTTACTGCACTTCACCTGTATAATTGTTGTATCCTCTAATACTTATCAACCTTTACTTTGGTATATTCCAAAATCCCCCCATTTTTTTTAATAGCTAACCAATCCCTGCACTATACCTTTATCCCAGAATAATGACTACCATACATATTTTTGTAATACTAAAAAAGCTTTCGTTTTGACGAATAAGCACACAGCATACTATTTGTCACTTTGGTCTCTGTTTATTGCCTGAAGAAGCGGGTCTGAGCCCATGAAACGCGTTGTACTGATTGGAGTTCATTAATAAATTTGACTGCTTAATTACAGTCGTTTTGTGTCTGCTTGGAGGAGGTAAGTCCACTACTGCCTCCTCTGATTACCAAGTTTTGGTTTTTAAACTGATTCATATCCTTTTATTCTTTTGGCGCCTCTGTTCTTTTTATACAATGTTTTATTATTAAAGCTATGGTATATGTTATCTGGAAACCTGCTATCCAGAAAGCTCCGAATTACGGAAAGGCTGTCTCCCATAGACTCCATTGTATCCAAATAATTTTGATTTTTTGAAATTATTTCTTTTATTTTCAGTAATAATAATAATAATAATACAGTAGCTTGTACTTGATCCAAACTAAGATATAATTAATCCTTATTGGAAGCAAAACCAGCCTATTGGGTTTATTTAATGTTTACATGATTTTCGGTATAAAGATCCAAATTACAGGTATGCATATGAAATAAAGATGTATAAAAGCAACACAGATTATGTATGGCTGTGGTAAAATCAATATAAATGTTGCTTTTACAGTGTTCCATACCCTGAAAGTGATGTTAGCATCAAACTGCAGCTCTTCCTCACAGCCTGTGATCCCTCCGTTGTAAATAACTTGGCAATTTTCCTTCACTGTGCCCTGTGGCAGTCTGAAGAGACGGTAGGTGGCAGAGACAAAGCTGTAGTCACCTGAAACATACATTAGAAACTACATGAATTACATGAGATTCACATTTCAGACAAGCTGACATGGGCCTGGAATAAGAAACCAGGGAAACATTCCCAGGTGGAACTAGAACTTTGCAAGAAACACATATTTGTCTAATGAAAGAAAATGTTATTCTAAGATCTAGAAATGTCAGTGGTTTAAATTTATTTGTACATACTGTATGATTGCAATTGAAACTGTTGCTGTTCCTTTCAGCACTGCTGGTACAGACTAATGACTCTGCAGACAGAACTGTATCGCTCATTGGATACCAGGGATTGTGCAATACAGTTTGGATACTGCTCTGCGGCAATCCCCAGAGGTACCCCCCCCAGCTCTGCCACCAGACTTTATGGAGGTTATTTACTAAACTCAATTTTTTTCTGATCAAGGTTTTTTGGGCAAAAAACTCAAATTTTTTGAGAAAAAAAACCCCCAATTTTTTGTGATTTATTATGCTGCAAAAAGCCCTAATCCGAAAATCCGCCACCTCAGACCTGTCGAGGTCATGGAAGATGTCCCTATCCCAATTTGAACATATTGTGGTTTGTGCTGGGTTTCGCCCGATAATCTGAAAAATTCAGGGGGTTCGGGCAAAACACCCCCCCCCAAAAAAAAATCAAGCAATTCAGGAGAAAAGAGCAAAAAAAATCACACGTTTCGGGTTTTCATTCGAGTTTTCGCGCTCAAAACTATTTATTCGAGTTATTTTAATGATAAATAATTGGAGTTTTTTTTTTATTGAAATCAGATTTTAGTAAATAACCCCGCAAGTGTCCATCGGTGGAAAGGGGATTTTTTTTATACACAGTCATCTGTACCCTTATTACCCAAAATATATAAATATGTCCCCAGTAACAGAAGCCAGCTCTCCTGCAGAGAATATCAAGCTGTTTTCAGTTACCAATAACTTTAAAGCCATAAAATAAACTAGAGTATATTGGACAGTTACTTAGAATTTACCTATGTTTTTAAATGTTTCAGGAAAAAAATTGCTCCTTGCACCCAGATACCATTGAATGAGCCAGTTCATGACACTATTGACTGCTTTATAGAGTCATAAATAGGCAAGGCCAACATACACTTAAGTCTTTGTCAGACATTACATGTTATGGCACTTTCTTCCAGCCTATGAACAGAACTGAGATATCACTTCAAGGTCTCCAGCTAAATTAACATTCAGAAAATTCCTCTGTGGCTCTAGGCAACCCAACATGCCACACTGTTTGCAAACAAACCTTTTAGTTTAGATTTAAGAGTTAGAGCAATCTTTTATATTTCAGAACCTTGCTAAACCCATGCACTTGCACCTAGCAAAGTCCTTAGTCTCTGGACCACTATGTGAAACAGTGTTTTTTTACTCACTGCGCAATATTTTTCTCAGAATTCCAATGTAAACCGTGCACCAGCAAAGTAGCATGTATTGCTACTTTCCTGTGATTTACCAAAGCAAGATCAAATAAGTGTTGTCTTTGACATGCAAACATGCAGCCGCCACCTCCCTCTGCTTCTGGGACCCCTGACCCAACTGCAACCCCTATCTCCCCGTGCACTGTAATTTTATCTCGTTCTGGAGATCGTGGTTAGATTGGAGGTAAGGGTGAATCTAAGGTTGCCACCCAGCCGATATTTCACAGGCCTAGCCGTTAAAGTATCAGCCAGGGCCGGTATTGCAAGTTTATTGGCTATGTACTTGCAGGTATATTTGCAAACCCTATTTGTTTCACCTCCAGCCTGCCCCTGATCAGCCCAAATTCTGCTACCTACTCCATCCCCATTACCTCTTTCAACCAGTTTTTCCCTGATTCTTCCTTCCCTTTGGCCTCCAGTGTGTCAGTTACGCCCCCAATTTGCATCATAACACTGTCTTGGTTGCATCATAGACCCACCACTACTTGGTCCTGCTCCCCCTTTCAAACTTCATGGGCCAGTAAGGTGGCAACCCTACATGCAGTGCCCAGGGCTGGGAGCAGGTCTGTCTTGGTGGGGCCCATTGGGTTTTTTCTGGTGTCCCGCTGGCTCAGTGCAACCCTGGTAGGTGTTAAACTTTACACCTTATACAGCAAAGGCAGTTAATATGTTTTTGAATGGTTTTGAAGAATGTGCCAAATCCCAACATTGTGCTTGTGTTCATAAATGTGCAGCACACTAAACTGTTGGGCTGGCCCCATTAGGTGGGTTTAGAGCAGTGTCAAGAGGACTCAGACTAAAAGCCTGTTAGAGTACAAACAGGGAAGAATGACCATTTGCTCTTCTAGATACACCTGATAGCCCAGCTCAGTTAGGGTGAGGTTCGGATCATAAATCTGCTCTCCTAAATATCCTTGGAACTATGGCTAAATGGCCTATAGTTGCCTATATCTGTACCCATGAACTGACCAAAGGTTGGATTTTTAGGGGTGGATGAAACTGAAAAAAATTACAACCACTGCTATAGACCAATGTAGCCCTATACTTGACATCTGCCTTGAAAAGGTGCTTGTAGGACTCCCATTGCATATTGTGCATATTGTGCATATTGAAATTACTACTTGCATTACTGACCCTGCATAATAAGGAACACACATGTCAATGCCACTGTATTTTTGCCCCTGAACTGATGAATCACAGACTTTGTAGTTGGTTAAACAACTTACTAAGAATCTCCTGCAGCTCCTGGTTGTCAACAGTGATTAAACTGGAGGTTACCAACCGTGGGCAGCTGAAACCAATCTCCTCTGAAATCTGCAGGAGGTCCTTCCAGTATAATGCTCCACTGAGGCATTCACCTGGTAAACAAATCAAAATACTCAAATACTCAAAAACAGGATGCTCCAAGTATTACTCAAGTACAAAAAAGTGGTGACTAAATCTAGAGTATGAATATGAAAAAGCATTGACGAGATGTTTGAAAATTTAAGAATGGTATGGGAAGCATATCAACTCTGGGTGTCAGAACATAGTGCATGCATTATTTATGGGTCACTCCTTTTGAATATGAAAAGTAGCTACCCTGGAAGATATACTGATGTTATATATTCTTCTGATTTATTTCATTATTTTTTCTCCTTTTGGTTAACTTTATAGTTAATGTTATACTTTAATCCTCAGAGAAGTATATTTAGATACAATGTATGTATAAATAGTTTCAGACTGGGGGAGATGGGGCCAGACAGGAAACCTAAGATAGGGAACACCCCCAGCTAAGGGCCCACACTCCAACTAAGGACCCCTCCAGCCAACGGCACACCACCTGCGTGCCCCCCCCTTCAGCTTGGATGATTTTTGCCACTGCACCACATTGCCTGACCATGTGCCTGGAACATTCAGCCCACTGGGTTTACTCCCGTTCCATGGCGAGCAAATCCAAAACTGAGAATACTGCATTCAATAAAGATCATTAGCCTTGTTTAATTAGCCTTGTTATAACATGTGTCTGTAGGCCAAAGTATGCTGCATGTAATGACTAGCTGCAGTGGGATTCTTGTAGCTACAACCTTTAGAAGATGGCGGTAGCTCCATGGTTCCTCTGTGTAAATATAAGCTTTTACAAGTAATTTGGAACAGGAGGTGGGATGGTGGCAAGCGGTAACTATTGGGAAGTGCAAGGTTTAGCTTTGGATGCATAAATAATAGCTGGGACTGAACTCAGGACCCCAATGCTGCTATATTATACACAGTTTAGTACCATGCTGCCCAATTTGTGTAGAAGGATGTATTTTATTTCTCGGTAATCTAAAAATATTACCTTTGGGTAAGGACAACATAATATTGCTAAACTGTGCAACCCCTGGCTAGCTTTAAGGGGAGCAGGGAGTTTGTGCTCCAGTCTGCCATAGTTATGCTCTCAGACTTCAACACCTGAAAATTTCCACATCTGCCTTGAACAACTCCATCTCTGAATGGACACTCCTTCTTTAGTTATGGTGTTGCCAGGTGTAGCCTGCCTGCAAGTTTCAGATTCTTGTCTTTCCTTAAACTTATGGACACCAGTAAACACTTGGTTATGCTATTATTTTAACTCATTGGGAGATAAGTAGCAACACATATAAAGTTTGTTCCACTCAATAACCACAGAGCTGGGAGCATTTTAAAAGTTAACTTTTACAATGTTACATAAAGGCTAATTTTAAGTAACTTTTCAATGCACTTTCGGTTTTCTTTTTTATAGTTTCTGAAATATTACATTCTTCTATCTCTTTCTAAATTTCAAATGGGGGTCAGTAACCCTGTATTAAAACATTCTATTCAGGCCTCTCGTATTAATATTCCAGTCTTTTGATAAAATCAGTTAATGGTTGCTAGGTTATTTTGGATCCTAACCACCAGGTTGCTAAAATTACAAACTGGAGAGCTGCTGAATAAAAAGCTAAATAACTTAAAAACCACAAATGAAAACCAATTGCAAATTGTCTCAGAATATCACTCTCTACATCCTACTAAAAGATCACATATAGGTGTACAACCCCTTTAATCATCCTATCTTTCCATGTCAGGTTCGAAGAATAATGTCTGTAAAAGACAGTCAAGGAATTAAAAATACTGTAATAATAATAATAATAATAATAATAAAATTGACTCCCTCACATTTAGCATTTTCAGATAAGGGCTGGAAAAGAGCAAAATGGGCAAATTAAAAAAAAATAAAATAGAAAATAGTTCAGTTGAGACATTGCATGGAATCGATCCATCTTTAACATAGTTAAAATGAATGTAAATATGAAATTTGTCTTTTAGGAAAGAATTGGGTGCACAAAATGTAAATGCATTTGCACCATCTCTCTTCTTATGCACAGTGGAGAAGTGCTCACTATACACATCCAAGCAATGGAGCATAATACCATTCCCACCACTGAGTTTTAACATTATCAGGATAAACATATATAACTTTTTAGAACCTACCCCAGAGCAACCTGTTCTTTTTCAGTTCCTCAGAAACCGGTTTGTTTGAATAAACATCACTAAAGTACATTTCACCACCATCCTAAGAAATAAATTGTTGTTACATTTCTGTTGTTGACATTTTTAAAATAATTGTGAATTATTATAAATAAAATATGTCCATGCTATAAGGGTGCATATATTATACAGTATATAATATAGTATAATGTTGGGTTCTCCATTAGTTTAGAAACAAAGACACCAAGCATTTCAACTGGATATGGTCTGTGTTTTAGTCAGGTTTGCCATCAGCCATCTGACCACAGCCCTGATCCACCCAACCTCATCACTAATTCACAAAACACCACCCATTTAACAGAAGCTCTGCTCCTTAACAGTAATTGAAGCCCCACACTTGGACCAGGCCCTTCATAAAACTCTTGGCTATCAGCCCATATGGCAACCTGTTTACACACCCTGCTTTCATAGCCAGTTGCTGTTAGTTAGGCCAAATTTGGACTACATACCTCTGTAAAGTCAGCTAAAATATTAATTTGGGTGGGATTTTAGTGACTATGGCTGACTAGTCAAAACAGCAATCTCGGGTTCAGGTCATTTGGGGGGCTGACCAAATGTTGGAACTTTTAAAGGGGATTTAACAAAAAATTACTGAAAACTCAAGTAGCACTTTATCAGTGACAAATAATACCCTTTAAAGGACTCATATACGCCAAATGAAAAGTATTGGTCAACTTCAGTATCTGTTAGACCTTTTTAGTTTAGACTCCCCCTAGAGACCCAACCTTTGGTCAAAACCTTATTTAGCTCATAACAACAGATAAAGAAAAACACCAATATATTTAACCATAGTTCCAAAATACCCAGTAGAGAAAATACATATTCATCCCAAATCTGACCTTTATGCTGGGAATTTAGGTCAATATAGAAGAGCAAACTGGTGTTCTCCCTATATCTTACCCTAAATGGGCTTCGTGCTAAGATCACTCTGCCACTGCTCCAGGTTCCCTTAGGTTATTCAGCCCGAGTTTAGAAACCATTGGTTGTATGGTGAAAATGGTCACAGCTCTCACGGCAATGACATTCTAAGCCAATTAGTAACTTAAGTTGCATAGATATTCCTATCTAAAATATACTATAAGGTTTAGAAAAGCAATTTTTTATTAATTGTATTGTATTTGTGTGGCACAGCACCTTTAATACTCTATAGGCTTCTCTTAACACAGCCCTCTTATCAGGTGAAAGGTTTATCACACAGTTTGATCTGCAACAAATAGAATAATGGTCACTTTGCAGCAAGTAAAAAAGTTCACCATGCATATGAAATTAAATAATAAATTCAAATTGAATAGAAAATAAATTAAATATATTTACATATTTTCATAAACCTCAGCCTATACTTACATTATAATGTCACAGCTTTTGTCTTTGATCTGCACAGAATGGAGGTTTTCAATATACCCCTGGACAAAATCCACATTGGCTTGCTGAAAACCAAATTTTTTCATGTGATAGTCAATGTATTTCTTTGACACTTCCACCTGCAAATCAAAGAGGCATAGTAACATAATTAATATTGCCCATGGTAAACACTTGTGCTCCTTGCGCTCACAAAAAAAGAGTTCTCTGGACCTCCCGCCCATAATTTACCTTTTCTGTGGTTCTGGCATGCCCCAAGGGGGTGCGGCCCAGGGGTACAGCAACACGTCCTTCATATTATAATGGAATTAAATTTGAATAAAGAATCTCACAAGAAACGGCAGAACCCTCAGATACACAATAGCATTGCTCTATGAGCCAGTGGGTCATATTCAATTCAGTGAGAAAAAAGGTTATCACATGAAAACTCATGGACACAATTCAATTTAAGATGCAATTCAATTCAGAAAAACTTATCTTACTGTTTACCATGTGAAAATGCTATTGAAGTCTATGGGAAAAAAATGGAACTAAATTTGGAGAAAAGTTTTTTCTCCTCAAATTGAATCTGGTCCATGAGTTTTCACCTTATAAACCATGAGATAACATTTTCTCAATGAATCTGGCCAAAAGAATATCTAGGACAGCAATTGCAATTGACCATACCAGTGGGCTTCCAGGAGAAAGTTGGAGAGCAAATAGGCATTCTCCACAAATCCCACCTATACTGGCTTTCAGACATCTGGCATTTTCCAGGGTCAAGCCTTTTTCTGGCAGCCTTACTATCAAGCTTAGCCCAATACTTAATACCCCTGTCTAAGAATGTAATGATTAAGAAGCCTGAAATATACATACTGATGAATATTCTTAACTCCAAACAATCAAGTGTCAAGTGTCACACCCTAAACCAGTTATGGACAACCTGCAGCCCATAAACGTGCTTGGCATGGTTTTTTAAACAACTAACGATCCACAAGACTTAAATCTTAGATGCATAGAGATCATACAAGTAGACATAAAGACTGAGGGGAATGAAAATGAGAATTAAATTGTAAGGTCACCAACAAATTCACAAAATAAAAAATATAATATCCAAAGCAGGTCGCCCAGAAGTGTATTTTACCTGCTCATCGGTCATATCTATTCCTGTCACATGGCCTTTCTGTCCAACCAATTTACTCAACATGTAACAATCTCTTCCGCTTCCACTTCCCAGATCCAGAATACTACAGTTCTCTAAACATTCTGGTACCACAAGACCACATCCATAGTACCTGCACAAAGGACACCAACTTTGAGCAAAAACACAAAATCACATGGAGTTCTTCTACCTGGAGCCTGTTTATTAATAAAATATGGCTGTCTATGGTCATTAGTGATGTTTGTAACATTACGTATGGAATTTGTTTTATAAATATACATAATTATTCAGTATGAGGTCATTTAAGGACCATGTAAATACGAATGAACTGATATTAAATAGTAGTGTTATTCTTAACTCCCCCTGTGCGGATACTCCTCAGTGTTCTGTCATTTGGCAGCTTACCGTGAGGAAACATCTTCATGAACATCTTTCAAGGCATCTCTTATATATTTTGGTAACGGCCTCGAAGGAGCCACACAGGCATTTGTTTTCAGATCCTTTGAACTTTTGAGGTATTTTCCGTAATATTCCTGGGCAAAGACAAATAAAAGACATTTTTTGCACATGTGGTCTACAAGAGAGAGCATTGTTGGGAACCACATTTAGATGCAGGGTGGATTTACATAGCGGGCACCCCTAGGCCTGCTGTCATTTGTCTCCCCCATACCCTCCCCTTTACCTGCACAAATTTTCAGAGAAATGAGGATTGGCGCACAGGAAGTTTAAAAAACTATTGTATCTCCTACGCATCCCCAGTTTTTCTGAACCAATGTGGGTGTGGTTGGGCAGCATGTCATCCCCTAAAATCCTGCCGCCCTAGGCACGAGCCTTGGTGGCCTTTCCACAAATCCAGGCCTGGTTAGATGTACCTCTCCAATTACTTGATTTACTTTGACTGATAAGGAAAGGGCAGTTTTGTTGTACTTAATATTGACACAGCAAACCTACAGAGGCACCAGCAGATACTATATAGTGTCTCATAGCATTCCTTTACAAGAGGCACTTTGGCCATCATTATCAACAAAACAAAAGGATATTGTCATCCCATTATTCAAAAATACATTTTGCTCAGGTCTATTGGAGTAAGTCTTGCCAGTCACCGCAGGTAGGCCAACCACTGGCAGAACTTTATTTGCTTACAATGTATATCGTCGGACCTGTCTGCTGGTGTCTCTGTAAATTTACACTTCCAGGGTGCCCTTTTATCTATGCCACATCTTTTTAATCTTTTTTTTTTGGATTCCGATTTTTAGCAGTTTTGGGGTATAATAAATCTCTACAAATTCAAGTTTTTTTTCTTCTAAAATTTGAGTTTTCCCCCAAAAAAAGTTGACCAGAAATAATTGAGGCTTCATAAATAGGCCCCTTAATGTATGTTGTGATACAAAGAAGTCTGTGGAGACCTTGAGCAGGCTGGGGGTCATGAAAATGTCTTGGAGGTCCAGATCCAGCCTATGGGTCTTGAGCTAGGCAGCCCTGGCTTTTTCTATAGAGCCCTGACTGCAAAGAAAAAACATGAATGAACTGGAGTGAACGGAATGCATTGATAAAATATCTTGGCTTCCTGGTGGTATTACCTTGACATCTTTATACGTCTGAAGTCCTTGAGCACAGCAGCTGGACCCAACAGAACTGGAATAAAAAAGGAAATTATGAAACAGATAGCATGGTGGAACATAGTACAAAATGTTTTCATTTGATATTATTACGGTCACAATCATAGGGTTAAGCCCATGCCAAGGTTTAGAATTTCTGCTCCAAAGTAGTTTTTGTCCTGTTTAATTCTTTTTCAATGTGTTTTTGCACTCAAATGCACAAAAAATAACCAGTGTTAGTTTTAGCTAAACCCCACTAGTGTTTTATAACATATACAAGATATTGCATTCATCCCCTCCCTGCCCAGTAAATGAGCATTTTTCCCTGCTCTGCCAAATATGGAGGTGGCTGATTGATAGGTAATGTCTAAGTCAATGCCATATTACTGCAAGGGATTTGATGTTTTAACTACAGCCTATTGTACTATTAATCACCTGTACCACAAATCACTATGAATTACCCTCTTTGCAACTAATATGTAATAGCTGCCCATACAACTTAATTAACTCTCCCTACCCTCTGTCTGACCATCATCTACTCTCCTTTCAGATACTGCTTTCACCTGCACCTTCACAACCATCTCTCTCTACCCACACGTACAGAAACCTTAATGCCTTTGAACCACAACAATTATCAACAGTATCAGCACAATCCATATCTCATATTAATACTCTCTCCTGTCCCAATATTGCAGCTTCTCTCTACAACGATGCCCTTTCAACAGCACTTGACTCCCTTGCACCTTCTACCACCCGTCACAGCCGGCCAGCTAAACCCCAACCCTGGCACACTAGTGTAACACGGTACCTCAGAAGATGTAGTAGATCAGCTGAGCGACGGTGGAGAAAGTCACGAACTGATCCTGACTTCATCCACTTCAAATTCATGCTCTCCTGCTATAACCGAGCTCTATCATTAGCCAAAGAACAATACTTCTCTCATCTAATATCTACTATGTCCTCCAAACCACAGCAGCTGTTTGCCACATTTAACTCACTCCTATGCCCCCCTCCACCACCTCCACCTATTAATGTTACCGCCCAAGACCTTGCTCATTTCTTTAATGAAAAAATCGATCTCATTAGGCTGAGCATACCGTCCGACAACAATCTCAGACCAACGTGCAGTCCACTCACATCTACTTTGCACTCCTTCACCCCTGCAACTCTAGATGAAGTTAGCAAACTTCTAGCCAGCTCAAAACCCACCACCTGCTCCCTTGACCCCATACCCTCTCGCCTTCTCCACCCAATCTCTGACACACTCTCTCCTGCACTTACCCACTTATTCAATCTTTCACTCTCTACTGGTACCTTTCCATCATTATACAAACAAGCACTAATCACTCCTATCCTCAAAAAACCTTCCCTTGATCCCAGCTCTCCCACTAACTATCGACCGGTCTCCCTTCTTCCATTCGCATCCAAAATACTAGAAAGGCTTGTTTACAAACGCCTGATCCAGCATCTCACTCACAACTCCCTCCTCGACCCCCTGCAATCTGGCTTCCGCCCATCACACTCGACTGAAACTGCACTCACCAAAGTAACCAATGATCTTCTATTGGCAAAGTCTAAAGGTCATTATTCCATTCTAATCCTTCTTGATCTCTCTGCAGCCTTTGATACAGTTGACCACACACTCCTCCTTGACATTCTACACTCATCTGGCATTCGGGACACTGCTCTTTCATGGTTTACATCTTATCTGTCTGACCGTTCCTTTAAAGTTTCCTTCTCTAACTCTACTTCTACTACTTTCCCACTCTCTGTTGGAGTTCCTCAAGGCTCTGTTCTTGGCCCCCTGCTGTTCTCGCTCTATACAACTTCACTAGGAAAACTCATTCAGTCATTTGGACTTCAGTATCACCTTTATGCTGATGACACCCAACTCTACTTGTCTACTCCTGATCTTTCTAACTCTGTCCTTTCCCAAGTCACAGACTGTCTCTCTGCTGTCTCCTCCTGGATGTCACAGCGCCACCTGAAACTGAACCTTTCTAAAACAGAACTCATCATATTTCCTCCAAGATCTTCCCCTGTCCCTCAGATATCACTCACCGTAAACAACACCACCTTTCATTCCACCACACAGGCACGCTGCCTAGGAGTCATCTTAGACTCTCATCTATCTTTTTCACCACACATTCAAACTCTTGCAAAATCTTGCCGTATTCAACTGCGCAACATTGCTCGAATACGACCCTATCTCAGTTCAGAATCAACTAAAACACTGATTCAGTCTCTCATCATCTCCCGCCTTGATTACTGCAACTTACTCCTCACAGGTATTCCAACAAGTCACCTTTCACAACTCCAATCTATTCTAAACGCGGCCGGTAGACTCATTGATCTAGCTCGCCGCTCAACATCAGCTGCTCCCATATGCATGTCCCTTCACTGGCTCCCAATCTCATCTAGAATCAAATTCAAATTACTTACACTCACATTCAAGGCCCTTAATAAAGAAACCCCTCCCTATATTTCATCTCTAATCTCCAAATACACTCCTTCACGAAACCTACGCTCTGCTTCTGATCTTCGCCTCACTTCTCCTCTGGTGACTTCTGCCCATTCTCGTCTACAAGACTTCTCTCGGGCTTCTGCTTTTCTCTGGAACTCTCTGCCACAAGCTGTCAGACTTTCCCCTTCCTTCCAAACTTTCAAGCGCTCCTTAAAGACCCATCTGTTTAAAGAGGCCTATTCGATGTACCTTAATTAATCATTGCTGTATCAAAAATGACAAATTGTTTATACAATCCTAATGTCTCAATTGTACCCTAACCTTTTAGTTTGTAAACCCTATTGTACTCTGTAATCCTTGTCTGCTATCCACCATTTATTCCCTGTTTGCTATAACTGCAGTAAAGCACTGCGTATCTTGACAGCGCTATATAAATAAATGATGATGATGATGATGATGATGATGATAGCTTTCCTATGGTTCAACTGGTGCAGAGTATGTACTTCTGGGAATGCTGAGGGATGCCAAATATATTAAATTCAGACTCATATAATCATATTGGGGATCTGTCGAATCCAAGCATTCCAATTCATCTCACAGATGCTCACTGCAGGCCAGTCAATTCTATCACCTAACCAAGATTGTATATACCTACTTTATTCATGAGGGCATTATTGAGCTGAAATGCACAAGCAGAGAGCAATGAACTGTCAAAAGAGTAACTGTATGTCTCAGAATTTTGCTTTCTCTGAAGCTAGGGGCCATATCCTAAACCATCAAAAACAGCCTCAGACCATTATTCCCCCTGTACCACTGCACAGCCTTTTGGACTAGTAATCAGGACATAATAGGACATGTGACACTAAGGTCAAAATCCACAAGTAAAGTATCTATGGGGTTAAACAAGTTTGTAGTGATTCAGGCACAGGACAGGCAGTCAGTAACAAAGCCAAGAGTCAGAAACCGGTTAGTCGTGAAAAGTAGTAAATATCTGAGCACCCAGAAACTTAGATCTACAATTGAGCATTGAACCTGGGACTTTAGCATATTTTAAAGGAGTAGTTCACTATTAAATTAACCTTTAGTATGGTGTAGAGAGTGATATCTTGAGACAATTTGCAACTAGTTTTCATTTTTTATTTGTGGTTTTTAAGTTATTTTGCAGCTCTCTGGTTTGCAGTTTCAGCAATCTGGTTGCTAGGGTCCAAATTACCCACAATTACATTGTGGCCATGGGAACACCATTCACAAACCCACTGGCCAGAACCCTGACCAACGTTTTTGACACAAGCCTTAGATTTGGAATGATAAAATAAGGTAGTTTGGCTCCTCCTGAAGTTATCCAACCCCAGATTTGTCCATCAAACTGGCAGTTTTTACCCCAACTGACCTTTATTCTGCATCCTGAGCTCATAATAAGGTTACAGATATATAGAAACAGATATATGGTATAATGGTCCTATGGTTACAGTTCCATGAGTATCCAAAACAAAAAATAAGCACTCACTCCAAATCTCACCCAAATTGCCTTTTTCGAAAGGCCCCCAAGCTCATAACAAGGCTCCTCACTGATTAGATGGGATATCCAGGGGCACTCTGTCAATGAGGCAAGTTGAGAAACTCTGCTCAGGCAGCAGCACTCCTCAGGTTACCAGGGGTGGCAAAAGCCTCTTCTGGTAACTTTAAGAGCAAAATTTCTCTTATTTAGTACAGAGAGTGCAATTACCCCTCCACCTAGACCCCCTCCTACGCGGAAAAGATGAGTGTTGGAGGGAAAGGCGACAGCATGAAAGCAGCCTCAGGTAGCAGAGGGGTCAGGATTGCCCCTGGGGATATCACACATTGGCAGCACCACTGAACAGCAAAGAGCTGGAGAAAAGGGTCTCAGTAGTTAAGATAGTGTACCCTCTGTACCCCCTCCTGGCATGCAGGGCACTAAAAGTAGCTAATAATGACTGGGTTGAACATTAGCAGCTTAGCACTGGTTGGAGCAATGAGAAAGGTTGTGGTACATGAGGGGAAGTGAAGGAGAGGAGCAGAGTAGTTCTACCCTGCAATGTGTCATTTGTTTGTGAATTCTTCTAGTTCTGCGACACCCTGCATGGGATCATCACAGTATCGTTTATAGCAGAGCCGGGCCAGTCCTGACATGCGCCCTAGGCAACCCGGGTGCCCCAGCACTGACTAAGAGTGCGCATGCACGAAATGGTACTTCTGCACGCATGCACGAGTTGACGCTTGCACGCATCCACGCACATGCATGCACAGAAGCATGAATCGTGCGCGCAGAAGTGTAACTGCACAAGGTGAGATGCTATCGGACATGGGGACATGGGGTAGGCGTCAGAGCAGGCTCTGCCTACCCCTTGGCCCGGCCCTAGTTTATTGTATCTCTTTATGAATGTCATATGATAGCCAGATAACAGCAAAGCATCACATAACAAACTTACTAACAATTCCACAGCTAAAATACATAGCAGTAATACGTGCAGAGCAAATAGCAAGTTAAACATGGAATGTCAGATATACATTTCATGCACCTACTGGAAGCCTTTACCTAAGCCTTAAGTCCGAGGGGGGTCCAGCGGAGAGGGCCAGAGCGCTAGTGCAGAGAGCACAATGGGTCTCTTTGCGCTAGAAGAACCGAATTTCCAGTTTGAAAACCAGAAATTCAGCTTGTAAAGTACCAGGAGCATCAAGAGTGCCCCTGGTACCTAGTGGGGTGCTGCTGCCTGAGGCGAGATACTCAACTCGCCTCATTGGTGCAGCGTCCCTGGTTCCAGTGGGGTTCCTCCATTTGAAAGCTGGAAAGAGTCAGAAGAAGAAGACAAATAATTCAAAAACTATAAAAAATGAAGACTAATTTAAAAAATTTGCTTAGAAGTTGTCATTTTATGACATACTAAAAGTTATGGTAAAGTTGAACCATCCCTTTCACTACCTTCCTTTGATTCCATTTGGACACCCTGACGCCTCGGGTAGGAAAGAGTCAGAGTCAGACTGAAGGAAGGTTAGAAGTTTAGAGTAATACATTCTAAGCATGGGATTGGGGCTGCAAATTAAATACATACACTGCACTCATCTTACTTACATGTGACCCTACTATGACATGTTGTAGCTCTATTCTGACTGTTCATTTGCACATTGCAAATCTTTCTCCTTCAGAGAGATATCAAAATATATGAAGATAATGTGGCAAACAAGCAGCCTGTAATGTTGCAATAAATGTATGTTTACCTGGGATATTACTTACTCTTTCATTGTGCTCCCGTGGATATTCTGGTTATACATAAGGGTCAGCTTTGCAAAAGTTATGGCTTCCAGAAGAGCTCAGCAACTCCCGCCCCCCTCCACCTCCCAACTCCCTGCACAACGTGACTTCCTGGTTCCCAGTAAGCTGATGACACAGGCTCGATGGTCACGTACTGTATGCTTAAAGGAGCTGCAACAACAAATCAGATTTTTATGGTTTTAGAATGTGCAGTTCTTTTCTACATGTATCATGAGAGACTGTTACACAGTAGAAGGCGAGCAAATAAATGTGCAGGGAGTGAGATATAATAGCTTTGTGAGGGACACAAAAGAGCTTTAGAGTTTGGGGGAAGTAGCAGCAGTTCCATTGATCACAGTGTGACACAAATTGTTCAAGCTGCCAGCAAAGAGAAAGGGGTGGGACTTGAGCTGCTTATTGCACAGCGTGCTTGTCACTCACAGTTATGACCACTTCCTTTGAGCAAAAGAAAATGCCCACCCATTCTTTATGAGGTAAAATGTGATTGAAAACCATTTTGTTTCTGGGCACTGAGGTGGCATAGAATACTCAGACATGAGGATGGCACAATATGATCCCTGTGATATTTGTAACACAAGAAGTGGTGTGTAATTGCGAGTAGGGTTGCCACCTTTTCTGGAAAAAAATACCGGCCTTCCTATATACTATTTATCTTTTTTTCCTATTTTTTTAAACTCAGGTAGTTTATTGAAAACATAAAAGGACAGGAATCATAGACGTTTTTACATCAGGAGCACAAATAGAAAAAAAAACAAAAACATAGCATTGTCCAACAAGTCAGTAACGGGATACATGCATGTAGTATATAGATGTTACATTATACATCAACATCCGTACAGAAGACAATATGAGAGAGCTACACAAATCAGACTGGTACAGAATTATCAGGGAACATGCAGCAAAAGAACTTTAGAGTCATAATAGCACCATAGCACCCAAACAGTGATTCACCCAGGAGTTGAGCGGCTATGTGGAAGGGGGAATTCATCCAACCAAGGACCCCAAATCCTACTAAATTTAGCAGGGACCCCCCGTTTCAAATAGACGAGTTGTTCAATGTTGGATACAACTATCATAGTTTGCTTCCAACAAGCAAACGTAGGAGGAGCGACGTTCCTCCAATTCGAGGACTGAGCTTTAGATAAATATGCCATAATTTTCCCAGCTCTCTCCCCATGTTCAAAGAAAGTCGCCCTGGAAAACAGTAATTTCTTTTTAGCTTGGTTGTGCATATGGGCGGTATAGGCCTGCTCAGCAACTTTCAAAGCATCCAAATTGGTAGGAGAGGGTTGGCAATTGACTTGCACAGTAAGAGCATCCACCTGGTCAGCATCCACCTGGTCAGCTAATTGTCTTTCTGTAAGATGGGAAGCTTTCTTAACTGCTTTAATTTCAGAGTGTAAAGTAGATCGTAAATTGGTCTTAAACGCCTCCCACACCACTGCAGGAGATGCAGAGTCCTGATTTAAGGTAAAATATTGCTTAATGGAATCAGCAATAGCATCATCATTATTAATTATTGTCAGCCAGATTGGGTTAAAGGACCATCTCGCAGTGCCGGGGTGTAGTAGGTCAGTGTGCCAAGTTAGCTTGAGAGGGGCATGGTCCGATATACCTCTAGTTTGATAATGCACAGTGTGAACAGCAGGTAGCAGGTGTTTAGACAGAAACATCATATCTATTCTAGACAGTGCCATATGAGATACAGAGAAACAAGAATAACCCTGTTCCGTCGGATGCAAGTATCTCCATATTTCAGTTAAGGAAACATCAGACATGAGAGCAGCTAAGTTAGTTGCACGATTAGTAGAAACAGTACCCGCCCCTCTCAATCTATCCAGCTGCTCATTTAAAACAGTGTTGAAGTCACCAGCACAGATAATGTGGGCGTGTGGGAAGCCAGCTATGTACGATACAAACTGCACTATGCAGTCATCAGCATAGGGTGGAGGGATATAGATATTTGCTAATATAGTGGGAGCAGAATCGATGAGACAGTTAAGAAAAAGAAATCGCCCTTTAGGATCAGATTTCAAATCGATCAGTTTAAAGTTAACTGTTTTTTTGATCAAAATCGATACCCCACCAGTATACGGGGAATGAGTGGCATGAAATGCCCAACCAACCCACGGACGCCTAAGGGCCAGTATCTTGCTACCAATGAGGTGGGTCTCCTGCAGCAGTATAATCCCAATGACTTGACATGGTCCAAAACCAATTTACGCTTAACCCTATCATTTAGCCCCCTGACGTTCCAGGAAAGAATTGCAGGCTTCAAAGTAGCAGACATTGCGATAGACAGGCATCATTAACAAGAGTCGCCAAGAGCTGACCTCCCCAATCAAAGTGAAAACTGGCGTGACAAGAAATCAGCATAGCACTACCTGAGTAACAACAAAAAACATTCAACAGAACAATACCCATACCCATCCCGTTAAACCCTTCCCACCCTTTCTGCCCGGCCCAAACTGAGGCAGAAGTTGCACCCCAAACTGAAAACTAAAACACATTTAGTAGGGCAAGTTTAACTACTCAAAGGCTGTATTTTACAGCCGTAGAAGAGGCAATAAAGTACTTTGTAAATCCAAGGTCCTTTGGTCCGCCGGCCAAGTACACCTGAGAGGCGTGAGCCATGACATAGCATAGAACTGAAACAGTAATAGTTATATAACCATATAAAATATCCATCTAAGTATGGTAAAACATAGAGTAATAGAAAAACCATGCTCACGCATATATAATGTTCCCGAAGAGGATCAGAACAGGTGAAAAAAAAAAAAAAAAAACCCAACAGCATTCGTTATATATTCGTTTTCCCCGTCTTCATTGGTATCCGTCAGTGGAAAATAAGAAGAATCAACTTGTACATCCCAAAGGCAAAACTGTATCCAAGGTAAGGCCTATGTTGCCGAATTCTCAAGCCACGCTGCAGCTTCTTGCGGAGAAGAAAAGAACTGCGTACTGCCGTTACGTTGAACCCTCAACTTGGCAGGGTACATCATGGCGTATTCAATCTTTTTATCTCTCAGCCTTTTCTTAATCTCCTGAAAACGTGACCTCTGGCGTTGCACTTCCAGGGAAAAATCAGGATACAAGGAGATTCTTGTGTTCTCAAACGATAAATGTGGTTGGGTTCTCGCCATTCTAAGAAGGGCATCACGATCCTTAGCATTGAGCAACCTTGCTATAATCGCTCTTGGAGGAGCCCCTGGAATTGGCGGGCGCATCGGGATCCGGTGAGCCCGCTCCACAGTAAAAGTAGTTGAAAGCATGGCAACATCAAACGACCCCTTCAGCCATTGTTCAATAAATTTTTCCGGTTCTTGTCCCTCCACCCTCTCAGGGAAGCCCACAAACCTGACGTTATTACGACGAAGTCTGTTCTCCAGATCGTCTACTTTGGTTAGGGACATTGTGAGGGACTGTTGGAGGTCACTAACTTGTTGTGGTATTGGAGTAGTCAGATTCTCCAAGGCACCGATACGCAGTTCCGCCTCCCCCGTGCGTTCACGGAGTTTCTGGATATCCTGCTTAAGAATAGAAAATTCTACCTTGAGTTCCTCCGTTTTTGCTGTAATCAAAGTAGTGCAAGAGTCTCTAGACGCTTTGATTTCAGCGAGTAGGTCCGCCAATGTGGGTTCCGTCAGTGCAGCCGGGCTGTGCAGGGGTGACGAACTTGGCGATGAGGTATGCGAGGCCGCGCCATCTTTGTTAGGCCGCTCACAACGAGCAAATTTTTCAAGCCGCGTCATAGCCTCTGTAGTCTTCTTAGGAAGTTTACCGGGGCCCATTTCACAGCACTAGGATACTCAGCTGCCGGTGAAGGGAGTAAACCCAAGTTAAGCAGGGAATTAATCCTCTTGTTCAGGAAATAATAGCAAAGGCCGGCGGAGCCTCACGAAAACCCGTCTTCTCACATCAAGAGAGAAACCACGCCCCATCTTTTTTTCCTATTAATAACATTGGGATCAACCATAATTTTTACCGGCCAAGCCTGTAAAATACCGGGCAGGTGGCAAGCCTAGTTGCGAGTAGTGTAGGGTTGCCATCTTTGCCAGTGACTAAACCCAAACAAAGTAGACGGGGCATAAAGCATTGGGGATGGAGCAGTGGTGACAGAGGCAGACACAATGAAGTAGGCGGAGTTATGACACCATGGCGTGGTTATAGCATCCCTTAGATGCAACTGGCTGGACTTCCATCCAGTTTTCTCCAAGTTGTAAACCGGACAGAAAGTTTTGATGTCCAGTTCAAAACCACACTGGTGGCAACCCTTTTTCTTATCTATACTCTGCCTGATGAGTAAGCCCAATCCTTTAATTACAGGTATGGGATCCAGGACTGGACTGGGATTCAAAATAGGCCCTGCCATTCCTACTACACAGAGGCCCAAATAATCCCCACCAGCCCACAGAGACACACGTGGATATTCGGGGAGATTAGTGGCCCAGTGACAAATTGCTTCTGCTTCGGGCGACTAATCTGCCCAAACTGCTTTCCCATCGGCTAGAATCAAAATCACCAGCAGGGTGGCACTCGGAGTCATTTTCTATGGCATCTTACATCAGCCCCTCTGGTATTTGCCAGAACACACAGATTGCCAGTCCCGGGCCTGATGGTATCTATTATACAGAAATCGGTTATCTAGAAAGCTCTGAAATACAGTAATGACATTTTAGAAAAACAGTTTCTTATTTTTCATTGATTTGCTCGTCTTTTGTTGTTTCTGTAATAAGAAATTAACCTCACTTGATAATTTATTGGCCAGATTAGTGTTCGGTTTTCACAAGGCTCAAAACCGAACAGAAACTTGAGACCCAAACAGGCCTTAGAAAAATGAAAACTGTTCGGGTCAAAACCGAACAGGTGGCCACTCTAGTGTAGTGACACCATGAACAAAGAAGGGGGAGCCAAGACGATGGTGTCCACAGAGGGACAAGCTCAGTATGGCCAGTCAGTGAAAGGGCTGCTCAATGAGAAAGTCACTACGTGTGGGGCTGATGTGATTGCACTCACCAAGCAGGTGCTCAAAGGATCCCACAGCTCAGAGGTGAGGTGCAATTTATTCCCTTGCCCTTATTCCACAGCATTTAACTTTTCTGAGCACAAGCGGGTCCAGAGTGGAAACATCTCTAATGCAGAGAGTACAACTGCACTCTTTGCACTAGGAGAGCTAAATTTCCAGGTTATTAACAAGAAATTTGGCTCTTTAAAGGAGAGACAAACCCCTTAAAAAACCCTACCCCACATTCTGCACAATGCACATCCCTGCCACCCCAAATCCCTCTGCCCTTACCTTTCCAGAATTATATCGCTAGAAGAGCTTAAAGGGGTGGTTCACCTTCAAGATAACTTTTAGTGTGTTATAAAATCGACCAATCCTAAGCAACTTCATTTTTTATTTTTTATAATTTTTTTATTATTTGACTCTTTCCAGCTTTCAAATGGGGGTCACTGACCCCATCAAAAACAAACGCTCTGTAAGGCTGCAAATTTATTGTTATTGCTACATTTTATTACTCATCTTTCTATTCATGTCATCTTCTATTCATATTCCAGTTTCTTATTCAAATCAATGCATGGTTGCTAGTGTAGTTTGGACCCTAGCAAGCAGATTGCTGCTGAATAAAAAGCTAAATAACTGAAAAATCACAAATAATAAAAAATTAAAATCAATTGCAAATTGTCTCACAATACTTAAAGCTCATTTAAAGGTGAACAACCCCTTTAATATCTGGTTTAATAATCAGAATTTCAGCTCTTAAAGTTAACAGGAGCTGTTTTTGCTGTCCCTGGGAACTTGCTTGGCACAACTACCTGATATAAGGAGCGCCCCTGGCTTGGGAACTCACTCGTTACATGTATGCTCCAACATGGCTGCCCGCAGTAGGAAGTCTCTCAAGGTGTGGGGGGGGCAGAGCACTCAATAGTTTTTTTGTTTTTAAAAAAATACTATTGTTTCCCCCATCTGGAGTGCAGCAACCAATTTTTAGGCGATGAAAATGTGTGAGAGCCAGAAACACGTACGGCTACTTGATGGAGTTTGAATTGCTGACTGGAGTTAAAGAAGAGGGGGGTAGGCATTAAAGGAAGATTGGCCTCCATGGGTTGGGGAGGTGGGAGTGATGAGAAGAATTGGGCAAGGTGATTTTGTTGCCAAATGTCCTGTTTCTGAGAGGAGAACAGAACCCTTTATGAATCCCCTGCAGAGCTCTTCAGCACAGGGACAGAAGTACTGTGCTAAATGTCACTGTCCTGCCTAAAGAAAAGCCAAAAGCAATCAAAGGCCCATTATCCAAAGTTAAAAAAAGGAGCAGGAACTTTTAATTAGTTGATGACGTGCTCTACATTGTCCAGTGCCAATGTCAGAATTAATACAACAGAAAACAAAACTTATCCTGCCCAGCAGGGTTGTATTTCGGAGGGGCAACTCACTCCCACTTCAATGCTGAGTTCTTGTGCATTGTAAAATCCCAACAACAATGTGTACTTATAATTTAATTTCAAGGAACCAGCAGCTGCTGGGTCTGCCTAGCCCATTGTTACACTGCTGCAATTATAGGGTGCAGGGTTACAGTTCTGCAACGGCTAAAGTACTAAAGCTGTGCAGATGAAGATCAGGTAGAGTTATCACACATTATAAGTGAATGTACCAGGCTTGTTTTATTTTGTAGTAAACATAAAAATGACTAACCAATCAGATCTTTTTAATGTTATTTTTGAACTTGCAGAAGACTGATGCTGAATGGATGCTATTTGTTCTAGTTTTGTTCTATTAATTTTATTATCTAATCTCAAGCCTAATTAAAGGAACAGAGCCTATCTAAATAGATAGGCTCTGCAAAATAAAAAAAAATGTTTCTAATATAGTTAGTTAGCCAAAAATGTAATGTATAAAGGCTGGAGTGACTGGTTGTCTAAAATAATAGCCACACAGATCATAGATGTAATGATCTAATGAACTAGTCCTGCATTTGTAATTCTATTACTGTATTACCACTGTAAATATTCTATAATACAATTCAAATCAAGTTCTTTCTTTGCTTTTTAAGATATTGGAAAATCTGTGGGTTATTGTTCTTCGTGTCCTGTGCCATTACCTGCTATGATATTCTCTAGCCAATTATAAGTTGCAGAATATGCTTCCAACTTCCAAATTAAATTAAAACATATATTTAATATTTGTAACTACAGGAAGTGAATGATGACAGTATTAATAATGAAACAATGAAAACTATAGATATTAAATCATACCTGTATATATATATATATATATATATATATATATATATATATATATATATATATAGTATATAAATTTGTTTGAGCTATTGCTCTGAAACAGTCAAAACAGTTTATACAGAGTTGACAGGGGTGTGGTTTCTATCCCACTGTTTAGACCTATCCATATCTGCAGTGGCTGTGTTCTGAAGGCCATTGGAAGCATAGCAGTTCAGCTTTTGATAACATGTCTGTCTTCATCCCTTAATATTTCATGGAGATAGCAAAATCTCGGCATTAAATGCTCCATAATAAACTGGCTTCTCATTTTATAGCTATTCGTTTTCTCCATGCCAACATTCCATCTCATGTTATTTTTTATGTTTTTGCCTATAACAGTCATACTTGGCTTCCAGTTGAGTAGTGTTACTAGGAAACAAAATCTTTTAGTGACCTCAGTCTTCAAAAGTTTAGGGAAGATGATCTGTTTCACACACATATACAGTTATGGGACCTGTTACCCTGAATGCTTGGGGCCTGGAGTTTTCCAGATAAGGGATCTTTCTGTAATTTGGATCTTCACACCTTAAGTCTACTAGAAAATCATTTAATCATTAAATAAACCCAATAAGTTGGTTTTGCTTCCAATAAGGATTAATAATATCTTAGTTTGGATCAATTACAAGATAGTGTTTTATTGTTGCAGAGATAAAGGAATTATTTGGATTATTTGGATAAAAATGAAGTCTATGGAAGAAAGCTTTTCTGTAATTCATAGATTTATGGATGAAGGATCCCTTACCTGTACTGGAATTATCCATTTCCCTTTGGGACCCTCTATATTGTCAGGCCTCCAGAAGCTGTTTGTTCTGCTGCATTATGTAATCAGGAGGCCAAACAATAAGAACCAGAACACCTAATCAATAACAAGGGGAACATGGAATATGAATGTGATTTACAGTTTGTAATTGGCAATAAAATATGCAGGGGCAAAGACAACCTAGATAATTTCAATGCATGCACCAGACGTATTATCGCTCAAGCCCACTTTACTGGAAATGTTTTCTGCATGATGCCATGATCAATACCTTAGTCAGGCTAAAGGTAATAATGGAAAACAAAAACAGACACCCTGTGCCTATTAGAACTTCTGCCAGGCAATATAGGAACCTATTTATATCTAGCAGCAATTTGTTTTTCCCTTTATTAAGTGGTCTGACAGTGGCACCAGCATAGGAGAGCTCAATCACTCCAGATTCTCCAGGAGGAATCCCACCATTCAGGGGGGGTGCACTGATTTTTGCACCACCCTGATGTAGTTGATCTATCTCACATGCAGCCGGAAGCAAACATTGTCGAGCACTTCCATCTCTTACTTGATATTAGGCAAGCCAGCCATACCTTGCAGAAAACCATTGCATGTTTCTTTCTACACCAGTCTGTTTGGGAGGTTTATATATAATTGGGGTCATGCAATAAAAAGCAATAATTTACCCATAGCAACCAATCAGCAGGTAGAATTTCCTGGTCACCTGTTTAAAAGCAAATATGTCATTGGTTGCTATGGGTTACTGCTCCTCGGAAAACGAGTGCCTTTTATTACATATGGGGGAATGACTCCTACACAAAAGATTTGGCTATAACCAAGTACCTGTCACATATACTGTGGTCATTTTTTTTCAGGAGCCAGTTAAACTGCTGGAATATTATTTTAGTGTGTAAACTGGAGGGGTCTCCTGGGAGCACTGGCGTCAGAGGAAGCAGACCCTGCAGCATTGGGGAAGCCTGGGGAAAAGGGGGCATGGTCTTCAGGGTCTGTTTCCTCTATGGTGTTCAAATTCCCCTCCCTGCAGCTTTCTTCTTTAAGGGCAGGAGCTCACGGGCAGATTCGGAGAGATTTAGTCGCTTGGTGACTAATCGCCTCTTCTTCGGGGCGACAATCTCCCCAAACTGCCTTACCCCTGCCATATGCCTGATAAAATGAAAATTAAAGGAAAAATTGCCTGCGCCAATGCACTCGTGGCACTTCGATTTCCAAAGTCGCCCGAAGTTTCCTTGTGACCTCGGAAATCAAAGCGACCTCATTATAGCAGGTGGAAGGCAGGGGGAAGGCAGTTCGGGGAGATTGTCACCCAGAAGAAGAGGTCGCCAGACGACTTAATCTCCCCGAATCTGCCTGTGTGCCCCTGTCATGCTCTCACCTGGGGGGGGAGCACCTATGCATGTGGGGCCCTCCGAAATATTTTCTGGCGGGGGAGCCTGGCACGCTCTTGTTACAAATCACAATAATTTGGAGAACAAGGTGCACAAGAACATAGTGGAAATAGCTCACTGGAGCGGCAAACCAGGATATGCAACAAAAGCAGGTCTATCCGGTATCCACAGGGCCAAAATATAGTTTAAAAAAGTCTTTATTCATCAAAGTTAAAAATAAATTTGCATCTCCATGTGCCCTACGCGGTTCGTACCTACAGGAGTACTTAGTCAGGGGCTAATTATAACTACCTCTGTAGGCACAAAACATGTAGGGTACATGGAGATGCAAATTTATTTTTATCTTCGATTAATGAAGAATTTTTTAACTTTTGTTGCATATGCACGCTCTTGTTACGCCCATGACTGTGAAAAAATGTTCCTTGAAAATAGTGCCCAGGTTGGAATCAAACCCAGGACACTACTAATTCAAGGTTTGTTAATTGCTGTTCCACCAGCTAGCAGGGCTTGCACTTAGCTAGGAGATATCCCCATACTGCTATGGAAGATCCTATTTACTCTAGTCCCACTAGGAGAAGATTTTGGAGATGCTGCTAAGATTTGAACTTGCATTGCTTCCCAAAAACGATGCATCCGGTGTGTTCTAGTTTAGGGCTCTTATACACGGGTGCCTTTTTTGAGTGCACTTAAACATATCAGCTAACAAATTTCATTTAATTCTGCCTGTTTGTACTTGTGTTCAGAACCGTCAGGTTTCACTGCGTTTTTTTTTTTTTAAACTCACCATGCTACATTTTTTCCCACTTGAGGCGCATTCATAAGACAATAGAACAGAGAGATGTGTTTGCAGCTCAAAAAAAGGACACAGTTGCATAAAAAAATGAAACACAAATAAATGCAATACAAGTATGGGATCCTTTATCCAGAAAGCCATTATCCATAAAGCTCCAAATACAGGAAGGCCAGCTCACATAGATGCCATTTTAATCAAATAAGCCACATTTTTTAAAATGATTCCCCTTTTCTCTGTAGTAATAACAAAGTACCTTTTAGTTTAAAAAGGTTGTTCATCTTTAAATTAACTTTTAGTATGATGTAGAGAGTGATATTCTGAGACAATTTGCAATTAGTTAAATACATTTTTTTATCATTTGTAGTTTTTGAGTTATTTTGCTTTTTATTCAAACCAACTTTCTAGTTGCTAGGGTCCAAATGATCCTAGCAACCATGCACTGATTTGAATATGAGACTGGAATATGAATAGGAGAGGCCTGGATAGAAAAATGAGTAAGAAAAAGTAGCAATAACAATACATTTGTAGCCTTACAGAGCATCTGTTTTTTAGATGGGGTCAGTGACCCACATTTGAAAGCTTCAGAAGAAGGCATGTAATTAAAAAAATTATAAAAAAAATAAATAATGAAGACCGGTAGAACAGTTGCTTAAAATTGGCCATTCTATAATATATTAACTTGAAGGTGAACCACCCCTATAGCAAAACTAAGATATAATTAATCCGTATTGGAAGCAAAACCAGCCTATTGGGTTTATTTAACATTTACATAATTTTCTAGGAAAGAAGATCTAAGTCCTACACCTGTATATATGTTTTTACTTGCTTGGCGTGTATTTTTAAGCACGCAAAATACACCTATGTATGTGCAAGTCCTTACAGGAGCAGTAATAAACAGAGTCCTTATAAGACTATTACAAGCAAGGGAAAGTTGTGCTCACCACAAATTTTTAAAACCATTGGGGGGGTGCAATGTGGCTGTGACCACAGAATACATATAGACAAATACAAGAGTCCTCTGCACTCAACCCATTATCAATATATTTAAGACAGAGACATTTTGTGCATACTGCTACTGAAAAATGCCTTACCCTTTAAACAAAACAGGGATTGTTTGTCCATATATTGCAATATATTTAAGCTGGCCAACTACGTCAAAGACTGATATGATTGTTTGTTTGTAGAATTTATATGCATTCAGCAACATAAGGGTTAATCAACTATCTTCTACTTCCCACTGATTGGCTGCTGCTGCTGAGAGCTCTGTGTTTCTTATTTGGACAGCAAAGTGAAATTATCATTTCAATGTGAAGGAGGAAAGGCAGCATGATCTCTTATGTAGCCGGAGCTTTGCTTCTAGCATTTGGGCTAGTTCTCATCTCCGTCTGGAAGTTTGCAGGAGGAAAACATAGGGGAGCCAAGTACCCCAATAGTCTGCCTTGCTTACCTTTCATTGGGAGTTTACTGCATATTGGAAATCACCTCCCTCCGCATATTCTGTTTTGTAAATTGCAGGAGAAATATGGCAGCCTCTACTCCTTCAGAATGGGCTCCCATTACATTGTGATTGTCAATCACCACGAACATGCCAAAGAGGTCCTTTTGAAGAAGGGTAAAACATTTGGTGGGAGACCACGTGCTGTAAGTATAAGTATAATTAGCCCACATGTAACTATTCCTAGTCTTCAGGATCAACAAATTACTCTGTGGGCAGAACATGTGGGAAAAAAATACCTTAACCGTTTCCAGTGGTTTCCCCGGGGATTTGAAGAAAAAAAGTTTTACCTGCAATTTACTATTATTTGCCTGTGCAAAAATATGTCTTTTCCTAAGCTTGACTTTCCTATAGGTGAAACATTTTAAAGAGGTTGTTTACCTTATTATCCTTTAGAATGGACAATTCTAAGAAACTTTTCAATTGGTCTTAATTTTTTTAAAATAGTTTTTAATGTCTTCTTCTGACTCTCTTTCCAGCTTTCAAATCTATAAAAACAAATACTCTTTTATTCAAAGCAATGTACAGTTGCTAGTACCTACTAATGTGGACCCTAGCAACCAGACAACCAAAATTGCAAACTGGAGAGCTGCTGAATAAAAAGCTAAATAACTCAAAAACCACAAATAATAAAAAAAGAAGACCAATTGCCTCACAATATCACTCTCTACATCATACTAAAAGTTAACTCAACAGTGAACAACCCCTTAAGTAGAAGTTAAAGCATTGCAGCTGTGTTCGTAAATGACCCCTACTGTACTATCGCTCTCTCTCGCTATATATATATATATATATATATATATATGTATATATATATAGCGAGAGAGCGATAGTACAGTAGGGTGTCATTCATACGCACACAATTTTTATATATATATATATATATATATATATATATATATAACAGGATTATAGAAAAATACCCGCACTCCTTCACATGCGCTTTTTTGCCGGGTGCATGGTCAAATATAGTTATATAAAAAATGGCAGAAAGGACCAGCACTCCGTGTTCCAAAAAAATTAAATGGTTTATTCAAAACTCACAGTGTCTCCAACGTTTCGACCCTCTTTGGGGTCCTTGATAAAGACCCCAAAGAGGGTCGAAACGTTGGAGACACTGTGAGTTTTGAATAAACCATTTAATTTTTTTGGAACACGGAGTGCTGGTCCTTTCTGCCATTTTTATATATATATATATCTTATTTATTATGGTTTTACTGCGCCCCCTACATTCCTGGGCCCCTCGAAAACCGCAGGGACTTCTTCCTCAGTAGTTACTCCTCTGTGTGTAGATAGACCATATGGAGAACTAGAATGATGAATTATGGACATGTCACTAGGAACATATTATGCTAAAACACATATGCACAACCAAATCTTGAGCAAGTTGAACATTTTAGGTGTGGCAGGGCATGGATGTATACTTACCCTTCAATTGTGCAAAAAATTTTGTGCATCAGGGCAATGGACACAAAGGGGCAACTTCTTACGGATGATGTTTTGGCATGTGCAAAGTTGTACAGGTATGGGATCTGTTATCCAGAAACCCTTATTCCAATTACGGAAAGCTTGTCCTCCATAGACTCAATTTTATCCAAATAATCCAACTTTTAAAAAATTATTTCCTTTTTCTCTCCAATAATAAAACAGTAGCTTGTACTTAATCCAAACTAAGATGTAAGAATTCCTTATTGGAAGCAAAACCAGCCTATTGGGTTTAATGTTTACATGATTTTCTAGTATGTAAAGATCCGTTATCCGGAAAACCCCAGGTCCCGAGCATTCTACATAACCGGTCCCATACCAGTACTTAGTTGTGTGTCTAGTGCATGTTCCTTTTGCTTCACACCTCAGCTGTAGAAAATGCACCGTGCATTTCAGCACCCATGTATATCCCCGCTGTGCTGTGGGCATGTGGATAAATGTTAAGCTACTTCTGGAAATATATAAATGTTGGTCAACCAGTCAAAGCAATTTTAGAGCAACACCACTGTAAGTGCATTGTACATTTTGGATGGCCACATGTGTAGGGCAGAGTTGTAACTGCAATGTGCATTTTGACTGACTAGACACAGAAGTTGGGGCTCTTATATTGTACATGGGTGTTTACCCTGGGTTTCTGTGCATTCTATTGCATGGGTTTGCATGAGTTAACCCAGCCCATTCTTTTCTACTATGCCTGTACCCACAACACATGGGCAGTTTAGCAGGGCACTGTAGGTACCGGCAACATAGGGAAGAATGGGCTCTGTTAACTCACGTAATCCGATGCTGATATAGAGGAGTCCTTTTTGGTCAGCGAAGAAATTCAGTTACAGAGGAACATAGCCACAGGTGCATTGCACAGGTATGGGACCTGTTATCCTGAATGCATGGGACCTAGGGTTTTCCGAATAAGGGATCTTTCTGTAATTTGGATCTTCATACCTTAAGTCTACTAGGAAATGATTTAGACATTAAATAAACCCAATAGACTTGATTGCTTCCAATAAGGATTAAGTATATCTTAGTTGGGATCAAGTATATGGTACTGTTTTATTATTACAGAGAAAAAAGAAATCATTTTTAAACATTTGGATTATTTGGATAAAATGGAGTCTATAAGAGATGGCCTTCTCGTAATTCCGAGCTTTCTGGATAACAGGTTTCCGGATAACGGATCCCATAGCTGTACATTCTGGTCGGCAAGGATGTAGAGGTTGTAGTTACACATAACAGTTTATATGATTGTACTTTGGATGAGTGGTTGGTGTATGTATGGTTTTCCCTATGGGGCATTGCCAATATATAGTCTGTTATTGTCATTTTGTAGATAATAAGCTCTTGTGAGTTCTGATCTTTCTGTCTCCATGGCACTCGTGTAACAAAATGTAAATGTTTAATGGTTGAGTAACCATTGCCACCAGATTCTTTATCTTACATAGTTACATAGTTACATAGTTAAATTGGGTTGAAAAAAGACAAAGTCCATCAAGTTCAACCCCTCCAAATGAAAACCCAGCATCCATACACACACCCCTCACTACTTTTAATTAAATTCTATATACCCATACCTATACTAACTATAGAGCTTAGTATCACAATAGCCTTTGATGTTATGTCTGTCCAAAAAATCATCCAAGCCATTCTTAAAGCATTAACTGAATCAGCATCACAACATCACCCAGCAGTGCATTCCACAACCTCACTGTCCTGACTGTGAAGAACCCCCTATGTTGCTTCAAATGAAAGTTATTTTCTTCTAGTCTAAAGGGGTGGCCTCTGGTACGGTGATCCACTTTATGGGTAAAAAGATCCCCTGCTATTTGTCTATAATGTCCTCTAATGTACTTGTAAAGTATAATCATGTCCCCTCGCAAGCGCCTTTTTTCCAGAGAAAACAACCCCAACCTTGACAGTCTCCCCTCATAATTTAAGTCTTCCATCCCATCTCTGCACTCTCTCCAGCTCATTTATATCCCTCTTAAGGACTGGAGTCCAAAACTGCACTGCATACTCCAGATGAGGCCTTACCAGGGACCTATAAAGAGGCATAATTATGTTTTCATCCCTTGAGTTAATGCCCTTTTTTATGCAAGACAGAACTGCTTTAAAGACCTTAAGGGTGGTGGCACACAGGGAGAAGTTTAGTCACCTGTGTTAAATCTTTGGTACTGCGGGCGACTTATTTCCCCGAAGTGCCTTCCAACCAGCAAGAATGCAAATCGCCGGCAGGATGGCATACTGTTTGTGTCGCTTCGGTTCTCCGAAGTCGTCTGAAGTTTCCTTATGAGGTAACTTCGGGCAATTTCGGAAAACTGAAGCAACGCTTATGCCATCCCACCGGCAATTCACATTCTTGCCAGAGGGAAGGCATTGCATGGAAATTATTCGCCAGCAGTAGAGAAGATTTATCTCGGGTAACTAAATTTCCCCTTGTGGCACCTCTATGAATCCTGCTGCTTTTTTATTATGTAGATGTGCAAGAATTGCTTTCAGTTTTAGTACTGAGTCTACCTTGTATATGTCTTTATAACACATTAAAATTTGTGCCACACACTTTTTCTTTGTTTTAAGGTGACAACCGATATTTTGACAAGAAATGCAAAAGACATTGCTTTCGCCAACTACAGCCCAAGCTGGAAGTTTCACCGCAAGGTCGTGCACGCAGCTCTGTCCATGTTTGGAGAAGGGACTGTCGCCATAGAAAAAATCAGTAAGTACTTAAGTGGAATGTCAGGAACGTGAACTGAAGAAGCCACTCGGATGAGAGGTGAAACTCTAAAAGTTCCGTTGCCTTTGACATAATTCTATTAGATACTGTATATCATGACCTGGATAAATGAGAGTCTTAATATACGATGGTACCTTTATATAATAGAGTATATGTCCCCTTTAATGCTTTATTCTGTAGCTGTCCAGGTGATTAAAGGACACCTATATGCCTTTCTGCAGAAAAGCCTCCTAGCCAGCTCTAGGCCCCCCTCAGCAGAATGGAGCTCACATGTGGGCAGGCATATTACAGCACACATACATAATGAGTGAGTGCCTTAGTTTGCTTATTATTTGCAGGCATGTGACCATGGATCTGGGGGCTCGCTCTTTAATTTTTAGCATACTTCTAATCTTTGTTTTTGAGTGTCTCAAATAGAAACTGGGAACCCTAGCACTGCATTGCAGCATTACCCAGTAAGTAATTCTGGATGTATATCCAATAAAAAGTAGCAAACTTTAGATTTAGACTAAGTACAAAAATTGTTGTTGAGTTCGTACTATTACAAAAATATAATCAACAAAAACACTACAACACTTTTTTTTTATAAGCAGCTGATTGTTTATATGGTACAGTATGTTTTAATGTAGTGCCATCTAGTGACAGAAACTGACATTTCCTATATAGTAGATTAGTAATATTATACAAGCTAAAATTGCATGTAAAAGTCACTTAATGGGCATTTGAATAAAGTCCAGTAACCTGTCCAGTCTGTGATTTCTCTATTCAGTGCATACTGTCTATTTATCAGAAGGTCCCATACTTTATAGCTTTATAATCTGCCCAGAACCTGACTGACCTGCACAGAGGCAACCAACTGACCTGTGTGTGTACTGGAATGCTCTCTGTACACCAGCAACATCAGTGCCCAATAGTGATGTGTGGGTTGACAAAAAGCTGATCCGCACCCAACCTTAACATGCCTGCTCCCAACTCATGCCCGAACCTTAATTTATAGACTGCCCAACCTATGTGAATGTTGGGTTGGCGACTGGGGTGGTTGGCCCCAGTGTCGGACTGGGATGTCAGGGGCCCACCAGTAGGGTTGCCACCTTTTCTGGAAAAAAATACCGGCCTTCCTATATATTTATCCTTTTTCCCTATTAATAACATTGGGATCAGCCATCATTTTTACCTCTATTCACTCAACATCTTTATTCTCCTAGTCTTTTATCTCTACATACTATACTCTATTCTTCCATTATTAAGCCTCTTTGTTCCCATAAAGAAATAGGAAATGACTATGAAATAAGCCAAATGGTTAGAAGCAAGAGGCCCACTGACACCTGGGCCCACCGGGAGTTTTCCTGGTATCCTGGTGGGCCGGTCCGACACTGGTTGGCCCCCACATCACTAGTTCCAAACCTCTTGAAATGCTCTTATGGATAAATAGAAACAAAGGCTGTCAACAATGTTTCTCAATTCAGTGGAAAACCAGAAGAGCAGAGATGGTTATAACACCAAGATGAGGTCTATAGTCATATTAATATTCTTGATTTGGGAATGAGATGTTAGAATGATAGGTGTCCATAAAATTTTGGTCATATGTCATATAAGATAATCTTAGAATGTGACAAACAATGGGGACATGGTCTAGCAGGTGACATGTAGTTTATATTGGTGTATGGGCAGGATAAGGAAAGTCCAATAATGTTAGAGAGCAAACATCCAACTACCACTTCATTGTTCCTCTCCCTTTATATAAGTGAAATCTCTCCAAATCCTGCTACCTATAATACACACTAGTGTCTTTGCATACAACCTTTCACACCTCTACTCCATTTAACCTTATTCAGATACCCACTCTTTCCCCTTCTTTTTTTCTTGTGCTCTTTTACACAGTTCGCAAACACATGTAGAGGAAACCCAAAGCAAAAGATGACTTCTCTCACTTTACATTTCTAATATTCATATGTTCTCATGTCCTAATCCAAATTCTCCATTCTCTAGGTATCTGCAATCAAACTTCTCTTTATCTTATTCTAGCAATTAGTGTGGGGTTCAGGTTTCTGTATTTGGCGCTTTGTCATTCTTCATGTAGCCCTATTAAAGGCAAACTGTACCCCCAGAATGAATACTTTATCAAGAGAGAGTATATATGATATTATAGAATCTTAAAACTGTAAAATAAATATCACTACATATTGCCCATTTACATATTTTATCTTGAACCACAATTTTATGATATTCTCTGTGCACCCGAAGAAATTACCTGACCAGAAGTAATGCAAATCTCATTGTAATAGGTAATGTAGTAATGTAATGAGTGTTGGATGAAAAGACAGTTCATTAATTGGCTCATATGACCTAACGTATGTGTGCAGCGTGAACCATGTGATCCCAGGGGAAGGCTCTTAGGTCTTAAAATGGCAGTTTTCAATGGCACATACTGTTAAAAAAGTAAACTGAGCAAAGTGTCTCCTGTTCTAGCAACCAGAAATGTCATTTTTTAATGTTATGGGCAATAGTTGCTGTGGGTTCTATTTACTTGCCATGTGTAGAACATATATTGCATTGTTAAAAAAGTAGCATTTGTTTTTTTTCGTATTACTTATATGATTCCTGTCAAACTTAAGGCTTTGGGCTTGATGAGCCCCCTCAACAAACTGGACAAGGGTACCAATGATCTCCTTGGCTGACCTCATTTTATAATAATTTTGTACCTTATACTGAATTACGGGCCGACTATATGAAAACAGTTGTACAATACAAAATGTATGATAGTTAGTTAGCTGTGTAATCCCCCAGTGAATATCCTCACTTCTAGTTAGTTCATACTTGGTTCATATTTGTTTTTTTTTTCCATATCAAGATGGTTAATTATGAAAGGAATCGTATATTTTAATCACACCTTAGCATATAGTGTGATAGTGTAAAATTAAGCTTTATCCCCCAACCTAAAATTTTCAGCATACGCAATTTCAGGGCTGTGTTAATAATGGGCTATACCACCAGTCCTCTTAGGATAAACTGAGCCGTTACATCTGGATTGGGGGGGTCTTAATTACAGTAGCAATAACATCTTGGGGTATATTTATCAAAGAGTGAATTAGAGATCACCAGTGTCCGCTAGAGTAAAATACCGCCTCTCTCCATTCATTTCTATGAGATTTTTAAAGGAGTATATATCAAATGGTGAACTTTCATTTTTATACGTCTTTAAAAGTCCCATATAAATAAATGGAGAGAGGCGGTATTTCACTCTAGCGGACTGTGGTGATCTCTAACTTCACTCTTTGATAAATATAAGCCATTGAATCAATTTTTTTTTTTTTTTGTCCCACCTTAGTTTCTCGTGAAGCGACATCTCTGTGCCAGACCCTGATCAGTTTTCAGGATAATCCCCTGGACATGGCACCAGAGCTAACACGGGCGGTCACAAATGTAGTCTGTGCTCTGTGCTTCAACACAAGATACAAAAGATGTGATCCGGAATTCGAGGAAATGCTGGCTTATAGTAAAGGCATTGTGGATACAGTTGCAAAGGATAGTCTGGTTGACATATTTCCATGGATTCAGGTGAGACTGGAATCAATGTCATTGTTTGTATATAGACTCAGTAGAGCAGAAGACTAGTAACTGGTCTGGTGAATATGAGAACATGGCACCATATATCCCTCAAACACTGTATGTGGGACACGAGCACAGAAGTTTTCCCCTTGTTGGAAATCTTTATACAGACTTTAGTTCTTTATTTTGCATTGCCCTGTGGAGGTTGTTGCCTTGACCTTCACTCCCTGTCACGCCTTATGATTATATTATACATTGCATATATTGTATATACAGAGTTGTACATATAACTTTCATGTTTTTTGTGTTCTACAACACAGATATTTCCAAACAAAGACCTGGACATACTGAAGAGGTCAGTGGCCATTAGAGATAAACTTCTCCAGAAGAAGCTGAAGGAACACAAAGTGAGTATCTGAGATCAGATGGAAAAGACTCAGAGCTGGGATTGTATAACAAAACCTTCCATTGTGTTAAATCAGCCTTATACAGGCAGCCAATGTCTGAGCTGGCTTTGCATTTATTAAACAGGTAGGCCAATGGGTTGTTACTTCTCTTGTTTCGAGATCTACTAGCTTAGCAGATACAGCTTATTAAACAGGATTCCATTTTCTGGTTTTCCCTTTAATATGTATCTACAGCTACAAAATGTTTTGTGGCCCCAGCTGTTCCTTAGCACCTACAACTGGCTAAATGTGAAAGGTTCCTGATTCCTCTGAAGCTCACTTTTAGATGTGAAAGCCTCTTTCCCCTTTAACCAGACCCATCATATATTTATTGTTTTGATTACTTCGTGCACAGGAACAACTTGGTGACATCTCAAGAACATGTGCTGCTGGGGGATCTGAGGATTGGTGCTGCTGTAGAGATTGTAAATCCATTATTATAGATCACCAGTGCCATAACATTATGCCATGTATTTTATATACAGTACATGTGTGACTGTTAGAAATTGTTGAGGTCTAATATAATATTTTCTTGTTAATATTACTCATTGTCCCATTCCAATTAAAGACCAAGGGATTTTTTTTATACTTTATCCTATAAAGTGATTTTTTTTCCTGTATTCAGGAGGCGTTTTGCAGTGAGGAAGTAAATGATCTGTTGGATGCTCTTCTAAAAGCAAAGCTCAGTATGGAGAACAACAACAGCAATATTTCCCAAGAGGTTGGTCTGACTGATGATCATCTCCTAATGACCGTCGGGGATATATTTGGTGCAGGAGTGGAAACAACGACTACTGTACTAAAATGGACCATTGCTTATTTATTGCATTATCCTGAGGTAGGTGATCAAATTCAGTATAGCAGGTAAGTGTTCTTATTGGCATCATCTACTCTAACCCAAAGATGGCCAGTTTGTGACTCTCCAGTTGTGAATTTGTGACTCACCAGTTGTGAATTTCAACCCCTAAATGGAGCTTTAAGTTTTATTCTTGTAATGTAATCTGCACAATACAAAGTCAATTGCAATATGAATAGTTTGGCTGTACATTTATTAGCTGATAGAGCAGTATTATGTACAAATGTTCCCCAGGCTCCTACCTTGGAACCTGTTCATTTTAGACAGAATAACTTATGGGTAGAAGACACAGTGAAAGCAGCATAGAAACAGGGCTATGTATAGTAATGGAGCTGTCTGTCTAGTATAGGTTGCTCGTCAAAACTGTCTGGTTAAAAAGGGGCATCATTGCAAAAAACCACAGGGAGGCCAATATTCTCTTTGAAAAAGCAACTTTCAGTTCAGCATTCAAAAATGGAGTCAATCCATTCAAGAACTCTGCAGTATCAGTATCGAAAGGTTGCACAAAAAAGACATTACCATGAGATTGCACATCTGAAGTTTGGTGACCCAAATGCTTCTCATCTGACCACATAATCGTTTTCTACATTACAACTTGGTTACTTTTATGTTTTTTGGCAAAGCTCAGAGCTATATGTGAGTTGCAAATTTAAAACTGACCTTCCTTAAAAAACTTCACCATACTTGTATTGTGGTATGTTGGTGCTTTTCAGCAGCAAAACTATTCTTAAAGGGATACTGTCATGGGAAAATGTGTTTTTTTTTTTTAAATGCATCAGTTAATAGTGCTGCTCCAGCAGAATTCTGCCCTGAAATCCATTTTTAAAAAGAACAAACAGATTTTTTTTATATTCAATTTTGAAATCTGACATGGGGCTAGAGATATTGTCAGTTTCCAAGCTGCCCCCAGTCATGTGACTTGTGCTCTGATAAACTTCAGTCACGCTTTACTGCTGTACTGCAAGTTGGAGTGATATCACCCCCTCCCTTTCCGCCCCCAGCAGCCTAACAAAAGAACAATGGAATGGTAACCAGATAGCAGCTCCCTAACACAAGATAACTGCTCCATGGTAGATCTAAGGACAACACCTAAAGTGCAGGCACAAGTCACATGACTAGGGCAGCTGGGAAACTGACAATATGTCTAGTCCCATGTCAGATTTCAAAATTGAATATAAAAAATATCTCTTTGCTCTTTTGAAAGATGGATTTCAGTGCAGAAATCTGCTGGAGTATCACTATTAACTGATGCATTTTGAAAAAAACATGTTTTCCCATGACAGTATCCCTTTAATAAAATAGAAGAAGAATTATGGACAAAGTTTGTCTATAAGGAACCCTATGATTCCAAAGACCACTACAACATGACTGGCATAAGAACAAAAAGTGAATCTCATAACGGCCCAATAAAACCCTAAACTCAATCCAATTGAGAATATGTTGTGCTGTTTGAGGTGCACGCGTATCACCCAACTAATCTGAACAACCTACATTAAATCTCCAACCTTTCCAACCAACATTTTCCCCCTGAATACTGTTCAAAGCAGGTAAATGCCTACTTTAAAATACTTAAAGCTGTTATTGCATTTTACAATGTAGGGATTTAATCTTTAAGCAAACAAGATATTTATTTTTTAAGATTTATTTTTTTTCACTGTTAAAATGTTTAAAGGGAGCTAAAACAGAAGCAATAATTTTCCCGTATCATTCACTAGACTGTAATAATGAACCAGGCATGAAGGACAAATACATGATTCCGGCTGCTGTCCATAATCCATTTTTGCCTCCATATTGTAGGATATTTTCATGCTGCCTGTATCCAGTGAGTTGTATTTTAAGCTCTTTATATACTTCTAGCACTCTGGTTATTTACCCATTAAGTAAAGAATCTTTTCCCTGGGATGGTAAATGTCTCAATCTAATGGGTTACATTAGCAGAAATCCTTTGGTAATAATAACTGGGAATCTGTGTTTCTTTACAAATAGGTTCAGGCTAAGATCCAGGAGGAACTTGATTTTAAGGTTGGGTTTGGGAGACACCCTGTGCTGAGTGACAGGAGAATTCTGCCCTATTTGGATGCAACAATCTCTGAAGTTTTACGCATTCGCCCTGTAGCACCGCTGCTCATCCCGCATGTAGCACTGCAAGAGTCCAGGTAAGAAAAACCTGTTAGTGCTGCTCCCAATAAAGTCAATAGGGCGTGTGCTTGGCACTAGAGGCTGAATCCATTGCAAGTTTGCAGCAATAACATACAAATATGATGTAATTAGACATTATTTTTCAGCCTCCTTCAGAACTCCAGGCATATAATTTGTTATTCACACACCAATGGAAATTGCACATCAGTCAGTGTTCAAGTCCCAGATTCCCAGACTGGTCAGGGTCGGCTCCAATATTGTTTCACCCCATGCATTTCTTAACATGTGCTTTTTCTGATGGCTCACCTTTCAGTTAACTTTTAATATATTATAGAATGGCTTGTTCTTCATTTTTTCTTTTTAATAGTTTTTGAATTATTTGCCTTCTTCTGTCTCTTTGCAATTTTCAAATGGGGGTCACTGACCTCATGTAAAAAAAACAGATTGTTCTGCAAGGCTACAGATTTATTGTTATTGCTACTTTTTATTCCTCGTCTTTCTATCCAGGCCTCTCCTATTCATATTCCAGTCTTATTTCAATCAATAATATGGTTGCTAGGGTAATTTAGACCCTGGCATCCAGATTGTTGAAATTGCAAACTGGAGAGCTGCTGAATAAAAGCTAAATAACTCAAAAAAACACAAATGAAAAACCAATTGCAAATTGATTCAGAATACATTCTACCTCCTACTACAAGTTAACTCAAAGGTGAACAAACCATTTAAATCTGATTGAATGGATAACTGTGACTTTGATGTTCAAGTTTTCAAGAGGGTCGATTACTTTAAATATGGCATGTTTAGAGGCCAGAATATAATAATATAATGTCATATAATGCAATTGTGAGGATACCTGGGGGCAGCAGGGTTGCACAACTACAATCCATTTCCATGGCATCTCCAGCAGACGGGAAACTGCGCTGCTTAAATAGATCACTGTGATTTGATTTTTTTAATCTTATTAGAGAGTAATTATAAACTAAAGAGCTGCTTCAAATATACATAGGAGCTAGTCTCCAGATGACACTTACAGTAGAATGTAAAACACAGCAAATATTTTTAAGGCAGTCTTACCAACCTATAATAGCACAAGATATATTATTTTCATTCGTTTAACAGGATGGCATACTATATGATTTTTTGCAGAAAAGATGTGTTTTACAAATGTGTGCCCTACACATTCTGCTACTTACCTTATTATGGTAGCTATTTGGACAGAGAAATAAAATGTGGGCTAAATAGCCAATGTGTCAGCCACAGTATATTTCATGATATATTTCTTCTTGCACTGCATTTGGGCTGTGGGCCTCAAGTTGGACAGACTATAGTTTCTCTTGTGGAGCTATCCCTGACTCAAGCTATTCTGTGCCCCTTGCCAGACTTAATAAATGCTCCCGCTCCATGGCATTCTGCTTTCTTAAATTAGCCTAATACATGGGCCAATAAGCAGCTGATATCCATCTATTGGTCAGGTTTAAAAATCAGTTCAGGACTGCACTGACCCATTGATGAGCTTCTCCCCTCTCAGGTCTGCATAGGTCTCTATTTTGAAGTAATCCTAGATCCTGAGACCTAACAACTTTAACTGCTCCCACACAGTTAAACATTTAATATGACGTAGAGAGTGATATTCTGGGACAATTAGCAATTGGTTTTCATTTTTTATTATTTGTTTTTTTTACTTATTTACCTTTATATTGAACAGCTCTCCAATTTGCAATTTCAGAAATCTGGTTGCTAGGGTCCAAATTACCATAACAACCATGCATTGATTTGAATAAGAGCCTGGAATATGAATAAGAGAGGGACTGAATAGAAAGACAAATTTGTAGCCTTACAGAGCATTTGTTTTTTAATGGGGTCACTGACCCCTATATACAAGCTGGAAAGAGTCAGAAGCAAAAGGCAAATAATTCAAATTCAATAATTCAAAATAATGAAGACCAATTTAAAAAGTTCCTTAAAATTGCCCATTCTATAACATACTAAAAGTTAAACTGAAGGTTAACCACCCCCTTTAAAGGAGAAGGAAAGGTTAAAACTAAGTAAGCTTTGTCAGAAAGGTCCTATATAAATACACAAGTAAACCCTCAAAGTAATGCTGCTTTGAGTCCTCTGTCTAAAGAAACACCACATTTCTTTCCTTTCTATTGTGCACACATGGGCTTCTGTATCAGACTTCCTGCCTTCAGCTTAAACCTCCTTGCCCCGGGCATGAACATGCTCAGTTTGCTCCTCTTCCCCCAGCAATGTAACTAGAGGGGCGGAGGACGTGCAGCCGGGCCCCCCCGCCCGAAGTCAGTGGCGTGCGAGCTGCCGGGGAGCCATGAAGGGGTGCGGGCCCTGGCCCAATCGCACCCCCTGCTCCCCCCGTAGTTACGCCACTAGCTTTCCCCTCCCTGCTGTAATCTGAGCCCAGAGCTATATGTGAGCAGGGAGAGACTCAGGCAGGAAGTGATGTCACACCAAGCTAATACTACAGCTGCTATCCTAAACAAACCACTTCTAGATCTTAGGTATGGTAAAACATTCTACAGAATAAATATAGCATTCTAGCTTGCACTATTGCAGCTAATCTATTGCCAATAAAATGCTTCTGTAGCTTTTCTTCTCCTTTAAAGACACTGGGAATCCTGGATTGAGTTCAGAACTCAGCTGAATTCTAGCCTTTTTGTTGGCGGAAATTGGATTTTGCCAATTTGCATTGCAAAATTCCCTACCATTTTCCCTAATTTGCATATGCAAATTAGGCTTCCTTTTCATGCATGTATCTAATCATAATCTTTCCTTTTTTTGCAGCATTGCTGAATATACAATTCCCCAGGATGCCCGCGTGGTTATAAATCTTTGGTCACTGCATCATGACCCTAATGAATGGGAAAACCCTGAAGAATTTAATCCAGGTTTGCAAATAATAGACCAAAACAGAATTGCTCATGATTAATATACGCTCGTATAGGAAGGCTGTTAGAGATAATTACCTATATACGGACAAGCCCAATAGTTCTAAGAGTGTAAGGCTCTCTCACACTTTGGCTTTTCTCTGCAGGTGGAGATAAGCTGATGTGCTTCCATCTACTACTTTGTGTATTTGCACTGACAGGCATGGCATCAGGGGCGATCCTGGCCCCTCCTCCGCCTGAGGCAGCCCTCCCCCTCCCCCGGAAATTCACTCTTAAAGTACCAGGAGCAGCATTTTTGCTGCCCCTGGTATCTAGTGAGCGCTGCCGCCTGAGGTGACAGCCTCAACTCACCTCATTGGTGAAGCACCCCTGCATGGCATTGACCTGTGTCCAGCCATGCAGACAAGCATAGAATAATCACCCAAAATCATTTGACAGCCATCCAGACCAGTGGAGCATGGTGGGATGTGGGACTGGGATGGAACAGGGGAAAAGGCAGGGGCAGTGCAGGTTGGGCATCGGTATCTGGATCCTTTTGGATCTGGGTTGGCTTCTCTGAGTAATACAGTAACTTCTTCTGTAACCTATTGATACTGGTGTCCCACAATTCCAACCAATGATCTATAGTGGTTTTTAACATTACAGCTGACAGGGGATATCGAACCAAACTATGGCCCCTTTGTACGTGAAAAATCATTTATAACTGCACGTCATATCAGTCGCACTGGCCATTTAAACTTTTACAGAATTATCTATATATTTAATTTTTTCAGAGCGTTTCTTGGATGAAAATGGAAACCATGTCTACTCTCCCTCCCAAAGTTACCTGCCCTTTGGAGCTGGAATTAGAGTCTGCCTTGGGGAAGCATTGGCCAAAATGGAGGTCTTCTTGTTTCTGTCGTGGATTCTGCAGAGGTTTACACTGGAACTTCCTGCAGGAGACAGCTTGCCAGACCTGGATGGAAAGTTTGGTGTGGTCCTTCAGGTCAAAAAATTTAGGGTCACAACCAAGTTAAGGGAAGCCTGGAAAAACATAGATTTGATCACATAAAGCAGAACAACGTAACTGTGTGTTTTTTTTTTTTTTTTGCTGTAGGCGATAAGGAAGGTTGAAGGAAAGATAAAGAAAAATTGATAGTTTACTCAAAGGCAAACTTTGAGAGAAAAAGGCATATCTTTATATTTCCATTGCACAAATTAGAAAGGCAAAAGTATAAAATTAGGTATGTGTATAGTTGCCTTTTTAATCACATGTATGTAGTGTTGTTCCTGTATTTCCGACACACGTTATGCTTGCTGCTTATTCATTAGTGGAGGTGCCATTCTGCTGTTATCAGTGGGAGGGATTTTGCACAGGTAATGGTGAAAGGTGGTACTGCATGACCTATAGTGGATCTTTCTCTTTTTTTTTTTCTCTCTAAAAAATAGTTTTGTTGGTGAAATTGTAATCTCTGTGCTATGGAAAATGAGCTACTAGTTTCTCTTTACTTTTATGGAATAAATATTGCTTACACATATACAATATAGCAATATGGCATAGTTATGCTTTATTTTACACATGAACACAAGTAGCGGTTCTTTCCATGAAGTGCAGAAGTGTTGGTTGGTTGGTTGTCCCTTCTGGCAGCCCCCCGATAGCTCTGCCCGTCATCCCTACAGCCTAAGGGTGGTGGGGCACAAGGCTACTGGGGGAGATTAGTCGCCCAGTGACAAATGACCTGTTCTTCGGGCGAATAATCTCCCCTAAATGCCTTACCGTCGGCTAGAATGTAAATGGCCGGCTGGATGGCCCTCAGATCGCTTCGGCGTTCCGAAGTTTCTTCATGAGGCAACTTTGGAAAAGAAATCGTTCCGAAGGACATCCGGACGTCGATTTACATTCTAGCCGGCGAGAAGGCATTTAGGGGAGATTAGTCACCCTGAAGAAGAGCCGATTTGTCGATGGGTGACTAATCTCCCCCAGTAGCCTTGTGTGCCACTACCCTAAGTTGTATATAATAGTTGCAGGTTAAACACCCTGTGGGAGCCATGATGATTATTCATATGTGTGTGTTTCCTTTCATATCATGCCAGGACACATTTTATACCAATTGCCCACCTTAGACTTCTCTCTGCTTTCACGTCTGTATCTGTGTGTAATGTAGATCTCTTATCTGTAATATAGTATAAGTAAACCTTTAACATACATGGGAGTGTTTTTGTTGTGTTATTTCCTTTCACTTTCTCCAAACTGTGGCTAGGGGGCAGTTTAGGCTGAGAATTGGGTGCACGTTCACACTCCTGGAACTATAACGGGGTGACTCTTATGATGGTATTAAATATATGTCAGTATCCTTGTTAAGAACTAAGGATACCTACTTAATATTTGGGATAATAAGGGGGAGACTGAACCCTGAATGACTCTGATCTAATCATTTTACTATTTAAACATTTTATATATTAAAAACTAGCTGTTTTTTCTCTTGTTGTTTTCTCATTTATTGTGTACCATTCCATATTCTCTGTAGCTATATAGTTACATTGTAATTGCAGGATTTTTTACTTCTACCTTGATGTTAGCACTTTATATAATAAAGTTTATTTCAACAAATTTCCTTTGCATCAAGTACAACATTTGTTCGCTTACCTTGTGGCTCCAGTGAAATAAATGGGACACACTGGAGGAGTACAGTAATCATGGCTGCAAGACCTGATAAAGCTTCAGTGCCTACATTGTATTTGATGAGCATCAAACAGAAAAAAATTAGATCCTTTGCACTCTGTTAGAAAAATATCTCAAAGTAGGGGGGAGTCCAAATAGCCAGTCCACACAGGGCATTATAGGTGCCGGGATTTCCCCCCCGGCTCCCAGGGCACAAAAATTGATTAAAACAAAATGAAACTTGTAAGAAGGTGATTTGGGTTGTGTGCATGAAAATGTGTATTGTATGTGTAAAGTGAATGTGAGTGTTGTACAAAATGTTGAAATGATTGAAAGTGTTAAATGTAAGTGATTAGAAATGTTAAATGTTTTTAGAGACTGTAATGTGTAAAATGCACCACAAGGTGGCAGTGTTGTCATGCAAATGAATGGAAAGATTTCATGTGTTGAACAGGGGAAAGGCACATGCACTGCAGTGAGGATAGTACATGATAGGGAAATGTTACAAGCACATGTACAGTGAATGTTAAGGGGATGGTTAACTAGGGATAGTATTTAAAGGGTGAAACACAGTCATGGGTGTTCAGTGGATGCTTCTGAAGAAAAGTAGATAGTGACAAGCTACTGTAAAAGTACTAGGTACTATAGATAGTGAGTGGACCACTAGAATGGGTAGCTAAGACCCCAACGAGGAGTAAGTGGCTTAGGAGTCAAGGCTTTGCCAGTGAGGGCTGGAGTGTTAGGGGAACACGAACATCCTGAAGGAGGGGCGCAAGAGAAATTCCTATCTGGAGTAGGCCAGAGGGGCATAGGACGTATGCCGGACTGGTAGGACCAGAAGGTGGAAAATTCCTGTCCTAAAAGGTCAGCGGTGCACTGCTGTGGTGTCAGCCCGACTAAAGTAGGAAGGTGGTAAGTCGCCTTGGAAAGGGGTGTTCCGGTGTTTCCAGGTTTTCGTGTGAGGGGTTAGTGGAAGGAAGTTATTGCTCTGCAAGAAAGGGAGTAAGTGAAACCCATGGGACTGTGTATGGACTGTACAAAGTTGATGGATACTGAAAAGCATTACCAATAAAAGTTCTTCATTTTTGTGATTGCACCATCGTGTGGATATCCATCATTACAGCAAAGGTTGGTTGCCATGGTGATGGCAGGGCATTAACCCTTTACTCCCCTTACACACTGATGGGATGCTATTTCACAAAAATAAAGAAGTGAGGATGGCATCCCTGTGCATCTCTCCCTAATTCCAGCACTGTTTGTAGTAAATTACAAACATAATAGAATGCATGGAGGAATACTGAGTACTATACTATACTGAGTGCAATAGTACCACAGTAATAAAATCACATTAAGTCACTCATTATGAATGAACATCTAGCCATGAAACATTTATAACTAGTGTCTCATTTCCTTCTCTAGCCTGTGGATTCAGCAAATGTTCAGAGTCTTGTCCCAGATCAGGCAAAGGAGGAGACTAGGTATTGTCATGATACAGGCCTGTAATAGTTAATAAAACAGGCCAAGGTATCATGAGAAATATTTCTGCCAACATCTAAATCAGACACATAACAGGCCTCTTTTCACTATGGTCAGAGGGGTCAGAGCTGTAATGCCCTCCTCCATGCCCTGGCTGATAAGAGCCATTCCATGGGGAGGGGGGAAGCCCAAGGAGTGAGAACTTAAAGTTCCCAGCAAGACCCTCAAAGGTGAAGTAAAGGTTACAAATAATGTATACTGGAATATATTTATCCTTACAGAACCCATACCTGTTGTACGAACAGTATAAAAAACTGATGATGGGTTCAAGGCAATTTCATCTTTCCAACGAGTCCAAACATGACTAGGTTTGGTACTCTGTGTATTAGATATGGATATCTGGGCAGGGGCAGGTCACACAGTATTGATGTTTAGTATCTATGGAATCCAGGAGAGAATTAATAACCAATGAATATGATATCATCTCTGTCCTATGTCCCCATAAGGAGTTATGGTCATGATATTCTTGGTCCAGTTCCTACTCACAGGAGGTCATGAAAACTCAATCTGTGTCCTGCTAGGCCACGCCCCCTCACATTCTTGAGGGAGGGGGAGTGTGCAGTTACCTGATGCCCTGAAATCACTAATAAATAGTCAGCTCTTCTGACTAAACTTTGGATTTACTTTGGAGGACCAATTGCGATTGGAAGTTATCCCGTTTGTTTCCCCTTGCCTCCAGGACCAGGAATTCTATATCTTTGGAGTTAAGTATAGGTTTTCCATGTTTTCCCTTTTATTTTACAACTGTTTGTACTTGTATTATTGAATGTATGTCTCTTTTGTAACATCTTTTTTGTATTTTGCACTGTTATACCTTTTATAATATTAAAGAGAATTTAATAAGATTGTCTTTGATGCTCTAAACGAACCTAGCCTGAAAGAGTGTAACTGTGAGCCTTAACCCTCTGCATACTGAAGTACTTGTTGAGTCAGTAGGAACTAACTGACTATAGTGAGAGAGTGTTTAATGCATTGGTGTATTGTGAATTATTACCTGTTAGAGAGAACAGGGGAATAGTCACACTAGGTTTCTATCGCCTGTGAATGATAGATGGTGGCAGCGAATGAGTTTTGTGGGTGTTGGTTGGTGTTTGGGGTGCTTTTGTGTTAGTCTCACCTGTGTTCAAGGTGGGTGAGAGACTGAGTGAGTGACCCCTGATAGCCACACCTAAAGTCACGTGCGGTTGGAAGTACCGTGTTCGTGACAGATTGGTAGGCAGCGGTGGCATATTTTTTATTTAGAGCATTAGTGCTTGGGTTAAGTCATTAAACCTTGCACTAAAGAACTGTAAATCCTTGCGAGGAGTTTACAGTCTTCAAAGACAAACTCAGTGCATACTATTTTTATTAAGACATACTTGCAAACAGTTTCCCTTCCCTTCTTGTTTTTCTTTTCTATCTTTTATTTTGGCAAAGTGTTGCAAGATGGCAGCATTTTACAAGAGGCAGACCAAGGAGACCCTCATCAATCTCTGTGAGCAAAGAGGAATTGATGCAGCGGACAAATCGAAGGAAATGTTGATTTGTGCCTTGGTGCAACAGGAGCAGCAGAACTACACACCTGAGTCAGGAGACTATGCAACTCAGGATGTCCCAGTGATGAACTCTGTTCCAGGATCCTCTCAGCGAGAGGACAGTTCTAGTTGCAGTGGGCAGGATGACAGGAATTCATCCCTGCAAGCAGCTTTGCAATTGTTGGGTTCAGATGACCCCCAGCTGCGTCTTCAGCTTATCCTGCAATATCAACAGGCAGAAAGAGATGCAGCAGCAGCAGCAGCAGAAAGAGATGCAGCAGCAGCAGCAGCAGAAAGAGATGCAGCAGCAGCAGCAGCAGAAAGAGATGCAGCAGCAGCAGCAGCAGCAGAAAGAGATGCAGTAGCAGCTGAAAGGCAGGCAGAACGACAGCATCAACTGGAGTTAGCCAAGCTCCAGCAACAAAACTCACACCTACCGTCCATGGAGCCCAGGGTGGCCCATCCTTTCCATATTTCCCATGACAAATTCCCTACCATGGAGAAGGATGGAGATATGGACACCTTCCTGCGTGGGTTTGAGAGGACTTGTAGACAGTACCAACTGCCCCGGGAACAATGGGCAAAGTACCTTACCCCAGGGTTAAAAGGCAAAGCCCTGGAAGCCTTTGTGGATTTACCACCAGAGCTCGATGGGGATTATGATGCTATCAGACAAGCCTTAATTGACCGTTATAATCTTACTCCAGAAAGATATAGGAAACGGTTTCGTTCCCTACAAAAAGGCCCTGCTGACAGCTATGCAGATATCCTAAGTAGTTTGAAAACTACCTTTAAGCAATGGGTCTCTGGAATGGATGTTACTACAGTTGAGGATTTAACAGATTTGATGGTCAAAGATCAGTTTCTACACATATGTCCATTGGAAGTACGGCAATTCATTATGGACCGCGAGCCCAAAACAGCAGATCAGGCAGCAGAGATAGCAGACAAATATGCTGCAAATAGGATGTCTGACCACCGCAAAGCATCTTTACCAAGCTACAAGGAGCGATCAACAGGAGGAACCACACACAGCAGTCCACAGTCTGGTGAGAATTCATCTTTTGGGGGGTCTGTTGCAGCTGTGGGGCAGAAGGATACCCGCCGATGTTTTTCCTGCAATCAGATGGGCCATTTGAGGACCGACTGTCCACAAAAGAAGGAACCAACTTCACCTGGACAGCCTGTTGTGATGCTCGTGTCTGGTAAGCCTGAGAATCTACATCATCATATGCAGTCTGTGATTGTGGGGGACAAAGTGACTCAGGGACTAAGAGACTCAGGTTCTAATTTTTCTCTGGTGCGTCCAGAGATGATAAACACTGGGGACATTATTCCTGGAAAGACTTTGTCCATAAAGGGAGTGGGTGGGAGCCACCCAAAGGTGCCTGTGGCAAAAGTTTTCTTGGATTGGGGTGCGGGGAGAGGTCTAAGGGAAGTGGGTGTAACTAATGAAATTCCTGTAAATGTCTTGTTGGGGAATGATTTGGGTTACATGATAACTGCTTTTGTACCCTATGACCAGGTCTCACTAGGTCCAGCCGCGCTGGAGTGTGGCCACCCACCTCAACAGGTAATTGCAAAAAGTACAATGCAGCAAAGTAACTGGGAGGGAGGACTGGGAGGCAGGAGCCAGAGTCAACCAGTGCCTGAACCAGTGTTGTCCCAAAGTAGGGATAAGAAGGGAGAGGGGGAGGAGAGGTTTCCCCTAGGAGTCTCCCTGGTGCAGCCCGGTAGTGTACCGGCAGTGAGGGATTTCCAGCGTGTAATCCCTGATCCTGTACCCAAAATGCCTGAGGTCTTGAGTGGGGGTCAGCAGCTATGCCAAGCTCAGGAGTCAGTGCAGAAGCATGAGGGACAGGTGGTTAGGACTCAGAGGAGGGTCCTAGTGGATAGTGCCACTCAGACTGAGGAGAGGGACGGTAGTGGTGGGCCAGGAAAAGCCCTCATGCCAGAACCAGTACTGTGGGGGGCTCAGGTGGTCAGTACTAAGGAGGAAAGGTTGACAGTACCAGGAGTTGCTCCCAAGTCAGATAGCAACAAAGTTTTTCCAGAAGTCCAGAGTATTAAGGACGAGCCCAGTGGTTTATGCCAACCCAAGACTAAGCAGGTAAGTGGAGACCAGGGTGGCATCAAGGGGGTGGGAGGCCTCCAGCTACTTTCTATGTCTAGGCCCAGGGAATGGGAGATTAGAGATAGGCTGGAGGGCCCCTCAGTGAACAAGGTGGGAGGCCACCAGCTAGTTTCTATGTCTAGGCCCAGGGAATGGGAGATTAGAGATAGGCTGAAGGGCCCCTCAGTGAACAAGGTGGGAGGTATAGGTCAGATGCCTGAGGAGAGCAGTGATAAACTATTGCCTACTATGCAAACCTGCACTCTGTCCAGGGACAGTGCAGATAGAGGCAAAACGGGAAGTGTACCTACATCAAACCAGTCCAGTACCTGGGATTATACTAATATAGCCCTCAAGGAACAAGACTTTAGGCCGGGGAGGTAGCCTGATCCCTCATACTGTATAACATGAATGGATATTTCGGTAATGACCTGGCTATGGTTATGATATATGTTTTTATTGTGGCAAGGTTAAGAGTGACCTGTAAGTCAATCTCCCCTTGCTCACTCTAAAAAGGGGAGGTGTCATGATACAGGCCTGTAATAGTTAATAAAACAGGCCAAGGTATCATGAGAAATATTTCTGCCAACATCTAAATCAGACACATAACAGGCCTCTTTTCACTATGGTCAGAGGGGTCAGAGCTGTAATGCCCTCCTCCATGCCCTGGCTGATAAGAGCCATTCCATGGGGAGGGGGGAAGCCCAAGGAGTGAGAACTTAAAGTTCCCAGCAAGACCCTCAAAGGTGAAGTAAAGGTTACAAATAATGTATACTGGAATATATTTATCCTTACAGAACCCATACCTGTTGTACGAACAGTATAAAAAACTGATGATGGGTTCAAGGCAATTTCATCTTTCCAACGAGTCCAAACATGACTAGGTTTGGTACTCTGTGTATTAGATATGGATATCTGGGCAGGGGCAGGTCACACAGTATTGATGTTTAGTATCTATGGAATCCAGGAGAGAATTAATAACCAATGAATATGATATCATCTCTGTCCTATGTCCCCATAAGGAGTTATGGTCATGATATTCTTGGTCCAGTTCCTACTCACAGGAGGTCATGAAAACTCAATCTGTGTCCTGCTAGGCCATGCCCCCTCACATTCTTGAGGGAGGGGGAGTGTGCAGTTACCTGATGCCCTGAAATCACTAATAAATAGTCAGCTCTTCTGACTAAACTTTGGATTTACTTTGGAGGACCAATTGCGATTGGAAGTTATCCCGTTTGTTTCCCCTTGCCTCCAGGACCAGGAATTCTATATCTTTGGAGTTAAGTATAGGTTTTCCATGTTTTCCCTTTTATTTTACAACTGTTTGTACTTGTATTATTGAATGTATGTCTCTTTTGTAACATCTTTTTTGTATTTTGCACTGTTATACCTTTTATAATATTAAAGAGAATTTAATAAGATTGTCTTTGATGCTCTAAACGAACCTAGCCTGAAAGAGTGTAACTGTGAGCGTTAACCCTCTGCATACTGAAGTACTTGTTGAGTCAGTAGGAACTAACTGACTATAGTGAGAGAGTGTTGAATGAATTGGTGTATTGTGAATTATTACCTGTTAGAGAGAACAGGGGAATAGTCACACTAGGTTTCTATCGCCTGTGAATGATAGATGGTGGCAGCGAATGAGTTTTGTGGGTGTTGGTTGGTGTTTGGGGTGCTTTTGTGTTAGTCTCACCTGTGTTCAAGGTGGGTGAGAGACTGAGTGAGTGACCCCTGATAGCCACACCTAAAGTCACGTGCGGTTGGAAGTACCGTGTTCGTGACAGATTGGTAGGCAGCGGTGGCATATATCCCACCGCTGCCACCAATCTGTCACGAACACGGTACTTCCAACCGCACGTGACTTTAGGTGTGGCTATCAGGGGTCACTCACTCAGTCTCTCACCCACCTTGCACACAGGTTAGACTAACACAAAAGCACCCCAAACACCAACCAACACCCACAAAACTCATTCGCTGCCACCATCTATCATTCACAGGCGATAGAAACCTAGTGTGACTATTCCCCTGTTCTCTCTAACAGGTAATAATTCACAATACACCAATTCATTCAACACTCTCTCACTATAGTCAGTTAGTTCCTACTGACTCAACAAGTACTTCAGTATGCAGAGGGTTAAGGCTCACAGTTACACTCTTTCAGGCTAGGTTCGTTTAGAGCATCAAAGACAATCTTATTAAATTCTCTTTAATATTATAAAAGGTATAACAGTGCAAAATACAAAAAAGATGTTACAAAAGAGACATACATTCAATAATACAAGTACAAACAGTTGTAAAATAAAAGGGAAAACATGGAAAACCTATACTTAACTCCAAAGATATAGAATTCCTGGTCCTGGAGGCAAGGGGAAACAAACGGGATAACTTCCAATCGCAATTGGTCCTCCAAAGTAAATCCAAAGTTTAGTCAGAAGAGCTGACTATTTATTAGTGATTTCAGGGCATCAGGTAACTGCACACTCCCCCTCCCTCAAGAATGTGAGGGGGCGTGGCCTAGCAGGACACAGATTGAGTTTTCATGACCTCCTGTGAGTAGGAACTGGACCAAGAATATCATGACCATAACTCCTTATGGGGACATAGGACAGAGATGATATCATATTCATTGGTTATTAATTCTCTCCTGGATTCCATAGATACTAAACATCAATACTGTGTGACCTGCCCCTGCCCAGATATCCATATCTAATACACAGAGTACCAAACCTAGTCATGTTTGGACTCGTTGGAAAGATGAAATTGCCTTGAACCCATCATCAGTTTTTTATACTGTTCGTACAACAGGTATGGGTTCTGTAAGGATAAATATATTCCAGTATACATTATTTGTAACCTTTACTTCACCTTTGAGGGTCTTGCTGGGAACTTTAAGTTCTCACTCCTTGGGCTTCCCCCCTCCCCATGGAATGGCTCTTATCAGCCAGGGCATGGAGGAGGGCATTACAGCTCTGACCCCTCTGACCATAGTGAAAAGAGGCCTGTTATGTGTCTGATTTAGATGTTGGCAGAAATATTTCTCATGATACCTTGGCCTGTTTTATTAACTATTACAGGCCTGTATCATGACAGGTATGTTACAAACTGTGTCTAGAATTTGGTTTCCTTTGAAGCTAACAGAAGTTATAACCTAAAATATCTATCAGGACATTGTAGAACATTAATTTTAAGCGTGCCAGTGACCTCTTGATATCTATTGCACAATCAATAAAACATTTTGGGGTTAGAGCTTGAATTCATCATGTGTTAAAGATAGGCACACTTAAAGCAGACTGATTTAATTATGCAACAATGAGTGGCTAGACTATTTACACCATCTCTCTGTTTGCTACCTCGCAGACTGCTAGAGGCAAAAGAACCTAGACCCTTTACACATTTATTGCTAGAACTAGGCTGGGTGGAATTTTTACTAGGTTGGCATATTCATCATATTTGAGTAGGTGCTTGCAGGCAGGTATTGTAGCAACATACATGTTACAGATTTATGTGACCAGGACCTGGCATTTTCCTAATAGGAGATTTTTCCAGAATTTGGATCTCCATATCATGTCTACTAAAAAAATAATAAAACCCAATATGCTTACTTTGCCTGCAATAAGGATTAATTATCTAAGGCTCAAGTAGAAAGTACTTTTGTACTATTACAGAGAAAAAGAAATACATTTTTTAAATGTGAGTTATTTGATTTAAAATATGGTCAATTCGTAACTTTGTGTATTATGGGTTTCTGGATATCAGATCCCATAATCGGACATCTGTTGAAGACTATGAGCTGAAATCTTTACTGGGTCAAGGAGGTTTCGAGAAGGTGAGTTGCTCAGTACTTAAATAAGATTGGCAGACATGAGCATATTTCCAGTAACTTAATTCATTCTGTTTCTATTATTCAAGGTTTACCTTGCAAAACACAAGCATTCGGAAGAATTAGTTGCCATTAAGACTTTAGAAAGCGATGCCTCCGTATAACTTTGAATGTTGAAAGATGAGTAGAAAGAAGATCAATACGATTAATTTTAGCCTGTTTCTAATGTACTTATATTTAAGGTGGTCATGTTGGCTATGATCCAGTCAGCTGGTATGTGAGCTGGATATTGTGCAATTTGGCCATCTAAATGGAAAGTGAATATGACTAATCTATTTTTAAGCCAATGGATAGATATTCATTCACTTCTGAATTTTTATTTTTCAGGGTTAAACTAGAGAAGAGTATTCTTGAATTAGTGACAAGAGAGAGAAAAACCCATTCCTCGTCGGGTTATTTGACTCATTTCAGACTGCAAGTCACCTTTGCTTAGCAATGGACTTCTGCTCTGGAGGTGACTTGTACAAGTATTTGCAAAAGCATCCGTTTCCACTAGAAAGAGCTAGGTAAGTTGTATTTGACTTTTGGGGAGTCTCTCGTGGTCTGTTATGCCCACTGTATGTGTATTTGCTATTTTTATAAATCAATTGATACAAGTCTTTTGTGTTCTTCTTTGCAGATTTTATGATGGTTGTATTGTGTTAAGGTTGCAGTTCCTACACAAAAACAACATTATTCACCAGTAAATATAGAGGAAATTTAAGTTGACATGTAGTTTTAAGACAAAGTTTTGCGATGCCAAGATTAAGCATTGGGAGTCCCACAGCGCCCTTAAACCAAATAAGCACCCCATGTCATTCAGATTATACTTTGGGTTTAGAGGAAAAGGAATGAAATAATATTTTGCTCTGAAGAAAATAAAAGAATATTCCTAAGTATTATTTATGTAACGTCAACCTCCACAATCTGCCGCAATGGAGCTTACAGTCTAAAGTTTTTATCACATTCACACATAATAGGATCAGTGTTAGGTTAATTTGATGTGGGGAGAATCCAGCCACCAAAGAGGAAAGTCTGAGTTTAGCCTTAAATTAAATTATTAGGTGTAATAATATTGACTATATTTCCATCTTGCACTGATTTAACAATGTTCCTTTTTGTTTTTCCAGAGACTTAAAGCCAGAAAATGTATTGATAGCCAGTGATGGCTACGCAAACATTACAGATTTTGGACTCGCCAAGAAAAGTAAGATGTATATTTATGTTTGGGGGGGGGGGGTAAGCGAGTACAACTGCCCTGGATTTAATTATTTATGGGTAGAGCAGCAGTTGTATGCAAAGAGAAAGTAAAAACAAATATTTTTGGGCTCTCCATATTTTTTTTCTGAAAGTCATTGTATCAGCCATTAGGAAAGTTGTCATCTATTTATGAGTCTATTTGGCTCTCCATATTCTCAATGATATTAAAGAATGGTTGTGGCCAGCCAGAGTAAGAGAATTATAGCACAACCAGGACCAAATGTACAGGCTGAAGAAGTAACTAAAATAAATACATACAAGTATAGATTTACCTTTGATTATTTCTAGTAAATACAATGTTAAAACTGCAACTAATCAAGGGCAAAGAAGGTCTTTAGGGAATTCATTGTTTGGAGATGGAAAACTCTAATCTGACTAACTTTCTGTTTTTTTTTTTCATTTAAGCTTTGGTCTATGGAGGCATAGCTTGGACCTGCTGTGGAATCCGCTATTATATGGCCCCTGAATTTATCAATTGTGATCACTACACAAAAGCTGTAGACTGGTTTGACACAGGGTGTGGGATGGGCAGAATTAAGAATCGGCACAGATGTTGCATTGAGCACTGCAGTTAGCAGGTGGCAAATAATAGGCAATGAAGGAACGCTAAGCTAGATAAGGGTTAGGTTTCTCAAAAGAAAATTGCTTGTTGAAATTGTTCAAAGGTAGTAGGGATTGGGAGAAACTTTTGATTGAATACAGAAGGGAATTCCAATGAAAGGTGCAGTTGTAGCACAGTCTTGGGTGAGTGTAAATGAAGAAGTAATGGGTTGGGTGTTGAGAAGCTGATCATTGCGTGTGAGTGTAAAGACTGTTTGGTGGAACTTAGAAATAAGCTCAGAGATATGGGGTGAGGCAAAGTTATAAACTGCTTTGAATGTCAGTCAGTAGTTTGAATTATATCCTGAAAGGTAGCAGAGTGGCAAACAGTTGGTAATATGTATAAGTCTTTCAGCAGCATTTATTATGGACTGGAGAGATGTATGTATGGAAGGGAAGGTCAATCAATAGAGAGTTGAAGTAGTTAATTTGTGACATGTTAGGAGAGTGCATTCAAATTTTGATTGCACTGTGTGTAATAAACTGTGCTCTGTGCTCCTGCACTGCTGCTTGCACCCTCCAATGTTCTAGCGTTCAGGGTTATAGTAAATGACCACTAATGAGTAAAGGAATGGGCAGCACCAAAGATACATCTCAAGTCATTGCACCTGGGTGAAAGGAGTTAAATGTGAATTTGTGAGATATTATGGGTGTTGGATGCATTGCTAGGCCAGGCTGACCGGGTGCCCTAGGCATCCTTGCCACCCGCGCCACCTCACGTGTACTGACGCTCACACACGCACGATTGTGCATACAGCGGATAGGCGCGGGTGCGCTAATAGATGCCACCACACTCCCTCTCAGCCAGGAACAGCCAGCTTGAGAGCAGAGAGGGGTGACTGGACTAGGGGTAGGAGAAATAGGCTTTTATTTTGTGTCCACACGACATGTTTCAGGCTTCAACCGCCCTTTCTCAAGACTTGAGAAAGGGCCTTTGAAGCCCGAAACATGTAGTGTGGGCACAAAATAAAAGCCTATTAGCAGTCACTCTACCTGCTGTATGATTCCCAACCTTTATTATACTTTTACATGATTTGTTGGGGCCAGGACGGAGTATCCAGGGAACATTATATGAACAGCCTTCTAATTCAAAACGTACAGCTGATGGTGTGCACCTACATTAGGGGTAGGAGAAAGAGAGGGTACGTGTCTGGCACCCCCCAGCTTTGCGCACTAGGCATGTGCCTACTCTGCCTACCCCTACTCCCAGCCCTGGTTGGATGGGGGAAAGAGGATTGTTTTTCTCTTAGTCAGGTTTAATGTCAAAGTAAATTGGAACTTTGTAATTAGTAGCCAAGCAAGTAGGTCTGTTTAAATCATATTATAGTATTTGGACCTTATGGTGCTCTGTATGTAAAGTAAATTGATCTGGAGCTCTGTGTATTTAATGAAAATTCCTGAGAAGCTATTAGCCGAGTCAAACCTATACTGCAAAGCCAATACAACTACTAAAATGTTCTTTCCTTCTCATCGTGTTACATACATAACATATGCAGCTGAATCTACAAAATGTGCTATTTTTAGATGCCTGGTGTCCTTTCAGCATTCTATTTTAAGCTTTTGATGCAACAGAGATGGGCATATGAGATGTTAGATTTGAATCCGCTAGTGAAATCCTGAGAATTTAGACATGGGAAAGAACTTGGTTACTTGTTACCCTGGACCAGCTTTCATCCTCAAAGTGCTAGTCTCCTAGAATGTCTGTGCTCTGCTATGTCCGGAGTATCCCAATATCACTTCCAGGAGTTGGACACCCTTTGTCTCAACTAAAGGTGGCCATACACAGGCCAATATAAACTGCCAGCAGATTGTGTCTGCATGTTATTGTGTAGTGCATAGGGCCCAGGGTTGGACTGGGCCGGTGGGCCAGACCCTCATGGGCCCCTGCCGGCCCAGACCCCCTCCCCCATCTGCCAGGTCCCCCAAAAAAACAAACGGACCATGCGCGCCGCTCCGGCATTTGCGTGCCCCAGAGGTTTGGAACCCGGTGGGCCCCCCAATGTCCATTCTGACCCTGATGGAGCCCTCCGACTGGCTTCCCCGATTGATATTTATATATTTATATATATAGGCGAAAGTCAGATGCCAATCAGGCAGGTTTGAAAATACCATCAGATCAAGGACCTCATTGGTTCGTTGATGTGGTTCCTTGATCGGACTGCCTTATTCTCATCAGATCCGTCCAATATTGCCCACCTTAAGGGACCTCAGGGAGAGATCCGTTTACTGGCGACCTCGCCATACGAGGGGATCTCTGTATGTATGGCCAGTTTTAGTCTCTCGCTTAATGAGCAAATCATTTCATGTAAGCCACGTTTCATTATGGTGTATTATCACTTCCATTGTCAGATTTGAGTCTAGTGTGAGGGGGACTCCGAGGGCCACTATATCTTCATTATTTTTCTCTTTATATTGGTTATATGTAATCATTTTCCCTGTGCCACCTGGTACTACCACCAGCCAAGCACAACGGCTATTTGGAAAGAAAATGACGTTTTTGATACTTGTTTGGCTCTCCAAAACTTGTTTACCTTTGATGTGGCCCACAAACAATAAATGTTAGGGACCCCTTTATTAAAGCAACTCTACAACCATATTTATGTAAACAGATGTATTGTAGACTAGAGCATCCAGCACAGAAAGTCACCCAAAGACCTCCTGATATTTCTATGTGTTTGAAACAAGCGGAGCCTCAAAACCCACGAGATACAAAATAAAAAATAATTCTAAAAGGGCTGATGGTGGGCGCTGGGCAAATGCCCCTTTTGCACATTTATTTAAGTAACACTAAGGTCTATATACCTAGAACTGTATTTATCCTTTGTTTTGATGTATGTGCAGTACAGGTATGAGATCCGTTATCCATAAACCAGTTATACAGAAAGCTTCAAATTATTATTTTTTTTTTATTGAGCTATTTTCTTACTTTTACTTCTTACTATCTTACTTCCAGCTGCCGCCTCCCCCTGACACTTGAGCCATGCAGTATATAAATGTGTTCAGCCCAAACTCCATACGCCACATTGTGTTAATCCTGAATCCCTGTTATGTGAGTCCCTTCTGCTTGGAGGCAAGAACCAGCACAATGGATTGACTTTCAGACTTGACTGACACCGCCAGACCATGGTACAAAGTGAAGTCTGTTCTTCTGTCATTAAAAGTCATTACCTTCCCATGAACTGATTGGACAATGACATTTTATTTCAATTAAGGGGAAAATAGAAAATCCCTAGAGCAACTCATATTTCAGCAAGAACAGCAAAAAGGGCAGCTAAGAGAAAAAAAATAATATTTTATTGTGCAGCTTCCCCTTAACCTGATACCAACCACTGAGAAAGGCCAAGGGGAAACCATTGTGTTTCCCACATAGCTTTAAAGGCAAACTAGAGGGTAAACACATTTCCAACACAATGGAGATCCGCCTGGGGATGAAGGTGCTAGCCTTACCAAGAAATGCAGAATAGAACATGGAGGAATGTTGTGCTTTCTAGAAACAATACATTCAACTTTTAGCAGAAAAGAACGAGAACAGATGATAAGGATGGAAGATGGTGTTAGGGTTGCCAATTTTCCAGTTTGGGGACACTGGTCAGGGGTGCGGGGCGGATGACGTCGGGTTTCAGGCTGGTGATGTCTGGGGAGGGGCTGATGATGTTGCGATCATTGATTGCCTGATCGCCATGTCATTCACTTCAATGTCCTGTCCGGTTTTGCGAATTTAGAAATCTGGACAGGCACTTTTCCCCGGACAACCCTTCCAAAAACCGGACTGTCCGGTTGAAATCTGGACAGGTTGAATAGCTGACTCCCTACTATAGGATCACGGGTATTAGGGGTGCTTCACCTTTAAGTTAACTTTGAGTAGATTATAGAATGGTTAATTCTAAACAACTTTTTAATTGGCCTTCATTTTTTCTTTTTTTTATAGTTTTTAATTTTTATAATTTTAATTCTTCTGACTCTTTCCAGCTTTGAAATGGGAGGAGGGGTCACTGACCCCAACTAAACACAAATGCTCTGTAAGGCTACAAATGTATTGTTATTGCTACTTTTATTACTCATCTTTCTATTCAGGTCTCTCCTATTCATATTCCAGTCTCTGATTCAAATCAGTTGCTAGGGTAGATACCAAGTGGTAGCTGTGCCCCAGCACTCTCCATCTGGTAATCCTGAGTTAGGGTTAATACCCATATTTATTATATCACCTCTTTGCCCCACATATGCAAGTATAGCTTTTGACGCTAATGCCTGTGATCATTTACTGCATTTATAAAGCATATTCTACTGCTGAGAAGTCAGAGTCGGAGTGGGGTATGCGAGGCTCACAAGGGCTACTACCCCAGGGGCGCAACCACCCACCAGCTCACCCACAGACCACCAGGGATCGGGTCGTGGTCAGCAGGGCCCACTGGGTTTTTTTCTGTGTCCTGCCTGCCCAGTCCGACCCTGGCTGATATATGCATTTTAAAGCAACAAACATTTGCTACATTTTGGTCTTATTGGGTAAAGCAGTGGTACTTCCATATCTGAGTGGTACTGCTTAGTCATTCACTTGATAAAGCTAAGGGAGCAAAGGAATGTGTTCCTGTGTAGTATAGCCACCAGAGGTCACTGTTTTACTGGATTAACAGCATTTTTGCTCCCAGTAACACATATATAAACATATATATATATATATATATATATATATATATATATATATATATATCCTCCTTAAAGAAGTTGCCCTCGCAGGACTTACGACAAAAAAAAGTTCATTTATTGTTCACACTAACATTACGGCTGTTACCCCCAGCCTTTCTGTCCTGCGAGGGCAACTTCTTTTAGGAGGTGTATGGAATCGGATTGTGGTGTGCACCCAGGCATCATGGGAGACTTAGGGGCACATTTACTAAGCTCGAGTGAAGGAATAGAATAAAATATACTTCGAATTTCAAAGTATTTTTTTGGCTACTTCGACCATCGAATTGGCTACTTCGACCTTCGACTACGACTTCGAATAGAACGATTCGAACTAAAAATCGTTCGACTATTTGACCATTCGATAGTCGAAGTACTGTCTCTTTAAAAAAAACTTCGACCACCTACTTCGCCACCTAAAACCTACCGAGCACCAATTTTAGCCTATGGGGAAGGTCCCCATAGGTTTTCTAGCCAATTTCTGATCGAAGGAATTTTGTTCGATCGATGGATTAAAATCCTTCGAATCGTTCGATCCAAAGGATTTCATCGTTCGATCGAAGGATTATTCCTTTGACTGTTCGATCGAACGAATATCGCTAAAACTACAATATTCAAAGTCGAAGGATTTAACTGCGAGGGTCGAATATCGAGGGTTAATTAACCCTCGATATTCGACCAATAGTAAATGTACCCCTTAATTGAGATTGCTGATATTTACAAAGACTATACATATATAAATACATATACAAGTATGGGAGCTGTTATCTAGAATGTTCGGGACCTGGGGTTTTCCGGATAAGGGATCTTTCTGCAATTTGGTTATTTATACCTTAAGTCTACTTGAAAATCGTGTAAACATTAAGGGGCAGATTTATCAAGGGTCAAATTTCGAAGTACAAAAAACTTCGAAATTCGACCATCGAATTAAAAAAACTTTAAAAAAACGAATAAATCTTTTGATTCGAACGATTCGAAAGATTTCATTGATCGAACGATTTTTATTCGATGTGTAAAGACTTAGAAAATGGTTGTAGAAGGTCCCCATAGGCTAACATAGCAGGTTTAACTTGGCGAAGTATTGAAGTTGAAGTTTTTTTTAAAGAGACAGTATTGAATGGTCGAATATTCAAATGTTTTTTACTTCGAATCGAAGTCGAAGTAAATTCGAAGTCGTAGTATGCTATTCAATGGTCGAAGTATCCAAATAATTACTTTGAATTTAGAATTTTTTTACTTCAAAAATTCCCTCAAATTCACTTCGACCCTTAGTAAATCTAAATGAACCCAATAGACTGGTTCTGCTTCTAATAAGGATTAATTATATCGTCGTTGTAATCCAGTACAAGGTACTGTTTTATTATTGCAGAGAAAAAGGAAATCGTTTTTTAAAATCTGGATTATTTGGATAAAATGGAGTCTATAAGGGAGACAGCACCCAGCCAGTTCTGTATTGACACCTTCTTTAACTGACAGCTTCCTGGGCCAAATAAGTCTCAACGTTTTTACTGAATATGAACAGAAAAAGAAAGTGAAAACAAGGAAGATTTTCCCTTTATTGCTCACTGTGCGGATCCACCTGCTTGTCATTATAAATCTGCGTGCTTGTATAAATATGGCTCTACATGGCAGCTCCTCACGCTACATTAGGAACAAGATTGAGATGAAGCCAACGTTGAGCAAACACAGAGCAGACTGCATGCCAATACAATCTGTTCAGCATCTTCCCCTCTCAGCTATTACATCCACAATCCCTTTACTGTAGCCTCGGTGGGCAGGTATCTGTTCAGAGCTGTATATGAACATGTTCTTTAGCTGAACTGAGATTGGGGTCACCGAGAGAGAAAGTGTCACGTATCGGACGTGTGCTGGATATAATGTGCAATGACTGCAATTGCTTTTGGATGGGATCCTTACTGAGTCAGCCGTCCTTCCGGGAAGGTTCATCGAAGCACAAGGGAATGTTCATCAAGGACGTACTGAGCCGCGAAAAGAAAGAAACATTGGCCTCGGTAACAGAAAGTGACTCACAAGAGACCTGTGCCTGGACTGTATTTATGTAGGTTGTCACATATTACACGCCACATGTGTGTAAAATAAATACTATGTTTATAAAACGATGTTGGTGCCTATGACTGTGAACAGGGGCACAACTAGGGGTAGGCAGAGTAGGCACGTGCCTAGGGTGCAAAGCTGGGGGGGGGGTGCCAAGCATGTACCTCAACTGTCGCCTACCCCAAGTCTGGTTCCCGACTCTACTTTTTAACGATTTTTATGGCTTCTGCGCTATCGAGCGAAAATTCGCACATGTGCGCGCTAAGCCTGCTTTGACTGTGATTTAATGTCATGTATCACAGAGACTGAACTCATCCTTTATAAACATATGACTGTGATATTCATAAAGGTTTGAATTCTACAGACTCCCACCAGGGCTGTTACACCACCCCAGACCCAAACTTCTTCCAGTGGCCAGCACCCTCCACCAAACGTACCACAGCCCCATCTCTGCTCATGTTGCATACCTGCTATATACTCCTTGCACTGGGGATCGGAGTGGAAGTGGAGAGCCAAAGGTTCCCGGGCAGGGTCGGAAAGTGCCGGCGGGACACCCTGCAAAAACCCATATTTGTTGGATTTTTACTTGCGTGACCTGCCTTTTGAGGACAGTCATACCAAAACATAGTGCCTGTGCGTGCATATGTTGTGGCGCTCGCCGGTGGCACAGCAGGGAGGGTGGCCCTGGACAGCAGCCCTGGTGGGCCCCCCAGTCCGACCCTGTTACCGGAAGCCAGGAACTGACCTGGGTCGGTAGGGCCCACTGGGGTTTTTACGTGGTGTCCCTCCGGCCCAGTCTGACTCCTGCTAGGAAACGATGCCCTTTATACAACCTCAGTGTAGTCAATGGGACAAATTCAGGCAGAAAAAGTAAAATAGTGAGGCTCAGCACTGTTGCTAAACTACATCAAAACTACAAATAATTTCAAACAGTGCACCATAGTGTTAGAGGCAAAGTTTTCTATCTTCTGACACCACCCCTTAAAGGGGTGGGTCACCTTTACCTTAACAGTTAGTATGTTATAGAATGGCTAATTCTAAGCAACTGTTCAATTGGTCTTCAATTATTCCTTTTTCATAGTTTTTTTTAATTATTTGCCTTCTTCTGCTGACCCCATCTAAAAAAACAAATGTTTCTACAATTTGTTATTGCTTCTTGTTATTGCTCATCTTTCTATTCAGGCCTCTCCTATTCCTGCTCCAGACTGTTATTCAAATCAGTGCATGGTAACTAGGGTCATTTGGACCCTAGCAACCAGATTGCTGAAATTGCAAACTGGAGAGCTGCTGTATAAAAAGCTAAATAACTTAAAAACTGCAAATAATAAAAAATGAAAACCAAATGGTCTCAAAATGTGACGCTCTACATTAGACTAAACTTTAACAATCCCTGTAGAGGTGAACTAGCACTTTAGTTGGAGCTCCCTGTAGATCATCTCTTTCCCAGTCTCTGCTAGGTCACTAATTAGAATATATATATTATCCCTTGGTGAGATATAGTCTCCTTTCATTTCACTGCACCTTATATAATGATGGACACACCTCACTTTAAAGGGAATTTTCGTGTATTTGCACAAAAGCACTGAACAGATGTGTCTGATGCAACTTGACATATTTACATATTAGGGAGCGTCGTCTGAAAGTTAAGTGGGTGAAAGGTGAAACCTTTTTGTTTTCTTATAATTAAAATATATGGGACGCATTTTTTACAGTCACTGTTTCCAGATATAGACACGTCTGGGTCTGTTTATCCACATGGCTTGTTTATATTATGCCATGACAGCAACATAGAATGGTCATAAAATTAACTGCAGATTTATACAGTTGGATTGTGTAAAAGGCCACGGAGTCTCCATTGCTTGAACACCCCATACTGATCTGAACCACGCCAGTCCTGGAGAAGGCCCCCGAGAGTGTATAAAAGCAGTGGATACTAACGTGGAGTCATCTACAGTCAGGTCCATCAATATGTGGACAGAGACAACTTTTTTTTTTAATAATTTTGGTTCTGTACATTACCACAATGAATTTTAAATGAAACAACTCAGATGCAGTTGAACTGCAGACTTTCAGCTTTAATTCAATGGGTTGAACAAAAAGATTACAATGTAATTCTCCTACCGCACACCTGTAGTTCACCACTCCTGCAAGCTGGTGGTGCGTTCCTTCCGTTGACCCGGCCGGGTCCCTTAGCAACCAATGTGTAAAGGAAAACGGATCCGCACACACACCGATTAGTGCAGTTGGGGATTATCCCCTTTTATTCAGCCACCAAACATCATGTTTGGTGGCTGAATAAAAGGGGATAATCCAAAACTGCACTAATCGGTGTGTGTGCGGATCCGTTTTCTTTTACACATTGAACAAAAAGATTGCATAAAAATCTGAGGAACTAAAGCCTTTTTTTTAACACAATCACCATTTCCGGGGCTCAAAAGTAATTAGACCATTGACTCAAAGGCTATTTCATGGGCAGGTGTGGGCAATTCCTTCATTATGTCATTATCAATGAAGCAGATAAAAGCCCTGGAGTTGATTTGAGGGGGGGGGTGCTTGTATGTTGAAGATTTTGCTGTGAACAGACAACATTCAGTCAAAGGAGATCTCCATGCAGGCGAAACAAGCCATCCTTAAGCTGCAAAAACAGAAAAAACTCAGAGATTGCTACAATATTAGGAGTGGCAAAATCTACAGTTTGGTACATCCTGAGAAAGAAAGAAAGCTCTGGTGAACTCAGCAACTCGCAGAATAATTTCCATGGTGAAGAGAAACCCCTTCACAACAGCCAAACAAGTGAACAACACTCTCCAGTAGGTAGGTGTATTGATATCCAAGTCTACCATAAAGAGAAGACTGCATGAAAGTAAATACAGAGGGTGCACTGCAAGGTACAAGCCACCCATAAGCATCAAGAATAGAAAGGCTAGATTGGATTTTGCTAAAAAACATCTAAAAAAGCCAGAACAGTTCTGGAAAAACATTCTTTGGACAGATGAAACCAAGATCAACCTCTACCAGAATGATGGCAAGAAAAAGTATGGAGAAGGCGTGAAACAGCTCATGATCCAAAGCATACCACATCATCTATAAAACATGGCGGAGGCAGGGTGATGGCTTGGGCATTCAACTCACTGAATTAAAGCTGAAAATCTGCAGTTCAACTGCATCTGAGTCGTTTCATTTAAAATTCATTGTGGTAATGTACAGAACCAAAATTTGAAAAAAAAGTTGTCTCTGTCCAAATATTTATAGACCTAACTGTATAGGGCAGATCTGCAGCAGGTTGTTCAGATGATGAAGTTTGAGCCACAGAAGGTCAGTTGGATTGGCATCAGAGGCTTGATTTTAGAACCCCATGAACTCAAGTAGCTATAGCACCTAGAAACAATGGCTAGGTCAGCCAAAAACCCACAGGTTGGTCAATAGCCCCAAAAGACTGGTCACGGGCAGGTAGTGGGTTGTATTCTCCACCTTCTGCCTTCTCCCAGCACCACCAGGGAAAGGCGATTCTTAATTATATTTTTGTGTTTTCCCCCTCCAATGAGGGCAGGTCAGGGGTGGGGCAGGTGTACATATTGGTGAGGGTTTGGGTTGGGATGAAGGTTGAACGCAGGTCAAGTAATTTTTGAGACGCACAACAATAGCGCACTGCGCTGACAAAGAGACGGGGAGATCATAGGAAAAGCTTTCTAATGTGTCTTATACAAGATGTTTTTTGGGATTGTAGATTTAATGCTGTCATGTTGTTCATGTCTATTGCAAAACTAAATAAAATGTTTAAACAGTAAGAGATGGGGAACAACGGAGCATGAAATAATTCCCTGGGGAGCTAAATAAGGACTGTGATTAGCCATTTGGTAGCTCCTATGTGAACTGGCAAATGATGCAGAACAGGCCTATGGAATCATTCAAAGGAAACATCATTTTTACATCATATTTTCAGTGATTCGTGATCACTTGAGGTCTATGTGATTCATGAAATCTCTGGGGAAAGACAATGATTCAGTTGACCAAACAATAAGGAAAATCTAAAAGTTTTTTTGATGTACAGAAACAATGTGAATGACAAGTATTGCAAGAATGTGGATTTCTCTTGGACTCATTCACCTATTTTCTTGTAAATTTGGTAATATGGTTGTTTTAGATAATTTGTATTTTTAAATTAGCAATAAAAATCCCATATGTGGACTGGCAGCTTACAGGAGGGTCGGTTTGGTTTTTATGCAACCAAAACCCACCTACAAGCCGGGAATTCAAAAAGAAACAACTGCTTTGAGGCAACTGATGAACAACATACTGGACTACTCCCGAGCCACTGGTTGGGGGATCACTGGACTAAAATGTGGGGGTTGTCCAACAACTTGTCAACCACCAGTGCAGTGTTCTCTCCAGAAACAGAAATCTGCCAAGTGGAATGAAAAAGCAGCTGGGTGAGTAAAACTTTGCCCAACATAATGGAATAATGAATGGAATACTCTTTACAGAAGCAGGTAGGATAATGCACTTAGGCAAATTCAGTCTAATACTAAAAGTATTCTTTTATGTGGGCAAGATTGGGGCAGGCTATAAGCTAAACAATTAACAAAAATGCCAGTTGCTGCATCCAACTAAAAAGAGAACAATGCAGAGTATCTGATTTTAGCTGCAGTGACAAAGTTGCTGTGGAACCCCAAGATAAATTGTTGCATTCATAATACAGGTATGAGACCTATTATCCAGAATGCTCGGGACCTGGGGTTTTAGAGACAACGGATCTAATTTGGATCTTCATAGTTTAAAGGAAAACTATACCCCCCAAACAATGTAGGTCGCTATAAAAAGATATTGCATAAAACAGCTCATATGTAAAACCCTGCTTAATGTAAATAAACCATTATCATAATAATGTACTTTTCTAGTAGTATGTGCCATTGGGTAATCATAAATAGAAAATTGCCATTTTAAAAAATCCCCTGGGATCGTACGATTCACGGTGCACACAAACAAACCAAACATGTTAGGTCACATGAGCCAATTAACAGACAGAGTTCTGTCTTTTGCTTCCACACTTCTTCCTGTTACAGTTAGTGTTGTAGTATTTCTGGTCAGGTGATCTCTGAGGCAGCACACAGACCATCACGAAATGGTGGCTGAAGGCAAGAGATGTAAAAGGGCAATATTTACTTATATATATATATATATATATATATAGTTTGGTAAGATTCTTTAATATGCCACTTAATTTGATATAAACTGTTGCTTAAGTGTTCATTTTGGGGGTAAAGTTTTCCTTTAAGTAAAACATTAAATAAATCCAATAGGCTGGTTTTGCCTCCAATAAGGATTAATTATATATTAGGTGGGATTAAGTACAAGGTACTGTTTTATTATTACAGAGAATCTCTGAATAATGGGTTTCCAGATAACAGATCCCATGCCTGTGTTTACATATAGGCCATAATATAAGAAGAGGCAGTAAACACAATAGATACCATAACATTTCTTTAATTAGTTAACAAAAAGGACAAAATCCAGTGCAAGAAAACGGTCAGATGTCAATTCAGGCTTTGCCACATACATTGCGTTGCAAATACCAGAAGTGCACATTTGTAATATTTAAGTAAAAAACAAATTCCCATAAACAGAGCATCATCAGCCCGTTACTATCTTTGTGCGACACACACACACAAAAAAATAATAAAGTTCAATTTTTCAACGACTTACCAATGTGTCACAATGATCAATATGTGGTCAACAATTTGGCTGAAATTTCCGACATTTCCCAGCTTCTCTTCATTACCGCAGGGAATGTTCTAGGCTCGTCTGGAGAAAAGGCTTACCAATAAATGCGAAACCAGTAACATTATGGAACCCACTCTTACATGCATGTGTTCTAGAAGCATAATAATCACTGGACAACCACAAAACACAACATTTTTTTAGTGGTCATTATAGAGATTGCAGGAAAAAAAAAACAAAACGAGAGAACTAAAAAATACTGCTGAAACTTAACATCTCTGCTCATCATCTTGGGACAATGTACAATGCCTTGCAAAAATATATTTTACCTATTTTGTTACATTCCAACCTGTAATTTAAATGTTTCTTAACCTTATTTTATGTGATGGATCTGCACAAAATAGTCTAAGATGGTGAAGTGAAATGAGAAAAATGGATATAAAAAAGGCCCCAGAGGCTTCAACACCAATAAGCGAGAGGCATCACACCATGAAGACCAAGGAGCTCTCCAAACAAGTCGGACAAAGTTGTTGAGAAGTACAAGTCAGGGTTGGGTTCTAAAAAAAAATAACCAAATCGTTGATGATCCCCTGGAGCACCATCAAACCCATCATCTTGAAATGGAAAAAAATGGTACCACAACAAATCTGGCAAGAGAGGGCTGTCCACCAAAACTCACAGACCGGGCAAGGGGGGCATTAATCAGAGAGGCAGCACAGGGACCAAAGGTAACCCTGAAGGAGTTGCAGAGTTCCAAAAGCAGAGACTGGAGTATCTGTCCATAGGACCACAATAAGCCGTACACTACATAGAGCTGGGCTTTATGGAAGAGTGGCCAGAAAAAAAGCCATTACTTATAAGTTAAAAATAAGATGACACGTTTTGAGTTTGACAAAAGGCATGTGGGTGACTCCCTAAATGTATGGAGGAAGGTGCTCTGATCAGATGAGACTAAAATGCTATGGCTGGCGCAAACCCAACACATCCCATCACCCCAAGAACACCATTGCCACAGTGAGACATGGTGGTGGCAGCATCAGGCTGGGGGGATGTTTTTAAGCAGCAGAGACTGGGAAACTGGGGGGAAAGATGGATGGTGCTAAATACAGGGATATTCTTGAGCAAAACCTGTGCCTGTGATTTGAGACTGGGACAGAGGTTCACCTTCCAGCAGGACAATGACCTGAAGCATACTGCTAAAGCAACACTTGAGTGGTTTTAGGGGAAACACTTAAAGGAGAACTAAACCCTAAAAATGTGGCTAAAATGCCATATTTTATATACTCCACTTATTGCACCAGGCTAAAGTTTCAGCTTGTCAATAGCAGCAATGATCCAGAACGTCAAACTTGTCACAGGGGGTCACCATCTTGGAAAGTGTCTGTGACACTCACATGCTCAGTGGGCTCTGAGCAGCTGTTGAGAAGCTAAGCTTAGGGGTTGTTGCTAATTATCCAGCAGAAAATGAGGTTGGTCTGTAATATAAGCTGATGCTACAGGGCTGATTATTAAATTCTGATGCTAATTGCACTGGTTTCTGTGCTATCATGTAGTAATTATCTGTATTAATTACTAATCAGCCTTATATTGTGACATTTCTATTCTATTTGTACTGTATATTGTGAGTGGGTCCCTAAGCTCAGTAAGTGACAGTACCACAGAGCATGTGCTGTGAATCAGCAGAAAAGAAGATGTGGAGCTACTAGGGCATCTTTGGAGACACCGATCTTTACTGCTAAAGGGCTGTGGTTGCCTTGGGCTGGTACAGAAGCCCAAAACATTATGTACAATAATTCTAGCTAGTTCAGCTTTAGTTCTCCTTTAAATGTGTTGGAATGGCCTAGTCAAACCAGACATCAATCCTATTGAGAATCTGTGGTCAGACTTGAAGATTGCTGTTCACAATTGAAAACCATCCAACATGAAGGAGCTGGAGCAGTTTTGCCTTGAGGAATGGGCAAAAATACCAAATCGACTTGCAGCTGTAATTGCAGCAAAAGGTGCCTCTACAAAGTACTGACTTTAGGGTGGGGTGAACAGTTATGCACGCTGAAGATTTCTGTTATTGTCCTATTTGTTGTTTGCTTCACAATAAAAAAAAAAATACAACTTCAAAGTTGTAGGCATGTTCTGTAAATGAAATGGTGCAAACGCTCAAACAATCCATTTTAATTCCAGGTTGAGGCAACAAAACATGAAAAATGCCAAGGGGGTGAATACTTTTGCAAGGCACTTGTATGTAGAGTTGTGTTACCATGCACAAGACATCTCATAGTAGGACTGATTAAGGCTACAAGAGATCTGGTTATTTGGTTGTAGCCTCGATCAATGACCACAATCAAATGATCTCTGTGCAAAATCTCTGTGTGCTGAAAACCTCTTTAAAAAAACAAAAAAAACAATTATGAGCAGGCCAGCTGCATGTTGCTTTTAATTACATTAATATTCTAAAATGTTAGTAGTTGCTTTAGTATAACAATGGATACATACAGGAAAAGGAAAGCTTATTTGCTACATTTAGAAAATGAAATGGCTCATTCTATTTAAAAAAAAAATAAAAAAAACACAAAAACAAAAAACAGAGAGAGCCAGAGACAGAGGTTAATCCTTCAATAACATAAGGGATCATATACCTTATTTAGGGGTTATCATAAAGATGAATACAATGTCAAAACACATCTAGGCAGGGATCTACAACTTCTTCTCATCAGCCAGAACAGTCAATAGTATGTAAAAAAAACCAATGACTGTAGAGGGGAGAGGCTGGGAACTGCAGTAAAACGGGAGTCTGTAGATGTAGAATCCACAGTATAATTTGTACTTGTCTGTCTACATACACTTGTCTTCATTGAATGTAAGAATCCCATGATTAAAATGCTTGTGCGTCTCCATTTGTTTAGGCACATTTCACATAGGGTCTTCTCATTTATTGTTACTTACAGCCAACCCCCCACATTAACACAATAAAAAAAAAAAAGAGCTCAAAGGAGAACTAAACCCGTAGATTTAAAAAACCCTCTCCCCAGCCTACTATCCCCCCAGGTAAATGCCCCTAATTTTTTTTACTTACCCCTCCGTGCAGATTCTGGCCTCCGAGTTCATGGCAGCCATCTTCTTCTTCTCCGGTAATCTTTGTGTATTGACAGCATTTTCGGCACATGCACAGTTGGAGTAAATTTCCGGTCCCGAACAACTGCGCTTGCGCCGAAAGTCACAGGAATTTCCGAAAAATTTTAGTGACTTCCTGTGCATGCGCAGTGGTTCAGGACCGGAAATTTACTCCAACTGCGCATGCGCTGAAACTTCCGAAAAAGACAGAAGAATGAAGATGGCTGCCATGAACTCCGAGGCCAGAATCTGCATGGAGGGGTGAGTAAAAAATTAGGGGCATTTGCCCGGGGGGGCAGGTAGGCTGGCCGGGAGGAGAGAGGGTGGTCTACCCAGGTTAGGGTTTTTTTTATTACAGGTTGAATTCTCCTTTAATCACATAAAGGGGGTGACAGATACGAGGCCAATGAGCCATTAGCTTGGAGGACTGTGAAGCTCAGTGATCGGATTTGTTCATGGCCGTCCACCGGAACAGGTGGATAATGCTTATGTGTCCTTCGCTATCTACTTTTAACAAGCATATCACAAAGCTTCTTTTTATCATAATGCTTCTCCTAGCATTCAAGTGCCACGTGAACACCAACTAGTCACGTCATAACAACAAGTTTTGTCAAAATGTCCTTTAGCACAGTATAGGTTTATCTATAGGTTATTTAAGAGCACCAGGAGAGAATCTGTTGCTGACCTAAACCCAATATCAAGGCTCATTAGAGCCTTCTTCAACTAAGACGTCCTTTCGCGCCTGCCTAAAGCTCAAGACTTTGTTTATTCTCTTAATAAACCATCACCAAAATCATCAGTACCAAAGACCTGTTAAAAAAAAAAGGCATTTGTTGAAGCACTGGGCACCTGACTCTGGACAGGTCATTGTCTTCTCCTTCAGGCTTTGGTAAAGCGATTCCAAGTTTTTGTATTCTTAAATGTACAGAACAAAAGGAAAAAAAAATGTAGACAGGCTAAACACAGTCACTCAGGTTTTTCATTCTGTAACGTACTATTCAGTTAGCCACGGGAACTGCCGCTATTATGAGAATTTGGAGAGTCTTGTTCATTGATTGTGTTGAGTAAGGTTACAGGCTGACTGGGCATAGGGTTATGATCCAGATCTCTAGATCCTAAGGAATGCGCAAATATCCCTTCTTCCTCTTCATGGGGCTGCGCGTCACAGGAAGTGCAGCTGTCACAGAAACCATCCACTTCATCATCCATAAAGCCATCAAGTTCTTTGAAGTCATCATGGTGACCCCTGCTGCACACACAAACTTCAATACCCGAATCTCCGGTGAACCTTCGATGTCGTCCAGGAGTTTTGTCCTTGCCATCATAGAAGCTACTATGGTCTAGGCTTTCAGAACTATACTGCTTCAAAAGTTCTTTGGAGTCCTTGTCTAGAAAAGAGACTTGATCCGCCATCTCCTTCAACTCTGCTCCACCAGCTGGATCACTGGAGTCCACACTACTGTTCTTTGGTGCTGCTCGTTGTAGGCAGGTGGTGGAAGGTTCACAGTCGGCAATGCTAGGAGGCCTTGTTCCACTTCCGCTAGCTGAGGCTGCTGGGGAGTTTGTTTGGCTATGAGGAGCAAGATTATGTACAGAATCTGGTGCTGGTGTCCAATCGTGGGCTGAGATGCATTGCTGATGCAAGACTGCATATGGTGGAGGAGGAGTTGGTGGGCGATTCACCACTTCCTCATAAGGAGGTAGCAGATAGTTTGGCAAAAATCCTAACAACAAAGGAAGAAAGCAGAATGTTTATCTGGTGGAAAAATGTAACTTTTCTATTGTGATCAGTGCAGTAATGGTGCCCATATATGTTAGCAATAGTCCCTTAGAGTAGGGGTCCCCAACCTTTTTTTACTAGTGAGCTACATTCAAATGTAAAAAAAAAACAAGTTAGAGAGCAACATAATTATGCAAAAATTCCTGGGTGGTGCGAAATAAAGGCCATGATTGGCTTCTGGTAGCCCCTATATGGACTGGCAATCTAAAGTAGGTCCGTTTGGCAGTGCACCTGGTTTTTATGCAACTAAAACGAAGCACCTGCTTTGAGGCCACCGGGAGCAACATCTAAGGGGTCGGAGAGCAATCTGTTGCTCACAAACCACTGGTTGGGGATCACTGCCTTAGAGGGACAGGGTTATCTGTCCTACCTTTGGGAAAGCACAGACAGCTGACTGCCATATAAACTATTCTGCCACTTGGGCCCAAGTCACACAAGTGTTTTTTATGGGCTCAGCCATCTCATGGAGAACTGCAGCAGTCAAAACACCCATCGCTTCCATAATGGCTGCTTCCTATTCACTACAATGTGAAATGCGTTCCTTACAAAAGACATTAACCCTGTCATTGGTTATAGGAAGCGGGTGAACAAAAACAAGCCAAGCCTCAAGGTGATGTATGTAAAAGGGGAAGTAAAACAGTGAGCATTATCATCATTGAGGAATACATACTGAAATAGAATGGCACAGATGAATAACTGTGTGCTTCACGGTAAGCTATCAGGTTAATCTCATGCTGCCTCTGTTGTGCTTGGAGACGGTGCTTGGCTCTTCGGTGATGACATACACAGCAGCAGCTAAGGATTATGATAATTGTCCACACAAGCCAGAACCCTGTGAAAACAACAGAGAGCAATGCCGATTAGACTATACCAAGAAAATCATTTCAAACCCATAAGGCACACAACAGAAGGCATGGTAACAATTAATGCAATCAGCAGGATGTTTATAAGTAGCTCCTACATGCTGTTATAACAGATTAAAAGGAACACTGTCAAATTAAACTTAAGTTGTATGTCCTTTATCCTAATGTTGATTGCAATGTAATATCATGAAGATAAACATGGCACAATCATTTCTGTATTGAAGCTGGACATACATTTAATGATTCCCTGGTCTGGAGGAGTTGCCAAATGAGCGGATTGTTCCCAGATATGCCCATCTAGTTTCCAACGATCGGATCACAACGATGGGAGTGCAGGTAGTTGTAGCGAGGACTGCATCAACGGATTGATGCAACCCTTGCTTTGACGGGATTTTTAAATATGTCCAATCTATATCTAGCTGAATCAATCAAGAAAGCTCTTCAAAGGGCCCTACACACTGGGAAAATATCTGTGTATGGCCACCTTAAGGGCAGAGACACACATGGAGATTCTGGAAGATTAGTCGCCGGGGACAAATTACCTCTTCTTCGGGCGACTAATCTCCCTGAACTGCCTTCCCACCAGCTTGATTCTAAATCGGCGGGGGGATGGCACTCGGAGCGCTTCGTTTTCAGAAGTCACCTCGTGAGGCAACTTCAGGCTATTTCGGAAAACGAAGCGCTCCGAGTGCCATCCCAGCGGCCATTTGGGGAGATTAGTAGCCTGTAGACTAAGCAATTTGTCATTGGGGGACTAAATCTCCCCGAATCTCCACGTGTTTCTCTGCCCTAAAGGGGTTGTTCACCTAAGAGTCAACTATTAGTATGATGTAGAATGTGATATTCTGAGACAATTTGCAATTGCTTTTCATTTTTTACTATTTGTGGTTTTTGAGTTATTTAGCATTTTATTCAGCAGCCCCCTTGTTTGTAATTTCATCAATCTGGTTGCTAGGGTCTAATTTATCCAAGCAACCATGCACTGATTTGAATAAGAGACTGGAATATGAATAGGAGAGGCCTGAATAGAAAGATGAGTAATAAAAAGTAGCAACAAAAATAAATGTGTAGCCTTACAGAGCATTTGCTTTTTTAAATGGGGTCAGTGACCTCCATTTGAAAGCTAGAATGAGAAAAAGGCAAATCATTCAAAAACTATATATTAAAAAAAAAAAAGATAATGAAAACCAACTGAAAAGTTGCTTGAAATTATTCATTCTATAACATACTAAAATTTTACTTTAAGGTGAACAACCCTTTAAGGTAATAGTTTGATGCCTGACACAATATTGTCTGCTAAACTTTGGGTCTCCCGTCTTTTTTACTGGAGTCTCCTGGTAGAAAGCAATACTTGCACAAATAGAGGAAACAAATGCAATTAGCAGAGAAGGATGCATTTGATTTGAAAGCAGAAACATGAATGAAATATAGCCAGCCTGCAAGTACAAGTGGATAGAGGGGTTATTCTGGACACCCCATTAACTTCTCAAGTGCTGCCGTCATTCAGTTGCCGTTTAGATTTTGTTTGGTATTCGGGAAAATCTTTTCTAGAGGATCCTGGCAAATTCAATATGAATTTAGTGACTCCCTGCCCATGGCAAAAAACTTCCAATCTGAATTTCATTTTCCATACCACAAAAACAACCAGACAAGAATCTGGCCAATGAAAGGACTTGTTACAGGGGCCACACCTTGTTTGTGGCTCACATCTCCACCCTGGAAACCGTGTGTTTATCTCACTATCCCCCCCATGGTGACATGACTATTTCCCCAAGTTAATCTTTTTTACATCATTGACACACAGCAGGCATTAATACTCCTATAATCCTTTAGATCTTAGTGACCAAAGGCAAAAACAAATAGTTATAGATTTTGTTGCTAATGAACCGAACAGCCAAGGCTTCTGTGTTCCTTAACCAAACATACTTTATTTGTACAAACAGCCAGGGGATTGTACTTGCTTCTTAAGCTTATTGAACTATCTGCCTAACAAGACTCCTCAATCAATAGATCTGAAAATAGGCTTGGAATGGAGCAACACACGGTTTCCTCGGCAGACTGGCCAGCATGTCCCAATTATCACAGGATTACAACAAATAAGTAAAACAAAATATTCAGGAAAAAAAACCAAAACAACTTACTGTCGTGGGTTATCATCCTCTTATTGTGCTTATCTGTGTATGGGGGGACTGCCATAATGAATACTAGAAAATAGTGACGTGCAGGACAGCCCAAAGCCCAACAGTTTTCCTGCAAATAAGGCGGGTTCAGGCGGACTCCACGTGATTTCCTCTAGCCATGGGCTGAACTTTAGCCTCTGTCCCTCCCGAGACCTTCTAGTACCTTCTAGTACCTTCTAGTACCCCACTTCCACCTCCGTGCGCTAGTGATGTGCGCACCTAACCCGCCCTCCCTCCGTCAGCCTGCCCGCGCCCAACTTCTGGGTTCCTTTTATAGACCTGTGCCCGTCCACCAATGACGTCACAACAGGGGCAGGGCAAGCAGGTGCAGCATCTATAAAAGAAGAACCCAGAAGTTGGAACTGCAACTTAGCGGGATGGGTGAGCAGGTCAGTGCGAGGTCAGCCCGAACCCGGCCGACCTATGAGTATCAGGCCGGCCCACACAACTACCATGCGCACCTTTTTATATACTTGTGCCAGCGTGCCCAACCCCTTCCATAATGTAACAGTGGAGAGGACGCGGTTATATAAAGGAATGCCTCAATGCTTGCTCAGATGCAATAGTCTTAGGCTAGGGTCAAATGATGGCAGATCTTGGGCTGTGGAGAAACTCCCGCTGCTCTTCTGCAGCCAGAAGCACTGTTTCCGCTTGGGTGCAGGCAGACGTGGTGGATTTCGGCCGCCGAAATGCAACATTTGGGTTTAGATGCTGCCACTTGCCCCACACTGCTTTCCAGTCAGTAGAATGAGAAGCACAGGGGTCTTCCATCACTTCTAGTACTTGTAAACAAGACTTCCTGCCTGGTTTTCCAAATAAGGAAAACTGGGCAGGATTCCCCATGATTAAAACACTGATTGGGCAATCACCGAGTCATAGCCGGGCCCTCTGATGTCACGGCCTGCTGATGTCACAGCACTGCCCCCTCTGCCTGGTCTCCACCGGTTGAAAAGGTGGCAACCCTATCTAAGCCCCTCTTAAAAGCATACTGCATCTCCCTCTAAATCCCTCCCACTCACAGAATTGTGCTCACCCACAGCTTTTGTTTCTACCAGTGTGGCTGTGGAAGCAAGCTTTGTGCAGCCCTAGGCCCAGGTCTTTGTGACCTTGCAGCAAATCTGTGCCTGATTAATAGAATCAGCCTTCACAACTTCACCCGGCAGGGCATTCCACAACCTCACTGTCCTCATTGTTAAGAACCACCCACACTGCTTTAAATAAAAGTGTGTTTAACCTTTTTATGAGAAAAAAAATATCCCCCGCTATCTGACTATAATACACAAAAGCCATGAATATCCTGTAAATGATATCCTTACAAACGGTGACTAGTGATGTCATCAGTTACAAACGGTGAGTAGCGATGTCATTTTTGTCACATGACTCACTAAAACTTTTGTATTATAATAAATAAAGTACCCCTTGTTGGAAAATATGAGGATATTAGAAGTAACCTCGGAGTTCCATGACCTGTATGGTCATGGAACTCCTCTGTGACTTATAAAATACTTATATTTTCCAATAAGGGGTACTTTATTCACTATAAATTGCCCTCTATTGTACTTGTAAAGAGTAATTATATCCCCTCACAAAAGCCTTTACTCCACAGAAAACAACCCCCAGTCTTGCCTCTTCGTATACTAATTCATTTTATCAGTTTAGTTACACGTCTGCACTCTCTCCAGCTCATTTATATACCTCTTAAGGACTGGGCCTAAAACTGCACTGCATACTCACAGTAAGGCTTTACCAGGGACCTATAAAGAGACAAAATTTTGTTGTATATTTGTGTGTATGCCCTTTTATATGCCAGGCAGTAGAATGCGTGGGCTGACCCGAAACCTGCAGTGACCTGCGGGATGACCACTGGTTGGGTTTGGGTGCGGGTCAGACTGGGGAAGTATACTCCTAAACTGCTCCCTAAGATTCTGTATCACGGAACCAGAGGTGTGCAACGTAGCAGCGTACAAAGTGAGAAGATACAGGTCCTACAATGGAAAGATTTTGTGGGTTAGGGTCAGATTTGGGTTAAGTTCAGGTGCTATTGAGTTTTTCCTGACCCACACATCACTACCAGATAGTAAATTGAATTGCTTTAATAACCACTAACTGACATTGCCTATAGTTAGTTATACAGCTTGTTAACCACAAAAATCCCCCAAATCCTTTTCAATTGAGGATGCCCAAGGAACACCCATCATTATACACTATTTGTGTATAACTCAAGTTGATGTAAATTTTACTGGAATGCACAACCTTACACTTATCAACACTGAACCCGATTTGCCAAATTATTGTCCACTTCTCCAATTTAGTCCAATCTCTCTGCAGAGTGGCAGAAATCTGTATTGTACTTATTGGCACAAAACACAGACAGTACTTACAATGCCCACCTCCAGGTCATTGATAAACAAGTTAAATATGTTAAAATATGCTCCATTGTGACTTTCTGTTAAAGAATAACTGAACCTGCCTTATGGTTGGCAGTCACTCACCTTTAAAAGCTAATGGTGGGGGAGGATTAAGCCCTGTGAGTCCAGTCCCTTGGTCAGGAGACACTTATCCCAAGACATGCTATCATGCAGGGAGGTGCCAGCCTATGGAAAGTGACCAAATTAGGACCACCATATGGGGTTTACCTTCATGTAGTATGGTGGCTTGTCAATTTTATAAGCTAAAAACCCAATTTTGAAAGTATACACACCTGCATAGATACTAAATTATTAGTGAAAAGAGGACCAGGGAATGTGCATTGATCCATCACCATCACCACTATTTTGTTTGTTTGAACCTTGTGTTTTGAGTGCTATTTGCAGTGATCTCAAAAGCATAATCTGTGCAATAAAGCAAGACAACACTGCTAGCTTTTATGTTTACCGGACTGTAGACATAAGGACCAAAATATTAATTTCCTCAGGCAAGCACAAATACAATTCCTTTAACAAAGCCCCAGATCAAACTATGTTTATTCAGATAATAAAACAAGACAAGAGCATGAACAGTCTGATCTTTTCCAGCTTGTTAGGCACTGGGCTGAGCAGCTGGGCCCAACAGGTTCTTCTGCAGTCAAATGGCGGTGTGAGATTTTAATCATTGTTTCCAGTGCAAGAAAGAGAGAAGTCCCTGCAGGGCTGTAATGAGAGCTTTGGGAGCCCGGCTTAATGGGCTGATCAGCATTCCTTATTCCCTAAAGTTTCCCATTCCATACATCCTTACCCAGGGCATGGCGGCACATCATCATTCCCGCCACTTCCCATCTAATGCAGGTTAAGGGAAGATTTATAGGTGCTGAGTATGTACATTGCTTTCTATGGAACATAATCCAGGCATTTTCCAGTTGATTTGAACTATGTTCTACCAACAGAAGCCAGTGAATAACTAGTGTATTACCTATAATCTGTTATATTTGCTTTTAATGGGGGCATTGGTGGGGCAATTACTCAGTTAGCCCCATTCTTTTGCTTTGGAGGGAGAAAAGTAAAGCAACTCTTCTGCCAACACAAATTTGGGTCTTTTAAAGGAGACCCAAAAAAATTATTCCAAATCCTATTTTATCACTCAAGCAAAATAAACTTTAATTACACTGTATACATGATTTGAATCTTGTTTCCATCAGTCTGGGAACTCTATAATTATAACAAGCAGGCAGGAGCCATTTTGTGGACACTGTTATTAAGGCAAGCCTTGTATCATCTCAGAATCTTGTTTGTGCACCAGAAAGGGGGACCTGATGTCCATCCCCATGCCCTGGCTACACAATTAAATAGTTAAGAGAACTGGGGGAATGTGGGGAGAGCAGTGACATCTAAGAAGTGCTGAATGGTAAGTGAAAGTAATTGCTTGCCCCGCTTCTATGCCTATGGCATAGAGGAGGGTCAGGCAATATTTGATTGACAGCTGAGATTTTTAAATGAGTTTACAACAGCTACGTATGCTTTAATAAAAAAAAAAAAAATAAACCAGGCCTTGTTGGCATAGGCTTGGTGGGACAATGCATTGCAGACTTCTTCACCTTATACCTAAAGTGGCATCTTTTTCATGCTAATCTATACCATGCTTATCTATCATGCTCACCTGTATCACGCTTATCTATCAGGTTTATCGTCACATAGGGTATTTGTTCATATTAGCCACATGACATTTCACCTAAATCAGTAACATTCCTCCTGGGTATCATGTCCTTAGGACTTTGTATTCCAGCTGGGGGGTAGGACACATTTCTTCCACATTAAGCACTGCTTCTACTTATACACCCAAGGCTGCCCCACCTGCTGGCATATCATATTCTTTAATCCCCAGCAGCATGAATGCAATCTGGATAGTAACTGATCACACTGAAGAGGAATAATATAAACAACGTGTTTATTGGTGCCTGGGATAGTTTGCTGATCAGGGAGACTTCCTAAACTGTCAAGCCTTGTTTACCATAACTGAGCATCCAAATAGATTCTCCACCTAGTTAGTATTAGGGATGCATCGAATCCAGGATTCGGCCTTTTTCAGCAGGATTCGGATTCCTGCCGAATCCTTCTGCCCGGCCGAACCAAATCCAATTTTGCATATGCAATTTAGGGGCGGGGAGGGAAATCGCATGACTTTTTGTCACAAAACAAGGAAGTAAAAAATGTTAAAATTTGCACATGCAAATTAGGATTCTGTTCTGTATTCGGCCAAATCTTTCACGAAGGATTCGGGGGTTCGACCGAATCCAAAATAGTGGATTTGGTGCATCCCTATTCAGTATAAAGGAAGAATACACTGCACAAACCACTCCCTTCACTTCTGGAACAGATTGATTTACTGAAGGCATGTCCTACCCATCCTGGGCCACCTCCACCCTCCGTGACCATTCCAACGAGCAGCAAAAAAACCCAGACCCCTTTACCCTCAAATGTTAATGCTGCAAATTATTCAGTACAATAATTATGATTATTAAAGGGCTGAAAGCAACTATTTTAATTGGGGCTCAGCATGCATGCATGATGGGGCACTCAGTGCACATGTGTGAACGGCACATGCTCGGCGAGCGTGCACAGATGGCGCTGTAGAATTGGAATATCGGAAGAGGGGGTCCGATCCGGTAGTGCCCCATGAGGATGGGGCCCGGGCCAGTCCGACCCTGGATGGTGAGGAGGGAGGTGAACATAGGTAGTGCAGTGAAATCTAGAAGTTCAGAATAGAAAGTGAAAGTAATTGCCTGCCCTACCTCTATGGTACTCATAAGGGGGGCAGTCAATACATGATTGACAAGTGAGACTTAACGCATTACCAATAACAATCAGTTAATGGGTTTTTGCGCACAAGCCACGTTTAAAATAATTAAGACCTTTTATGTATGCATATGGTCCTCTCTTCTGACTCCCCCGGGCTCAAATGGTTTAAGGTTTAATTATTTTTTATTTTCTTGTTTTCTATTATTTTTGCATAATGCTCTAGTCTACGGTACTCGACTCATATCCATCCCTATTTCGTATGTCTACATACTACAGGGTATGTGCCCACGGGCGTTACTCCATAGGACTTACTTATACGACTGTGAATGCCTGGTCATTAGATCACCTAATCTGTTGTGAAAAGATGAGTCTGAAATGTGATAATATGCAATGATTTGTTAAAACTTCAAATAAATAAAGAGTTATAAAAAAAAAAATAATTAAGACATGGCAAAAAAAAAAAAAAAAATTAAACATAATCAGCTTAATTTGACCCATGATTGGTCAATATTTCAAGTTGATTAATAATTCAAGAATAAAAAGGCACCAAGTTTGCCCAGGTCCATTAACCCATAGCAACCCAGGAGATGGTTGCTGTAAACAGGTGACCAGGAAATGCCACCTTGCTGATTGGTTGCCATAGGTGACTAGGCCTGTAGAAACTCTCAACTGTAAGTGCCCTGTATAATGCAGCATCAAACTGCCATTCATATACAATATTCTTTATTGTAATTATATAAATATCTAACAATCAGTGATAATTCAAATAAGCACACTGCTAGTCATGAGTAGGATAGGAACGGGCTTTACATCAGATGGGCTCAGCACAGGGCACATGGACGGCTGGGGGTCCTACTATAACTAGAGCTCTACTGTATCAGGGTCACGTTATTTCTATTGAACAGTTATTTCACTGCCATAAGCCCACTCAGACGGTCAGTAATGGACCAAGTGTTGCCCTATAACAGCACAGCCTATTATATAACGGTCACCTCCTTCTCTCTTGCCCCTTGGCACTCTCTCTCGCTCGCTCTCTCTTGCTCGCTCTCAACAATAAGCACACGATTAGCCTACTTTTATATAACTGTAGCCTCCTTCTCTCTCTCTCGCTCTCTCTCTCTCTCGCTCTGCCTGTCTCTCTCTCGCTCTGCCTGTCTCTCTCTCGCTCTGCCTGTCTCTCTCTCGCTCTGCCTGTCTCTCTCTCGCTCTGCCTGTCTCTCTCTCGCTCTGCCTGTCTCTCTCTCGCTCTGCCTGTCTCTCTCTCGCTCTGCCTGTCTCTCTCTCGCTCTGCCTGTCTCTCTCTCGCACTGTCTGTCTCTCTCTCGCTCTGTTTGTCTCTCGCTCTGTCTCTCGCTCTGTCTCTCTCGCTCAATAATAAGCACATGATTTAGCCTACGGAAAGGAGTTGGCTGCAAAAACAACAGTACTAGAACACTATAATTAACTATAGCAGGGAGCAGTCAAAACTCCCATATGATGTCACAAATCACCCGGTGTTACACAGAGGCCAGACACTGCATAATATAATGTAATTTATAAGGGCTGAATTCTGGCAAGAATGGTCACCTGATGGGGCCCCAAGAGCCAATAAATGTGAATCTGACCATACCATGGGCTACAAGTTTTATAATCAGTTACACTTTACCTACAGGCTGTTAACTTAAGAAGGGGGTCGGCTAGTCATTAACTAAAATATAATACAAAATGCACATTGTGTAAAAATCATTTGATGTTTTCAGTATATGCAACAAGTATATCCAACCTACTGCCTTCAGTCTGCAGTTTAACTTTAACTCCCAGCATCCACTGGCAACTGGGGGGGGGGTTTCTGGGATCTGTAGTTCAGAAACAGCTCCTCTTCTTAGATTGAGCCCCCATACGGTAATTGCTGCTAGTGATTGATCAAAACACACAATGATGTCACAGATTTACAGAAATAATAAGCTTCAGATTTATCTACCATAGGACATCACTGTGCTGCATATCTGCTGTAGGGGAGCTGCCTTGTTGCTTTCCTTGGCAACAAATCCATTGTGCCATCGAGTCTATATAAACTATCTTTTAAAGGGCATCTGAACCCCAAAATGTAATTTATATATATGTACACAGAGTGCTTCTTCTCTGAGCACTTTGGTATTTACATACTTATTCTATTTTTAGTTAGGGATGCACCGAATCCACTATTTGGGAGTCAGCCGAATCCTTTGTGAATGATTTGGCCGAATACCGAACCCTAATTTGCATAAGCAAATTAGATGCTGTAAAGGAAAAAGTGGGGAAACATTTTTTTACTTCCTTATTTTCTGGCGAACAGTCACATGAGTTCCCTTCCTGCCCCTAATTTACAAATTAGGATTTGTTTCGGCCACGCACAAGGATTCGGCCGAATCCGAATCCTGCTGAAAACGTAGATTCCTGAACCGAATCCTGGATTCGGTGCATCCCTATTTTTAGTGGTTTGAGAAATTAGCAGTTTTAGACAACTAATGTCAGGCTAAACTGCCATCTCTAAACGTCAAAATCAGCATCCATACAATAACGGACTATACAGGAACTGCACGAACCAGTGTTGCCCTGCATAGTACCAGTTTAACAACAGAGAAAAACAGAATAAATCGTTTTTCTAACAATCAATTATATTTTATAAATCTATCTCATTGGCTGAAAGTGATTTTCTCTCTGCCCAACTGCTGGGTGCAACTTTCCAGGCTACATATATGTCACTGCCCTGTGATTACTGGAATTCCCCAGAGGGGCCCAGTGGCCCCATGGAATGTCGGGTGGAACTAATCAGCAAATGTGTTTTTATTCCACATTTCTAATTGTGGCTTGACATCCTATCACATGATGACCCACAGGTGTAAAGTAAGACCATAGGAAATATTTCTTAAGCACCAAATACTTCAATTATGCAATGTATATAAAGACACATGGAACTTGTAAACAACAACAATAAAGGGTTCTATTCATAAGACAAAATTATAAATGCCTATAAGTGTCTGTAAAGGAGAACTAAGTCAGACAAATCTGGAAATGCTAGACAAGCTGTACCTCTTATTGCAGAACTACTACAGGTATGGGATCTATTATCCGGAAACCCTTTGTCCAGAAAGTGCTGAATTATGGGATGGCCATCTACCCAATTTAATACAACTAATACAAATTTTTAAAATTGATTTCCTTTTTCTCTGTAATAATAAAACTATCTTCTACTTGATCCAAACTAAGATATAATTAATCCTTATTGGAGACAAAACCAGCCTATTGGGTTTATTTAATGATTACATGATGTTAAGTTTTTCAGGGGGACAAGAAAAAATTGTGTAAAATCCAGGAAATACAAAAAGCATTTATATATTTATATATCAGTGTTTAGTACCTCCTTCCCTGCCAGGATTTCAAATGATGCAGAAAGAGAAGAACTGTTAAAGGAACAGTAACACCAAAAAATTTAAGTGTTTTAAAGTAATGAAAATATCATGTTGTGTTGCCCTGCACTGGTAAAACTGATGTGTTTGCTTCAGAAACACTACTATAGTTCGTATAAACAAGCTGCTGTGTAGCAATGGCGGGGATTGAAAAACGGCTATATGGCACAGGTTAACGAATGTATAACAGATAACACCATTGGACAGACAGAGCTTATCTGCTATCTGCTGTGTAACCTGAGCCTTTTCTCCTTTGAATGGCTGCCCCCATTGCTACACAGCAGCTTATTTATATAAACAATAGTAGTGTTTCTTAAGCAAATACAGCAGTTTTACCAGTGCAGAGCAACACTGCATTATATTTTCATTACTTTAAAACACTTTTATTTTTTGACGTTATTGTTACTTTAAACAGATGGATTTCAGCATAGAAGATGGCATTTATTCATACTTTTTGAAGAAACAGGTAACTGTGATGGGTATATTAGGGGTTTCTGTGCTTTGTGGGCCTCTTTATCAGATTTTGGTTTGGAAGCCGGAGTTTCCTTTTAAATGTGGGAAAACTAAAATCAGAGTATGTAAAATTGTAATTCAGGTAAATTTACCCAGGAGATTAGGCTTTCTACTTTACTCCTTCAACACTGGAGACTTATTAAAACTGCACACTGTATAGCTGTTTAGTAAGCAATTTAGATGCATTCTGCAGACTGCACTGTTCCCTGTGCAGCCAAGCAGAATGCATTAAATGTTTAATTAGCCATTCAGTATCTAGATTTTATAGGAGTCAGTAAAATATTAACTGAAAGATATTAACTTACAGGCAATTAGCTCAGATGCATGCTGTATGGCTACTTAAAAGGTAGTTCAGTCTGCAGCATGCATCCGTGCGGATTACCAATTAGCTATGAAGTGGCATGCAACATGCAGTCTGTGGGTTTTATTGCAGGGTCTGTTTTTGTGCAGCTCCTGTGCATTTTTGTGTGGAACGCAAGTGGCAGCACAGAGGAAAGAAAAAACGCCTGGGTTTAAAATAGGGATGCGCCAAATCTGCTATTTTAGGATTGGGCTGAATCATGAATCCTTTGTGAAAGATACAGCTGAACAACTAACCAAATCGGAACCCTAATTTGCATATGTAAATTAGGGAAATGAGGGTGAAAGAGTAAAAAAAAAAAATGTTTTTAAATTCCTTGATATGATATCTTGGCTTCGGTTTGCCCAGGTACTTGGATTCGGCAGAATCCGAATCCTGCTGTAAAAAGCTGAATCCCAAACCAAATCGTGGATTATGTGCATCCTTATCTTATAAACACTTATTCTGAATGCAGGGTATTGAACTCCACAACGATTTTTGTACACGTCATTCTGAATTGAGAAAGCCAGTCAGATAACTAGTGAAACGTCTTCAAGAGCAAATATATATATATATATATATATATATATATAAATAATAAATAAATAAATAAAAAAGTCCAGCCAATTTGACGGAATAATATAGATAATGCAAAAATGCACCAAAAATTTTCGCAGGGCTGCACAATAGACCGGTATGCATCAGCCATACAAATACTAATTGAGGTAAAGAGAGCCCTGCTCAATAGAGCTTACAATCTAAAAATGCTCATGCTATTCATCTTCCTTACTCCATTTTTAGTTGGTTCCACCTCTATGTATAATCCCCAAGTGCTATAATTTTTTTTTTTTTTTTTAAAAAAACTTTAAGGAATTTTCTTTAGGGTTAGCAGCATATATGATTACACATTAATAAAGCGACAAGATATTCTGCACCTCTGAACAATAAATGGGGTATATACACGGAACATATAGATTTACATACAAAGCACCCAACAACCGATGCAAGAGATCAAGAGGGCCCTGCTCAGTAGAGCTTACAATCTAAAAATGCTAATTTCTCTTCCCTGCTCCATTGTTAGTTGCTTCACCTCTGTGAAAACCCCAAGTGCTAAAACAATTGAATTAAACCACGTAGGACATAAAAGGAACAATAAATGGGTTTATGCATTGAACTAGGGATCCAGGATTCGGTTCGGGATTTGGATTCGATCAAATCCTCATGTATGGCTGCACCGAATCTGAATCCAAATTTGCAAAGCAAATTAGGGGCAGGAAGAGAAATCACGTGACTTTTTGTCACAAAACAAGGAAGTAAAAAAAAATACTACTTTTTCCCTTCCTGCCCATAATTTGCATATGCAAATTGGGATTTGGTTCGTTATTCAGCCAAATCTTTCATGAGGGATTCAGGGATTTGGCCTTATCTCAAATAATGGATTCAGTGCATGCCTACATTGAACACAAAAAGGTCAGTTTCACTATATAGTGTCAATTTTAAAGAAAACCCATGAGACTGAACTTGGGCACACCTGACTTTTTCACAATTATTAATGCCTCTTGTAGGGCAGCAGTGATTCAGGAATGCAGGCAGTGCCAACTTTTAGAGGCCCATTTTTCAAAGGTTGAACTTCGAATTCATGTGAATTTTTTTTTTGTAAATTCAAATGTACTCCCAATTTAACTGGGAGGTTATTTAATAAAAAATTTGTCTAATATTCGATGGAATGATTCCAACCCGAAAATTAGAATCGGATTTGATTCATATTCGATTTGTATGCGATTCATACTAGGGATGCACCAAATCCACTATTTTGGATTCGGCCAAACCCCCGAATCCTTCGCGAAAGATTCGCTCGAATACCGAACTAAATCCGAATTTGCAAAAGCAAATTAGGGGTGGGAAGGGGAAAACATTTTTACTTCCTTGTTTTGTGACAAAAAGTCACACAATTTCCCTCCCGCCCCTCATTTGTATATGCAAATTAGGATTCGGATTTGGTTCAGCCGGGCAGAAGGATTCGGCCGAATCCTGCTGAAAAAGGCAGAATCCTGGCCAAATCCCAAACCGAATCCTGGATTCAGTGCATCCCTAATTCATTCGAATCGTGTTTTTTTTTTTTACCTTGAATGTCAGGAAGGCTATTAACATCTCCAAATGGCTCAACCACTGACTTGTACATGAACTCGGCAGGTTTTAGGTGGCGAATATTTAAATTAGGATGGTTTCCATGGTCGAGGTGTGATAAATCATTTCGAATAGGAGGATTAAAATTTGAATGTATGAATTTTTATACTCGAAAATTCTAATTTTCAATTCGACACCCTGATAAGTCTGCCCCTTACTGTTTCATCAGTTCAGGTTTAACGGGATTTAAACCTGAACTGGTTTATTTTGTTGTCTGAAAGCGTTCCAGCTTAGGGCACTGGCACCAGAGGCATTGTGTCATTTGTGCTAAATTGCCAGTGACAAAACATATGGAAATTTCCTTGTGGAACAAAGCATCAGAATTGCCAGAAAAATCTCAGTAAAAGGAGCAATCGCCGCTGCCTGGTCCTGCGATTACACACTTTTACTGCACCTTTTCCAATGCCCTGCTACAGAAAGGTAGCCCCTGTGTGCAACTGCCCTCAAAGGGATACTCAGGTCAGCTTATTTTAATGGAGTGAAATCGTACAGGTATGGGATACATTATCCGGATACCTATTATCCAGAAAGCTCAGAATTACTGAAAGGCAGTCTGCCATAGACTCCATTTTATCCAAATAATCCGAATTGTTAAAAAGGATTTCGTTTTTCTTTGTAATAATAAAACTGTACCTTGTACCTTATCGGAGGCAGAACCAGCCTATTGGGTTTATCTAATGTTTATATTAGGGATGCACTGAATCCACTATTTTGGATTTGGCCGACCCCTGAATCCTTTGCAAAAGATTCAGGCAAATCAGAATTTGCATATGCAAATTAGGGGTGGGGAGGGGAAAACAGTTTTTACTTCCTTTTTTGTGACCAAAAAGTCACACGATTTCCCTCCCCGCCCCTAATCTGCATATGAAAATTCCGATTTGGTTCGGCCAGGCAGAAGGATTCGGCCAAATCTGAATCCTGCTGAAAAAGGCTGAATACTGGCTGAATTCTGAACTTAATCCTGGATTCGGTGCATCCCTAGTTTATATGATTTTCTAGTAGACTTAAGGTATTAGCATTCTGGATAACAGGTCCCATACCTGTACTAAGATATTGTGATTGATAGAAGTACAGATCAGATTAAGCATGCGCCATGCCTCAGCAGAAAAGAAAGATGGGGCGCTACTTACACCACAGTTCATAGTAGTAATTACAGCACTGGGATTGTCCACAGCAGTGACCGGTTTCACATATGTAACTTTGATTGTTGATCCCGATGCAGGTTTCCTTATCCTAAAATGGAATTGAATGAAAAATACATATTAATACAAATCTGAAAGCAGCCATCTTCAGCTAAACACAACTCACAGCCTTTCTAGTCATATAATAATGATACAAGTTTTATGCAGTGTGCATGGCTTGGTACTCTAGTAATCTAATCTAGTGCCAGGCCCTTACTTGCAGAAAGATAAAGTGACCGGGCTAAGGAGCTGACACAAACCAAACAGCCTCCCTGCTAAGTTACATTTCAGACTCGCAGACCGGGAATCATATTTGGGTTTGGCACAAAGGGTTTTTGGCCAGGTCCTCCAGCATGAAGGAAAATATAGGAAAATAGACGCATCCCACCTTCCTATAATAAACAAATGTATCTTCCATATCACTTTTTTTTTTCTTTGAACCAAACATCAATGGAGTGATAATCATGCATAAGGTCTTCTGCTCTAAAAAAAAATAGCTAAAAACCAAAGGGATATATGGAATTGTGTAGGTTTAATTAGATATTGTGCTAATGAGAGCTTTAAATACCACATTTTTTAAATATACTCAAGAGTAAACTGTAATGTTATTAGTCATATGACCATTCTAATTTATTGTATGTTCATGATCTATATAGGTAAGGGACATACCTATAAATGTTTTATTTCAGGGGGTGCTGGGACTTCAAGATGAAAAGCAGCAGAATGGAAATACCTGATTTATGCATTTTCTCCCAGTCTTAAGTTGGCCACAGACATTACAATTACGATCTTTCCTGCAAAAGATGTTTCCAAGAAAGATCGTTCATTTTAATACACACGTGTAGAGATGAATTGTCAGATATACAGGTAGAAACAATAGAATTCTACTTGTATCCGACGATTCAACACTAACAATGGCCGATGTTTGGGTGCCTTCAAAGTCGCCCGATCAAAAATTTCTGCCCGGCCCAATCAATGAACCGACAGATATCCACGTTTCCTGCCATAAACACACCAAATATCTTCCTAAAATTAGTTTTGTACGTTAATATTGGAGCATCTATGGCCACCTTAAAATGCACCCGCCACTCACCTTAACTCAAACCTAACAAGACATTACTCTTCTACATCCAATTCACCAAGGCTGAGGCAAATGCAGATCCATCTTTAGCAACTGGTTGGACACTGCATACAGATAGGACTAAATCTAAATAAATTATCAAGGCTCCCCCTAACAAATCCGAAAAGTCAGCTACAAGATGTTCGGAGTATGGTATTAGAACAGCTGGATAGTCACAGTTTGAACACCCCAAGATAGTCTCTTATCTGCTGCACTTAAGAAAATATATGCTATAGATAATATGTATTTACCCAGCACATTTTTAAAAGCAGACGCATGTCCCGCAGCACTGCAGATAAGGCTGGTGAATGACAAGTAGCATACCAAGTCAATAGCCTCTGCACGCAAGCGAATGCAAATACAGACCCATTAACACAGGGAAAAAGGAGACATTCTAATGCCTGCAATCGGCAACAGCGCAGAGTAATGTTTTCAGAGCAGGAAATGGGAGTTGTAGCCATTGCTGATGTGCAGCTTCCATCATCGACCTGCTCTGCTGTCTGCCAGATACCAGCGCTCAAGACAAAAGCCGTCATCACATAGAACCTTTCATCACATGGAACCATAGAGAGGGGGGTCTTAAAGGAGAATTTGCTTCTGCACAATGAAAGTAAACATGATTTGAAGCAACTTTCCAATATAGAATAATCACAGATGGTCAATGATTTTAGAGTTAATATAAGTATTATTGAAAGCAGCATCTGCCCCTTTCTGCTCTCTGCGCTACTAGTCTGGACTACTGAAACTATTTTAGTGCCTAATTTTCTTTTTTTCTTTTTTTAAAATAGAATTTTACCTCAGCTGCACTCTAGGAACTAGCAATGCGGCTCACTCCCCTTTAAGAACAAGGAAACCCCAACATTTTAGGCACCCGCCAGTGAACAGAATTATTAAGCTTGCTTCCCAGGCTGGTGAGGGGAAAAAAAAAGTTAAGCGGCCCAGAGGAAAAAATTACGTCACACTGCTTGCTTATAAGGGCCTAGGACAACACATGCACAATATTGTAAAATTTTACACACCACCCAACTGTGCTGTTTTTCACTGTAATAACACATGAAACCTGACCCTAAAACCCCAGAAATGTGTTCAAACTTTCCATAACCTGCCAAATTTTGTGTGGGTGTTGCCATAAAACAGGCATGGTAAAAAATATTTGCCCTCTTTTGGTTTTCAAAATGTTGGAAGGTATAGTGCAGTGGTCCCCAACTATTAGCTCGTGAGCAACATGTTGCTCTCCAACCCCTTGGATTTTGCTCCCAGTGGCCTCAAAGCAGGAGGTTATTTTTGAATTCCCGGCTTAGAGGCAAGTTTTGGTTATATAAATACCAGATGTACTGCCAAACTGAGCCTCAAAGTAGGTTGACAATCAACATAGGGCTACCAAATGGCCAATCACAGCAATTATTTGGCACCCCAAGAACATTTTTCATGCTTGTGTTGCTCCCCAACTCCTTTTACTTCTGAATGTTGCTCACAGGTCCAAAAGGTTGGGATCCATGGTATAGTGCATCCACAAATGGCAATCTAAGCTAGGGATGCTGGGAAAAGTTAAGTTAAGTGCTGGTGCCATACTCTATACACAATTTGTTTTTTTTATAAGAAGCCCTGCAAAAACCTGTGGTACCCTGCGAGTTGCGGGTAGAAGTTCCGTGTGCAGGTATAGACGCGGGTTGGCGCTTCTGCGGGTTGAACTGCTGGTCTTCTCAAGAGTTTTTTTTGTACTTGTTTTCTGATCACACCTACTTCCAATGATGTCACTTCCGGTTTACAATAACAGATTCTTGATGGTCAGCGGGTCGCGGGTAAGAATGCGGGTTGCGAATTTCAGGTCGGGTACGGGTTCCAAAAAATGGACCCGTGCAGGACTCTACCCTGTGTTGTTCACCATGGTCATCATGGATAAACATCCAACAATAGGGCTACTTTTTCCCCCTGCAATTTATTCTTAGGATTGACATTCACTTTAAAAATGAACTTTTACAATCAGTAGTTCTAATACAGACTGCAGAGGGTCATATGGGTAACAACAGAGGTAGCAATCTATGGTGCAGCAAGCAGCAATAAATGCTCGGCAAGCCAGACAGCATTAAGATTCTTTGGTACTTATCTTTATTTAATCCATTGGCACAGAATAGCACAACTCACACACAGTAAGCAGGCTTTCTTGGCCTTTTATCAAACTTGACAATGGGACTTGAAATATTGCCATGTGTCATGGTCTAGGCCAGTGGTATAAATAAAAGTGATTTTAAGTGCTTTCTATTTTGCTAAGGGTTAAACGACTGGCCTGCTACTGGGGTGCAGTGACACATATGGCCCCAGTGCTAGGCAATTTGTGGTTCATATAGAGAGATACCGACACCAGAAATTAAATCTTTTTTTTTTTTTTTTTTTTTAAACAAAGAAGGCTGCCATATTTGAGCTGCATTAATCTGTTAAAGGGGCCATACAAAGGCCAATAAAAGTTGCTGTCAGACCAAGTCGGCAGCTTATTGGCCTGTGTATGGGGTGCTCCGACGGGCTTCCCCAATGGATATCAGGCTAAAAAAGGTTTAAAAGTACCGCATCAGTTCATTGATGGTTGGGCCCCACTCAAGGTGGGCATATCGGGGTAAGATCGGCTCGTTTGGCCACCTCTCCAAACGAGTGGATCTGCCCATGTATGGCCACCTTTAGTGTTAAGGGACAGTCAGGTTGGCAAAATAGTCAATTTAAAAGACATCGACATACAAAAAATGATCAACATATCCTATAGGTAATTTTTAAAGGGCAAGTCACCTGAATTCAGGTGACGTAATTGGAGACACTAATAAATTCCTTTAATCCCAGAAAACAGACAAATGGATATGCGGAGAGCCAAGGCCAGATTTACACAGCGGGCACCCCTAGACTCACTGCAGCTGGTTGCCTCTGTCCCCTCCCCTTCATTCATGTGCATACGGTACAAATTTTCATCACTGGTTCAGAGCACTGGGGTTTGATGCACGCGAAATGGAAAAAAATATTTTATCATTTGTGCGTCCCTATTGCTTCTGAACCAATGGGGATGCGGCCAGTAGGCATGCTGCCCATAAAATCCTCCTACCTTAGGCCCAGGCATTTCCACAAAGCCGGGCTTGCTTGGAGCTTTAGTTTAAAGGGATACTGTCATGGGAAAAACATTTTTTTTCAAAATGCATCAGTT